>CM052815.1:79528072-79556640 GCA_028533885.1 Nasua narica
TGGCATGAGCAAGATGGTATCTGGGGGCACGTCTGGGCTGGGACCTGGAGGTGTCTCCAGTCCCCAAATCTGGGCCCAGGATGCAACTCAGGGATTGCTTTGCTTAATCATTCAGATGCTTGAAAGCTCTTTGCTGATTAAATAGGAGATCCCTATTTTGGAGATCACCCTATTTTGATGATGAAAATCATCCCTAAAGAGCTCCACTGTCAGTCAGCCCGATCCGTCCAGCAACTGTTTAGTCAATAGTTAATGCACAGTTACCAACTTCATGGAAGAGGAATGTCCTGAGTGCCTATGAAGGCAGGGAGGGGGACTTTTTCCCCAGGAGCCTGACCCCTCCAGGATGGGAATTTCCTCTGCCGGGGGCTGGGAAAGTCGAACAGGAGGCATCTCCGCTGCTGGGAAGGACCCTACCTGATGGGGGCGGGGGGGAGCAGCCTACCCCCTCCCCACGCAACAGTGCTCCTGCTGAGTGACGGCTGTGTGCCCCACATTATTTCTAACCTAATTTTCACAGCACCTCTGTAAGGTAAGTATTATTTTGTATCTTTTAACAGAAAAGGAAAAAGAGACACAAGTGGGGCAAGATACAAATGGCTTTTAAGTCCATTGCTGCAAAACAAACACCTCGATGTCTAAAGGACACGGGGCACTGAGACAGCCATCGCAGGGAGCCAGCTGTGGAAGGTCTCCCAGAAAAGTCGAGGGGTAGCCGGGACCTGTCAGAACGGAGGCCGATGTTTATTGAGCAACTTCTCTGTGTCCTGAGCTCTCTGCCGCGCAGCTCACCACAGCCTCACACGATTCCCACAACCACTTTCGGAGATCAGTGTGCTGATCCTAACGAGACTCGGGTTCAGAGAGGGCAGGTGACTTTCCCAAGGTCACACCGCTAGCAAATGACAGATTCAGAAGCTCGACCTACACTTGTCTGGTTCCAGTACGGGAGGACAAGACCACTGGCTTGACCAGCGGGGACAGTAGCTGCTGGGGATGGGCTCAGAGGCCCCTGGGGGAGACATCTCTTTCTTAGAATAGCAGAGTTATTTCAAGAGCCTCTGAAAATCGGGAGAAGGGACCAGGCCTGTCTTAACCCATAGGCATTTTTCCCTGCTGGATGTGCCCCTCCTCCCCCAAGAGGGTCCCTGGCAAAGGCAAAGAAACACTTCGGGAAGATTCCATTAACATGCAAGGGGAATGCACGGATCTTCAACACCAGCACGGCGACTTTAATCTGTTTTCCCAGAGAGGCTTATGCCCCATCTGCTCTCGTGGCCCACGGCACAGCGTGACTCGCTGGCCAGCATCCTTGTGAGCCACAGAGCTCGGCCTGCGATCAACAGCAGGGACTTTCAAGGCAGATGGAACAAAGTTCAAATTCTGGTTTCTCCAGCTCGGTGCCTCTGTCCCCTCATCACTTAAGCAGAGCTAATCATGCCTGCCTCCCAGGGCTGTCAGAAGCATCAAAGGGCTTGTCACCAGCCTCCTTCACTGTCCCCCTCACCAAGCTAAATTACCCCTACTCCACACAATTCACCTGCCACTTTGTCTTCAATGGGGGAGAAGACTGAGTCATTTAGGACTCTACTCTGTCCTGAGCCACCCTGATTGAGAGGAGGGAGCTGGAGGGGGCTCCATCTCTGGGAAAGGCCAGACAGAAGGGATCCTGGGAGGGCAGGGAAGTAGGGAGACAGCCCAGGAGATTCCGGAGGCAGAGGAGCCCCAGAGCCCTGAGGACCAACGGGGCCAACGCCAGGAATCAGATCCCTCTGGTTCAGGGGGCCTGGGAAGAGCCTGCAGCCTCCCTGGGCACTTGGCGGGGAAACTGAGGCACTCGGGCACTAGGAGGGCTCCCCTTCCTCAGAGGCCTGACTAGAGTTGTGACAGAGGATGGCAAGGCCCCAGCGCCACCCAAGCAGGCTCAGTGCGCTGTAAAGGGAAACCGCCCATGTCACAGGCCCAGCCAGGGCGACAGCAGCGTCCCCTCCTGCGCAACTCCTCTTCCCCCTCCCCTGAACTTACTCAGGCCTCCTCAGGCCCTATACCCGAGCCTTCTCCCCTCGGAGCCTGTTCTCCACACAGGTCCACTCTCAACAAGGCACCTTCCTCAGCACCTCCCGAATGCACCCGTCCTTCCAGGGCCATCCTGAGAGCCCCGCCTCTGTGAGCCTGGCTCCACCCACTCCCTCCATCCTGTCCCAACCACCTCGATGGAAGCAGTTTTTCTCCCCCTTTCAGGGAACCCAGGAGGACAGGGCTGGGCTGGTTAGCCCTGCTGTCCCCAGCACTCCATGCGGGGACCTGCAAGTAACAGGTGTCGATTGAGGAAACCTGTTCCTTCCTCCTCTTCCCCTTTGGCCCCAGGCCAGACACTGGGTCTGCAGGAGCTGTAAACAGAGGATGGCTGACCCAGAGCAAACTTGAGTGCTGTCCTTGGCTGGTCCCTAAGACTTCCCTCCTCTGATAAAAGGGAGACTTTTTTGCCCTTCACCTCTCAGTTGTAAAGCTCTTAAAGGGACCTTGCCTCTTATTAGCTCTCTCCTTCTTCCTGCCAGTGCCAAGCAAATGTCTGCCTCCTCTGGAGCTCCCTCCTCCCGGGCCTGCCTACCCCTCCCCACCTCCCCACCTCCCCATCTCCCCTCCCACCTCAGCCCTGTAGCAGAGAATGTAATTAGGCCTTTCCCCAGGATGGCACCCCCTCCACACAGTTGGACTGCCTGGCCAATGGGGGATAATTTATGGAAATGGGTAAAGGTGTTTTAAATTATTCAATTTAAATGTAAATAGGGGAGATGGTTTCTCTGAATAAATTGTCTTATTTATGTTCCGCCCGACTCCCCTCCCAGGGAAATACAGAGCAGTTTGGAGCCCTCTGGAGCACAGGGACCTCCACTTCTCTTTAAGCGATATGGGACAAGCCCATGCCCCTGGGGGGTGGTGATTTGGACACAAAGGCCTCTGACAGCCTCTGTCCATGCTGGGGTCACAAGACAGGCCAAGCGCTCACCACAGGCTGATCCGCCCCTACCCCACCCAACCCGGGGAGAACTATGGTCAAGCCAGGCCTTGGATGTGGGCAGAAAGCAACTCTTCCATCTCTCTTTGCTGGGGAGTGACAATGGGTCAGGGGCTCCAGCCCCCTCCCCTTCTGCCCAAGGTCTCTTTCCATCTGAGTCCCAGCAGGTGGGGGGGCTTTGTACCTCCCTGACAAGGTCCTTCATGCTTGGAGCCCTTCATGCTGAGGGACTATGGGCCAACAACTGTTCTCAGAGTCTTTCTATCTGAAATAGGGTCCCCTCTGGGAGGAAGGGGGCTAGGGCGGTCCCTAGGCAGAGAGTTGCCTTGAAAGGAAAGGACTTTTCTTCACACATCTTGGACACCATCCCATGTGCCAATGGGAAGGCATTTGAGGGTGAGGGGAGGGGCCCATTACACAAGAATAACCAGCAATCAATGTAGCTGTTAGAGGGTTTTCAGGGGCATTGAACATTGAACAGCTCGAAGCGGCTCACATACATGGAAACTGACTAGCTCTGGAAACTGGGAGGTAGGGCAGAACCTGGGTAGACCAGTGTGATCTGGAAGTCTGCTCGCTTCCCCGTGATTCTTTTCTTGTGTGTCCATCATCCTCAGACTAGGCCACAAGATGGCTAGGGCAGTTAGGGGCCTTATATCCACCCACGACAATATTCAGAGAAAACCAGAAGAAAGCAACTCTCAGAGACTCTTCCAGAAGTGTAAAAAAGACTTCCCCACACCCCTCAGGAAAACTCTTCTTGCACATCGTTGGCCCATCTTGACCAACTGCCAGCAGGGACTGGGATGACTTTAGACCAATCATGTTGTCTGGGATGTGGGGGCAGGGCAGGAGCGGGAGCAGCTGAGGCACACACAAACGTGGGGAGGAAGAAGTGCAGACCGGGCGCTGGCTAAGACAATATCCACTGGAGTAACAGTTGAGCAAGAGACTGTTGAAGTCGATGCACGCTTTAATTGCCAACCACACTATTTCAACCTGCTCTGTCTGAACTGGGTCAATCCCTTTCTGCCTAATCCTAAGAACCAGATCGCTGTGCAACCCCACAGCATCAAAAATCAAATCAATTACCCAGATAGCAGACTGGTTGACAAGATGGCCCAAGTAAGACACAAGGTGCCATCCAGATGCCTTAGCTCTTTCCTGGGATATCCATAAACGAAAGGCCAGCTTGTCCATCCCCCATGATCAGCAGCACCCGTCACTGCCATTTATTCATTCATTCTACAACTATCTACCCGGACAGGCACAAACTAGGGGCAAGAGGTTCACTGGCAAAGCAAAGATACACTTCCTATTCTCCCTATACATCTCCTCTCTCTCTCTCTCTCTCTCTCTCTCTCTCTCTCTCTCTCTCCATCCTTGTGGGGGACTTTATCATGTTTGTTGTCAGCTGGTTTGGCTGCCCGCAAATACCCTTGCTGAGTGTGGGAGTCTCCAACCTCATGAACCTTACCTAGCCTCCTTTGCAGCAGATGGGCACAGACTTATGATTCAGACCCACTTATCAGATTCACCCAGAGGACACTTCACTTGAGAGGGAGGAATTTGAGTATGTTCATTGCCCAGAATCCACTGTGCTGGCGAGGGTAGACCCAGGTGTCCAGCTTTGGGGCAGAAGCGACAATAGGACTGAGTTCCTGGCCCAGAAGCACAATCCGTGGGCAGTGGCAGGAGCCACTGAGGTTCCCTGGTGCTGGTGGGACAGCAGCAATGCTTGGGGGTTCCCCGTCAGTCTAGGTTGAGGGTACAGGAAGCATCATGCCTGAAAGCTCAATCTTGAGTCTGGTTCTCCAGCCCTCCCTGTGATTAGATGAGACACCCACTCACTATTGTTCTAAGGGAGTCCTTTTCTGCTTAATCAAAGTCACTCCTCTTGCTTATGGCTCTGAACCCCAACTGATGGAGAAGCATGCCCCATCCTTGGTAAAACCAAGTCATTCTTAAGACCTAGGCTGGGTAGCCCCTTCTCTGAATTCCTCCAAGCCCAAGCACTTTGTTCACCCTCTTACAGCGGACTTAATAAAGGCATGAGCCCCTGTAGGAGTCTCCACTACTCCCCAACACACACACACACACGCACACATGCGTACATGAGCACTCTGATTTCTGTGGGCTCTGGGGCCACACCTTCTTCATCATTATATCCTCAGGTCTAGGTTCAAACCTGAATCAGAGGAGGTGCTCACTAAGTATTTGTTGCAATGTGATTATTGCCACTGTCTTTATTATGGACACCGTCTTTATTATTATTACTGGTGGATCAAAATCCACCAATGCCTGGCACTGGTTTTAGCAACATACATAGAGAATCGCCCATATTTTGTCCCACTTTCTGCAAAACCTGTTATCAGGTTAATATCCATGGGCTCTAGGCACCGCAGTCCCCACCAGAATGTTCCCTAAAATAACACCGGCCTGTCCTCTGACCCCAACACCAAGTTCCCTAATCACCTGTGGCGGTCTTGCATTTGCTCCTTCCAACCCACTGTTCCCATTTCTGCCTTGGTACCACTCTACCCTCGACCCTCTCAGCCTGGGAAGATACCCATTCTTGGACACGGAGATGACTTCCCAAAGACCCCTGAAGAGATATGCCTGTGTGGCTTATGTTGCCAACCCAAGGATGTCCCTCATCCTGCCCAGCCCTGCACACACACACCCACTCTACTCCCTCTGCAGGAAGAGCCAGAGGAAATAGACAAGCTTTCTGGAATCAATTTCATGCCCTTGGGCATGATAAACAACTAAGCAGAGAGCAGCACCCATGGAGGGAGCTAATGGCCTTGGGTATCTGAGTGATGCATCAACTCCCTGAAAAAGCAAGCCTGACCTCAGACGCTCTCTCCACATGCACTTTTTCTCTATACATTGCCCTACTTGGAGCAGACTCACAGAAGCCCCAGCTGCACCTTCCTGGGTGCAGACAGGACCTGTATTTCTCTTTTCCTCAGGTAACACACAGCCTTTCCTCAGCTGGGGGCCTGAGGAGACCTAAGGCAGCAAGCACCTGACCCACCACCTTAGCCGAGAGTGCTATACTACGGATGGAGCCACGCCACCGGGATGCAAACTCCAGACCCCTCCTCGCTATCTGTGTGACCTTGGCAAGTCACCTAAATAGTACAAACCTCGCAAGATTCTTCTTTTTTTAATTTATTGTTTCAGTATTCCAAGATTCATTGTTTAGGCACCACACCCAGTGCTCCATGCAATACGTGCCCTCCTCAGTATCTACGACCAGGTTCACTCATCCCCCCACCCCACTTCCCCTCCAAAACCTTCAGTTTGTTTCTCAGAGTCCACGGTCTCTCGTGGTTCGTTCCGAGGGTTCCATGAGCTACTGTTCGCAAAGGGCTTAGCACGGTGCCTGGTACAAAGGCCTCAATAACTTTAGCCATGACTGTTTTTATCCAGGGTCCCTGTTGTCAGCGAGTTCTTGGCTCCTCTGACCTGAATACTCTCCACACGGCCACTGATGGCCACGCCAGCTTGTTCTGCTCCCAGTGGTCCTGGAACTGAGAGCAGCCCCCAGTGTGATGTGGTGGGAAAAGCAACAGCACCGGAAGCAGAAGAGCTCCATCCAAACCTCATCTCGAGTCTGTAGCCATGATCTCTTTACAGCTAGGCGGCACGAGACAGATTCTAAATATGCGATGACTCGCTGTGTGGACGGACAAAGGTCGCTCTGCTTCTCTGAGCCACATGCTACAGCAGCCTTGTTCGTACAGTGGGAAAGGCGCACTGTCCCCAACAAAGTCACGGCGAGGATGAAAACAAAAGCAGTGACCTCTGAGAGAGCGCCTGGGATGGGGGTGGCCAAGATGTCAGGTGAATCTGGCTCTGCTCAAATGCTCAGTGAGCAAGACTTAGTTCCCTGAGCACCCCCCCGACGACAGAGACGACCCCGTTTCTGCAACCTTCACCCCTTCGTGTCTAACCCAGCAAGTTCTGCCATGTTTCTTCAGCCCGAGGAGCACTGATTTAACGGTGAGAACCCAACATCAGATTTTACCAGAAGTAAGGAGAACCCTTGCAGCTCTCCACAGGAAGGCCAACGTCCAGGACAGGGCTCGTGACCCCAGCCATTGACACGTGTGCCACACTTCGCAGTCAACAAATGCGCTGTCGGTTAACGTCTTACCAAATACGTGCACTGGCCAGTTTTGCCAAAGGAGAAGAAACTGGCTTAGATGGGGGAACCAACTTCCCCACAGTGGTAGAGAAGGATATGAACTCAGTTTGTATTGGTCTCTCTCGCCTCTGCCCCTGCCAGCACGTCCTCCCGCACCAGCCTGGCAGGCCCTTCCAGATCTTCCAGCCCAATGTCTGGCACGTCTCCTGGAACAGGGTAGGTTCCCAATCACTAATCACCTAATCTGATTATCAGATTTAATCCAACTACGTCACTTCACCAATGAGGAAACTGAGGCAGAAAGCGAAGAAGTGAAGAGTCCAAGGTCACACAGCTGGATGGTGATGTGATGAACCCATTAACAGAAGAACAGAAGCTTATCCCAAAATGTCAGAACCAGAATAAGCCTAGGAGGTCACAGGGTCAAGGCCCTGCCCAGTCCTCCCCTGGTGACCAAGCCACATTCTCCCATTCAGACCTTGGAGGAGGGGAAACAAGAGGCTTCAGAGGCTGCATATAGCAGGTGGGTTGCATAATGTCCCCCAATCCCCCTCCCCACCTATATCTGTGCCCCTTAACAACATGACTTTGCAGTTTCTCCCAATAAGAAGTAAAGTCTATTTCTCCTCCTATTGAAAGTGGGCTGCCTTGTGACTTGTTTGGACCAACAAAGTTCAACAGATGTGATGGCATGCCAATTCCAAGGCTAGACCTCAAGAGACCTTGCGACTTCCCACGCTCTCTTAGAACCCTGCCAGCACCACGTGAGCGAGCCTGGGCTAGCCTGCTGGAGGATGAGGATAAGTCGAGAAGAGCCCAGTCGTCCCATCCGAGGCCTCCCTAAACCTGCCTAGGACCCTCAGACATGAGAGCCCAGAGATCAACAGAGGTGCCTTCTCAACCCACAGCTGACCACAAGGACATAAATGACCCCAGCCAAGACTGGGGGAATTACCCAGATAACCCATAGGCTCATGAGAAATTGTTTCAAGTCACTGAGTTTTGCGGTGGTTGATTATAAAACACTAGCCAACAAATACACTGAGCCTTCAGAAGAGACAAGTCATAGCCACAGGCAGAAGTCTTAAAGGGGTAGGACCCTTTCTGTAAAGAGCCTGCAGGAGCTTCTGCCTCCTCCCACCCAGCCCCAGGACCTGTGAGGTCAGTTCTAGCTTGGGTCCTACCCCACCCACCCACCCTTGACATCTGCAAACCCCCCACTCCATGGCAGCAGCCAGGAGGGGTAAGGACCCCAAGGGCTCTGACCAGGGAGGGGTGCCATGAGACCTGAGGCTACCCACCCCAGGAGGAGCTCTCCTCAGAGACAAAACCCCAACAAAGCCCTGGGGTGGGATCTCGGTGCTGGAGAAGCCCTTGGGGCCGGGCCCCTCCCCCACCCAGAGGGAGCAATCAGCCCCGGAGGAGCTGAGAAGGCCGCTTGACATTTGATGGGAGTCATTATCAGACACTTATTCCCAATCAGGGCTCAAGTGCCTCTGAGGGCCCCTCTGCTGCCTTCTCATTCCAGGGAGCATTCATGGGAGGCGGGGAAGGGTCACCCAACCCACCCAGGGCTGGGCAAAGGCCCTCATGAGCTGCCCCTCTGAAGCTAGCCCCCTCTTCTGCTCCTGAGGTCCCCAGAAGCAAGCTACCGCAAGCCAGAGTGTGGAGAGTGGGGACTCCAGAGTGGGGACTCCTGGGTACTTGGAAAGAGTGGGGCACAAGGAGGCTCAAAGGGATGTGTGCGGGAAGGCCAGGTCAGAACTATGATTCCTGCAGGACTCAGGAAGAGCTCTCTCCGCAGAGCTCAGGCTCCGGGGCTCCTGAGTCCCCGTCCTGGGCAGCCACCTCCTCCTCCAGTCAGTCCTCCAGACACATACCCAAACTTCCTCTCTTTAGCTAGACGCCCCACTGCTATTTTAGGAGAGTCATGGCTCAGGACTGTGAAGGCCTTTTAAGGCTCTCCCAGCTCCGAGAAGGATCTTGGACAAGCCACCTAATCTCTCCTGTTCTGAACAGAGGACAAGGATCCCTGCCCTGCCTCTCTCTGCGGGAGACTAGTGTGGGAATCCCAGTCTTTAGTGTCTGGGAAAGCACTGATAAACTGTGAAATAAGGGTTGGGTGCAACTATCCCCAGCTAGATCCTCATCACAAATATAAGCGAGTTCAGATGAGCCAGACGCAGGCACAGGCCGGTAAGGGTGTGTATGCGTGAGCGTGCATGTGCGTGCGTGCATGTGTGTGTGTGTGTGTGCGTGTGTGTGTGTGTGGCTGTCTCACTGCATGCTGCAGCACTCCAATACCAATATTTCATGGTTGGGATTATCTGTAGGTTTTCACCATCTATGTCTCTATTCAGGCAGTGAATCAACTGTATTGATGTGTTACAGTCAGAATACAGAAGCACTTTCCAGTTAAAAAAGAAAGGGAGTAAAAAGCCTTGTAGTGGGTTTGACAGGAGAGAGAGATACACACACACACACCACCCCTATGCTCTCAAGGAACTTAAGGACTCAAATAACTAAATGTAAAAAATTAAGAGGGGCGGGGCGCCTGAGTGGCTCAGTGGGTTAAAGCCTCTGCCTTCCGCTCGGGTCATGATCTCAGGGTCCTGGGATCGAGCCCCACATCGGGCTCTCTGCTCGGCGGTGAGCCTGCTTCCCCCTCTCTCTCTGCCTGCCTCTCTGCCTACTCGTGATTTCTCTCCCTGTCAAATAAATAAATAAAAATTAAAAAAATAATAATAAAGAGGGGGCTGGAGAGTCATGAGATGAGTCCCGAGAGCAGCCAACCTAGAAGGCTTCCTGGAGGAAGAGATAAAGTCAGAGCTGGATTTTGGTAGAAAGGGCATGCAGGGAATACAGGCAGCAGGGAAAATGGCTTTGGGAGGAGGACGGACATGGATCCGTTTTATGCATTCTTGTCATCAAATGGCAATAGCTATACTTCACCCTTGTAGAGCAGTTGACAGTTTACAAGGCTTTCCCACATGAATTTCCTCACTCGGGTTTCGTTACAGTCCCCTGAACTAGACAAGTCCGTTTTTATTATCCCCATTTTACAGATGAGGGAACTGAGGCTCGGAGAAGTGATTTTCCCAGTTTCTCCAAGCTCACTGGCCGCAGAGCTAGTGGAAGTGCCCAGGGCTCCCGATTCCTACCCACCCCAGTGCCTTTCCAGGGTCTCTCTCCAATCCCACCCCGCCACTGTATCTGCCTCTGTCTATAAGCTCCCTGGGGGCAGGTAGTGTGTCTGGGTAATGGACTCTCGGCAATGCTTGGGAGATCATTCTAGGAGAGGGGGTGGCGTCTCTAAGGTCGAACAGAACCGAGGCCCTTACCCATTTACCTTGACTTTGCCTGTCCGTCCTCTCTGCACCTCTGTTGCCACGCTCCTAGAATAGACTATTACAAACACAAGAAGAGGAAGTGTCTTGGAAGCACTTAGGATGGTTCCTGGCACATAGTATTTGCTCAATTAACGGCAGCCCCCATCATTAAGCTCTTGGTTATTGGGTTATTATTGCTAATCAGAAGACTTTCTTCATGGCCATTTTGCACCAGTTTCTCCCTTCCCGGATAAATGCGTCATTTAACACCCACCCTGTGACCATTCATTACTGCCCTGAGAGATGGTTCTCAGCAAGTACAAGTAGTACACTTCTCCCTCCAGCCACCTGGCCCCCGTGTCTGGCCTGGACCCCACAGCCCGGAGGGGCCCTGGGAGCCCGTCTGCACCAATCAGCGGCAGGCCTGACCCCTCAGCCACCTGTTGAAATACATTTCAGTCGCCAGAGCTCTCATTTCTATTAAAAGTCCATTTGCCAAGAAAGTGGAAAGGTAATTATGAATCCCAGTCTTAAATCACTCTGCCGCTGAATTATTAAAGGGAAGAATTAAAAATAATCAGGCTTTTTCATTACACTTCATAGCGGGGAAATTAAAGGTGTAAGAATGTATTTTTTTCCTCGAATTTAAGTATTCATTTTAGAGATTTATAGGGGAGTTGAAATGATTCCCTGCATGCCCAGCTCTCCCTTTTATGAAAGGGGGAGAGGGGGAAAAACCTTGTAAAATTAAGAGGGAGATAGAGCGAAGAAGGGATTTAACATAAAGAAGTACAACTGAGTGTTTTGCATTTTAATACATTTTTTTCTGCACAATTACACCATTGAGTGATATGGCAGAGAGAGATTAGGCTGCTGCTAATTTCAGATACTGGTTGTGGAAATGGCAAGTCTCACCAGTTGTCAGGTCAGGAAAAGCATGCTGGGACATCCGAGCTGGCTCCCCAGATCTCCAAGCACTGGGAGGAAGAGCCTATTTCAGTGCCAAGACTCCCGGCACCCTCTTTTCTTTGGGGGAGAACAGATGAGGGACCCTGCTCATTTCACAGAGCAGACATCCAAGGCACCAAGAAAGGGAAAAACAGCAGCCAGGAGCCTGGGACCAAAATAGGAGGGACACGGAAAAGAACTTCCTAACTAGTTTTCAGGTCTGGAAGAAGGTAGAAGAAACAGAGATGGGGTGACTTTCCAGCTACTCGCCCCCCTCCCCCGCCATCTCCTCCCAAGGTGGAGTGGGAGAAACAGAACTATCTAGAGCTATAAAAGACAGACAGGAGGATTCTGGAAGGCCTTGCCCTCCGAACTGAATCCTGAGAGCTCCTGAGAGATGAGGATAAGGACTGATGAAGTCCCTGCCTTCCCCAGTCCCAGCCAGTGTTTGCGTGTCGGGGGGTGGGAGGGGGCGGGGGGATGTAGCCCAGACTCCCCAGAGTCAGGTGACTAGCAGGTACAAACTCCTCCTACCTGGGACCAGGTGCAAAAGGGGAGACAACGACAGCGGACCTGGAGGGTATTCATCCAAGGAGGCTTCCAGGAGGAAGGGAGGACAGAGGCGCCAGAGCACAGAGCCGGTTCTTTCTTCCTGCTCTATAGCAGCTGGAGGCCCCTGTGCTCTCTCCCTGCTGGGGGCAGTTTGAGGACAGAACAAGAATCAGATGCCATCAACATACAGGCATCGCTGGCAGCAGCTGGGAAGTCCCAAATCAGACCCAGGGGAGGGCGCTAACAGCGGGCTGGTCCCATCCAGATGTGCTCCAACAGCTGGCCTGCCTCTCCTTGGGGCCGCCAAGCTGGAACACCTCTGTCCCATGTCCCTTCCACCTACACAGGCAATGACTGGACCGGGGGAGGGGGAGGGGCTCCCCTGACGGAGCCCCTCAGCTGCCTGCCCCCATCCCCAGAGATGGTAATGAATTGCAGGGAAACGCGCTGAGAGGTGTCAGAACAATTTCTATTAAACATAATTTCCTAATGAAAAGGTTACGAGGGAGCCAGTGGAGCTAATCAGGATTGAATGCTCACTCCAACCTGCTCTGAGGGAGGGGGCTCGAGGCCTGGTCCCTGGTTCCACCTGGCCTGGGCTTGCAGGAAGGGCCGTGGGACTGGGGAAGGCCCTGGACTGCTTCCCACGCATCCATCTCAAGGTCTCGCCCATGCCCATTATTAGGAGTTTGCGGGGTGCCAGGCACCTGGTTAAGTGTTTTCCATGTCTCATATCCTCACAACCCTGCAAAAATGGCAGTTACATCCCCATTTTCAAGATGAGCAAGTTGAGACTCTGGAAGGTCCCGTGGCTTATCCCAGGTCCCATCCCCAGCGATTAGGAAGCCAAGGTGAGATTCTAACCCAGATCTGTCTGATGGGAAGCCATACTGCAATGCCCTCATTGCTCCCCACCTCCCTGGCCCTGAACTAGTTCATGGCTGCACAGTCCTTTGGAAGGGCAGGTAGAACCCTAGAAAGGGGGTGGGGCAGGGCAGAAGTGCAGCAGAGTGGGCCTGAGTCCTACTCAGATACCCACCCTCCACCCAGTTCCTTACTGATGATTGGGAGATCTGTGAGAAAGAAACCAAGGTCATTTTCCAAATGGTTCTGTCTCCTCAGAGACCGGCACCGTGCCCTGCTGAGCCCGGAGGGGGCACACTTGTCCACGCAGCCAGCTCAGGTGTGCTGAGAGCCCTCTTGAGTCTTATCTTGAGAACAGGAGGCACTGACCCCATGCAGACCGCACCCCCCCACCTCTGGTCCCAGAGAGGGTCCCCAAACAAAGCTTGTCTCTGAGCAGGAACCCTGCCCCTTTCCTCCTCCCTCACCCTGGATCTCAGATGCTAAATTGCTACATCACACCTGTACTAAAGGGGGAGCCAATGTGGCCAAAACCAAGAAAAAGGAAAGGGCTTTTTCAGAATGTTCACAAATTCTCCCTAAACCCTCAATTATAAACTCTTTAAAAATAGCCTTGGCTTTTACTGGTGGAGGTTGGGGACAGGGGATGGAGCAGGAAGGGAAGTGGATCTGAGACTAAATGGTACTGAGCCCTATTCCCTTGTAATTCAGAGGCTCCTGGGACCACCAAAGCCCAGTTAGGAGCAGTTTCAGGAACACTGGGGCTTTGCTCTACAAGAAGCTTCTACAACTTTGGAGGGGGAGGAATGTTCCAGATGGGGACAGAGGCAGGCCTTTAAAGTCCTCCAGGAAGCTCAGCACCACCCTTATATCCTGTGGGAGAAGGGGGCTGAGCTGTGAGAGGGGCCCAGATCACAGATTCTTCTCCCCTCCTCCCATCAGCGCCCATCCAGCCCCTCCCCTGCTCCTCCCCATCCACTATCTCTCCACCCTGGGCAAGGAGCCCCAGGTTCTGCACCCCGCCCCCAGCAGGGCGCATCTCCCCATCCCTCATTACGATGAAGCTGTCACCGACTGCCAGCGCCTGCCTTCCTGGGACCTTCAAAGCCAGGAACAGCATGAAATATGCAGCCGCCTTCCCAGCTCCCACTCCCCGTGCAGCCCCCTCCCTCTAATTGCTCCGTGCAGATTAAACTTGGATGTCACAGCTCTGGCTGAGGACATCCAACACTTACATTCTCCAGAAACACTAGGGGCTGCTTCCGCCTCCGGGCACGAGGAGCTCAGCCCCTGAGTGTCTGAGGTGCGGCCCCTCCAAGCCCCCTACCACCAGACGCACACCCCTTACACTGAAGGCTCCCTGTAAGGCCAGCAAGGCTTTTGCGGAAAACAGCAGTGGTTTTCCAAGTGTGGTCCCTGGACCAGCAGCCTTAGCATCACCCGAGAACTTGTTAGAAATACAAATTCACAGACCCTAGCCCAGGTTTATTGGATCAGAAACTGGGGGCGGGGCCCGCACTTTGTGGAGTCTAGCAAGCCTACCAGACAATTCTGATTCGGGGTTAGGTTCGAGAGCAGCTGAACTATAGACCTGCTCAGCCGGCATCCAGCCAACCGGACAGAGCTCCCTGGGCCCCCGGGGCTGCGCTAAGGCTGGCAGGGAAGAAGGATACCAGCTCCCCTGCACCACGCTGGCTGTCCGTGGCTGATGGGAGAGGCAATAATCAATGACCACTGCGAGCCCAGTGGGAGCATCCTGGAAGGTACAGAGGGGATAGCTGGGTGCTATAGGGAATGAAGGTTCCATGGAGGAGGGCAATTAAACTGCATGGGGGCCGAAAACATTAGAAGATAAAATACATTGAGACCAGATGCCAATCAAAATCACAGTGAGCTATCACCTCACACCTCTTAGGATGGCTACTATTTGAAAAACAAAGACAAACAAACAAACAAAAAAACAGAATCACAAGTGTTGGTAAGGATAGGGAGAGATTGGAACCCTGTACCCCGTTGGCTAGAACGTAAAATGGTGCAACCGGTATAGAAAACAATAGGAAGTTCCCCTAAAACTACAAGGAGAGCTACCACATCAACCAGCGAGCTCACTTCTGGGTATGCATCCAAAAGCAAGAGGGCCTCTAAGAGATATTTGCCCATTCATGTTCACGTCAGCACTAGTCACAAAAGCCAACGAATGCAAGCAACCCAAATATCCCCTGATGGATAAACAGGCAAATAAAATGGGGTATGTCATACAACAAAGTATTATTCAGCCTTACCTAGGAAGGAAATCTGACACATGCTACCACATAAATGAACTTGGAAGACATCCTAAGTGAAATAAGCTAGCCACGAAAGGACAGAAACTGTCTGACTCCACTTACATGAGGTACTTAGAGCGGTCTGATTCCCGAGAAGTCTGGGAAGGTAGAACAGTGGGGGAGAGGGAATGGGGAGATGTTGTTTAATGGGTATGGAATTCTAGTTTGGGAAGATAAAAAAAAATCCCGGAGATCTCTTGCACAATAATGTAATTATAATTAACACTATTGGACCATATCCTTAAAATGGTTAAGATGGTGGGGGCGCCTGGGTGGCTCAGTCATTTACCGTCGGCCTTTCGTTCAGGTCATGATCCAGGGTCCTGGGATCGAGCCGCACTTCGGGCTCCCTGCTCCACAGGAAGCCTGCTTCTCCCTCTCCCACTCCCCCTGCTTGTGTTCCCTCTCTCGCTGTGTCTCCCTCTGTCAAATAAATAAATAAAATCTTTAATAATAATAATAATAATAGGAGCCAAAATGTGGATGAGACAGGGGACGATAACCCCAGCAAGCCTCACATGTGTATCGTCCACTTGCTGACACACCCTCCGCCTCACTGGGAAAAGAGCAGAGCAGGAGTGACCATCCCATTCTATGGGGAGAGAGCCAGAGAGGAAGGGTGCTCGGCCAAGGTCTCAACACAGTGAGTAGAGAGCAGGGGTTGGAGCTCAGCTCCTGACCCCATGCTGGTAAAGAATCCTCGTGGCAAAGAGGCCTCCAGCTCTGGAAGCTGCAGGCCTGCACTGTGGCAGATTCTCGAGGAGCTCAGGGTGGTGTTGGGAGGCCCTGGGATCAGGCTGGAGGAGTGAGACCATAGGGTACATCCTGGTATTGTACCTGCTACTCCAAAAAATCATTAACTGTCCTCCCTTTATTTTCAGCAAGGTCCCAGTTTGGAAGACAGATAATATTCACCCCAACTATAAGTGACTAGAAAGCCAAGGACCAGAGAGTTGAGTGGAATCTGACAGGAAAGAAGAAAGGGAGAAGAGCCCTTATAACGACCTCAGAAGGTCCCTCTGACTGTGAGCAATAGACTGGATGGAGGAATAAGGGAGGGGGACAGAGGCAGTGGTCTGGGGGCATGGGAGGAGTCCTTAGACTGGGACACATGGGCCTTCCTGTGGACCCCCAGGAACATCACATAGCTTCTCCTGACCACCATTCTCCTCCACCCCCCTTCTCTCTCTCACCCCCTGGGCTCTCCACATGGAACATAAGAGCGGGCCCCACGGTAGGAACTGGCCATGAATTCTCTTGCCCCTCTGAGCTTTCCCCAATGCCTGGCTTTGGGCCAAGGCAAAGTCCAGACCAGCCCACACTTGCCACCGCATTCCATTGCCCCATCTCAGCCTGAGCCAGCCTCTCGTCTTCAATGCCCCCCTCAATCTCCAAATCACCCCTCCAGATACTAGAAAAGCCCCGTGCCCTCACCCCTGCAGCTGTTCCCCCAATCCCTTCCTCACTAGGACCCTCCGCTTTCTAACTTACCCAGCTTCACAGGCACACAGCCTCAGCATAGACCAGCATTTACGTACAAACCAGCCAGCTGCTTGGCCTCTGTGAGAGTTTCCTCCTGCATGAGGAGTACCCCCGCTCTCCTCTTCCGCCCCCACACAGCATGCACAGTGGACCAGAGGTTCAGAGGAGACCAGAGTCAGAGACATACGGCAGGTGGAGAGCAATGGACAGGAGCCATGGCCCACCTCCATCCTTTGCCTTTGCAAAGTGATAACGATGTCCTCTCCAAAGACTGCCCCCCTTGGGGGAATGTTGTCCATGCTGACTTTGACATGAGTTTGTCGGTCCCTGGAAGGGAGGGAGGTTGGGGCACATGGCCAAGCCCCAGCGCCTGCCACAGATGCCCAGCCATATTTATAAGGAGGGAGAAGAGCTGAGGGGAGGAAGAGCCAGTCTGCACACCCCCAAGTTTTAAGGGTTCAGGTTCAGTCTGCAATGAGGGTGAGGGGTGAAGTGAAATGCTAGCGTTGAGGTTACACCTGAAGATAGAGTTTAAGATTCATCTTGGGGAAGGGACAGTGTCGGGCTGAACCTCAGATATGTATTGGGTTCCAGTGTGAGTTCTGGTTAGAGCTGTGGTTAAGAGGAGCTCTAGGGTACAGGTTGTGATTGGGGACTAGGTTATTGCTAGCACTAAGACTTGAACAAAAATTCATCTTAGAGTTAGATATGTGTGAGGGTTCTGGGATTTGTAGCACGGAATAATCGGTGCCGTGGGCTTGGGCAGGAGATCTGCAGGCAACAAGCCTGGCAGACAACCGGCCAGATGGTGCCGGATGGGATCTGAGGCCAGCACCGTGGACAGCTCCAAGGAAAGCGCCTGGGTAATAAGCAAAGCAGCCCCAAAGGTGTTCCTAACTGCCTTCCCCGACCCCTCCCTCCAATGATATCATGACTCTGAACTATTCACCCAAGACCGACCCCTGAGAAGACCAAGGGAGCACCATATCCTCTAGAGAGTTTGGGTCTCCCATCTTAGGGTCTCAGCCTTTCCTTCAGAATCATTAGAGCCCTACATTCCCTGTGCCTGGAATCTAGATTCTAATTGAGAAATCTCTGGTTTGGGCCTTTACAAGATGATCATTTTCCTAAAAAAAAAAAAAAAAAAATCAAAGTTTTTCAAATTCAACTCTTGATGGTTAAACTCTGTTTAACATAACTCATTCCTCTGAGAGGAAATCAGAGAGATTCCCCAAGTCTTTTCCTCTTATCTCTCTCATTTTCCCCTCATCTCCTGAGCCCTCAGGGGCAGGATGGGACCCAGGTGAGGCCCTCAGGTAGGTGCACAGCGGAGAGCGCAGAGAGGCAGGCAGTGTGCAAGGGTCCAGATTTCTACCCACCCCTGGCCAGACTAAGAGATGCTCTTCCCCTCTAGAGTCCCAGACACCTCCATCACGGGAAGAGTAGATATGGAGTAGATACGATAAGAGTAGATATGGAGCAGGGACCTCCTGAAGGACCCCGGATGCTGCATCCACCAGCCCCAGGCCCTGGGAGGTCCCAGAGAAGACTTTAGAGGTCTTCAGCCTCAGACTGCCAATCCGGCCCCACAGATTAGGGGGAAGGTCACTGACATGCACTGAGCACCTATCGCGTGCCACACTTTGCCTACATTATCTCACTGAATCATCAAACCAACCCACAGTGCCGGTTAGTAGGTGTGACCGTTCCATTTCTACAGATGAAAAGACTGAGGCTCACTAGCAAATAGTGAGGATTTGAACCCTGGTCTGTCTGGCCCTCAGTCTGTTGGCACAAAGTTCATACTTTTTCCACCATGAATGCTGGTTGTTAAAAAGGCCTTAAAATCAACCTGGCAGGAGCTCTTTGCCTTCTTGTCAGATGACCTCCTAGGACCACTAATCTGGCCTGGGGGTGGCCTCTCCATGTGTCCTGGGTGTCCTAAGGCTGGGAAGAGGGGCCTCTCCTCTGCCTGGGGTGGGTCCCTTCAAGGGCCCAGAAGCTGTGAGCCGCCTCCTAGTGGGCAGTAGGTTCACAAGATGGCCCAGCAGTTAAGCAGTGTAGCTTCTTCTGATCCACCCCCCTCCCCCGCCGCCACCACCGAGCAGGGCATCTCCAGGGGACAGGTGTTCATGTGCTATGGATACAGCCCAGAAATTACCCTCTAGGGAGGGGAGGTACAAACGTCCGGGAGCCCCTGAATGGAGCCGTGGGGATCTAGCCAACCCATCCGTCAAGGTCGCTGCGGCTGGGGGCAAAGGTGATCCTCGAGAGCAGGAAGGCACTAGTCTGGGAAGGCTCTGGGGGAGCAGCGAGAGGAGCCTGGCTCCCCTCCTGTCCCTCTGTAGTAATTAACAGGCCTTTGTTCCTGTCCCTGATCTCGTCTGGCAGAGCCTTAATCATCCTCTTCCCTGCAATGAGCAGCCTTCTCATTAGGGCCTTAAGAACCTCTATTATAAACATGTAAATGGAACTCAACAAGGAGGGAAATATTTGACTGCTCCAATTTCCTTTGTGCTGCTGCCAGCTTTGGGCTGCGCGCCTGTGACTTCGCCACTCAGCAGCCCAGCGCCAGCACGCTGCCCCTACTGCCTCGCCACGCAGCTCCGTCTTCTGCTATCGGAATTTAATTACCTTCTCTGGCGAATGTTTGCTGAACCTCTCTCCATCAATTGATTCTGAAGTCCGAATTTTTATTCCAAGATACTTAATGGCACTTGGGCTGATGGCAGCCTGGGAGCAGGTGGACCCGGGGCCCAGGACATGCTTTAACAATGGGGTTAGGAAGGGTCATCAGAGTTATTCCCCTGCCTCTGAGCAGGTCAATATTTCAGCCAGAGAAGCATGTTCCTGAGACTCCTGCTGGTCTGGACTGGAAGTTCTTGATGTCTGCCTGATGTTGGATGAGCCTTTTTTTTTTTTTTTTTTTTTTCCATTTTAGTCCTTGATGCAAAAGGAAGAGTGCTATTAGGTAGAAAGCCCAGCCACTGCCTAAGAAAGAAGCTGATGATATGATCAGCATCTCCTCCCACGGCCATGATGGCTCTTCCCTGTCATGGGCCAAATGGAGACTGGCTCCCTGGAGGCCCAGGGCAGCTCCGTGTGGAGGACTCCCCCAGCATGCTGAGTCTCTCCTGCAGAAGAAGTCTTCATGTGCCTGAGTCCGCCCTAATGCTAGAGATGCCAGAGAAGCTTGTCTCCACTTGCCTTCTTTCTGAAGCCCTTGTCAAGTGTAAATTTCCATTCTATTGCTTCTTCAAAACCCAGAACTCTTCTCCTCCATGAAGCTGTCCCATGGCATTAAGCCATAGCCATCCCTCCCACCACCAACTTCAGAACACACCGTCTGCCACTATTTATCCATTTAATGGGTGACACCTGTGTGACAGGTCCCTGTTGGCCCTTAGCTTGTCACAAGCATAAGTTGCATTCATCTCCCCAGTTTGGATGAATTACTCCCAAGTACCTCTCCTGCAAAGTGGAGACTGTGTCCTCACAGCCCCGAGTCACAGCCTGGAGCAGGCTACCGCCGGAAAGTTCCCTTCCTCTGAGTTGGCAGGTAGGTGAGTGGATGGGTTGGTGTGGTGGTTAGAGGGTGGTTAGAGGGCGGCTAGAGGCTAGCTGATGGGGGGACACGATGGATGGCGGACGAGCAGGCTAATGGTGCTTGGACTGGCACATCTGTTAGAGCGTGGCTGGGGGGCGGGTAGCGGGAGAATGGGCGTGCCAGTTATGACCCTGCGATCTGTCTCCTCTTGACTGCCTGGACCATGACTGGACTCTGCAAACGTTTCTCCTTGACCAGCTGGGTCTGTTAAGCTTTGTCACTGGGGCTGCAACACTGCAGGGTGAAGGGGCTCCCCTTCCAGGCCCCCACAAGGAGGCATCCCTCTGCATACTGCCTCCGCCAACACCCCAGAAGGCAGCCTTCCAGGGAGTGCCATCAGCATGGCACCTCAACAAATTCTCCTGCCGTCCAGTGGGCCTCGCTGTACCTTCCTTTAATGGGGCCCTGTCAGCCCTGGGTGTGTATATGCAAGGAAGGCTCTATGGGATTTGTTCCTTCCTCTGACGCTCTGCCGCAACCCCAGAGGTAGTGGCCACTCTCCAGATCTGCTATCCCCATGTTCCTTTATAGTAGGGAGGCAATCCCCTGTCACAGCTAGTAAGTCGGCCTTAGTAAGTTATCTCCTGTTAGAGTTAGTAATGCCTTATATTAAACCTTTCCCATTAATATCACTGTGCGGTTTCAATCCCCTATAGTGCCAGGGAGGCTCGGTTTGCATTTCTGCCCTACCCGCAGGGCAGTCTTCCCCCCAAGCTGGAACCCCCACAGCCATGCCATGGCCACTGGAATGTCCCTGCACACAGCAGCAGCAGCCTGAGAAGAAGGCTTCTGGAGAACACAGAAAGTGGCCAGAGGGGGTAACTGGCATTAAGGCTGGCCTACATCCCTCTCCCACCCCAGCTGGTGGCCCATGCTGGGCCCCAGCTGCTCCTACAGGCTCTGACAAAGCCCCCAGGCTACCAGCTGATTACCTAGCACCCAGAGGGCTTCCCAGAAAGGGGACTGAAATATGCTGTCCTTCAGGACGGATTTGTGCCTCTGCCCCATTAAATCTCCTAAGACGCCAACCCGAAGGCATGGACGTCCTTCCAGTGGTGGCCCACTCTTCCAGCCCATCCAGGCTCAGAATCTCCCAGCACATGTCCCCGCTGCTCCGACCATCAGGACTCACATCTCCCAGCACATGTCCCCGCTGCTCCGACCATCAGGACTCACATCTCCCAGCACATGTCCCCGCTGCTCCGACCATCAGGACTCACAGACCCCCTTCTTCTGTTTGTTCAACTTCCGCCCGCCTCACTCGGCTCTCCCTCTGCCGAATCGTCCTCTCACATCCCCCTCTTCTGGACTGTCCTCGAGGCTGGGCTGAAACCCAGCAAGGCATGGTCTGCTTCTCCACAGCCCTCGCTGCTCCCCAATGCCCCCCCCCCGGTCCCCACCCCAATGCCTTGTAGGTGGCCTGGCCCACAACCCGACAGAGCCACCAACACATTTCCAAATTGCATCTTTCAAGAATCAGAAAAACAGATTTCAGAAGGAAATTGCTTTTGCCCCTGCTCAGTCTAGATGGACTACTTGTTACTTGCCATTTTCTCTCCCTCACAATCTCAGGGAAAATTGAGATCATGTCTAAAGCTTTTCTCTGTGTTGGGGCCAGTCACTACCCTCTTGAGGCCTGTAGGCCTGTAGGCATCAGAAAAGGCCACACCCTAGGGGGGTCGGGAGTCAGGCACCCCAGCTTCCATCCCTATGGACAGGCTCTACTCCAGGGCCCCCAAGCCCATAAGCCAGGCCCTGGCGGAGGCAGGGGCAGGGCAGAAAGGGTTGGGAGGTTCACAGAGGCAGAGCAGGGACAAATCTGTGAAGTGACAGGTTGGATCTGTTTCCTGATGCACACACCCCCTCACCCCCTACTGCATTCATAAACTCACACACTACCGCCACCCTGCCAGCCCCTTCCGGGCCTTCCCCAGTCACTGCCCTGTGGGTCCTCTCACCCCCGACCCCAGCCTCAGGTCAAGGCAAAGCACCTACTTGTCCCTATCACACCAAGAACACCAGCCACAGGTGCCGGGCCTCCAAGGCCTCAAGAGAGCACGGGCCTGAGCCAGCAGCCTCAAATTCCAGTCCCGCTCAGAAAGCCTCTTCCCCTCTTGCCACCTCCGTCTCCCCCCCCCTTGGAAGGGGCAGGCTGAGCCCTGCAGTACCAGCTCAGAGGTGAGGCCAGCTTCTGATGCAATGATGCACGGCAGGCGCCTGGGAGAGGGAGAACCTCGGTTTTCCTGACCACTCAGGCCATGCCACACACGGTGCTGAGTGTCTGAGACACGTCATCTTCAGAAGAACCCAGTAAGTAGGTCTGTTGTCATCTCACCTAAAGAGGAGGAATCAAGGTTCAGAGAGGCTATGGAACTGCCTAAGATCACACAGCAGACATGGCATGGAGCCAAGCCTCAAGTCCTCGTTCTTGACCTTCACGCTGCATTGCCAGGTGCTAGTCTGTGTTTCTTTAAAAAAGCCTTTGGAAAAGCTATCATCCAAAGGAATAAGCGGAGGAAGAATTTCAAGCTCTGCATATATGGAGGAAATACAGGGGTGGGAAGAAACTTCTAGAACTCTTAAATTACCATAATAGTGGCTGATACTTGCTGAGCGCTGACTACATACAAGTACTGTTCTGAATTCTTCACTGAATAAATTATCTAACCCTTATAACAACCCTATGAGATAGGTACTATTATCTCCAATATGCAGATGGGGAAACCGAGGCACAGAGAGGCTATAAAACTTGTTCGAAGGCGGCGGCCAGTTAGCCACTACACCTCGCAGCCCCAGTGCTGACACCAAGGAAGCTGCTTCCCCTACTGCAGGCTCCTTTTCTCAAACCAGGGGGTATAGGGGGCAGGGAGACCATGGGTCTGGCCCTCTGTGCCAATTGCTCCTGCCTCCTCATACCCATTGAGCCCTTTTCCTGGGACCCAGCTTCAGATGCGGGGCTCACCCCAGCCACTGTGACGGTACCCGGAGGCCAACAGCCAAAGGGCCAGTGACTTCGCCTGGGAATGAGGCCATGAAGTCTGAGGCTCGCTAGGCGGGGCCGGGGAGAGAGGAACTGCTCAGGAGATAAGAGGCCAGTGACAAAAGTATATCCGTGGCTGAACAAATCACATGGACTCTTAAAGAGGGCCTGTCAGGAGGAGTGGCAGCAAGGACCATCCCCCCGCCCCCCCTGCCCCGGCCCAAGAGGTCTGTCACCTTCCCCCTCCTCTCTCTGGGGCATCTTCCATCTCTCCTTGGTCCTCGGGTCAGAGCCCAGAGCCAGCCCCGCCCCACCCCCCCACCCCACACACGGAGATAACCCACACAGAGATAACCCCTACGGAGATAACCCGGGCTACCGTAGGATCTTGAAACGATTTGAAAGAATGCATACAGGACTCTAAGATTAAATGCATTAAATGCACTGTTTCCTCAAAGCAAAAGAGTGGCAGGGCCTCTCTTCAGCCGTGGGAGGGGGAAGCTGGTCCGCAAGTGACACAAGAAAGAGGCAGGTGACGGAGACCCAGAGATGGAGGAGATAGTGTCTACACAGAGTGCCCGAGAGAGACTCCAGGGAGAGACCAAGGGAAAGCCTTGGTCCCTGGCAGCTTCCCAGACTTCTGGGCCAGAAACACTCCCTTGTCTGTTAAAAACAACCAAGACACAAGGAGAAGGAGGACAGAGCAACAAGGTGAGACCAGAGGGGCAGTTTTAGTACTCAGAAAAATTCACCAAGTTAACGCTGGGCATGCGGGCCGCCAAAACAGAGAAGAGACAGTAACAAGATCCGTGACGAGACCCACGGGATCCATGAGGTAAACACTTGGCACTGGAAAACAGGAGGTGCTGGCTTCGATCATGGTCTCCCCGGCACCTGGGATGGGGTCTAGCACATAGTAAGTGCTCAATACGTACACTGAATAAATAAATGAACACTGGTTTCTCACCACGGGCTAAGGTTCTTCTGGTTCTCGGGCTTGAGGGAAAAACAGTATCATCGGTGGGCTGTCCTAAACTGACCATGGACTAATGTGGTGGGATACTCATTCATTCATTCATTCATTCATCCCCCCCAACTAGCTTCTACTAGTGAGTACAGCTCAGGTACAGATCAGTGGATGAGATACAAGAATTCCTGCCCTCAGGGAGCTTCCCCTGCTGGGGCAGGAGACAACAGTACACAGGAAAGAAAGATGGCCCGGTCCAAGGGGATATGGATCAGGGAGGAAAACCACAGTTACGGGGCCGCGGGGTGGGCTGACATTTCCGCAGAGACCTGAAGGAGGTGACTCAGCATGCCAGGAGGCCCCCTGGGCAAAGTAAGGGCTCAGAGGGCCCAGGTGGAGCCTGCGGGTGTGTGGGGTCAAGGCGGCTGGCCCACGTGAGCCGGGACCTCGGTGGGAAGGCCCCAGAGCAGCTGCGGCCAGGAGGGGTCACAGCTGCTGTGCTGAGCGCAGACTGCCGGGATGCGGGCCGGAGCAGGAGGCCAGGCAGCGGCCACACACAGAGTGGGCGCAGACAGGGTGGCAGCAGACAGGGGAAGGGCTCTGATTCCAGATGTATTTGGGGTTTTGCAGGTGGGAGGTCCTGATGGACCAGGGACAGGATGTGAGGAAAGGAAGGGAGCGGGGCGCCTTGCGGGGCCCACGGGGAGCCTTCCGCGCCGAGTACAGCGGTGTTTGGGGTGCTGCTTCTCATCCCCTCACCCCCTTGGCACAAGCTAGGTTCAGAGCAAGTCCCCCAGACGGGGCTCCACACGGGGACACCCTCGGCCACGGGGCCACGCTGAGATCAAAGGCAGCTCGACAGCCTGTCCACGCGTCGCCTGAGTGTTACTGCTTCGGTCTCAGCTACACACTGTCCAGGGCACGACCGCACCGTATCTGTTTGTGACCACCCAGCACCCGGCCAGAACTGCCACTCACTCACACACACACGCACGTGCCCGCGCACACACACCTTCATTTTGTGTTCCAAGGGTTCGTGACCTTCCAAGTGGCCCTCCACGGACCCCAGGTTGAGAGCCCCAGGCTGGGATCCTGGTGAGGGCCCCTCCAGACGGGCAGTTCGGCCCCCACAGTCCTGAGCGCCTCCGCGCAAGCCTGGAGAGCCCGGAGCTGATGAAGCGAGAAGGACTACCAGCCAGCCGAGGTGCCCTGTGCCCCTGGTGGCCGGGACCACTTCATTCCTTCATACAGTCCTTCATATAGTCCTTCGTACAGTCCTTCATATAGTCCTTGGTTCAACTTCATGAGAAATGAATAACATGGTCTGGTCTGAGAGGAGAAGAAAAATGAGCACCTCCTCTGTGACCAGCTCTGTGCCTGGCCCCGCACATGCTTCATCTCCCATCCGGGCCACAAATCTGTTCCCCAGCCAAGAGGGTAACAGGTCGGCTGTGCCCAGGGTGAGGAGCTCCACACGCCCCAGCGCTCATCTACCTCCGCCCTTCAGAATCCTGAGCCCAGATGCTCACGCCGGGCTTGGCCCTCTGATCGCTCTGCCTCTCCAGGTAAGCTTCTGGGTCAGGCCTGACTCTGCCAGCGACGGCACTGGCAGGCTGAGTAGGTGAGGGGCCTGAGAGGCTGCAGGGGCATCAGTGATGCCACCCTGGGCTAGGCCAGCCTGCCCAGGCTTCAGGGTCCTAGAGCCGGTGGGAAACAGGAAGAGGGGAGCGGGGAGCTGGCAAGTGAAGCCAGGATAAAATATTGAGGCCCGACTCCTGGTAAAGCAGAGAACACCGCGTGTCCATGAATAAAAGATGGGTCGGAGGAGAAGGCTGGGCAGCAGATTAATTAATCTAAGTGAGCGCTCTGCTTTGTGCCATGGGAGAGAGGGGCGGTGGAGTAAACAGACTCACCTCCCAGCCGCTGCCCCAGAGGGTCCGGCGCAGACCCTCCGTGCCAGGCAGGCAGCTGGACAGAGCAAGGACGTGGGCAGAGCAGCAGCGCCAAGCCCACGCTGGCAGGGAGAGGGGCAGGGGCAGCCGGGCGGTCCGAAACCCGTCTGGGCCTCTGTGCCCCAGGCCTGCCAGGGCCCACGTGGGATGGCAGCTTCCCTGGCAGATGGGAACCACAGAGCCCGGATGCTCTGGGGAGGGAGCTTTGACAGGTGCAGGGTTTGGGAGGTCAGTGAGGGGATAGCAGGGCTCCTGGGTCCTTCCCCAGTGCCCCAACAGCTGCCTCAGGAAAACTGTGAGCAGCTGCATAAGAGAGGAAGGTAGGAAGAAGGTCAATGGTGGCGGGTCTGAGATCTGGCATAGAAAGGCAGGCACGGGCTGGACTTCGCCGTGAGGGAAGTTGGCAGGGCCAGAGGACTACAGGTTCTGAGACAGGAGGAATGGGTGGGCGTGGCTGTAACTATTTCTGCCCTCGGAAATGCTAACTCCAGGGTCCCGAAGGCTTCCTGCCTTAGGTCAAGCATGGCAAGTGGGTAGGGGGAGGGGAGTGGCCCCCAGGACTCTCAGACGTGGTGGTGGAGGTCTCATGGGGAGACAGCGCTCAGGGTCTCGGCTTTCATCCCTCATCCACCGTACAGGGCGCCTTCCACGGGCTCTTCATTGTTTTGTTCCCTCAAGGTCACACTAGGGCTTTGTGGGATGGAGATGTCCCTCCCCCCGCTATCATAACAGATACCCCTCCCCAGGGAGGAGCTCTACATCCTTAGGCTGGCTCTTTCCTCCCACCTGCAGCCAGTCTCAGTGGGACCAGGCTGCCCTCTGCTCAGGAGATCCCGGGCTGTGATCCCGCAGACAGCAGTCCCTAGGGGAGGGCTAGGTCCCACTCCAGGTGGCCTCGGCTGAGGCCAGCCATAGCCCTGGGCAGGCAGCAGGACCCCTCCAGCCTGACGCATGCAAACGAAACTGGACCCCGACTCAGCCACGGGGAGAAGACAGTCGCGGCGGGTCGGGGGACATCATCCCCGGCCGGTTCCCTCCATAGCCACAGCGGCAGCCACGGCCTCCATCCGCCTCCTCCCCCGAGCCCGCCGGGGCCTCGCCAGACCACCACCGCCCCCGTTCCTCAGAGCCAGGGCGACTCACCGTGAGAAGCCTGCTGACATCTCTTGTACTCTAGCTTGTACTTATTATTTAACTTTTTACACGTAGTCCTGTCTCTTCCACTAATTCATAGCTCCTTGAAAGCTGGAGCGAAGTCTTTTTGGTCTAATGACCTACATAGCCCAAGGAAATGGGAGGCACACGGCACAGCTGTTAGAGTAAGTGAATGAACGGTGAACGGCCCAGCCATCTTCCGTCTCTCCTAGTCTGATTTCGGTGCCCGGTCAGTCCCCACACTCCCTGCCTTCAAGGTGGGAACCAGTACTTACCGAGAGCACCCGCCTGCGTCAGCCCAGAACCCGACGGGCGTGTGAGAAGCATCTACCCTTCCCCACGGTAAGGCACACATGTCTCCCCCACTGCGCAGAGGACCGTGAGGCTCAGCACTGGCCCAGATCACCCAGCCAGCAAGTGGCAGAGCGAGAAACGGGTCCTGATCGGAGTCCAGAGGCCAGGCCCACACCTCCACATGTCCACAGTGAGAAATGACGGGGATGCAGGGCTAAGAAGTCTTGCCTCACCTCCTGAGGAGAAAAAGAAGGGCGCTCTGATGGGAGACAATGGTCAGAGCTAGCCAGAGCCAAGTGCTCAAGGCTGCCTGGGGGCTGGGGGACAGGTCCCATGGCTGAGAGCAGAGAGGAGGCCGGTGGGGGAAGGCCCTCCCCTCTCCCAGGGCTCTGAAAGCCCCCCCAGGGTCTAGCCAAGCCCACCCAGTTGCCATAAAGCAGGCTGCCTGGTCCCATACACGCCACCATCCCCTGAGCCTAGAGCTGGGGACCCTCATCGCCCAGAAATAATGACAGGGCCTCTGCAATCCTGCCAGAAACAGGCAGCAGAGTGGCCTGGAAGCACCCACATTGTCACACGTGCGAAGCAGCAGCGGCGTCTGGACCAAAAGTGGCTGAGGAGCCTGCCATTTCTGTGGCCACAGCGCCACCTGTCAGCTAGACATGGCATAGCAGAGCGGGGCCGTCCTTCCACATCTGCAAGAACTCCCAGACCACGGGCACCGGGCGTGCCTTCAACAAACACCTGTGCAGCACCTACTGTGTGACGGGCATGACTTCAGAGGCCGAGTACACAGCAGTGAACAAAAGAGACTGAAAGCCCTGCCCTTACGGTGCCTACAATCTGGGGCGGGGGGTGGGGCGGGGGGACAAATAATACATAAGGCCGACACCTACCACACACAGTGTGGGAGGGTAAGCCCGGGGGGGGGGGGGGGGG
>CM052815.1:79557140-79603308 GCA_028533885.1 Nasua narica
CCTCAATTTCTTTCATGAGCACTTTGTAGTTTTCTGAGTACAGAATCTTTGCCTCTTTGGTTAGGTTTATTCCTAGGTATCTTATGGTTTTGGGTGCAAATGTAAATGGAATCAACTCCTTAATTTCTCTTTCTTCTGTTTTGCTGTTCGTGTATAGGAATGCAAATTATTTCTGTGCATTAATTTTATATCCTGACACTTGATTGCATTCCTGTATGAGTTCTAGCAGTCTTGGAGTGGAGTCTTTTGGGTTTTCCACATAAAGTATCATATCATCTGCAAAGAGTGAGAGTTTGACTTCTTCTTTGCCAATTTGGATGCCTATCCTCACGATTTTAAATGCACATTCCTTTCCACTCTGCAATTCCTCTTGGGGAATGTAGCCTCAGAAAAACTTGCAGATATACACAAGATATATGTACAAGAATAGTTCAGACAGCATTATCAGTAATAGCAAAAAATTGGAAAGCACCAGAATGTCCATTCCTGGGAAAATGGGGAAATAAATCCTGGTACGCTGTGCTATGACGTCTCCACCGCAGTAAAGACAATGGGGGATCCGTTGTGTACGACACGGAAGGATTTCTAAGATGCTTTCTTGGGTGGAGTTAGGTTGCAGGATAATGTGTGCAAAATCAGGCAACTGACTTCCCCTTATTTTGTAAACATAAATGGTATTTATGTGTGCATATTTACGTTATTACAATAGAGAAAGTCTAGAAAGGATGGAATTGAGATTGCAAGTGGTGCTTAATCTTGGGAGGTAGGTTTGGGGAAAGGACTTGAGAGCAGTTAAGGAGTTGAAAGTTTTAGAGAGGGACTTTCATTGCTTCTTTTATATGTTCCTATGTTTCTTAAACTTGTAACATGGAGCATAGATGATTTTGTAACTTAAAAAGGACCACCCCATTCCCAGGCCCACTCCTCCCCAGGCCGACGTCCTGCCGGCCCAGGCAATTCTGCGCCCCTGGAGGCAGTGGCCAATCCTGGCCAGAGCATGGCCGGGCCCTCCCCAGCTCTGGGCAGGGGAGAGCCAGCAACACCCCCCTTCCCACCCCCATCTCCTCCTCAGCTGCCCCTCTCCAGCCACTTTCCGGGGAGGAAGGTATCTGATCAATGCACCAAACTAAAGGCACCAAAGGCCAGAGAAGCAGCTGCCACAATGATAAGAGCCAGCACTTACGTAGCACTTACTGCGTACCAGGCACGACTCTAAACACTTCATACACGAACTCATAACAATCCTATGAATTCCAGACTATGGCTACCTTCACTTCATAGCAGATTTAAAAAACACAAGCAGGTAGGAAGACTGCATAAGATGCTAAGTCCCCTGGCCCAGGTGCTACAGCCTGGGAATCCACAGTCTGGACCAGCCCCCTGCTCCTGCCTCCCTCCCTCCCACCCCACCCCTGAAGCTCCCAGGACCTCTGATAGAGCCCTGTGCCCTCCTCCAGGGCAAGGCTATGACCTCCTCAACCCAGACCCCGGGACCTACAGGTGCACAGCACGTGGCTGGGGCGTCAACGTGCATTTGCTGACTGAATGGCTCTGTCCTCCCACCCCCACCCCACAGTGTCCCCCTGGGCCTTGGTTTCCTCATCTATAAATGAGCAGGCGCACTAGACGGCATGTAACAACAACTTAGGGACCATTAAGGCGTTGCTAAGAGAAGCCAGCGCTTATCCCAACAGGGTGAACCTCAAACGGTGGGACGTGAGGGCCAAGGTGGGGAGGTAGGACAGCTTGCACGAGGCCTCCTTCCTGGCCGTTCAGGCTGCCTGGGAACGTGTCACCTATCCACGAGCACGGCTAGGAACTTCGGCTGACCTTCTCCAGCCAGCAAGGCTCAAAGCTCCTCCAGGAGACAACTTCCTGGCACAGACCCAGGCACCGTTCTGTGGGCTCCGCAGGGGTCACCCCTGCCCACCCGGGTGTCAGGGAGACCACAGAGACTGCCCCTGTCCCCCAAGTCGACGATCCTGGCACCCCGGTGGCCACCACAGGTGAAGGAGACCACACAGCCATCTGGGTGGCCAGTAGCGGCTCCACAGGGCACAGCGGGCAGGGTGACCCTGATTCAGACACGGGGAGGGGAGGGGGCGGTCTAAAGCTGTGTCTCCCGAAGTCTCCAGGGCTGTGCCAGCCAGAGGAAGCCTTCCCATAGTCCTTGTCTACCCAGTCTAGAAAGCGCCAAAACAACCTAGGGGACGAGAGGAAGAGGAGGGAAGCTAACCCTACGCCCCAGGCCCTTCCACACATCAGCTGACTGATGCCCCACATGGTGCTGGCACCCCACTCTTCACAGATGAAGGTGCCAGGGCCCAGAGAAGCCAGCGACAGGGCCAATGTTCCCAGCTGGGACCTAAACTCACCTCCCCAAAGCCAAAGCCCACGCCTCTCCACGGTGTTCCCTCAGCTCTTGGTGAGCAAGGGCTTCTGAGCTGGGACTCAGATGGCACCCCAGCCTTGGCCTGCCCCCCCCCCCCCCCGGGGGAGTTCCAACCTCAGATCTGGAACCAACTGCCTCGGATCTGTCCAAGGGGACCTGGGCTAGAGGCCACCGGTGGGTTCACTGTCAGGTCCAGAGAGTTCCACCCGCCGTGTGCCCCCCCCCAACCCCTGCAGAGCCCTCGTCATTTATAAATGGCCCATTCACTTCTCAAACAGACCCCCCTAGTGAGGCAAGAAGCTAACCCCGTCACTCGGTGTCGCACAGCTGGACAACAGCTGGCCTCAGCCTGCAAAGGAGGTCCAGGTGACCCACCAAAAAATCAGGGGAAGTGGGCCCCCTGTGCTCACATGCACCGGCCACCCTTCAGAATTTCCTTTTCCCCTCTCCAGGTTCTATTCCGGAGCTCTGTGCCTGACTGCTGGGCTCTGACCCCCCGACGACATTCTGGAGAAGTCCGTGGTCCCGACACCACTGCAGGCTGCCCGTTGACCCACGACCCATGTGTGAACCTCGGGAAAGCTGTCCCTCCTGATGCCTCATGCCACACGTGCCACACAGCCACCTTAGGACACATCCACTCCCCCAGAAAGGGCTCGGGCGCTAAGTGCTCCTGGTCCTCCCCGCCCCCCCGGCCCGCCCCTCACCCGCAGACCTGGGCTGCGCACAGGTGGTCCCCATCCCCCTGGGCTACCAGCCCACAGGAGCCCGCAGACAGAGGGTGGACAGGCAACACTTCCCCCACCATCTCCTGGGGCCTGTTTCTGGGCCAGAGGCCAGACAGGAGATTTTCCTGGAACTTCGAGGGCACAAAGATGCTGAGAAACAGGGGGAGGGAAGAGCCTGAAAGGAAGAGGCAGAGCAAGCAGGGGCGGGGAGAGGGTGTTACCTGACCCATCTGGGCCACCCAGGTCCCCCTCCTCCCCAGTGTTCCTGGCAAGTGTCTGTGCACAGGAAAGACTCCCACCACCCCTCCCCAGAAAGCCACCCCAACTCTGAAGCCCGATGCGGGTCTGCCCCTTGGAGCTCTGTGCGTCTGCGGGCTGGCGGGGACTCCTCTAATTCCCGCACTCTCCCTGCGGCCTCGGACTGCTGGCTGGCTCTTCACTCCGGGCGGGTCAGACGTGAGTGATCACCCTGTCCCGTCTCCTGGAGGCCCGTTCCAAGCCTGTCAGGCAAAATGACGGAGCACCCAGGGAGCACTGCAGGCCATTACAGGGCTGGGGGCAGGGGGCTGTGCTTGAGTGTGCGTGTGTGTGTCTATGAGCACATGCGCAGGGGAGCATTTGTCAGTATGTCTATAAGAACGAGAGTGCATCTGTGGGTTTGTTTTAATGTGTGTGCGTGTGTGTCTGTCAGTCTCGTGGGCCGGACCTCCCTCTCTCCTGCCCAGGGGCGGGCCGGTCCCTCTGGCCTGAGAGCAGCCCAAACAAGGCAGGACTGTTGCCGGAGCCTTCTGGGGTATAAGAGGAGCTCACGGGGGCAGAACAGAGGCCCTCAGCGAGCTCCTGCTCCCGCTGGGTCGGATCCCTAGTCTGACCCCAACCACCAAGACTGTCCAAGCCCAGCTGCCGGCGAGATCGGCCTCAACTCCTTCCTGCCCTGGGCTGGGTTGGCCTCTCCCCTTGCAGCTGCCCCCTCCCGCTCCCAGGGCCCCTCTCCTGGGGCTCAGTTCTGCAAACCGGTAGCCCCTGACAGCCACCCTGGAGGACTGGAACCCCTTCTACATTTCACTGACTGCCAGCCAACTTCGCTATTTCTGCCACGGCTCGGAGCTCGCCCCAAAACGTGAGGCCTCCAAGTTTGGCCTCCAGTCCCACACCTTTTCTGCAGGAGCCTCCAGGCGCTCGTAGCTCCAAGTCCCAGTTTTCAGGCTGGGAGCCACCAAAGGCCCTCTGTTCACTTGCAGAACCTACAGCAAAGCAAAATCTCCACAGACCAGCACGCAGGCTCCCCTGGCCAGCTCGGAGGCCGCTCCGCCACCCTCCCCGGGTCCCAGGACCCCAACCGCGCAAGCCGCCATCCACCCGTCTAAAAAATGTATATTACCTGACAGTGCCAGGCCTTAGGGACGCTGAGGGGGACCCATTCTGGTCCTCCTCCCTCTCGGGGTAGGAAAGAATCTCAGAAAAGGAGCAGCCTCCAAAGACGGTTCAATGGAACTTTGACCAATGCCGACCAATGGAAGCAATGGAACTTTCTGTCGTGATGCTAATGTTCTCTACGTGCACCATCTGATACGTCAGTAGCCCCTAGCCACAGTGGACACGGAGCATTTGAAATGTGGCTAGTGTGGCTGAGGAACTGAATTTTTAATGTTACTTAAATTGACTTATTCAAATGTAAATAGCCACACATAACTCACTAATGGTTACTATACTGGACAACACAGTCCTAGGAGCTGTGGGAACACAGAGAGGGAGGGGGAGGATGGCTTCAGGGAGGAAACATTTGGTGGGGACAGGTAGGACTGCAGAATGTTCTTTCAACAAGTATTTACAGGGAGCCAAGAAGGGCCAAACACTGACGATAGAGCAAGAGACACCCAGTTAACCAAGGAGAGGGTGCTGCTCTGGCACTGGGGAGGGCCCCAACCCCGACAGCACAAATCAGGGAAGACTTCCTAGAGAAAGTGGTTTCCAAGAGGAGACCTAGGGGAAGACTGTTCCAAGACAGGGAAAACAGTTTGTGCAAAGGCCCTGGGGCAATAGAAAGCCTGGTGAGGATTAAGGAGAATAGGAAAGCCTCACACAGATGGCAGCCAGAAGGGTCCTGCAGCACAGCTCCACACTGGCCAGCCAACGCCCTCATTCTTCCTCTTCGATGTCCACAGGAATGCACCCAGCCCCAGCGGGCCCCATGAGCATATTTTGGAAAATCCTGTCACGGTCTCCAGCCTGGCCAAGGCTTCTCTGACCTCCCGCATCCTCTCTGAGGTCCCTACTGGGTGGGGCCTGAGCCCTTGTCCCTCCAGGAGTTCCTGACTCATCACGGAAAAAACTGAAAAGCCCAGCCTTTCTCAAGAATCAGTCCAACGCTAGAGGGGGAAGGCAGCTGTGACCCCAGCTCCAGGACACGGGGCCAGTGGAGAGGGGCAAGGAGCAAGTCACAGGCAGAAGAAGATGCCGAAACAGAGACCCGGGCAGAAAGTGAGGTGGAGACTGAGGGTAAGTCTACAGAGACAGGAGGCGGTGGTCACAGACACAGAGACAGACAGCCCAAGCCGGCAGCCCAGAGGGACAAAGATACACCCACCAGTGACAGCTGGCGTAAGCCAAAAACAAAGGGCCACTCTTAGGTACACAAGGCTGGAGACTGACCGACAGGCTGCCAAAGACAGCCCAGGACTGGAGGCCGACTTGGGAAGAGGTGGGGTGGGGTGCTCCTGGGCAGCTCAGAGCACACCCGCACCGGCTGCACTCGCAGAGCAAGCCGGGAGAGGGCGGTGTTGCTCCAGCCACCGCCCATGAGCCTGGAGTCCAGCTTCCCCAAAATGGACAAAGTCAGAGGCAGCAGCCTCACTGAGACGTGGAAGAGACCCGGATGGGGGCCTCAGTGTATCCATACCCGAGCCTGGAGACCCTTCCCTGCTCACTGCAGCACATCCTCAAGCCTGCCCCTTCCCTCCACATTCCCCCTCTGCAGACACCTGCAGGGGTGGGGGCAGGGCAGAGCACCGAAGGGCGGGGCCAGGGGTGCCTGCCAATTTCCCTGCTCCTGCTGTGAAGGGCAGGCGCAGACGCTAGGTAGGGCCTGCCAGGTAGGGCCTGCCGTAGGACTGCTCCCCTCCTGACATCCTTCCTGGCAGGCAGGTGGGCTCAAAGCACCCCTCGCACAGATACCGAGATCTTGGCTGAGCCCGTGCTTTTCAGCAGCCAGCAAGGCTAGACAGCCAAGGGCAACCACGGGCTGCGGTAACAGAACCTACTATCTGCAGGACTGCAGTCAGCAGCAAGGAAACCCAGGCCTCTGGTCACATCTGTCAGAGGGCCCTTAGCAAGTCGGCATGACTAGGGAGGAAGGCCGCTGTGGAGGCATCACACTTACAAGAACAATCAGTGAGCACCAACACCGTGTCAACCACTGTATATATTTGATCTGATCTAATGCCTGCAGCAACTCAAACCATCCTGCCCATTTTACAGACACGAGAGCTCCGAGAAGCGCCTCTTCTTGTGAGGATTCTGTAGGCGTGGGTATTTCTCAAAGCTCTGTTTCAGGCTTCTCCTCCTCCTTCTGTCTACATATTTCCTGAGTAGCTACATCCGCTCTCATGACCTAGGCTTAATTCTCAAATTAAGCCTTTTGCTTAGATCTTTCTCATGCATTCCAGACCAGTCTATCCACCTGCTGGGACCCTTGGGTGCCTTCAGGGTCCTAAACGTTGTGCACGCCCAACCATGACCCCGGATCTCCACGCAGTGAGAGACCACGGCACACCCCCAGCACCCCTCAGCCCGCCTCCACCGTTCCCGGCCCAGCTGAGCTCCGCAGCCTGTCCATTCTGTCCCCATGCCCACGTGCGGGCACCACCCTCCAGCCCCGGCCGGGCCCCACGGTGCCCTTCCCCTCCACCCGTCTCACACTCCCAGAGGCTCTCTGTGGCCACTCCTGTCCACACCACAGCCAGACATCTTTTCCAAACATAAATGGAGTCACGACATTCCCCAACCTAAACCCTTCCAGGTGGCTATCAGTCTCGGGGCAAAGTTCAAGGTCTTTGCCGCACTCTGAACAGCCATGATAGCCAGCCTCCCACTCCAGCGACATTTAGTGTCAGGCCGGCCCAGCAGGCTCCCCGCCCAGAGTGAAGGCCACTCCCCCTCCTCCCTGTCCTCCAGCCTTCCAGAAGCTCCCATTCAGGCCATGTTCTCGGCGCCCTCAGAGCCTCTCCTCAGCCTCTGTGAGGACTACACGTGTGTTTATGTCAGAGGGTGAGCTCTGAGGGGCTCGGGGACCAGGCCTGTCTGGGTCCCTGCTGGGTCCCCAGCCCCCAAACTGAGCCTGCACTGAGGCAGGTGCTGAGGAAGTATTTGCAGACCCAGTCCCACGCCCCCACGCCTCCTGGGGGAGCCCGTCTCTGGACACCTCTGAAGCTCGGTCCCTTCTTCCTACCGAGCTGAAGTCCTCTCAGGCTCTTGAAACAACTGCCAGGTCAACTCAAAGGTCATGGGGTGAGGGGGGTCAAGCAGCCTCCCCTCTTCCTGTGTCCAGCCTTTCTACTTTCCACACTCCCCTCAGCCACCTCGATGCCCTCCCAGGTCAGGAGACCTCCCAGGTGCCTCTTGGCAGGCTGCCAGGTGCCACCTTTCTTCCTCCAGACCCCCCAGCTCCAAGATCCCCAGTGCCTGCCTAACCCATCCATGATAGCACTGAGCCCTACACAGACTATATTTTCTCCTACACATACACACCTATGACGAGGTTTATGTATTACGTACAGTAAGAGATGAGCAATAATAAAACAGAACCGTAAGATACCGCGGTAAAGGTATGTGGATGTGGTCTCTTTCTCTCCAACTCTCTTCCCGAAGTGAACACACCCTCCTGCTGGCACAGATGTGGGATGAGAACATGCCACCGAGATGAGACAGAGTGAGGCCAAGGCCGTAGGCGCTGGGAGGTAGCCTTAGGCTATTGACCTTCTGACAACAGGAGAGGATGATCACCTGCTTCCCCCCACACAGCTGACGTCAGGTAACCAAGCCCACGGGTAAGGGGTGACGACTGAACACTGGAGGGCATCCGTCTCCCTTCCTCCACCAGATCCACTTACTCTAGCCCCGCAGCGCCGGCATCCTGATCTGAGGAGCCCGGGGCTGGGAGTCCTGTCTCTGATTGGTTTTATGGCCTTGCACTTGCCCCCTCTGGGCCTCCTCTCCCCTGCCGTAAAAAGAAGGGGTCATCCATGGGATGACTTCGGAGGTCTCTCCCAGTTCTCCCATCTTGTGCTTGCCTGTTGGGGCTGCTACAGTAAGTACCACAGACTGGGCAGCTTCGGCGGAGATTTCTTTGCTCAGTTCTTGAGGCTGAAAGTCCAAGATCAAGGGGTCAGCCGGGCTGGTTTCTTCTGCGCCTCTCTCCTTGCTTGCGGAGGGCTCTCCCCATTGGCTGTCTTCACACGGTCTCCCCTCTGTGCGCAGCTGTGTCCTGATCTCCTCTTCTTGTAGGAGCACCAGTCGGCTTGGATTAGGGCCCACTCATTTGACCTCGTTTCATCTCGATCACATCTTTGAAGGCCCTCTCTCCAAATACAATCACATTCCGATGTACGGGGGGAAGATCTCAACATATGAACTTTAGGGGGACACAATTCGCTCAACTCAGCCCCTCGCAGATCCCGAAGAGGTGATGCTATCACCCTTGCTGAGTCTCAGGATAGAGGTGAGAGCTACTAAGGTAAAACGTACAAAGTTGGGCACGTACCCGGTGTTCAGGGGCCACCAGCCATCGTAACCTGCCGCTGACGGTGGCGCTGACGGTGACGACACCAGTGAAGGTGGGGATGACACTGGGTGAGGTCTCTGGATTGGCCTGAGCAGGACAGTCATGCCCTGACGTGGGGCCCTGTGGGGAAGGCCTCGCGTGGAGCTCTGTGCGAGCGTCTCACCCGTGCTCCTGGGTCTTCTACATGCACCATGCCTCCTGTCGGGTGAGCGGCTCGCTGAGGGCAGCCCCGAGACTCCGGCCTCCTGCTTCCTCCCTGTGCCCAGCGTGGCCCTCACAGGGGTGATCACTGCCCAAGCCCAGGCACAGTGGCGGCAGCCGTCAGGCAGGGCAGGTGACGGGTTCCAGGAAGAGGCATGAGTCCAGGGGAATGCCAGAAACCAAAAGGTCTAGGTCCAGGGCATCCAAGGAAGGCAGGGTCTGGGAGGTCATATAAGGGGTTTGCATTTTTTTTTCCTGACAGCAGTGGGCCCCCATGGATGGGTTTTCAGCAGGAAGAGGTGTGATGAGAGCAGTAGATGGGGGAAGTCGGGATGGGGCGGGGTGGGACCAGAGGAGAGACGCCTGCCCCTGGATCTCTAGGGAAGGGGGGGCGTGTCTAGGTGAGACGTGAGAGGGCGGAGACTGGCAGCTGGATCTCTGAGACCCTGAGGAGGAAAAGGTTAGGGCTCAGGGATGGATGGAAGGCGGGGAGGAAGGAAGGGAGGTGGCGAGGGTGGCCCCCGGGCAGACAAGGGCTGAGATGAGGGAAAGCTGGCAGTGGAACATGTAGGGGAAAACATCAAGAACTGAGCTCTGGACACATGGCATCCGAGATCCCTGTGAGCTGTCCAGGGCGGAGGAGGGCGGCTGCATGGGGTATCTGGAATGCTCGGGTCAGGGTGGAGATAGAGCAGAGGTAGGTGGGGGGGTCTCCCTGGAGGGCGTTGAGCAGGGGGCGCTCCCCTGAACTGAGCCCAACGTGGGGAGGGAAAAGAGGCAACGCCACTGAAAAACAGCGGGACTTCTAAGCCTGACTTCACACCTGGGTCAAGGCCATCAAGTGACAGTGAAGGGGAGGGGCCCAGCTGCCCAAGGGCACGATTTTCTCCAGCAGTACTCAGGGGCCAGGGCAGGACAGAGGGTGGCTGGGTCTTGGGGGGGTACCCCCGCCCCCTCTGTTCAGTCTGCCTCCCTTAGGGGTGAGGGATCAAAGGGCTAAGCTATTTTCCGGTGTCCAGTCCCATACGGGGTATCCAAGCCCGTGACTACAGGGGGCCACAAGAAGGGTATCCACAGGGGGACTCAAGACCTTGGGGGGGGGTCCACACTGCATACTGCTCACATTCAGTACTGCTGAGGACCACTCACTTCAGTCTCCTCCCTCCTCCCACTCCCCCCTGAGGACTGCGGTCCTCTTTCAGAGTGCCATTGTCCCTGGGAAGGAGCAAACAGCCCAGTGAGGGAGGGAGGAAAGACGGCTTTGGAGCAAAAGCGTGAGATGGGGAGAGAAACGCATGCCTAGAGAACAGTGAGCTGGTCGGAAAGGATTCCTGCCCCAAGGCAATCGAGGGCTCGGGTTTGGCTCTGTAGGAGCAGCAAAAGGGCGAAGTGGTAAGGCAGTTTCGAGTTTACCAAGGGAGTGGTAGAAATGATGTCATCACAGCAGACTAGAAAGGAAAACGAACACAGGAGAGGACTGAAAAGAAAACACAAGTCCTAATGACATTTTAAAAAAACCTCTTGACTTCAAGTAGCTGACCGGTTGGGACGACTGGAAGGAAGATCAAACACATCAGAGGACGGAAAGGGATGGGGAGAGGAAGGAGGGCGGGGCTGCTGAGCCCTGGGCCAGAAGGGGAACCATTCCCATTAGAGGATCCTGGATGCTCTGGACTTTCCCAAGCAGCTGCAAGAAGGGAAAGAGAAAGGGAAGGGCAGGGATGGAGCAAAGCCGGCCGAAGGGTGGGGCCCCGGGGACGGGGCCTCTGGTTTGGTGCCAACCCCTCAGGAGCAGGATGGACTATTCAGGGAACAGCTGTCGGCACAAAAGAGAGGCGAAGTCTGGTTGCCAGTTTTCCCAAATGGACATCTGGCCCAGCCCATGTCAGAAAGTTGGGAGGAAAAGGGTCCAGCCAGGGCGGGGAGGAGAAGGGTTCCAGGGTTCCACATGGGGCAACCTCCCAGGTGGGCCTCAAGGGAGAGGGTGTCCAGGTCGAATCATGTGGGTGCAGTGGGTGCATTTTCTGCAGGAATAGCTCTCCTAAGCAATTCAAAGACATGTGTGGCCCCAAAAAGGTTAGGAGACAATGCCTGAAATGATCTTTGCACACCCTGTCCAAACACTCAGGCCAAAGGCAGCAACTCAGGGCTTGTGGAAAGGGTGTAGGCCTATTTTCCTGGAACATCTGCCGGGTGCAAGGGAAGGCACTGGCAGGAAAGGGTGCAGCAAAGTGTCCCTGCTGAGTCCCCATTCCTTGTCACTGAGCACCTCCCCTTAAGGTTCCCCAGCCCAGAATATTTGTGAGCCCTCTCATGCACCTGATATGATATGATCTGGATGCCGGGCATATACAGGCGAGTAAGAGCAGCCCTCATCTTCAAGATGTTCGTGGTCCTAGAAGGTAAGAGTTTCCATCTTCTCACCTGGCAACACCCAGGTGGGGCACAGAGTACATGGTGCAGACCTTTGCATGTGCTTTCCCTCAACTGGAACACCCTTCCCCTCCCAACGCCTCCCCCAGACAATCCTGCCACATAACATTTCGCCTGCTTAACTGCCCAGCTCCCAGAGCAACAGTGGCTTAGATGTCCCTCCCTCCAGATGACCTTCAACTCCTGGCCCTTTTGCTGGCTAGAGACCCCGAATAACACACTTGATTTAAATCTCTGCTTTCCCATCTGTAAAATGGAGGGGCATTGGTTTTGTGATTTTTTTTTTTCCAGCTTTACGGAGATGTATCTGACATACAACGTTGTGTGATTTTCAGGTGTGTCGCATAAAGATTTGAGACGTTTATATACAGCAAAATGAGGACCGCCACAGTGTGAGCCAAACTAAAAATGTATTCATTTCCCAGTATTCTTACACTCTGCAGGCGTATGAGCTTTCACTTTTAAAATCATTTAATATGACTTTTAAAATGACTTCACGTAGGATATCTGTCAAAGTTCTGGGCCCGGCTGCCTTGCTGGGAGGGGTACCGCAGCTCCAAACCTTTACAGGCAGAGCAAAGGTGCTTAAGACACTGAAAAAATTACACAGAGCTTCTTTTAGAAATGCACACGTGGTTACCTAATCCCTCCTTTTCTTGCTGATGCTAAGAAACCTCATTTCCAAGCCAGAACTCCTTTCTTCACAGACTTAATCCCTCCACCCCCACAAATGCATAGCCTGCCCCATTATCAACCTGCTCCACCAGATAATTCCCTTTTCATTAAACTCACAGGGACGTGATCTCTCATTTCATAACTGGATTATTTGGAACCCACTTAGCACAAAACTATGGGGTCGGAATCTCAACGCACATTCTTAACACTTGGGATTGTCTGCCTCCCGCAGGGCGACGTGCGTTCCCTAGGGAGGAGTCGGGTGTGGGTTGCTCAGGGCCGTCTCTGGAGGGCCTGCACAATGCTTCCCAGGAGTGGGAGCTGAGCTGGAGGAAATCAGTAAGACCCTCACAGAAATAGGGACCAAGCCACGAACCGGCAAGCCTGACCAGGTAGCCAGCCACTGCCTGTCCTTGGCATAAAGAGAGACCCAGAGGCTAGAGGATAACCACCCAGGGGACCCTCAGCAGCCCCCACCCCAGCCTTCTCCTGTGATCACAGGCTTCCAAGAAGCCCAGGGGGCAAGACCATGCTCTTATTCTAGAATAAGCACCCATCTCTCAGCCCGGGGCAAGCTGGCTCCACAGCTGAGCTGCAGAGAGCTGGGCTCTCCCCTCCCCTAGGAAGGCTGGAGAAGGGCCAGGCTTCCTAGGCCCCACCTCCTTGCCATGATTTATGGAGAGTGACCCCAGGAAGGAAGCCTCAACCAGGACCCACAGAGAAACATAGTAATTTAATGAATTAAGCTCCATTTGGATGGTCTGGGGTTTTTTGTTTTCTCTGTCAAAAGGAATCTGTATCTCGATTCCAGAGGTGTACCTCTGGCGGGGCCCCCCATAAACACATTGTCTGGTTTCTGAACAATTTGGGGGGAAAAAGTCGAAAAGTTAAAAAGAAAAGGAAAGAAAAAAGAACCCACCAGGATGCAACAATGGGGACGTTGTCCTTACGGACGGCCTCGTGACCTTATGTTGCTGCCAGAGAGAACACCCCAAAGTCCAGGAAAATGGGGGAAGAATGGTCACGAATCACACTTCCTACTACTGGATGCATTTACCTCCTAAGAGCTTATTTGATGTTGTCTGAGGAGGCTGTCCTTTCAGGACCTCTCCCAGGACAGGAGAGGTGGAGAAAGGTGACCTCTGTCACATCCAGAGGGTCAAGGTAGAGCCTGAGGGTTGGCGGGGGAGGGTCCTGCCACTGAAGAAGCCGCAGTCCGTGTACCTGGCTTGTGGGCAGGGCTCACCTAACCGCCTGTGCTTATTCCCCTTTGTCGTCCCTGAACTTGGAGCCGTATTTTGTACAATCTTGACTCAGCCGTGTTTAGGGACATCGAGGCAGTGACCCCAGTTCCAGCCCCGGCTTAGGCTGGCCGCCTAAAGCCAGCAGGGTGTGGCCACAGAGCTCTCCAGTGGCAGAGCTCAGGGGAACGGCATCCCAGGGAGCAACTGAGACTTCAGAATCCAATGCTCATCTGCTAGTGGGAGTTTCCCTCTACCCCGCCAACCCCGGGGAGCTGGGATTTGACTGTACTGAGTCAGCCAGTCCCTCTAGCGACCGCTTCCCAGCGTCCAGATACGTTCCCTGGCTTCCCCCCCCCCCCCAGGAGTCCACGCACAGCCTTCTCCCATCCCATTCTCCCAGAGGCAGCCGTGGACGCCGCCCCCTGCCAGGGTCCCCACGGGTGGGAAATCCTCCCATCTTTCCTTCCTGGGGAACTCCACCCTGCGTGAAGAGTGAGTCTGCAGTCACAAACATGACCCTAAGCGAGAATGTTCCCCTTCTGGCAGCTCCCCCACTGCAGGACGGGTGCGTGTGGGCCAACAAGATTACGTATGGAATGTGAATCGGATTTTCCACTGGCTTCTGCGAGGCAAGCAGACATGTGTTTCCCCTCGAGAAAGGAGGGCAGACGAGCAGGGCTGGGAGCGGGAAAAGAAGCAAGGCTACATGGGGATCTCATTACCCCAGGATGTGGTTTTAATTCTACCCTTCCTTTGCAGCCTCTACCCTACCCTACCTCCCAATTTATGAAAGGCCTCAAATTAAATATATGGATGTCACTGCAACATGGGGGCCCCAGCTCAGTTTCCAGAGACTGCGGGCATGGTGGGGGGAGGGGGCAACCGCAAACTGAGGAGAGGAAATGCAAACTGGGAATGCCTGAGGGAACAATGCAGAGTTTACCTCCAGGCCACACAGCAGGGTCTGGGCCAGCTCCCTCACCATCCCCCCAGGCTGCCGCCATCCCACCCCAGGGACATGGCTCCAGCCTCCAGGGCCCAGGCCCCTCTGGAAGCAATGGGATCTGGCCTCCATCACTCCAGGCTGACTCCCTGCAATGCTATCCAAAGGTTTTCCTCCTGACCCCACACCAGTGAGCTCCTCCACATCTTCCCGCTTCCCCCTCCTCACCCTAACTTTTGCCCCACCTGCTGGATTCTTTCCCTTCCTCCAAGGCCCAGCTCTAGTGGTCCCTCCCTCAGGCCCTCAGCCACCTACGGGAGTCCCCTGCTGACCCCTCCCACACAGTCTTCCGTGTCTTCCCTCCCCCCCTCCTCCCTTCCCACATCCACACCCCCCTCGGCACAAAGGCTCCTTCCAAGGCCTTGACTCTGAATCTTCTCGAGGACTGGCCCAGGGGCATTTCTCCAAGGGACGGTCATTTTGTGGGAGCTCCTCGGCTCGCTCCAGTCCCTGTCACTCCACCTGCTCTCAGGAAGGGGACCACGGCCTTGTGGTGCCTGACTCAACGCCCATGCCGTCCCTGTGTCTCTGCCCTCTCTGACGTGGGCCCTGCCAGTGACCACCACCCCCTCCTTGACCTCTAAGACAGGAGGTCAACGTTCGCTGAACATTGCTTTTCTAACTCCTTTTCAGATTCTTCTCTTCAGCCAGCCCCTCCAATAATGCTGCTCTCCGATATGGTGTTCTCCTAGACACCCTCTTCTCACGCCACCCCCTCGCAGGGCCCCTTGAAGCCAGCCCCCCTCCCCTCTATCCCTCCATGCTGAGGGGGTGCCTGGCTTCCAGCCCACGTAGTATGGCCTGATGCTCCAGCTCCCCCCAGTGGCCCCCAGTCCTCCATCCGCAGCCGATACCTTTATTCAGATCTGGTAAGACAGCCTCCCCTCAGCTCTTGCCCAGAAAGTCTCCCTCCCCATCCACCATCCCCCTGCTGCCACACCCCGATAGCGAGGAAATGAGGGAACATTATTTATTGGGAGCATAAGTGCCAGGCACTTGCCAAGAGCTTTCTCGTACGCCAGTCCACTTATCTTCTGATGACCATGTACATTAGATAGTATTATACCCATTTTCATATATGAGGGAAACTGAGGCTCAGAAAACATAAGCAACCTGCCCAAGTCTCTTTTATTTTTTAAGAATTTTTTTAAAGATTTATTTATTTATTTGCAAGAGAGATGGGGTGGCCTCAGGGGCAGAGGGAGAGAATCTTAAGCAGACCCCATACCTAGCGCAGAACCCAGCTTGGGGCTCAATCTCACAACCCTGCGATCACGACCTGAGCTGAAACCAAGAGTCATCCACTTAGCCGACTGAGCCACCCGGGTGCCCCTTAACCTGCCCCCGTCTTAACACCACTACAGAAAAAGTTGCATCTGGAGCCTGGGTCAGGCTGCCCTGAGTGCCTCTAACCCACGTGTTTCTGACCTGCTCCCACAAATGCAAATCTCATCTCACCAGCCCGGACCTCCTCGCTGCACTCCAGACAAAATCCGAACTCCTCAGGATGGTGTCTGAGACCACCCCCAAGCCGCCCCAGCCCGCCTTCCGCTCTAGCCAGATGGAATGGGCACGCTTGCCTCCAGAAGCTGAGATGTGCCTGCCCCATAGCTTCAGCGCATTCAGCTTCCTCGCCTCTCTATCCAGAAAACTCCTCATTCCCTAAGACCAGCAGAGAGGGGCACCTGGGGGCCTCAGTCAGGGAAGCCTCTGCCTTCCACACAGGTCATGATCCCAGGGTCCTGGGATCGAGCCCCGTGTCAGGCTCCCTGCTCAGCGGGGAGTCTGTTTCTCCCTCTCCCTCTCCCTCCCCACGTCCTGCCCCTGCTTGTGTTCTCTCTCTCTCAAATAAATAAATAAAATCTTAAAAAAAAAAAAAAAGGACCACCAGAGAGTTGCCCTCCCTGGGAAACACCACCGCCTTCCATCTCCCCAGGTGAAGCAGCCATCTCTCGACCTCCCGGGACATACTGTTCTCGCTGAGTGCTGGTTGGTGCTGTCACTCAGCACCCTGCCTTGTAATCACTTGTTTCATCTCACAAGTGTCATTTTAGCTTTGCCGCCCCAGGGACCAACAAGAAGGACCTTGGGAAAAGGAGCAGCCAAGCCAGATCTGCTTGAAGTGGGGTCCCAGACACACAGGGGCAGAAGCCCGCTCCATCCCACCTCAGACTCTGAGAACCAGACCCTCTGAAGACAGGGACTGCGGCTAGCGCCCTACACCTTCGAGAAGCTTCCCCAAGAGAGTCTCACACCCAGTGAAACTTGAGAATCTCCGACCTAGACGGGCGTTTGGCCCTGATCCCTAGCAAGCCAGCCTCCTGCGACCAATACCCCGCGGCTGCCTGCTTCTGTGCAGGCAGGACAGTTACTCCCAAGCTGCTGCTGGTCGGGACAGACAGAGAAAATAACATCTGGGGGCACTCCGGAGTAAACAAAGCTGCTCAGAGCTGAAGATAAAAGGCCCAGGAGCTGAGCGGCCCTGGTTTCCGGCCAGCTGAGGAGGTCAACACCTCGGCATATCTGGAAGTCACTCCTGCCACGCGCTCAGGAAGCTCTGCTCCCTAAGAGGTACCCGCGGCCCTGGGCAGCCAGACGCTGGCGCTGACGGGCCCCATGACGCCCCTGGTGAGGGGTTGGCCTCGTGGTCAGCCACAGCGCAAACAGCTGTATGGGCCTCCAGAGCTCGGGACATTCCCGCTGCAGGAAACTAACTCAGGGTCTCCTGGCCCTGAGCACCACACTGGGGGGTGGGGAGCTCTGAGCAGCCCCTGCTGGGCTCGAGGCTCGCCCTGGGATCCACCACTCTGCCCCGCCGCGCCCTCCCCTCCCTGGAAGTGGGACCAGTCGCCAGAAGTGATCTGTGAGCAGGAATGCTGAGCATTTCCCCTGCCAGAGGAAGGCCGCTACAGGGACCTGATCCACTTCCAGAACGTTCTTATTCAGGGAAATGGCTTAATGAAGTCAATGGAGGGAGGGTTTGGCAAGTCAACCAGGTACTTGAGGCTACTGTGAGCTCTGAAACCGTCCTTCAGAGCTCCCGCACGCCAGGTAGGGCACGCTCTCTATGGGCCACACCCATAGGACGACCTTTCCAGAGGGTCTGAGAAGTGCAGAAAACCTGCCTTTATAATATATAATAAGGAGGAACTGCAAGCTGGAAGACTCCTTAAATTATTGAATGTTTAGATAAGGAGCTGATGCCCTGAATGTTCCTAAGTGCTGAGCTCCTAATTAAAAGCTGCATCTGGGGTGTTAACCAAAGAGCTCTCAGGATGTACTAGAGAAAAAAATCATCTCGCTCCCTCGGGTTTAACTCGTCAACAGGAGAGTTTGTGTTCTAAGCAGCAGCTGGGGACCTCTGAGTACAAGAGCTACTGAGGACAGGGCCCACGGTGCCCACAGAGCGTGAGCATACATGGACATTCAACAATTTGTAAACTAATGGTTGCAGGGGTGGGTGGGTGGGTGGGTGGATGGACGGGCAGACAGATCAATGAAGGTGAAGTAGCTTCCCCTTTTTGGGAGTTCCTCCCTTCAGCACTGTTCCTAAAGGGTCAAGTCACTGTGGACCGCCCGTTTAGCTATCCCTCCCCCCCGTTACGCACGGGCAGAGGCTGCTTCCGCTGGCTGGACCCTGGGCGGCACGTAGGGGCCGTGGAAGGAAGGAGTAGTCCAGAGACCACCCCAGAGGGTACGGAATGGAGGACACCCTATTGCCAGATAATCCCAGGTCTACATGGGAGTTACCAATGTAGCATTTTGTCTTGTTGTTTTCTTTTTCAGCCGCAGCTAGAAGTGCGGCCCCTTCCCTCCCCGACCTGTCCGCCCTGCTGGGGCCACCACAGAACCACCGAGCCAGAAGGGCCTACAGACCGTCCCGTCGGGGGAAGCAAAGTGGCCCTCGCACCTGTCCCATTTGGCCTCTACAGCCACTTAACACTTTACTAACATGTCAAAATCAGGTTTTATAGAAAAAGAGAGATTTTTGTTTTTCTAGGGACAAAGCCTCAGAAGATCTGGCGACATTTCTCATAGTGATGTTGGACGGGCACTGGGACGAGGCTCCCAGGTCACGGGTATGCCCTACAGTCTGACACAAGTCCCCACCCTGCCCTACTGACTGTTCTGCCTGCTCCAGGCACTTAACAGTTCCTGCCGGTCTGGTCCCCGAGGTGGGGGGCCCTACGCACAAGTCCAACACCCCCACTCTTACAGATGAGGAAACGGAGGCCCAGAGGGTGGGTCTTTTAAATACTACTGAATAAATAAACGTGCAAATTAATTAGATGTCCACTTTTTCCCCCAATTAACCTTCAAGTTTGCCCCATCGGTGCTATTCCAGCTCTGCCATCTGTGCCCGCTCAAAGCAACCCCCCAAGGAGCCACCCTGGGCTTGCTTTCCCCGGAACCGGAACTCTCCCGCTAACCTCTGTGCCCTGGCCTTGCTGAGAGGTGCTGGCTGACCTTGCGATCCCAGTATATATCCCTGTAATCTCTGGCCACATCCAAGTGGAGGATTTTCCTGTTTTGGTTGCCCAGTGTCTCCCCCGCCCCCCGGTTACAGTCTCTCAATGCTCTCCTCCCCCCTAATGCAAAGGGAAACTGGGTCCTGATTAGGTAATCAGAGCCCTGGATACAGCCTCACCTGAAGCTAACATAATTCCTGGATCGTTCAATTATGTGAGCCAACAAATTCTCTTTCTTGCTTAAGCCAAGTTAGGACAGATTTTCTGTCACTGGCAACATACAGACAGCTCCTAGGGATGGGGGTTCCCCAATCCCTAGGAATTCTCCTCTAAGGAATGAAGGGGGTACTCGTCTGGGCTCTGGGTTGCACACGATGTACGCAAGTGCCGTGCACTGAGCTTTCTCTCAGCAAACAAGCCCGGACCTCCTGCTCTGGGCTAGGTGCTGAGGCGACAGAGATAACGAAGACATATGGCAGTCACAGCCCGGTGAGTAACACAGGCAAATATCCTTCTGGAAAAGTGGGTACAGTTCTGCAGGAGAGGGCGCTTTTGTCAGCCACTTAAAGCAGCTCAGACTAGTCAAAGGTAACAAATACACGAGTTAAAAAAAAGTTTTTCCAACATAAAAATCATAGTCATTAGAGGCACCTGCATGGCTCAGTAGGTTAAGTGTCTGACTCTGGATTTCAGCTCAGGTCAGGATCTCAGGGTTGTGAGATCGAGCCCTGTGTTGGGCTCCACGCTCAGTGCAGAGTCTGCCTCAGAGTCTCTCCCTCTCCCTCTCCCTCTGCCCTTCCCCCATGTGAGAGAATGTGAGAGAATCGCTCACATTCTCTCTCTCTCTCTCCCTCGAATAAGTAAATCTTTAAAGAAAATAATACTCATTTGTTTAAAATTAGAAAGCACTGAAAAATAGACATACTTTAAATCACCTAAAGGCCCACAAATCAGAAGGCACCGTTAGCATTTCTGTGTCTCTTTCTGGTCTTTTTTTCTTGCATAATTTTTTTAAATTTTATTTTGTTGTGTAAGAACACTTCACATAGAACTACCTCTTAACAAAGTTGTGAGTGTACGATATTACGGACTGTACTGTTGCCAATCACGTACAGCAGCTCTCTAGAACTTACTCACCCCACATAACTGAAATTTCATGCCCCTTGATTCGTAACTCCCCATTTCCCTCTCCCCTCAAACCCCGGCTACCACCATTCTACCCCTTTGTCTGACTACTTCCGACACCTCATATTAAGTGGAATCATGTGGAATCCTGTGACTGGCTTATTTCGCTTAGCACAACATCCTCCAGGTTCATCCATCTAAAGGCTGTGTAATATTCCATTCTATGCATAAGACACATTTTCATTATCCACTCATCTGCTGATGGGACACTTAAGCTGTCTCCACACCTTGGTTACTGTGAAGAATCCTGAAATGACATGGGAGCACAAGATCTGTTTGAGATCCTGTTTTCATTCCCTCTGGATATATACCCAGGAGTGGGATTGTTGGATCAGATAACAGATCTATTTTTAATTTTTTGAGGAACCTCCATATTGTTTTCCATGCTGGCGGCACCAATCTGCATTCCCACCACAGGGGTACCAATTTCCCCACATCCTTGCATACTTTTTTATTTGGGGATTGTTTAAACATTGGGATCCTAGCTCCTTCCTCTCAGCCTATTATGCCTGAGGTGGAGGTCTGTCTTCTGAGGCCAACTTCTGTAAGACGGTGGGAAAAGAGTAAGGAGTAGCTTGCACACACCGAAGGTGGAGGGAAATGGGCCCCACTCTGGGTGGTGTTGGAGAAGGAGCTGTTCTGCAGGCTGCCTCCACCTCCTGCTTTCATTCTCTAAGTGGAAAAATGCAACAGAAAGCCCTCCCTCACCTTGTTCCTCTGTCGCTAACGTGACACATTGGAGTCTGACCCCACTGGGCCACGTTTGATCGGCAAGCGGACCGCTGAGTCTGGTGTGGCTTCCCGGCTTGCCCATTCTCCATGTCCTCATTCCCTCCTTGAGCTTCGAATCTAGCTCTGATAAAATATATTATAGGGGGTTAGATTGACACATACGTCCCAGTTTTCCTGGGACAGTTCCGGTTTATACGTGTTCTCCTGGCATAATTATTACTAACATCTCCTATCACGAAAAGTGTCCCAATTTGGACTATAAATTGTAAGGTCCTCGTGCAGATCGAGAAAATCTGCACTTCCCTTCCCAGGGGCTGGTATCATCTCTGATGGAGGAGGGGAAGGGCAAGAGATACGATCTAGGGCCCCAAACCCTGCCCGAAAGGCACAGGTGCCATGGCTTATCAATCCCTGGTTTTAGCAAAACTCACTGCAGGGGGTTCCAGGCAAGGAAGGTGGAGGCTAGTCCCGCAGGGAGGGAACTCAGGGAAGACGCTGCTCCCGGCGGGCACCTGCTCAAACCTCACACCTCCAGGCCCCCTTCGTCTTCATCTCCCATGTCCTGAACTCTCACCCCAACCCGTAACTCCAGATTGGCTCCCCGAGGACCCCAAGCCCTGTTCTGCCCTCGAGCCCCAGGCCCTCGATCGGCCACACTGCATCTCTGACACCCCCTCCGCTCCAGCTTGCAGGCAGGCTTCCTCGATTACAGCTCTGTCTCTGGCCCTCCTGTCCAGCCCCACCCGGGACCTCCCAGGTCTAGAGACCCAGACACTGGACGAGACTATAACGCCCACAGTTTGTCTTCAGAAATGCTACCCTTGCCGGCTTGAAACTCCCGCGCCCCATCTTTAATATTTTCCACTGGCTCCTTCCCTTCACCATCAGACCTTGGGACGTTTATTCATTCATTCCTTCAGTGTTAAGGTCCTTTCGGGGGGCCAAGCAGAAGAGGACGCAGGTCTTCCTCTCCTTTGCTTGTCACTACTGTCCCTTACCGCTCTGCTCTCCTTCTCCCCCTAACCTCTCCAGGAAATGACCTATCCACGGTTCCCATTGACTTGCTCCTGCTTTGCCCTCTTCAGCCCCCACTGACATACTAAAACCGCTCCCGCTCTGTTCGCCAGTGACCCCCTGGTTGCCAAGCCCCAGGACTGTCCCAGCCTCTTGGCCTGGGCACCACTGGTGCTCTTAACCACCCATTTTCTTCTCCTGGCGACCTGGACACAGCCTCTCCCTGGCTCTCCCCTTTCCTCTGACTTCCTGCATCCCGCTTCAGCCCACCCAGGATGTCCCATGTGTCTTGAAAGCATACTGACCTAGACCCCGGCATTGCTTTCATTTTCTGTTCCGGCTTCTGACCTATACCTTCAGGAAGGGGGCAGGCCCACCTCTGACCCTAGTGATTTGTGCACCAAGCTCCTCAGAGACATTCTCGCCCTCTTCCTCAGAGAGGAAATTGGCGTATAGTCATAGACAGAAACTCCAAAAGTAAATACAAGAGAGTTCATTACATAAGCACTTCACTTCCATAAACTCAAATCTCTGGGCTCCGCCAGACGGCAAAGTGTCAAATTAAGTAGTATGGGCAATTATGCTCACTGTCCCACCCAGTGAGAGTTTGCCCCACAGGGCGTCTGTGAAACCAGAGACGGGAATCTGCTCTCTTTGTGTGCCTCTCCTAGTCTGGGTATCCTGCTCAGCTAAGCATTACTGTGACCTGTAAAAGGAAACATCTTTCAAATATAGGCCAATTACCTTGTCTGGTGCTCGGCTGAAGAATAAGTGATCTGTCCCTTGTTGGGGGAAACTGGCTACGTTGGACCATCCACACAGGTGACATGCTGGGGTTCTAGCATGACTTCCCATGAGCTCTGCACCCTTTGTGTTGACTTCAGAACCAACCAGTGTAAGCTCAAGAAGGATGAGAAGCCAAGAACCCAATGCTGACTACACAATCATAAGTTATTCCCACAAGGTAGGAAATACGGAAAGGTCATCTAAAGAAACCACTATGGCAATGACTTTTTAGATACAACACCAAAGGCATGATTCGTGAAAGGAATAATTGAAAGCTGGACTTCATTAAAATTAAAAAGGCATCTGCTCTGCAAAAAGACAATTTCAAGAGGATAAGAAGACAAGCCATAGATGGGGAGAAAATATTTGCCAAAAACGCATCTCACAAAGGGCTGTTATCCAAAATATGCAAAGAACTCCTAAAATGCAACAATACAAACAATGCAATTAGATAATGGGCCCAAGACCTTAACAGACACCTCACCAAAGATGTGCAGACAGCAAATAAGCACCTGAGAAGATGCTCCATATCATATGTCATCAGGGAAATGCCCATTGAAACAACAATGAGGTACCACTACACACCTATTAGAATGGCCAAAGTCCGGGACATTGACAATGCCAAATTCTGGGAATGCAAAATGGTGCAGCCACTATGTAAGACAGTTTGGCAGTTTCTTAAAAAATGAAATATATTCTTACCATAAGATCCAGCAGTCATGCTCCTTGGTATTTACCCAAAGGAGCTGAAAACTTGTGTCCACACCAAAACTTGCACATCGATGTTTACATCAGCTTTACTCATAATTGCCAAAATTTGGAAGCATCCACGATGTTCACCAGTACATAAGTGGGTCACTGAATTTTGCTACATTCAGGCAATGGGCTATTACTCAGCACTAAAAAGGAATAAGCTCTCAGGCCATGAAAAGACATGGAGGAAATGTAGACGCATACCGCTAAGTGAAAGAAGCCAATCTAAAAAAGCTACCATCAGTATGATCCCAACTATATGGCCACCTAAGGTCAAAAGCAAAACTATGGAGACAGTAAAAAGATTAGTGGTTATGGGGGCAAGGACGGGGTGGGGGGGTGAATAGACAGCAAAGACCATCATTAGGGCAGTGAAGCTATTATGCTTAATACTATAATGGTGGATACATGTCATTGTGCTTGTCAAAACCCACAGGATATGCGCCACCAAAAGTGAGCCCTAATGTGAACTACAGACTGGGTGACAATGACGTGTCAATGTGGTTCACCAATTATAACACTCGTACCACTCTGGTGGGGGATGTTGATAATGGGAGAGGCTGTGCATGCGGGCACAGATGTATATGGGACATCTCTTCTCCTCCTGTTCAGTTTAGCTGTGAACCTACAACTGCTCTAAGGAGTTGTCTCCTGGAAAAACAAAAAGAAATCTCTGGGGTGATATGGAGAGATTTCCAGTAAGCTTGGTTTAGAGGGTGGACCGAGCAGGAAGAGGGGGCTCTCTGAGCTCTGGGGCACAGAGGTACAAGGCCAGCACAGGGGCAGCAGAGAGGGAACCCACCTCCACTTCCCAGGTCCTGCGCTTCCACAGGGAGAATCTGCGACTCGGGAGTCATGCTGGTCCCCTGCCTCCCTCCTCCCCATGGCTTTTCTGACGGTGAGCCTTCAAGAGGGGCCCTCTGGAAACCACCCTCATTGTAGCCTGCTCTTTGTCACGTGAAAGGGGACCTGTCTTTGGCAGAGAGACGTGCAAGTGCCCATCGACTAGGGATGAAAAAATACCAAGTCAAATATGCCTGCACTTCTAAGCCACATCCTCTAGTGAGGTTTTTGGTTTTTGTAGGAGAATCAGGTAAGATTGAATTAGTCATAATCTCGTTTCATAATATAGTACTACTACTGATTCATGCGTCCCTCTCCATTTATTGTAATAACATAGATATTATTGCCATTTGCCTGTTATCCAAGAACTAGACTGTTCCCAGTAACTTACACTGACCTTTGACCTCCTCCCCACTGCATCTTCCTGACATTCCTCACTCCTACCAGAAGCAACCCTAACCTGAATTTTGCGTTTGGCATTTCCTTTGATTTTTATTGCAAATGTGGATAAAAATATACTCTTCAGTTTTCTTTGGTTCTGGATTTTACAAAAAGGGTATCATACTGTATGTAGTCTTGTGTGACCTGCTTTTTATTTTTACTAAAATTTATCCACGTTGAACATACTTCAGTTCATCTATTTGTCATCCTATGGATATGCCACATTTTGTTTATCCATTCCTCCATTGATGGATACTTGAGTTATTGCCACCCTTTGGCAATTGTGAATAGTGCTGCTATGAACACGTATACGTTGCCTTGTCTTTTGATGAACCTGTTTTAAGTCGGGTTTATGGAGGTACATTCACCCTTTTTAGGAATAACATTCTATGTATTCTAAAAATACTCAACCAAGGCAGAGCATTTTTATCCAAAAATTTGTCAGTATATCTCTTTGTGGTCAGTCTGGTCCCTGGAAAACCCCTGGCAATCAGTATCTGTTCTCTGTCCCCAGAGCTTTGCCTTTTCCAAAGTGCCATAAAAATTTCCCAGAGCTATTTGAGGAGGGCTTCTTTCCTTTGTCATAATACATTTGAGACTAACCCATATTGCTGCCTATATTAGCAATTCTTGTCTTTTTAGTAGCCAGTACTATTCCATTGTATGGATGCGTCCCTATTTGGCTTACCCATTGGTTACACTGTATTTTTACTTGAGGAACATCTGGATTGTTTCCAGGTTGGGGCAATTAAAAAGCAAAACCACTATCAACAATCACATAAAGGGGCACCTGGGTGGTTTGGCCATTAAGCATTAGACTCTTGATTTTGGCTGGGGTCATGATCCCAGGGTTGTGAGATGAGCCCAAGCTGGGCTCCACGCTGGGCATGGAGTCTGCTTAAGATTCTCTCTCTCCTTCTCCCTCTGCCCCTCCCAGCCCTCCCTCTCTAAAAAACAAACAAACAAAAACAACAATAAAAAAAACAGTCATGGGGTGCCTGGGTGGCTCAGTGGGTTCAAGCCTTTGCCTTCGGCTCAGGTCATGATCTCAGAGTCCTGGAATCGAGCCCCGCATCGGGCTCTCTGCTCAGCGGGGAGCCTGCTTCCTCCCCCCCCCCCCCCCACCTGCTTCTCTGCCTACTTGTGATCTCTCTCTCTCTGTCAAATAAATAAAATCTTTAAAAAAAAAAACCCAGTCATATAAAGGATTTTGTGTGAACATAAATTGGTCGGGGTTTTTAAGACTTTAAGAGCGGTTTTAAATTCACAGCAAAATTGAGTAGAAAATAACAGAAATTTCCATGTAATATACCTTCTGCCCGAACCCACGCATAGCCTCCCCCATGAGCAATATGCCCCACCACACTGGTACATTTGTTACAATGGATAAACCCACATTAACACATCATCATCGCCCAAAGCCCATCATTTACAATAGCTGAACTGAAGTTTTTTTTCTCTCACTTAGGGACATACTTAGGGGTGGAATTCTTGCATTCTATGGTAAGTGTACACTGAACTTTATAAAACTGCCCAACTGTTTTCCCAAGCAGCTCTACCCTTTTGCACTCCCATCAGCAATAGATGAGAGTTTCTGCTGCTTGGCACCCTTACCAGCCACTTGGGGTTTTGTTTAGTTTTTTGCTACTCTAACAGGTTTGCATGGTATCTCACCGTGGTTTTAGCTTGCAGCCACCCAATAATTAATGGTATCAAGCATCTTATGCTTGTTACCTATATATCTTCTTTGGGGAAGCAACTGTTCAAATCTTTTGCACATTTTTTTAATTGGGCTATTTCTTCTCTTGTTACTGTGTTTGAGAGTTTTAGATTCTAGATACAAGTTCTTCATCACATAAGTGATTTGAAGATACTGTCTCCCAGTCTGTGGTTTATCTCTCACTTCCTAAGCATTCTTATTTTAAACAATTTTATTAGAGCATAATTCACATATCATCCAATTTGCTCATTTGCAGTATACAGTTCAGTGTATTTCAGTGTATTACAGGGTTATGCAGCCATTGCCACAATCGCAGGGCATTTTTGTCCCTGGTACAAGAAACCCCATAGTCATTAGTGGTAAACCCCATTTTCCCTTCCTTCCCTCAACCCTAAGCAACCACTAATCCATATAAATTGGCCTATTTATATTTAGCAGAAAGGGAATTAGTCAATACGTGGCCCTTTGTGACTGACTTCTTTCATTTCACATAATGCTTTCAAGGGTTTTCCATGTTGGGACACGCATTACTACTTCATTCCTTCTCATTGCCAAAGAATATTTCTTTGTATGTGTCATCAGTGGATGGGCATTATTGGCATTTTCCTCTGAAGAGCAGAAGTTTTTAATTTTGATGAGGTCCAATTTATTAATTTTTTCTTTGATGGATCATACTTTTGGTGTCGTATCTAAGAAATATTAGCATAACCACAAGGACAAAAAAATGTTCTTAGTTTTCTGCTTCAAGTTTTATATATCGAGGCTTTATATTTATGCCTCTGATCCATTTTTTTTAAATATATTTTTACTGTGGTAAAAATACACATAACATAAAATTTGCCATTTTAACCATTTTAAGTGTACAATTCAGGGGCATTAATTACAGTCCCAATGTTATACATCCATCACCACTATCCATTTCCAAAACTTTTCATGACCCCCAACAGAACCTCGGAACCCATTATGTAATAACTCCCCATTTCTTCCTCCTCCAGGTTCTGGTAATCAAATTTCTGTCTCTGAGAATTTGCCTCTTCTTGATAGATAGATGTAGATAGCTAGATAGATAGATGTTATATATTTATTTACTTTTTATATAATACATTTATATATGTTGTGCTATTTATTATATAGCTATTATGTTATATAATATAAATATATTTATAAGTATAAAAGATATAATGTATAATACACATATATGTATATTATATACATATATATTTTTAGAAAAATGAATAATATATATTAGGTATATAGTATATATTATTTAGGTATATGATATGTATTATAAATAATAAAATATAGAAATACATATCTTTTTTCGAGAGAGAATGCAGAGAGAGAGTGTATACAAGAGGGGAGTGGAGGGGGACAGAGGGAGAGGGAGAGAATCTCAAGCAGGCTCCATGGTCAGCATGGAGCCCAACATGGAGCTCAATCTCCTGACCCTGAAACCATGACCTGAGCTAAAACCAAGAGTCGGACACTTAACCGCCTGAGCCACCGAGGCGCCCCTAAATATTTCATATTAAGTGTAATCATACAATATTTGTCTTTTTGTGTCGTTTCCTTAATTTTGCTTAATGTTTTCAAGGTTTCTCCATACCGTGACATGTATCAAAGCCCTTCTTACAGCACAATAATATCCCATTGCGTGTATATACTACACGTTATTTATTCATTCATCTGTTGCTGGACCCTTGAGCTCTTTGTACCTTTTGGTCACTGTCAATGCTGCACTGAGCACTGGTGTACAAGTTAGCAATTCTTTTGGAACCATGGGAGCCTGGTCTGCGCCTGTTTCCTCTAAAGTGGGTATAACCTTACCTGACTGACTGCTCCCAGGGCGGCTGTAGAATTAAATGAAAAGACAGGTGGGAAAAGCTTTCCAAGCTAAAAAGAAGTCAACACATCCCCAGGCTTGTTAGGACCACAGAAACCAACATTCCTGCTAACGCTCACCGTGATAACCAGCAGCAAGATGTCATGCACCAGTTACGTACACGGAAGTGGTATGGGGAAGACAGAACATCAAGCTCTTCACGGATGTCCTACTTGGCAAGGGTACAGACACACTGACGGCCAGCGGCTCAAGTGTAAGGACTTCATCCCCCTGGACACTCACTACTGCAAAAAATGCCACCCAGTTAAGGCTCTTGAGCCATAAGCCCCAAGGAGTTGAAACAAGCTAGTCATTTTGAACCCAAACTGCCCTCCTCTTTCCTCATCCCTCAATTAAATACACCCCACTATTTGAATTCACTTCCTTACGGGGAAAGAGGGGGAAGCTGCAGTTTTGCTAAATGGAGGAAGTCAATTTTTTTTGAAATTTTTTACTGTAATTCATAGTAAAATATACAATTTACATAACCAACCAGTACAAACACACACACACACACACACCAATTTTCCTAAGGCAACCCCCACCTTATTACATGTGATGTGCTTTCGTATTTTCAACGTCATTCTATCCTGTACTGTTATAGTCTGTTTTATTGTTTTATTTCTGGTCACAACCTACTAAATTGGTTTGCACCTTGGAAAACGGGGGGAAGTAACAGAGGAAAAGAGCATGTCTACCTCCCTCAGCATCCAGCAGACAGACAATAGCTTCTCCCCGGCCTCTCCCTGGGGATCAGACACCTACGGGCTAACTGAGAGGCAACGGACGGCCTGGGTGAGGTCTCCCGATTCTGCTCCTTCTCTGAGGCAGTGCCTGCCCTCCTTCCTATGGATTGAGTGGCCACCATTTTCCAGGCCTGGCGCCAAGTGCTGGGAAGACAAAGACGAGTGAGGCTGGAGCGGCTCTCCTGAGGGGCAAACACACCTCCTTGTGGCCTCTCGAAGGCCTAACGCTTAAGCCCAAAGCGCCAATAAAAGAACCTCCAGGGAATGCGAGGCCTCCTCCCCACGCCGATGCTCCTTCCAGGGGAAAGCAGGTCCCACACCATCCCCCTCGGGCCCCCTTCTTCCCTCTCACACACTCCACCCCAAGAGAGACACAGGAATGTGCCTGGCGATTTGGGAAGGCAAACGTGGCAGGTGTGACCCTGATATTTCTTCTTCCCTTTCTCCTCAAATCGAACTGCCTTCACAGGTGCCTCTCTTCCTCCACCCTCCATGCTGGATGTTTTTCAAAGGATCTGCCCAGCACTGCCTGGGACTGGGTGCAGAAATGGTCGGGTCTTCCTCTGCAGTTTACTGTTATGAAGCCCACACAGGAAGTCACAATCTCTGGGACACCTGGGTGACTCCGTCGGTTAAGCGTCCGACTCTTGGTTTTGGCTCGGGTCGTGATCTCATGGGTCACGATCTCATGGGTCGTGAGAACGAGCCCAACCTTGGGCTCTGCACTCAACAGGGAGTCTGCTTGAAGAGTCTCTCCCTCTGCCCCTCCCCTACTTCGGTGCAGGCACATGCTCTTTCTCTCTCTCTGTAAAATAAATACATAAATCTTAAAAAAAAAAAAAAGTTGCAATCCCCGACAACAGCTCCTTCGTGCTGTTAAAGTTCATCTCCATCCACCTGATCCCCCAGCTTCATTTTCGCTGTTCCAGGATTTAGGCAAGGAAGAGGGGTACTATTCAGAAGGCCTCCTTGCACACCCCTACATTTCCCAGGAGTGAATCCCAGCCCTTCCCAATGCACGTCGCCATCCTGGCTTCTCGGTCCCTTTCTTCCCCGTCTCTCCCCTTCCCAGCGGTGTTTTGCTTCATGAGCCCAACCACAGGAACCAAGTTGGCAGAGGCAGCCATCACCAACAGAGGACAGATGGGGGAGGGGATCCTCCAAAAAAAACACGAGAGTCTTTAGTGAGCAGAGGAGAGGCCAAGACACATCCCGAGAGCAGATTGCAGCCCTCGTCACGTTCTGAAAGGCCGGATGCAATCACAGGACCCCTGCTTGAAGCCTTCCCGGTGCCTCCTAACCGAACCTCTTCCTGGGACTGAGATAGCTAGTCCTCCGTCTCTTCCCGGTAAGACTGTCTTTGACTTCCCCTGGGGAAAGGGAAATATGCTCTAGAAGCATATTTAAACTGGTTTCCACCACAATGGTTGTAATCCAGGCATGTCTGCGAGCTTTGAAATTCAACAAAATGGGCTGAAATCCCATCCCCACCTCCACCCCAGGCTCGCCAGAATTTTATAGGGGAAGTGCAGTACTGGTTTCTCTGGCCACCTTCGTTTGATTCAGTCCCACTTCCCCAGATGTGGTCAATAAACAGGTGCACTGTCCTCCCCGCCCTGCACAAAAATGACCCAGATGTGACTCTCCCACTCACACACTCACACACACACGCCTTTATATAGTTAGTAGATTTGACTCAAGGTTTGTAGGAGTTACGTTTCAGAACCCAAATGATTTAAAATTAAATACTGGGCATCCTGTTCAAAGAATCCTATGAATTCACTTTCCACCTTCCCACCTATTACTTGGCTCTCTCTTTTGCCCTCCGTGACATCCAGTGTAGGATGGAATTCTACTAATGCCCACTTTCATTGCCATTGTGTATTGTCATGCTGTGTCACAATTGCTTATTTTTAAAGACTGTTCTCTAGAGATGGTGAGCACTTGGAAGCAACGTGACGGTGGGCTCTGCATGGGTCTTACTATTCTCCATGGGGCAGCTAATTTTTGGTATTAATTTTTTTTAGATCCTTCTTGCCATTTTCCCTTTCCCTTACCTCTATTCCAGTAGATTGATAATTCCTGTTCTTCCTTGCTGCTGGGAGGGCAGAGACTGCTGGCCGTCCCCCCAGTGGTCAGTACCCTCTTTTCCCTGTAGTATCTGAACCTTCGCAGTTTAGCTGTGCACATACACATCCAGAGTAAAGACATCTGCCAGCCTCCCTCGGGATTACCTGTAGCCATATGACCCAATTCAGTGCACGGACGTGTGAGCAGAAGTGATATCTCCGGGAACCTGGATGGTCTGCCTTCGGCTCAGGTCATGGGCCCAGGGTCCTGGGATCAAGCCCCACATCTGGCTCCCAGCTCAGCAGGGAGCCTGCTTCTCCCTCTTCCCCCTGCTCATGTGCTTGCTCGCTCGCTCTCTCTCTCTCTCTCAAATAAATAAAATCTTAAAAAAAAAAAAAAAATCAGGTGTACTTTAAAAAAAATGATGTCTCCACCTTCCATTTCTTTCCCTTAAAAGAGGCACTCCTCTCCCCTCCCTTTTTCCACTTCCTGCTGGCCAGATGTAGACCTAGAGACGTAATGGGGAGCTCTCTGGGATCAGGAAGACAAGAACTACATCCCAGGGGGTGAGAAAGCAGAAAGTCAGAAGTGTAAATCCCCAGCCCCGTGTCGCTACGAAGCCCGCGTTCAAACTGGTGCATCGACCTAAAAATTAACTTCCATGTTGTTTAAACCACTGTATTTTGGGTTCCTTTGTTACAGCAACCAAACACATATCCTGTATTAGTTTGCTAGGGCTGCCACTACAAAAGGTAACTGAGTAGCTGAAAGAACAGAAATTTATTTTCTCACGGTTCATTTTTCTTTCTTTTTTTTAAAAGTAGGCTCTATGCACAGGGTGGAGCCCAACACAGGGCTTGAACTCCCAACCTTGAGATCAGCAAGAGACAGACGCTCAACTGACTGAGCCACCCAGGCACCCCTATCTTCTCACAGTTCTGCAGGCCGGAAGTCCGAGATCAAACACTGGCAGGGTTGGCGTCTTCGAAGGCCGCCCTCCTTGCCTTGGAGATGGCCATATTCTTTTGGTGTTTCCACATGGTCTTCTGTTTGCACACGACTAGGTCCAAATCTCTTCTTGTTGCGCACACCAGTCATACCGGATTAGGACCCACCCTGAAGACTTCATTTTAACTTAATTACCTCTTTAAAGCCAGTCTGAGACACTAAAGGTTAAGACTTCCACAGACAAGGGGCGCCTGGGTGGCTCAGTAGGTTAAAGCCTCTGCCCTCGGCTCAGGTCATGATCTCAGGGTCCTGGGATCGAGCCCCGCGTCGGGCTCTCTGCTCGGCAGGAAGGCTGCTTCCCCCTCTCTCTCTGCCTGCCTCTGCCTACTTGTGATCTCTCTCTCTCTCTCTCTCTCTCTCTCTCTCTGTGTCAAATAAATAAATAAAATCTTTAAAAAAGAAAAAAGACTTCCACAGACGAATTTTGAGGGGACACAATCCAGCCCATAATCCTCTTACCTTTTTCTTCCTGTCTTCTGTTCATCCCTGAGTGAGGACGCTAGGTGTCCTTGGAAGCACAGAGGGAGAGTCTTCTGAACTAAAAAGAGGTTCCCCTGAGCCAGAGACACAAACAGGAGGAACCACACCCCACTCCCCAGTGGCCCCCTCCAGATGGCCAGGCACGGGAGTCCTGGACACTGAGCCTGAGTCCCAGGGACGCAGCACAACAGGCCTGAGGGAGCCTCGGCAGCACGGGGAGCAGACGGACAGCTGCCAACAGGCACGGCCTCCAAGGGCCATGGCTCCACGTGTGAGCTGGGCCTTTGCATGACCTTGGCTCAGAAGGCTCCCAGATGACAAAGATGCATTTCCCACCAACACAGCAGAATGGGAGCTGGAGAAATAAATACATGATTTCTTGCATATCTGAGTTAATTAACAAAATCAGTGCATCTGGAGGCTCCTGAGTGGTTCAGTCGGTTAAGCAACTGCCTTCAGCTCAGGTCATGATCCCAGGGTCCTGGGATCAAGCCTCGAATCAGGCTCTGTGCTCAGCGGGGAGCCTGCTTCTCCCTCTGCCTCTGCCCCTCCTCCTTCTCTCTCCCTCTCTCTCTCTAATAAATGAATAAAATCTTTTTAAAAATCAGTGCATCTGTATTCCCAAACACTTAGCAGAGTATCTGATATGGAAAAGCATGCTTGAGAGATCAGAGGAGGAAAATGGGAAGGAAAGAAGATACACAGGGAAAAGCCCAGACCAGCCTCTCCGCCTGTCGCTAGCTTCTCCACCTTCCCTGCGCCATGTGCTGCTTCCCTCTTCCGCACTCCATCTGGCTTTCCTCTTATCACGAGTACTGCTTTCCTCTGTGTGGCCGTGCTCTGGCCTTCAAATCCCCATGGAGGATGACCAGCGGGAGGTGAGGAACCACACCTTTCACTCCCCTTACCATCCTCCAGGCAGGTACTCAACCCCTGGGTTGTTTGTTCGGTTTTTTGAGTGGAATGGGTTCTAGAACGTCTCCGCTCAGAGCGGAGTAGGTGGAGCCCCTCGGGGAAAGCCTCCTGCAGAAGAGAAGCTGGGCTGGCTCCAGGGGGAGGAGGGAAGTGTAGCTGGGAGCAGCGGGGCCCAGCAGTGCAGGCAGGGGGGCTGGCTCCCGGCTCACAGTGCCATCCTCTTCCAGATCATGATTTATTCAACTGCAGCTGTGTCTGAAAATAGCGCAGGCAGGTGGCTTACTCTCAGAGGACACAGCGTGTGGGCAGCCCTGAGGGTAGCCTCGACATATAAACCCAGGCTCCCCTGGATGCTTTTGCTGAGGTGGGGGGATCAGACCTTACTTAGCCCATCGCACAGAGGACAACATGAGGCCAGAGGGATGACACACCTTACCCGAGGCTACATGGGACCAAGAGTGGCTGGGGGAGAAAAGGGGAAAAGGGATCGCCCTAGAGGAAAGAAAGCATTTGTCTTCCGGTTTGAGGGGGGACATATGGGTTGTAGTGGCCTAAGCTCCCCCGCCCCGACCCCCTGACCCAGTTCCCCCAGGGCATGCCCAGTCCTGGGAAAAGAGGCCCAGCCCAGCTGGAGGGAAGCAGCTGGATGGAACAGAAGAAAGTCATGCAGGAACCAAACCTCTGTTCCCTCATCACCTCCGGCACGCTCCTGAGCCAGGAAGCAAACCTAGACCAGCAGGGCCTCCACGTCCCCATCTCCTAAAACAGGGCCACATCCCAGCTGTGTGTGCCTGCTTCGTGCAGCAGAGAGGGCAAGGGGAAAGCAAGCTCTCCTGTCTCTTCGTGGAAGGGCCCTGGAAAGAGAGGGCTCTGCCCTTAGGACCTAATCACCTCCTAACATCATCACAACTGGAGGTTAAGTTTCAACATATAAAAATTGAGGACACAAATATTCAGTGTAGAGCCCTCTACCCCTAGCCCCCCAAATGCACGCCCTTTTCACATACGAAATGCATTCATTTCATCCCGGCAACCCCCAAACGCATGCGTTCCAGCGTCCACTCTTTGGAGGAGCCCAGGGTCTCATGTGTCGCCTCGGTCGGATGTGGTGGGACTGGAGGAAAGCTCCCTCCTGGGGCGGACGGCTCTCCAGTTGTGAGCCGTGAACCCAAGCAAGTGACGCGCCTCCCAAATACAACGGTGGGGCGGGCACCGGACAGCCATTCTCTTTCCAAAAGGGAGGAACAGGAAGAAAGAAGGGACAGCAGGTCTCAAGCAGGTCCAAAGCCCACAGGACAAATGCCAGGAGACCTGAAGGCTGGTCTCATGGTCTCAATCCTCTTTGGCCAGATGTTCTGCCTTCCAGGGCCACTGCCAAGGGGAGGGGGGGTAGGAGCATCACCCCCACGGTTTGGTGGGGAGCCACCTATGCTGAGGCCCTCTGCCAAGTGGGGGGCCACACCCCCAGAGCTCGGCCAGACGGCTCTCTGCCCTTTGGAAGCTAGGCAGTGGCTGCTGACTCTCCTCCTTCCCGGCTGACGGTGTTTCTGCTGGTACAATCTCCTCTCAGTTCGTTTTCTGTCGAGGTGGCTAATTAAATGGCTGGGCCACAACACACTACTCATGCGTGCATTTAACCAAAACCCTCACTTCAGTTATGCTTCCAAATAAAAGCTTGTTTAGTAAGCAACAACAAAAAGTCTAGAATCCAAATTTGGTCTCGGGATCACAGAGCTAGACACCTACTTCAGAGAAGACCAGATTCTGCAGAGGCCTCAGAATCAAGGCAAGGCCATCACAAGATCATCCTAAAGAGAAGAGTCAAGGTAGAGAAGCAAGCTGGTGTCATACCAGCTGCATCTTCTCTCAACTCCCAGTGATATACCCTCACCAAGCCATTTAAGAACAACCCCTCACTCTAGAATTCATTTCAGAGGATGACTTGCTCAAGAAATTGGAGTTCCAGAACCGAGAGTCCAAATTTGGTTTCAAAACTGGAGCTCTAGTTACCCTGTCAGGTTTAAAACACACACACACACCCCAAAAACAAAAACCCTGATGAGGCCTTAGAACAAAGATAAGACCAGGAACATGATCTCTGAGATGAGAGGGTTCAAGGTACAGACGGTACACAAAATGGCACCAACCTTACCAATGGCCATCTGATTTCTCTGGAGCCAGAAGGAGGCGGTGAGTTCAGTGTATCTGATATTGTCACTCTGGGCATTTCTCTCTCTCTTGTTGGGTCTTCGCCCTCCCCTGGACTAAAAGCTAAACCTTCTGGAGACCGTAGGAAGGACTCCGGAAGCCACAGACATACAGAAAAACTGCAAGAGGCACCTCACAGCGCTATCGATGTAGCCTGACTCTTGAGTTGGGCAGAGCTCAAGGACAGTGCAAACAAAATTCATACACACCATTTTCCAATCATCACCGTCATCACTGATTCAGGCAAAAATCATCGGTGGGTGTTAAAACCTTTAAGTGAATGTTTGCTGAGTAACAAGATATACACTACCCCAAAAAATCTCTGCGAAGATGACTTATTAATTACAAAAAAAAACCCATGATAATTCTGCAATAGAGAAACCTGGCAGGGCTCCACTTCAACCAAGTGATCAGAATTTATTTCACCAATAATAGTGCGAACTGACGTGGGCTGCTTCCTTGAGATGACAGGCTGAGAGGGGCACCTTATCACTTCTTTGGTATTACTGCCCAAAGTGCATGCCCTGCATCTCATTATGAGTGCAAAAGGGAGTTACAGTCTACAAAGCAACAGTCCTGGTCTCTTAAAAAAAATAAATTGAATAATGATAATGCGAATGGAGAGAAGATAAGCCAAGGAAAGAACTAGAAAGTTCAGTCTGCAAAGTGTTCACTTCCTATGTAGTGTGTGCTACCTTCTTTGCGGAGCGGTGGGGGAAAGTATATAATCTGAGACCTCTTTATGCCTAAAATTTCTCTCCATGAGTGCTCAGTATACTGGTAACGCTGGGCATCTCTGAGGAAGGGAGCTGGAGAACTGGACTGGGAGAGAGCCTGGCTTTTCACTTCAATCTCATCATCCAATTTGAATGCTTTAAATCATTTCAGTGTGTTATTTATTCAAAGGGTTTTTCTTTTAAAGATATTATTTATTTATTTGAGAGAGAGAGAAAGAGCACAAGCGGAGGGCAGGGAGAGGCAGACGGAAAAGCAGGCTCCCCACTGAGCAGGGAGCACCATGCAGGTCTCAATCCCAGGACCCTGAGTGAGCCGAAGACAGATGCTTAACCAGGTGCCCTGAGCTAGCCAGGAGCCTCTCAAAGGGATGTGTGTGTGGTTTTGTTTTTTTTTTTTTTTTTAAAAACTCAACCTAAAAAGGTAGCTTTAAACATAATATCAAGTAGAAAAAAACAAACATATTATGAGTACATGTTATATGATTCCATTTACATAAATCGTAAAACTAGTCAAAATGAATAAAAGGTGGGCTAGGAGACTCACATTTCTTAATTTCAATACTTACACAAAGCTACAGTAATAAATACAGTGTGGTGGGACGCCTGGGTGGCTCAGTCGGGTAAGCGTCTGCCTTTGGCTCAGGTCATGATCCCAGAGTCCTGGGATCGAGTCCCACATTGGGCTTCTTGCTCAACACAGAGCCTGCTTCTCCCTCTGCCTGCCGTTCTCCTTGCTTGTGTGCTCTCTCCCTCTCCCTCTCTCTCTCGCTCTCTCTCTGGTAAATAAATAAATAAAATCCTAAAAGAAAAAAATATAGTGTCGTGTTGGCATAAAGACAAACATACAGGCCTATGGAATAGAATTGAGAGTCCAGAAATAAACTCGTACATCTGTGCCCAATTAATTTTTAACAGGGGTGCCAAGACTAGTCAATGGGGAAAAATATTCTCTTCAACATATGGTCTGGGGCAACTAGATAGCCACATGCAAAAAAATGAGGTTGGATCCCTACACCATACCATATGCAAAAATTAATTCAAAATGTATCAACCTAAATATAACCTAACTATAAAATTTTTACAAGATACCATAAGGTCAAATCTTTATGAACCCTGAATTTGGCAATGAATTCTTAGATACAATAGCAGAAGCACACATAACCAGAGAAAAATTAGGTAAATTGGAATTCATCATATTCATCAAAAACTTCATCAAAGTTTTTAAATGCATTAAAAACCTTTATGCATTAAATGATATCCTCCAAAAAGTGAAAAGATAACCTACAGAAATGGCAGGAAGGACTTGCAAACCATACATCTTTAAAAGGTCTAACAGCCAGAACAAATAAAGAACTTAATAGGTACTGGGTGCCTGGGTGGCTCAGTGGGTTAAAGCCTCTGCCTTCAGCTCAGGTCATGATCTCAGGGTCCGGGGATCGAGCCCCGCATCAGGCTCTCTGCTCTGTGGGGAGCCTGCTTCCCCCTAACTCTCTGCCGGCCTCTCTGCCTGCTTGTGATCTCTCTCTCTCTGTCAAGTAAATAAATAAAAATCTTTTTAAAAAAAATCAGTAGACAACAAGACAAACAACCCAATTTTATTTTATTTATTTTTTTATTAAAAGATTTTATTTATTTATTTGACAGAGAGATCACACCCAAAGAGTTGAAAACGGGTATTCAAATACTTCTACAGGAATGTTTACAGCAGCGCGATTCACAAAATTCAAAAGGTAGAAACAACTCAAATGCCTATCAATAGATGATTAGATAAGCAAAATGTGGTGTACCCATACAATGGAACATCATTCACCTGTAACAAGGAATAAAGAGCCAACACCTGCTATCACATGGATAAGCTCTGGCAACATTACGCTTAAGTGAAAGAAGCCAGACAGAGGTGGTCATGTGTTGTCGTATGTTTCCATCTTTCAAGTGTCCTGAATAGGTAAATCCCGAGAGACAGAGTAAATTGGTATTAGCCACAGGCTGGGGCCAGGGAGCACAGGAAATGACTGTTTAATGGGTACAGTTTCCCTTTGGGGAGATGAGAATGTTCTAGAACTTGATAGAAGTGGTCATTCCCACAGCACTTTGAGTGTATAAAATGCTGCTGAATTGTACACTTTAAAATGGTTGATTTTATGTTGTGTGAATTTCAGCTCGATTAAAAAAAAAGAAAATGAAGAAAAAGACGTCAGGCTAGGGGTTAGCCTCACCTTGAGGTGGGGGCAGTGCCTGGAAGGAGCGCAAGGGCAGCTTCTGAGGGGCTGGGCTCTGGTTGCACTTGTGTGTGAACTTGTGAAAATTCAGCCACCTATATCCTGATGACGTGTGCTGTGACCTCCATGCATTTTACAAAAGCAACAGGAAGCTTTGTTTCGTACTCTTTAAAAAGGGAAATTCTTCTTGCCATATTTAAGATGGTGACAGCAACTTTTGTCTGGTGAGAGGGCCAAAGTGAGGTCGATGTAAGTAAAGTGAATTGTGCAAATGGCAGGGTCAGATCCTGCCTTTATTTCAAAGCCTGATACGTTATTCATCGTGGCATTTTTGCAATTGTTATGTTTTTTGAAACACTGCCATTAAAATAGCATTTATCTGGAGTTTTTTTGCCATCCTCTTAAATGTTGCACCCCTCATGAGTACCTCACTTACCTCACCTTAGTCCTGCCTGGCCCTAAATTTCAATGCGGCACCATCCGTGAACCAAGGGAGACGCATTCGGAATCACAAGGGCCTTCATCTGCCTCGCACTGGCTCCAACTGAGAACACTCAGACCCACAAATACAGGGGGTGCTCCCCCTCAGGTGGCACAGACAAGACCCTCGCCCTTCTCCCTGACACTCCACCCAGCCTCTGGGCCCCTGCGAGGGGGCATTACTTAGCAGGCAGGGACCCATGGCCCCACACTGCCTGCTAAAAAGCTAGATACAAGGTAGTAGCCAGAAATCTAATAAGCGAGCATGCCCCATCCCCATAATCGTTAGCCACATTCACTTCCGGAAGTGTTGCTTTGTCCTTTGTTTTCTGAGGGGGCAAAAGTAGGCACAGGCGTTTTGAATGTGCATTTCAGGCGATAAGGCAGAAGATGTGGCATGACTTCTCCAGGATTCTTTCTTTCCCTTGTACTCCCAGGAATTCACTTATGAGATCACACCCTCCCATCATGAAGAAAAATGTTAAGACTCTATCACTTCCCCTTGGACGTCAAAGGAACTTTTTAAATAAATAGGTATTTATGAAGCAGTGTATTTTTTAAATGCAGCAAATTGGAGACTGCTCAAAGAATGTGGTAATTTTTAGCATTTAATAATTTAGCATATCCTGTCGAGTTAGTAAAGGTATACTGTATAAAAAGAAAATGAAGTTTAAAAAACCATATTATAACAGAAAACCTATAAAATTGATATCTACATCTATATGAACATATATGTGGTATATATATATTTTATCTTAAAATGGGACCGAATTCTGGAATGACACAGTCCAATAGAAATTTCTGTAATGATGGAAATGTATTATATTTTCACCATCCAACATGGTAGCCATGAGCCACAAATGGCTATCAAGAACTTGAAATGCAGCAAGCCTGAGGGAGGAACTGAATTTCTAATTCTATTTAATTTTAATTAGTTTAAATTTAAATTTCTTTAAATAACCACACGCTATTGTACTGTATTAAACAGCACTAATTTATATATAGCATTTTGAAAACATTCAATTCATTCCACACTGATTGGCAAGGTCTTTCCACTTCAATAAATGCACTTCACAAACACTAGTACCTATGTACATGATAACACAAATAGGTCACAAAGTATGATGTAAAACTAGATAACAGTAGCAATAACAACACCAATAACAGTAGCACCAAAAGTACAGAATAAATTTTAAAGACCATACCTGACCCAAATTTAAAAACCAAGAATATCTCACCAAGATATTTTCCAAGAAGATGATTAGAAACAGTGGCCTAAAGCACTGAAACCCAGGAAGCCAGAAGAACAAAATAAAGCAAAGGTACTAATAATTAGGAAGCTGACCAAAGATCATTTGGGAGGGACATGAGGCTAGCTCTCCTTTAGAAAAGAGAGTCAAGGAGACATTTCTGGAGAGACCAAATTTTCCACCAACATCTACAATCGGAAGTGAATGAAACGTGTGAAGATACAGGTTTATCAGCTGCTGACCTTTGGGGCCAGAGAATTCTTTGCTGCGGGGAGGCTCCGGTCATTGCAGGATGTTCAGCAGTGTCCCGGCCTCTCTACCCACCACATGCCAGCAGCCCCTCCCCTTTCCCCAATTGTGACAACCAAAAGCGTCTCCAGACATGGCCAAATGTCCCTAGGGAGATAGAAGAGGAGAGGAAGGAGAGGAAATAACCCCAAGAGAGAGCCACTTGTCTAGACAAAGAGTAAATTCAAGCGCCCTGAGATGAGACAAGGTGGAAATATCCCAGAACCAAAAGAGAGACTGTCAAGTATGACGCTGGTGAGCAAGGTGACACTAGGTAAGGCAGAGACATGTAGGGCCTCCATGCAATCCCTTATAGGAATTTGGGTTTTATTCTAAGAGAAAGGAGAAAACATGGAGCCATTGAAGGGTTTTAAAGAGGACATGACTTGCTCCGTGTTTAAAAAGAGCATTGACTTGGGGCGCCTGGGTGGCTCAGTGGGTTAAAGCCTCTGCCTTCGGCTCGGGTCATGGTCTCGGGGTCCTGGGATCGAGCCCCGCATCGGGCTCTCTGCTCAGCGGGGGGCCTGCTTCCCACTCTCTCTCTGCTTGCCTCTCTGCCTATTTGTGATCTCTCCCTCTCTCTGTCAAATAAATAAATAAAAAATCTAAAAAAAAAAAAAAGAGCATTGACTTACAGGACATGACTTGCTCCATGTTTCAAAAAGAGCATTGATTTGGAGAATGTTCTACAAGGGCCACAAAGGTGATCATCTTGCAGAAAGAATAGCATTGAACAGTTCAGCCTCTTACCTGTTGATGGGCTTCTCTATGCCTCCGTTTCCTCATTCATAAAATGGACATAATAGTGCACATACCCTGTCAGAAACACAAGAAGTAACAAGAATTGGCTACGATGTGGAGAAAAAGGAACCCTCGTACACTGTTGGTGGGAACGCAAATTGGTGCAGCCAGTGTGGAAAACAGCATGGAGGTTCCTCAGTAAATCGCCTGGGTGGCTCATATGGTTAAGCTTCTGCCTTCGGCTTAGATCATGATCTCAGGGTCCCGGGATCAAGCCCCACATCGGGCTCCCTGCTCAGTGGGGAGTCTTGTTTCTCCCTCTGCCCCTCACCCCACTCTATCTCTCTCTCTTGCTCTCTCTCAAATAACTAAATAAAATCTTTTTTAAAATTAAAAATAGAACTACCCTCTGGTCCACTAATTCCACCAATGCGTATTTACCCAAAGAAAAGGAAAACACTGATTCAAAGAGGTATATGTACTCCTATGTTTACTGCAGCATTATTTACAACACTCAAGATATGGAAGGAACCCAAGTATCCATCCATAGATAAATGGGTAAAGAGGTGGTATGTATGTATGTATATGTGTGTGTGTGTGTGTGTGTGTGTGTGTGTGTGTGTGTGTGTGTGTGTGTGTGTATACGGAATAGAATATTACTGACCCATTAAAAAGAATGAAATCTTGCCATTTGCAACAACATGGATGGAGCTAGAGGGTATGATGCTGAGTGATGTAAGTCAGAGAGAGACAAACACCATATGATTTCCAAACGTGGACTTTAAGAAAACAAAACAAGCAAATGACAAAAGACACAATTTTAAAAAGACTCATTTTAAATACAGAGAACAAACTGGGGGTCACCAGAGGGGAGGTGGATGGGGGAGACAGGTGAAATAGAGAAAGGGGATTAAGAGTACACCTATCTTGATGAACACTGAGAAATGTATAAAATTGTTGAATCATTACATTGTATACCTAAAACTAATACAACACTGTAATCACATTGGAATAAAATAAGTAAATCAATAAATAATTTTTTGAAAGCAAGTAAAATAATAGTAGTAGTAGTAGTAGTAGTAGTACACCCCAAGGGTGATTTTGAGTATTAAAAGGAACTAGGATTTATAATACACTTAGAATGGTGCCTGGCAAATAGTAAGTGCTTTATAAGCTATTTACTCATATTACGACTGCGTTCATCTGGGTGAACGGTGATGTAAGTTTTGAGTGATGGCAGTGAAATTACCTCTATGGAAGGGCTATAGCTGTAGGGTGCTGTGGAGTTAAAAGGCTTAACTGAAGATGCAAATGCTTGGAGAGAAGTGGGCAAAAAAGAGCTCTATGGGAGCTAGATGGGGCAGGTGAGTGGTCAGGGAGGGAAATGAAGTAATTACGGACAACTTCAGCATTTCGGGCTAGGCAATTGTGTAGATGGGGGTCCCCTTTATGCAGTGGACAAGACAAGACATAATGGATTTGAGACAGTCATGTGGACATATTAATAAGACTAAGAGACTGGAGGCAGGAGACCAGCTAGCAGGCTACTGCAACAGTCCAAGCAAGAGAAGATGAGTATTAGGCTAGCACTGTGTCAGTCAGAATGAAGAGGACAAGCTGGCTCCCAGGAGCATTTTGCAGGTAGAATTCAAGTTTGGATGAGTGACTGGATGTGGGGGTGAAAGCAGGAAAGGATGATATCCAGGATTTGGGCAAAGAAAGATTTCAGGCTTGGAGTCACCCCCACCTCCAGGTCCACCCATTCCTCCAATAGCTCCTAGAAGGTTGAATGTATGAGATCTGCTTGATTCCCACCCAGAGAAGCTTTCCTACACACTGCACTTTGGAAAAAGAACATCCATCAACATTCTCTGCCTTTCCTTCCTGCCAATGAGCAGCAGAAATGCCTCCAACACAAAGAAAATGTTTCAGATTTTTTTTCCCTTTTCCCCATCTAAGAGTTGAACTTCTCTTCACTTTGGAGTAGCCTGACCCAAAGTAGCTACAGGATGCTGCATATACATGCAGCTCTATTGGCTGAAGCCAGCTGGCAAAGAGAGCTGGGTAACTGTCAGCCTCTTCAGATAGAGTTAGGGATATTACGAGCTTGTAAATCAGGAGACAGCAGCTTGTTTACAAAGCAGCTTTGCCCAAGAAGATGGGTCCTGAATCTGGAAAGTTGAGATAGAAGTGGCTTCAGACAGCTGTGAGATCTCTGCTTCCCCCTTTCTTTTTCCAAAAGCCAATAAAAAAAAAAATGCTAACTCTGCTCACATTCCACAAGGATGAGTCTTGTTTATCCCTAGGCACAGATGTACCTGCCAAAAAACTGCTAATTCATTTTCCCTTTCGTGGAGAGACTGAGTCAGGACTCAGAGGGGCTGTTCTTACGTCTCAGGAAGCCCTTTCTGGCCCTCCCCTGACTTTGTGCAAACTGAGAAGAACTGAACATGGCCAAGACAAAACTCTGAGCTGGAGCCCAAAGCCCAAGCAACCCATGCTCTCAAGTATCTCTGCCAGGGGCTGGTGCACAGGAGGCAGATGTGAGCAGGATCTTACCAGCAGGCAGGTCCTGGCCTTCAGGGGAGACTCTAGCCCTATTCTTTAGAAATTAGAATTTCTACCCACCTCTCCACCTCCAACCACCCTCGAGAGAAGAGGGAGCCACCAGCAGTTTATATCACTCTCACTTTCAAGGTTCTTCTGCTTTACATCCTCAATCTCTCTCCCCACTCACTCCCAACCCGTAACTGTATTAATCAGGTCTTTTATGTTCTGTATTCTGATGCTTCCACATCTAGGGTGACTACCTACCCCAGGGTTAACTGATTCCTAGAGATTAATTCAACATTCACCTACAAGGGCATCTTTCAATGCAAACCAGCCAATCTAATTTAATCCATCTAATTTACCAGTCCAACCTAGCTTACCAATCTGATTTGACAGTGCCTACCTCCTCAACCACCTCCTCTAGCACGCTCTCATGCTCCAGGCCACTGGCCACCTGCCCTAATCATCATAAGGCCAGGTACCAGCCAATTAGAGTCACCCCTGTGCCCCCAGAACCCATTGAAATTATTCAAACTAGTCAATCCTAAACCTGTTTATCTAGCCTCACTCATTCTTTCCTATAGAGACTCTCTCTCCCTCCTCTGCCTCCTGACCAAGTCCAGTGCTTCCCAGGGAAGCCCCCTATAGATCATGTGTCCCCCTTCTTAAGATCTGTGAATATAACAAACCAACTTTTCAATGGCAGTCATCTCCTGATCTGTTGGCCTTGCCAACATATGGCAATAATAAAACCTATATTTTCAAACAATGACTCAGATTTCAGTTCCAACCTGCTTCTGGAATTGTCCTCACCAGGGACCTCCTTGCTGCTGATTCTAACGGATACGATTTAGTCTTTACTTGAAACCCTGAGCATTCCCTCACTGAAATGTGCCCATTTCCATGGTATATCCTTCTCTCCTGGCTCTGCTAGCCTTCTGGTACTCCTTCTCACTCTCCTTTACTTAAATATCGGTGCTCCTTCAGATGCTGTCTTAGGTTCTGTTTTCTTTTAGGCCTGCGATGCTCCCTGGGTGCTCATTATCACCTATTGGCCAACACCTGCCAGATATCTACCCTCCACTCAGACCTCACTCCTCAGCCCCAAACTGGACCTCTCCATAAGTATGTCCCACAGGTACTTCAAGCTCAACATGGCCAACACTAAATTCATGATCTTTTGCCCCAAAGCTGCCTTGTCTCATCTCATCCTTCAGAGAAGCTAGACCAGAAACCTGGGAGTTCTTGCAATCCTCGCCAAACACATCCAGGAAGTGCGTATGTATTATGAATTCTCCATATGGGTCTCCTCACCTGTCCTATCTCCTCCATCTCCTCTAGTCTTCCCCCATTTCAAGCCCTCAGCCCCCTCAACTGAGCTCCTATGCTCCCAGTTGCTCTATACCCATTCCTGTGCACCCTTCCAATCCCATACTGTCATCCTGGACTCCACTCATCTCTCCAAAATGCAAGTTTCATCACACTTCTCCCCTGCTTTAGAGTCTTCCATGGTTCCCTACTGCTTCCTGGATAAAATCTTTAGCCTTATAAATCCAGTCTCTTTTGATCTGGCTCCTCCTTCCCCTCCCCAACCATATCTCAGGTACTACCCCCTCCTCCCACTCCAAGCTTGAGCCACACAGAATTTCAGAATATGCAATTCCCCAGAAACACTTCCTTCTTTCTGCTTTGCTTCTGAGACTCTCTGTTGAGAGTGCCTTTCTTTTTCTTTCCAGAAAAACCACCACTGCTTTCTCTCAAAATCCCCTTGGAACTCCCTCATTTTCTTGCCTCACAGGCAGCACCTACAATACTTGATTGCCCTTATCTGCTTTCATGTTCATTCAAAAATATTTATTGAATAATTAAAATGTCAAAAATTAAAGACAGAGAGGAGCAAGATGGCAGAGGAGTAGGAGACCTAATATTATCGGGTCCCAGTTCAGCTAGATAATTATCAAACCATTCTGAACACCTACAAACTCAACAGGAGATCGAAGAGAAGAAGAGCAGCAATTCTAGGAACAGAAAAGCGACCACTTTCTGGAAGGTAGGACTTGCGGAGAAGTGAATCCGAGGTGATACACGGGGAGATAAGACTGCAGGGGGGAGGGGTCAGCTCCTGGCAAGCGGTAGAGCCGCGGAACACAAAATCGGGACTTTTAGAGTCTGCTCCACTGAGGGACGTCACTCCGG
>CM052815.1:79603808-79685319 GCA_028533885.1 Nasua narica
GGGGTCAGCTCCTGGCAAGCGGTAGAGCCGCGGAACACAAAATCGGGACTTTTAGAGTCTGCTCCACTGAGGGACGTCACTCCGGAGGCTAAGCAGGGGGTGGAGCCCTCACGAGGACAGTGAGGTCTCAGGACCCGCAGGGTCACAGAAAGACGGGGGGTGTCTGAGGGCAGTAGAGCTCCCAGGTATCAGGGCGGGGGAGCCGCCTGCAGAGACGGAGCCGAGGAAGAGCTCTCAGCTCAGGCACAGAAGGCCACTGCTCTCCGAGCAGGGACCCCGCAGGTGGCAGATCCGGGGAGACTCACCTTCCTCCTCCGGGAGGAGCGGCGCGAGAGCCGCGGCAGGAATCAGCTGGGTTTGGAGACTCCAAACGGGGCCCCGCGTCAGAGACAGAAACACTCGGTCACAGGCTGGGTGAGCTAAGGCGTGGACAGAGACCAGGGAGACGGGAGGGACTGACTGCCTTTCTCCCAGGGTGCACTGAGGAGCGGGGCCCCGAGCGCTCGGCTCCTCCGGCCAGAGACTGGGAGGCCGCCATCTTCATTCCGGCCTCCATCCAGGTCAGTATGGAAAGCGTTCAGGGAACAAAAGCTCCGAGAGCGAACCATGCAGATTACTCAGCCCGGCCCCTGGCAAGGGCGGTGCAATTCCGCCTTGGGCAAAGACAATTGAGAATCATGGCAACAGGCCCCTCCCCAGAAGATCCACAAAAATAACCAGCTGAGACCAAGTTCACCAATCAATAAGAACTGCAGAACTCCAGAGAGCTAGGGGAAAGCAACACAGAGAATTCATGGCTTTTTCCCATGATTCTTTAGTCTTTCAAAGTTAAATTTTTTTAATCTTATTTTTTCTTATTCTATTTTTTAATTTTTCCTCTTTCCTATTTAACGTTTTTTAACTATTTTATCTTATCAATACCGTTTTTAAAATCTTTTTTTAATTCTCATCATTATAGTCATATTCTATCCCTTCATTGTATTTAGCCTTATTTTTTGTATATATATAGGTTTTTCATACTTTAAAATTTTTGGATACAGTTTCTTCTAATAGATCAAAATATACCCTAAATATAGCACATGGCTTTGTTCTAGTCTCCAGCCTGATCACATTCTTTCCTCTTTTCTTTTTTTTCTTTTTCAACCAACTTCTTATCAACTCCTTTTTTAGAATCTTTTTTAATTTTCATCTTTACAGTCATATTCCATCCCTTCATTGTGTTTACCCTTAATTTGGTGTGCATATATATATTTTTTTCTTTTTTTAAAATTTTGGGAGGCAGTTTCTTCTAACAGACCAAAATACACCCAAAATCAAGTGTGTACCTTTGTTCTAGTCATCAGTCTTTTATTTATATATATAAATATAAATATATAAGTACATATATATAATTTTATTTATTATTTATTTATTATAGAATTTTATTTTTATAATATAAATATATATTAATATATAAATATATGTGATATATTAAATAAATATATGTTTATATATAAACATATATAAATATATATTATACATTAAAATATTTTAATACTTAATATTAAAATATATACATAAATATATATTTATAAATATATATTATATATTTTATATAAATATATTATATACTTAAAGATATTTATATTTATTTATTTAAATATGTTTTTATATATTTAATTTATATATAATTATATGTATTTAAATTTATATTTATATATAATATATATATATATTTTTCCCTTTTCTCCTTTCTTCTCCTCCCTGGTTTTGGGTCTCTTCCGATTTGGTTAGTGTATATTTTTCTAGGGTCATTGCTACCCTTTTAGTATTTTGCTCTCTCATTCATCTATTCTTATCCGGATAAAATGACAAGGTGGAAAAACTCACTTCAGAAAAAAGAACAAGACGGAGTCCCAATGGCTAGAGACCTAATCAATATGGGCATTAGTAAGATGTCAGATCTAGAGTTCAGAATGACAATTATCAAGGTGATAGCTAGGCTTGATAAAAAGCATAGAAGATACTAGAGAATCTCTTTCTGGAGAAATAAAAGAACTAAAATCTAACCAAGTTGAAATCAAAAAAAGCTATCAATGAGGTGCAATAAAAAATGGAGGCTTTTCCTGCTACAATAAATGAGTCAGAAGAGAGAATTAGTGATATAGAAGACCAAAAGATGGAGAATAAAGAAGCTGAGCAAAAGAAAGACAAACAACTATTGGACCATGAGGGGAGAATTCGAGAGATAAATGATACCATAAGATGAAATAATATTAGAATAATGGGAATCCCAGAAGAAGAAGAAAGAGAGAGAGGGGAAGAAGGTATATTGGAGCAAATTATAGCAGAGAATTTCCCTAACTTGGTGAAGGGAACAAGCATCAAAATCCAGGAGGCACAGAGAATGCCCCACAAGATCAATAAAAATAGGTCAAAACCCTATCATCTAATACTAAACTTATAAGTCTCAGTGACAAAGAGAAAATCCTGAAAGCAGCTCGGGACAAGAGGTCTGTAAGATAAAACAGCAGAAATATTAGATTGGCAGCAGACCAATCCACAGAGACCTGGAAGGCCAGAAAGGACTGGCATGATATATTCAGAGCACTAAAGGAGGAAAAATATGCAGCCAAGAATACTATATCCAGCTAGGCTGTCACTGAAAATAGGAGAGATAAAAAAATCCTTCCAGGATAAACAAAAACTAAAAGAATTTGCAAACACCAAACCAGCCGTACAGGAAATATTGAAAGGGATCCTTTAAGCAAAGAGAGAACCTAAAAGTAACAGATTAGAAAGGAACAGAGACAATATACAGTAATAGTCACCTTAGGGGCAATACAATGGCACTAAATTCATATGTTTCAATAGTTACCCTGAGTGTAAATGGGCTAAATGCCCCAATCAAAGGACAAAGGGTATCAGAATGAATAAAAAAACAAGACCCATCAATATGCTGTCTACAAGAAACTCATTGTAGACCCAAAGACACCTCCAGATTTAAAGCGAGGGGGTGGAAAACAATTTACCATGCTAATGGACATCAAAAGAAAACTGGAGTGGCAATCCTTATATCAGATGAATTAGATTTTAAGCCAAAGACCATAATAAGAGACGAAGAAGGACATTATATCATACTTAAAGGGTCTGTCCAACAAGATCTAACAATTTTAAATATCTACGCCCCTAACATGGGAGCAGCCAATTATATAAATTGAATAATAACAAAATCAAAGAAAAACATCAACAATAATACAATAATAGGAGGAGACTTTAACACCCCCCTCACTGAAATGGACAGATCATCTAAGCAAAAGATCAACAAGGAAATAAAGGCTTTAAATGACACAATGGACCAGATGGACATCACAGATATATTCAAAACATTCCATCCCAAAGCAACAGAATACACTTTCTTCTCTAGTGTACAAGGAACATTCTCCAGAATAGATCACATCCTGGGTCACAAATCAGGTCTCAATCAGTACCAAAAGACTGGGATAATTCCCTGCATATCTTCAGACCACAATGCTTTGAAACTAGAACTCAACCACAAGAGAAGAGTTGGAAAGAACTCAAATAAATGGACGCTAAAGAGCACCCTACTAAAGAATGAATGGGTCAACCATAAAATTAAAGAGGAATTTAAAAAATTCATGGAAACAAATGAAAATGAAAATACAACTGTTCAAAATCTTTGGGACACAGCAAAGGCATTCCTGAGAGGAAAGTATATAGCAATACAAGCCTTAATCAAGAAACAAGAAAGGTCTCAAGTACACAACCTAAACCTACTACTCAAGGAGCTGGAGAAAGAACAGCAAAGAAAACCTAAACCCAGCAGGAGAAGAGAAATAATAAAGATCAGAGCATAAATCAATGAAATAGAAACCAAAAGAACAGTAGAACAAATCAACAAAACTAGGAGCTGGTTCTTTGAAAGAATTAAAAAGACTGATAAAACCCTGGCCAGACTTATCAAAAAGAAAAGAGAAAGGACCCATATTAATAAAATCATGAATGAAAGAGGAGAGATCACAACCAGCACCAAAGGAATACAAACAATTATAAGAACATCTTATGAGGAACTATACACCAGCAAATTTGACAATCTGGAAGAAATGGATGCATTCCTAGAGACATATAAACTACCAAAACTGAACTAGGAAGAAATAGAAAACCTGAAGAGACCCCATAACCAATAAGGAGATTGAAGCAGTCATCAAAAATCTCCCAAAAAACAAGAGCCCCAGGCCAGACGGCTTCCCAGGGGAATTCTACCAAACATTTAAAGAATTAATATCTATTCTCCTGAAACTATTCCGAAATATGGAAATGGAAGGAAAACTTCCAAACTCATTTTATAAGGCCAGCATTACCTTGATCCCCAAATCAGACAAAGACCCCATCAAAAAGGAGAACTATAGACCAATATCCTTGATGAACACAGATGCAATAATTCTCACCAAAATACAAGCCAATAGGATCTAACAGTACATTAAAAGGATTATTCACCACAACCAAGTGGGATTTATTCCTGGGCTGCAAGGTTGGCTCAACATCTGCAAATCAATCAATGTGATATAATACATTAATAAAAGAAAGAACAAGAACCATATGATACTCTCAATAGATGCTGAAAAAGCATTTGACAAAGTACAGCATCCTTTCTTGATCAAAACTCTTCACAGTGTAGGGATAGAAGTTACATACCTCAATATGATAAAATCCATCTATGAAAAACACACAGCGAATATCATTCTCAATGGGGAAGAACTGAGAGCTTTTCACCTAAGGTCAGGAACACAACAGGGCTGTCCACTATCCCCAGTGCTATTCAACATAGTAGTAGAAGTCCTAGCCTCAGCAATCAGACAAAAAAGAAATAAAATGCATCTGAATCAGCAAAGGAGAAGTCAAACTCTCACTGTTTGCAGATGATAGGATACTTTATGTGGAAAACCCAAAAGACTCCACTCCAAAACTGCTAGAACTCATACAGGAATTCAGTAAAGTGTCAGGATATAAAATCAATGCACAGAAATCAGTTGCATTTCCATACACCAATGGCAAGACAGAAGAAGGAGAAATTAAGGAGTCAATCCCATTTACAATTGCACCCAAAACCATAAGATACCTAGGAATAAACCTAATCAAAAAGACAAAGAATCTGTACTCAGAAAACTATAAAGTACTCATGAAAGAAATTGAGGAAGACACAAAGAAATGGAAAAATGTTCCATGCTCATGGATTGAACAAATATTGTGAAAATGTCTATGCTACCTAAAGCAGTCTACACATTTAATGCAATCCCTATCAAAATACCATCAATGTTTTTCAAAGAAATGGAACAAATAATCCTAAAGTTTATATGGAACCAGAAAAGACCCCAAATAGCCAGAGGAATGTTGGAAAAAAAAAAAGTTGGTGGCATCACAATCCCAGACTTCAAGCTCTATTACAAAGCGGTAATCATCAAAACAGCATGGTACTGTCACAAAAACAGACATATAGATCAATGGAACACAATAGAGAGCCCAGAAATGGACCCTCAACTCTATGGTCACTAATCTTCCACAAAGCAGAAAAGAATGTCCAGTGGAAAAAAAAATGGTCTCTTCAACAAATGGTGTTGGGAAAATTGGACAGCCACAAGAAGAAGAACGAAACTGGACCATTTCCTTACACCACACACAAAAATAGACTCAAAATGGATGAAAGACCTCAACGTGAGACAGGAATCCATCAAAATCCTTGAGGAGAACACAGGCAGCAACCTCTTCAACCTCAGCTGCAGCAACTTCTTCCTAGAAACACGCCAAAGGCAAGGGAAGCAAGGGCAAAAATGAACTATCGGGACTTCATCAAGATCAAAAGCTTTTGCACAGCAAAGGAAACAGTCAACAAAACCAAAAGACAACCGAGAGAATGGGAGAGGATATTTGCCAATGACATATCAGATAAAAGGCTAGTATCCAAAATCTATAAAGAACTTATCAAACTCAACACCCAAAGAACAAATCATCCAATAATCAAGAAATGGGCAGAAGACATGAACAGACATTTCTACAAAGAAGACATCCAAATGGCCAACAGACACATGAAAAAGTGCTCAACATCACTCAGCATCAGGGAAACACAAATCAAAACCACAGTGAAATACCACCTCACTCCAGTCAGAATGGCTAAAATTAACAAGTCAGGAAATGGCAGATATTGGCAAGGATGCAGAGAAAGGGGAACCCTCCTAGAGTTTTCTAAAAACTAGAAAAATCAATGAAACTAAGAGCTGATTTTTTGAAAAGATAAACAAAATTGATTAACCTTTAACCCAACCCATCAAAAGAGAGAGAACTCAAAGAAATAAAATCAGAAATGAAAGTTAAATTACAACTGACACCACAGATATACAAAGGATTTCAAGAAACTACTATGAGGGGCACCTGGGTGGCTCAATCAGTAAAGCAGCCAACTCTTGGTTTCAGCTCAGATTGTGATCTCATGGTCATGAGATCCAGCCCTGTGTCAGGCTCTGCACTCCATGCAACTCATGCTCGCTCTCTCTCTCTCTCTCAAATAAATAAAAAATCTTAAGAAACAAACAAACTACCATGAAAAGTTATACACCAACAAATTGGAAACCTAGAGGAAGCAGATAAATTCTTAGAACCATATAATCTTCCAAGTCTAAATCAGGAAGAAAGGGAAATTCTAAACTCATTCCATGAGCCCAGCATTACCTTAATACCAAAAACAGACAAAAATACTAGGAAGGAAGGAAGGAAGGAAGGAAGGAAGGAAGGAAGGAAGGAAGGAAGGAAGGAAGGAAGGAAGGAGGAAGGAAGGAAGGGAGGGGGGAGGAAGGGGAGAGAAGAGAAGAGAAGAGAAGAGAAGAGAAGAGAAGAGAAGAGAAGAGAAGAGAAGAGGAGAGGAGAGGAGAGGAGAGGAGAGGAGAGGAGAGGAGAGGAAAGGAAAGGAAAGAGGGAGGGAGGGAGGGGAAGGGAAGGGAAGAGCAACCCATTTGGTGGCTCAGTCAGTTAAGCATCCAACTCCTGATTTCAGCTCAGGGCTTGACCTCAGAGTTGTGAGTTCAAGCCCTGCATTGGGTTCCATGCTGGGTCTTGAACCTACTTGAGAAAGAAAAAGAAAGAGAGAGAGAGAGAAAAAACAAGCCAATATTCACAGATGCAAAATTCATTAAAAAAATATTAGCAAACTGGGGCACCTGGGTGGCTCAGTGGGTTAAAACCTCTGCCTTCACCTCAGGTCATGATCTCAGGGTCCTGGGATCGAGCCCCGCATGGGGCTCTCTGCTTAGCAGGGAGCCTGCTTCCCCCTCTGTCTGCCTGCCTCTCTCTGCCTACTTGTGATCTCTCTCCCTCTGTCAAATAAATAAATTAAAATCTTTAAAAAAAATATTAGCAAACTGAATTCAACAATACATTAAAAGGATGATTCACCACAATCAAGGGATTTATCCCAGGGATGCAAGGATAGTTCAATAACAAATCAATCAAGATGATATGCCATATTAACAAAATAATGGATAAAAATCATATGATCATCTCAAAAGATACAGAAAAAGCATTTGAAAAAAATTCAATGATAAAAACTCTCCAACAAAATGGGTATAGAGGAACATGTCTCAACATAACAAAGGCCGCATGACAAACTCATAGCTAACATCATACTCAATGGTGAAAAGCTGAAAGCTTTTTCTCTAAGATCAAGAACAAGACAAGGATGTCCACTTTCACCACCTGTATTCAATATAGTACTGGAAGTTCTTCTCAGATTTTTCGGATAAGAAAAAGAAATAAAACACATTCAGATTGGTTAGGAAGAAGTAAAACTGTCATTATTTGCTGAGATGATAATATATAGAGAAAACCCCAAAGACTACACATATACACACACACACACACAATCTGTAGACCTAATAAACAAATTCAGCAAAGTTTCTGTATACAAAACTAATATACAGAATCTCTTGTGTAATAATGAACTTGCAGAAAGAGAAATTAAGAAAACAATCCCATTTACAATTGCTTCACAAAGAAAAAAAAAAATACCTAGGAATAAATTTAACAAAGGAGGTGGAAGAGCTATATTCTGAAAACTGTAAGATACTGATGAAAGAAATTGAAGATGACTCAAATGGAGAGATATACCATGTTCATGAACTGAAAGACTATTGTTAAAATATTCATGCTACCCAAAGCAATCTACAGATTCAATGCAATCCCTATCACAGATACTAAAACTGAGACGATACAGAGAAGGTTAGCATGGCCCCTGCACAAAGGATGACATGCAATGCAATCCCTATCAAAATACCAGCAGTATTTCTCACAGAACTAGAACAAAAAATCCTAAAATTTGTATGGAACCACAAAAGACCTCAATAGCCAAACCAACATTGAGAAAAAAGAACAAAGCTGGAGAGATCACAATCTCAGATTTCAAACTTAACTACAAAGCTATAGAAAACAAAACAGTACAGTACTGGCACAAAAATAGATACACAGATCAATGGAATGGAATAGACAGCCCAGAAGTAATCCCACACTTACACAGTCGATTAATCTTTGACAAAGGAGACAAGAACATACAATGGATAAAAGACAATCTTCGGTAACTGGTGTTGGGAAAAGTAGACAGCTACATTCCAAAGAATGAGACCATTTTCTCAAACCATATATAAAAATAAACTCAAAATTGATTATAGACCCTTAAATGGATTAAGACCTGAAGCCATAAAAATCCTAAAAGAAAACATAGATGGTGGGGCGCCTGGGTGGCTCAGTGGGTTAAAACCTCTGTCTTCGGGCTCAGGTTATGATCTCAGGGTCCTGGGATTGAGCCCCGCATCCGGCTCTCTGCTCAGCGGGGAGTCTGCTTCCTCCTCTCTGCCTGCCTTCCTCTCTGCCTACTTGTGAGCTCTCTCTCTCTCTGTGTCAAATAAATAAATAAAATCTTAAAAAAAAAATAGATGGTAACCTCTTATACTTCAGTCTTAGCATTTTTTTAAATCTGTCTCCTCAGGCATTGGCAATAAAAGCAAAAATAAATAATTGGGACTACATCAAACTAAAAACCTTTTGCACAGTGAGGAAAACCATCAACAAAATGAAAAGACGACCTACTGAATGGGGGAAGATATTTTCAAATGATATATCTGATAAGGAGTTAATATCCAAAATACATAAAGAATTCATACAACTCACCTCCAAAAACAAACAAAACAATGTTATTTAAAAATGGCCAGAGAACCTGAATAGACAATTTTCCAAAGAAGACCCAGCATGACCAACAGACACATGAAAAAGATGTTCAACATCACTAATCATCAGGGAAATCAAATCACAACCACTATGAGATTACTCCACACCAGTCAGAATAGCTAGTATCAGAAAGACAGGAAATAAACTGTTGGCAAGCATGTGGAGAAAAGGGAACGCTGGTGTACTGTGGGTAGGAAGGCCACTATGGAAAACAGTATGGAGGTTCCTCAATAAATTAAAAACAGAACTACCATATGATCCAGAAATTCCACTTCTGGGTATTTATCCAAAGAAAATGAAACACTAGCTTGAAAAGATATATGCACCCCTATGTTTATTGCAGTTTTATGATAGCCAGGATAGGGAAGTAAACTCTATGTTCATTGATAGATGACTGGATAAAGATGTGGTATATGTACACAGTGGAATATTACTCGGCCACAAGAAAGAATGAAACATGGATGGTATTATGCTAAGTGAAATAAGCCAGACAGAAAAGGACAAATACCATAGAATTTCATTTATATGTGGAATCTGAAAAACAAAACAAACCAACAAAAAGCCAGAAATAGACACAAATACAGAGAACAAACTAGTAGTTGCCAGAGGAAAGGGGGATGAGAGAATGGGCAAAACAGGTGAAAGAGATTAGGAGGTATAAACTTCCAATTACAAAATAAATAAGTCACAGGGATGAAAAGTACAGCACAGGGAATATAGTCAACAATACTGTAATGCCTTTATATGATGACAGAGAGTAACTACACTTACCATGGTGAGTGTTCCATAATGTATGCAATTGTCAGATCACTATGTTGTATACCTGAAACTAATATTACACTGTATGTTACCTAACTAGAATTTAAGTAAATCCTTTAGAAATATGTATGTCAACTACATGTCAAATAAATAAATAAGTATATACATACATACGTACATACATACATACGTAAAGTTGAGAGTTAACTTCGTGCTGGGGCTCCACAGAGACACAACAGTAAACAAGATAGACACGGACCCTGACCTCAAGGCAGTGTCTATCGTACCACCTTGCTTTCCCAGCAGCTGCCTTCTACCTCCTCCCTAGCCACACTCTGGACCTAGTACAAGAGTGAAAAATCCACCTGGGCAGGAGAGGGTCTACATGGCCCTCTGTTCATCCCCTATTCTGACCCCAGAATCATCCTTCTAAAGAATGCATCTCACTGGCCATCTCACACCCTTCCTTGTAGACCGCCGATGACTCCCCATCACCCACACCCAAACAGATAAGGGCTTTCTCGGAAGGCTCTTCCCATTTTTCCAGTGTCCCCTCTCAACATTCACTACCTCAGACAACCCCAAACTGCCTGCCTTTTCCCATACCCACTTTGCTTTGTTTCTATGTCTTTGTTCATACCATCTCCTCTGTCTTAATGCCCTTCCTTCTCTTCGTTTATTTGTTATCTCTTGCTGTGTATCAAACCACTCAGACTAGTAACTAAAGGCCATGACAATTCTGTGAATCAGCAGTTTGGTTAGAGATCAGCTGGAACAGTGCACACATATGCTCCAAACTGAGCTGGCTGGGCTCACCCACGCACTGTGGTCAGCTGACACGTGTGCTGGGGTTGGATGCTCCAAGAGGGGCTCACACAGTGTCTAGCCATTGGGTGAGGCTGCCAGCTGGAGCATCTCAGTTCAGGTCTCTCCCCATGGCTAGCCTGGACTCCTCACATGGCAACTGCATTCCAAGAAGCAAGGCCTAATGGGCAAGCACTTATGAAGCCTCCTGGGGTACAACTCCTCACGTCTGGCTCCTTTTGATCCAAAGACCTGTGAACTAACGAGACAAGATGTCTGCCCTCTGTGTACCAGCAAACAGTCGTGATAGAGGCACAGGAGAGCCATTAAAAGGGAAAGAAATAGGAAGCAGGTAGCGATCACAGATTCAAAGCAATTCTGAAATGCAGCCAGGTTCTGTTATCAGGACCCCTCCTCTGGAGTTAGGGATGTTACTAGAATAGACTCCAGCTCTCCTTGGCTTCTAGTTACACCCACTGGGCTCCTGGTTCTGCCCATAAGAGAAGGCCCTTGTAAATATTGGCCAGCCTACTACCCATAGAAAATTGGGGTCCAGAAGCCTCTTCTCACTTTTTAACTATTTCAGTTCTTTTTAGCCCAAACTAACAGAGTCTTTTCCAAAACAATACTCTGAAACTTTATGAATTTTCTAGTATTATAGGGTTCACTTCTTGCTCCAAAAGCCATATACATAGTTAATTTCAAGAAGATTCTACTCCAGCTATAAAACAACATCTTTACTATTCTTAGAAACCCTTTTGTTTCACTGAGAAGATCTCCTAGGCACCACTTTAAATCCTCTTGGGGTCTTAACAAAGGCTTTACAATTCACGCTCTTGGTGTTATCTTTACATTTAGGCCAGTTCTTACTTGGGGAATCTGCTGCTTGCTGGAGAGACTGGAAAGGAGAACTCGTTTTCCTTCCCAAACCAGCAAACTGGACAGATCCTTATTTAGCTCATCGCTCTGTTATAACTCCTGACATGCCGGCTGGAAGCAGCCAGATGGCACTTTTAACATCCCACCTCTGTATCTCTTAAGCCAAACCCAAAAACTCATTAGGCACACTTTCTGCCAGTGGCCTCAACACTATACGATACTGATGAGCCTCGGTCCAAGCAGTGTCCAGCTCCCTTTCCAGAGTACTCACAACTCTTGCTGCCTGTCATTCCAGCCTTCACCCACCATCCTGTTCCAAATGCCACACGCTTTTAAGACAGCACCACACTTCTAGTCTCAATGTATGTATCAGCAAGCTATTGTTACATAACAAACCACCTAAAACAATAGCTTAAAACCACCACCATTTTGTTAAGCTCATGAATTCTGCACAGATTTGTCTCTGTCCCACCACATCGGGGGCCTTGGCTTGAAAATGTGAGCAGCTAGGTGGACAACTCAAGCAGCTTTGGTGCCGAGATTATCTGGAAGCTTCTTTAGCTACATGTCTGGAGCCTGAGCGGAAATGATTCTGAAGGCTAACTTCTCCTGGGACCGTCTACCAAAGTGCCTCCATAATGCCTCTCCATGTGACTAGGGCCTCCTGACAGCATGGCCTCAGGACAGTCAGGCACTTTATATGGTGGCCGTAAGAGGGAACGTTCCAGCAAACCAAATGAAATCTATATGGCCTTTTAAGATCTAAATTCAAAAGTCTTGGGGCACCTGGGTGGCTTAGTTGGTTAAGCGTCTGCCTTCAGCTCGGGTCATGATCTCAGGGTCCTGGGATTGAGCCCCATGTCAGGCTCCCTGCTCAGCAAGGAGTCTGCTTCTATCTCTCCCTCTGCCCCTCTCCTCCCTTCAGCTTGTGCTCTCTCTCTCTCTCAAATAAAATCTTTTTAAAAAATAAATCATCAAAAGTCTTTTAGCATCATTTCTGCCATATTCCATTGACTGAAGCAGTTACATCCCCATTGAAATTCATAAGGGATACACTTTACTTCTTGTTATGCAATATCAAAAAATTTGTATCCAGGTTTTAGAACCACCTTAGTAGGCTTACCTGGGATGCTTTATTTCTGTTCTATGTGGCATCAGTTGGAATTACACAAGCTTTTGTGATCACTCAAGTGGCAGTCGATTGGGGGCTAGGTGATCCCAAATGGTGGCTGATATAAACGGAGGCACCTCAGTTTATATGGCTAAGTCCACAATAAATGCAGAAGGGAATCACACAAAGGGCATGGGTACCAGGATGCATGGTTCATTAGAAACCACTAGGGTAACAATCTACCATACCTGGGCAACTCTTGTTCATCTTGAAAGACTCAATGCATATCTCACCTCCTCCAAGAAAGCCTCTCTGACAGACTGGGTCATTGCTTGCCCCTCTTTGTGGTCCCACAATACTCTGTACACATCCTACCGTCGCCCTTACTCTGCTGCTCTCTAACCATCCCTATACCACTTCTGTCTCCACCATTGGACAAGCCTTTGAAGGTAGAGATTGTTCTCTTTTGATCTTTATAATTCCAGGGTCTAGCCCTGTGCCTAGAACACTGTACCTAGAATGATAATGTCTTTTAATTATTTAATTATACACCCATGACTAAAGTTTTGTGACAAATGTTGAGGGGCACCTGGATGGCTCAGTCAGTTGAGCTTTTGACTCTTGATTTTGGCTCAGGTCATGATCTCAGGGTCCTGGGAATGAGCCCCATGTTTCTCCCCCTCTCCTCCAATCAATTAATCAATCAGTCAATCAATTCTTTTAAATAAATAAATTGTCAAGTATTATATCTCCATTGGTGCTCTGTCCTCTTGCCTTCTGCCCTATGTTCTAAGAGATAACTTTTATTTTTTGTCACACTCTTCAACCAAACATGCACGCCTTCAGAAAGTGACCTCACTTGGGGAGTTGACCTCAACTAGAGATTAGGAGAGGCAGCAGCAGGTAGAGCCCTTGATTCCAAGATTTTTGAATTTCATAGACTAAGCACGTTTCCAAAGAAATTTGTAGGTCAACAGGAAGTTACCAAATTTCTTTTTCTTTTCTTTTTCTTTTTTGCCTTTGGACATTAAAAACACACATGCTTTCTACCACCACCACTTCAAAGAAGCAGAGAGGTATAACCTTAGCATGAAAGCATAGGCCTTCTCAAGGAAGGGTAGGTATGTGGCATAAGACCTCAATTAGCCCCAAATTAGGACTCAACAGAATGTGCTGTCTTGACACGAAAAATTGGAAGCACCTCGACAGCCTAACCACAAGTCCTCCTTCCAACTTAGTTTCTGCTAGTAAGTTCTTCTAGCCAATCAACCCTCCTTATCATGGGGACGAGGCACAATTCCCAATTATCTCTGAGTAGTGGGCTTCAGTTCCATGCCAGCCCACAGAACTCTTCAGCAAGTCAACATTAAACCAACAGAGCCTGCCTGCCATAGCTCCTGGCTGTTTACTCCGCTCCTGTGCAACTTCTAGGTATGGTGTCCTCCTCTGGGCTGTGGGCATACGTGACTAATAAGCTACTGTCCATCTCATCTATCTGGTGTCAGGGGTCGTGTGTTCAGCCGTCTCCAAAACCCAGAGGTAGAAATCCCTGCCTTACCAACGCAGGGAAGAGGAGATGATCAGAACAAGGGAGGGACCTCATAGCTATGTTTAGAGCATCCCACGCTGTCCTTGCTTTTCTTATTCACCATGGACCAGTGAAATCAGTCTAGTAGAAGTCGAAAGGGAGCAGTGGAGAGCACTGTATGTGGAGTCAGGAGATCTAGGATATAGCCAGCCCTGGCAATGCTCCAAAGTATTCGTCAGCCCTTTGACGAATCCATCCCCTCTCGGACCTCAGTCTCCAACTGGAAAAGGATGGGATGGCTTCTGGCATCTCTGGGATTCTATAAAGCTCATCTGATGAAATCAGTGAATAAGAAGTGAATGGCTGGTTGTCTTTCGGTCATCCTAAAGGAATATGCGTTTTCAGGGTTTTTACCCCGTGGGCCCCTAGGTGGTGCAACTGGAGATGATGGGAAAGTTAGTTCTAAGGAACCAACAGAGTAGCCACAGGCTGTCAGGAGCTCTTGCTTTTGGTGGGTTCCCCAAAACTCTTCCTGCTGTCAGCACCCTGATCCTGTACCATTAGCCAATGGGAGATTTTTCAGTTCCATCCCCTCCACCAACCCGTGTTCCATCCCTGCGCAGCCCCAGATTGTCTCATTCGAACCATTAACTCCAACCAGCGAGAGATCTCGCTTTAGTAGACAGACAACTGAGAGTCCACATTCCCCTCCCCTTCCTGAACTAAAGTGCTTAGGGACCCAGAAAGTAGGCCAGGTCCTCATAGCCTTATCAAAATAGCACAGCTCGGTCTTCCATCCAACAGCACTCAGAGACTCCGCCACAGAGTGGGAAACAGAAGCCAGGGCCATGTCCGGACAGAGCCCAGATATCTTCTGGAAGATAAGACGCCTCTGGGTATCCCCATGTTCTGCCAAAAAAAAAAAAAAGGAACTGTCTCCAGTCCCATCTGTATGTGTGCCTGGGCATATGCGCGTGTGAGAGACAGACAGACAGACAGAGAGAGAGAGAGAGAGAGGAGCGTTAGGCCCCAGCCTAAAGCAACTGTGCTCTAATAGGAAAGACCCCCAGACTGAGACTCAGAAAGCTGTCAGCCAGGAGAGACCACATGCGTGCAGTGAGTTTCTAGAATGTAGCAGGAAGATGAACAGGCAAGATGAGGTGGTGGTAAAGGCTGACGGCCAGGAGCCAGGACATCCGGGGCCTTAAAATCACCAAGCAGACAATAAGAAGCCCGGTGACCTGGTCTGTGAAGAGGGACCGTCTTACCAGACCAGTGCTCCACACTGCGCAGACCCTGGGGGGCTTGTGAGAAGTGCAGACGCAGGCAGCATCCTGCTAGACTCAGGAGCTCCCAGGTGGGCAGGGGCAACGGCATTTTTCCTAAATCCCCACGCCACCCCACCCCACCCCGCCGGAGCTTCTGCTGTTTATCCCGGTGAGTGGGCCCAGACTGGACCATCCTGGAAGCCCATTCCAGTAGGAAAGTCCCATCCCTCTGAGTGCCAGGAGGCCGCCTCACCTCCCAGGAGGGAGAGGGAAGTGAGTCTCGCACTCGCCAGCCCAGGGATGACTTCCAACAGTAGCACTGCGGTAATGGAAACTGCCGCTGAGGTGCCGGGGCTGACTTCTGTGAAGAAACAGGAGAATGGGCGGGCAGATGGCAGGGAGGCGGGGCTGACCCACAGGACGTCCCAGCCAGAATCTGCAAAGAGGCCATGAGGATGCAAATCAAGCAAATAAACCTTCCTCCAAAAAATTCACCTCACCTGTGGGTGAGAGAGACAAGTCATTGGCACTGGCCATGAAAAAGAAAAAAAAGAAAAAAAGATCCAGGGGCTTCAGGTGCCTTGAAATTGAAGTGACAGGGCCAGGGCGGGTGCCCCAGGGGATTAAGAGCCTGGTTTCAGCTATTCTTTCTAGACGGTCCTGTCTCCTCCCCTTTCCCACAGTTCCACGATGTCCCCTCCCACTGGGCTCGGGGTAGTGGTGGAAGGGCCCAGCACTGAGGACGTGGGGTTCCAGAGCCCAGGTCGGCTGGCCAGCTCTCCCACTAACTAGCCGTGAAAACAGGATGGGGAGTGGCATGGGATGACCCCAGTGTATTGTCGTGGGGTCAACATAACCATGGATGTAATGCGCCCAACATGGTGCTTGGTAGAAAATAGCACTCCTTCTCTTGTCTGAAGACCAAACAAGCAAGCACGACTCAGGGAAAAGGGATGGGGGGTGGGGGAAGGGAGTGTCAGGAGGAGTATATGAAATCAAGAACCTTCTAGCTCTCTGTTCTGGGAGATGCTAGCCCCAGAACTGAGGGAGACTGAGTGCCCCAGAGCAGAAAGCCCTGAAGGTTTAGATGTTCTAGAATGGATGAGGGAGTGCATAAGGGCTCAAGACCAGGAAGGGTGGGATGCAGTGCCTGCCTTGCCTCTGAAGGGCTGCTCCAATGTGGAAAAACACCCCACCATCTTCCTTTGGAGAAAGCCCGGAATATTCCAACTCCAAAACTTCTCACTGGAGGCTCCAGGGAGGTGGGCTCCCGCTGAAAAGGAGGAAGGGGGTTGGCGTGGGCACTGACCAAAGGGGCGGGTTTCTGGCCTGCATCCTCCATCTCTTACCTCTTGGTTTTCCCACAGGCTTCTGAAGCCTACGTCAGAAGAAAGGGTTAAAGCCTAAAAAGGGGAGCAATCATTTCGGGGTTCTGGGAAGCAGCTAGCGTTCCAGCATTGCCCCACCCTGATCCCCCGGGTCCCTGAGCCCTCCTATCCCTGGCCTGGCCTGCCAGTCAGAGGGTGAGGTCCCCCTTCTGCGGCAGAGGGCCACTCTCCCACATCTCTACCGGACCGCCACTGCCTCCTCCCTCTGCCATCCTTCCCCTCTCCCCCCACCCCGGTCTCTGATTGGCCGAGTCCCCGGGCCCTCCCCGCTCCTCCACTCCCACCCCTGGTGAAAACTGCGGGCGCGAGCAGGCTGCTGCAACTGGAGGCGGCGGTGCATCCGGGGGAGGCTGCAGCAGCGGAGGACCGGAGCCCAGGTGGGAGCGGGAGCCAGGGCGGGACCCGGGGCGCTGGGAAAGGCCCCAAGCGCCCAGGAAAGTCCTCCCGACCCGAGGCTTCGAGAAAAGGTTCGGGGGCGCCCTGGCAAGGAGCCTCGCAGTGCTTGGGTAGGGGTCTGCTTCCCGGGTAGGAGGGAGAGGGACGCAACTGCGGCAGGCCAGGGGCCGTGCCGCACCCCGCCTTTCGCCTTTCGCGGAAGGCGCGCCTGGGTTTTCACCCCCTGAAGGAACGGTTGCCTGGGGCCGGGGCACAGGAGAACCGGGACGAAGGGCACCGAGGAAAGCCTTGGGTTCTGATCTCCACGCAGACGTCCCTAAACCTAGCTCGAAAAGGCGTGGGGTGGGGGCGGTTAGATTGCGGAAGAGAACGGATGACCGAGAGCTGGGGGGAATCTCTGCCCTGCGACCTAGTGGTAAGCTGGGTGCGGGGCGTCAAAGGACAGGGAAACCGCAGTGCCGCGGGCGGGGACTGGAAGGCAGGCTGACGGGGGAAGGGAGAACTGGGAAAGGATGAGAGGGGGAGGGGCACCTCAATTGGGAGAGGAGACGGGTGGAATACGGAAACGGAATGAGGGTGGAGCTAGTCAAACCGGGGTTGAAGAGGGAGGGAGTGCAGAACTTGTCTGGGTTCTGGGCTGCGGGGACACCAGGCAGAGGAAATGAATGCATCTGTGCCTCCCCTACACTCTCTAACAGTCCCTTTGGCTCTCCATCCCTATCCAGCCTCAACCCCATTTCATCCCCGTTCCAGCTGAGGCTTCCCCTTTTCCCTCCTAGACCTCAAGCTCGCGCCCCTCCTCCGATACTCAGTGTCCGTGAATCAAAGCCAGATACCTACCCCTCTCTTCCCCAGCAGCACCCGCAGGACCCTCTCAGTTGTATTTCCAAGAGGATACCACTGCAGCCCCCGGGAGCTATGGGACCCCAGCCTCACCCAGCCGCAGAGCTGAGTGCTGGGGGGCCTTGGAGGCGGCCAGCTGTGCACCTGGGCACACCCTCCCAGGCGCGAGCCCCTCCTGTGTGGCCTCTCGGTGAGCATCAGTGTGGACAGGCCAGGCTACCTGCTCCATGACACCAGGATGTTGGTCCAGACTAGGCTTTGAAAAAGGGCAGGGCACAGAGCTTAGGCAGAGAGTGTATTGAAGCCAGATGGAAAACGGCAGGCCCAGGAGGCCTGCCCAGAGAGCTGGACGTTTGGAAACATCTTGGTTCCTATGCAATCAGAGAACATATGCAATCAGAGAGCACTGTCGGAAGGCCCTTAGCTGTGGGCTAACTCCGGGCCCATCTGGAAGCACCTTAGCCCTTTTTAGAGGAGGGGAATTAACATTCATGGGCCATTCACTGTGGAGCAGTCCTAGTGGCAGTTCATTCATTCATTCATTCATTCATTCAGGATCTTTTGAGCATCTATTGTACTCCAGGAACTGTTTGGGCATTAGGGATTTTTCTTCTGAACAAGAAATAGAAAAGTCCCCCAAATGGGAAGTTTTTGCGTAATGGGTAGAGTTTTCATGTTGCAAGATAAAAAGAATTCTGGAAATTGTCTGCACAACAGTGCGAGGGAACATAATAACACCACTGAAATGTACACTTAAAAATGATTAAGACAGAGGCGCCTGGGTGGCGCAGTCGGTTAAGCAACCGACTCATCGTTTGAGCTCAGGTCGTGGTCTCAGGGTCCTGAGATCAAGCCCCAGGTCCCACCAGGTGGGGACACAGATCTGCTTGAGATTCTTTCCCCCTCCCTTTTCCTCCCCCTCTGCTTCTCCCCCATCCCTTGCGCATGTGCTCTCTCTCTCTCTCTAAAACAAATCTTTTTAAAAAATGATTAAGATAGTAAATTTTGTGTTAGCTCTACTTTGCCACAATTAAGAAATAGAATGTGTCTGCCTTCCTGAAGGAAAAAGGAAATGGTCAAAGTCACTTTACCCTGGGTTTTCCACACAGAGACACACCATCACAGGATGTGTTCTCCCTCCCCTTGCTTTCCCCAAGGGGGGAACCCCAAGTGGCAGTGTCATAGTCACTCAGAAGTAGGGGTGGGGGGAGAAGCCCACAGAGAAGCTTGCCTGCCTGCCTGCCACGGCCATCACGGCATGTGTCCCCGAGGCCCGCAGCCCTAGCAGTAAGTGTGGGCCCACCTGACCCATCTCCTGGCTGATTCCCATTCTGTCACACCCCCAGATCAAGCACTGAGCTCCCGGCACCATGAACCCCACCATCGGCTTCGCTCTTTTGCTGACAGGTACTGGGCAAAGGGGCAGGGCTGGGATTCCAAGTACCTTGGCCTCCTTCCCTTCAGAGAAGCTAGCTTTTTCCTCCCAGTCTCAGAAGGGGGGAGGTGATTGAGGGAGAGACGGCTTTTTCTCATCCCTAAATCCGCTGAGTAACCTAGTTGATCTTCTGGCTGCCTGAGGCGGTTTTCGGAAAAATAGTCCCCTGAGTCTGCCCCATCCTGAGCTGGAATCTGCAAATGGGCACTGATAGCCTACATCAACTCCCCAAGATCTCCTGCCCCTGGGGACATCCAGGCTAAAGAAGATGAGGGAAGGAGGCTGGGTCTGCAGCGGAGAAGTGGAAGTGGCCCCCAGGGACCTCTGGGGGTGGGGCGGGGAGAGATACCCGAAGAGCAGACCCCTGTGTCCTCCCTGGCCAGGCCATTCTCTCCAGTTACTGTGTGTGGGAGGCCCCCTGCTCTGCAGCCCCCCCCCCCAACTTGGGAGTGGGCACTGCTGGTGCCAGTCTTGCAGGTAGCCCGTGGGCAGAAAGTGACCAGCCTGACAGCCTGCCTGGTGGACCAGAGCCTCCGCCTGGACTGCCGCCACGAGAACTCTACCACCTCGCCCATCCAGTATGAATTCAGCCTGACCCGGGAGAAAAAGAAGCATGTGCTCTATGGCACTATGGGGGTGCCCGAGCACTCATACCGCTCCCGGACCAACTTCACCAGCAAGTACAACATCAAGGTCCTCTACTTATCCAGCTTCACCACCAAGGACGAGGGGACGTACACCTGTGAGCTCCGGCTCTCTGGCCAGACCCCCATCACTTCCAGCAAGAATGTCTCTGTGCTGAGAGGTGAGGCAAGCTCCCAACAAGGCCAAGTGAGCTGGGAGAGGGAGGCTAGGGAGGAGAGGGCTGGCTAGGACAGCAGGCAGTGCCCTTAGCCAGGCCAGAGACGAGCGGGGCCCCAGAACCTCTCTCTTCCTCCCCCCAGCTGCTGTCTGGTGTCCTGGGGAACCACTGCCTGCTGTGTGTATGGGGGGAAAGGCTAAGGGGACAGTGAGACAGGCAGACGGTGTCGCCAACACTTCTACCATGACTGGGCAAATCACCTGGCCTCCCCAATCCTCCTCCTTCTCCCCTCCCCCCGGAAAACAGGGATGACACTGGTTACCACACCCACAGTTTTCTTTGGAAGACGCTTGATAAAAGATTTGATATGATGTTTGTTCAAGAGCTCAGGAACCTGAAATGGGAAAGATAGTTGGTTCTTCTAGCGCAGGCTGGCCCCGGTTCCAGCTAAGCCATGATGGCGCCAGCCTGCCCGAGGGAATGTGCCCCAGCTCAGGGCCTGTGCCTGCCTGAATCCGTGTCCCTCTTCACTCCTGTCCTGCCCCTCCCCCCCTTCTCTCTCCACAGACAAACTGGTCAAGTGTGAGGGCATCAGCCTGCTGGCCCACAGCACCTCATGGCTGCTGCTGCTCCTGCTCTCCATGCCTCTCCTGCAAGCCATGGACTTCATCTCCCTATGACTGGTTGGGCAGGAAGCCACACGCCCCGGGCCAGAGACCCTACTTCTCCGAGACGGCTGACCCCTCCCCCCAATCCCTCACACAGCTCGAGGAGCAATGGGGACCCCCCCCATAAGGAATCCCAGCGCCGCATGCATCATCTCCCCAGCCCTCCGCCCCCCCACCCACCTCCCGCCGCCTCACTCCCTCTCCGCACGCCACTGGCTGTCTTTTTTTTTTTTTGTACTTTGTTCCAGAGTTGCTTCTGTCTGGTTTATCCTTCCTTTTCTTTGGGAGTTTGTGAAAAGGGAAGCCAGGGTTGGGGAACATGATGGAGAGTGAGGGCATGGAAGGGGTAGAAGGATAGAGGGGTCCCAGTCCTGGGGGAACGAAGGAGGGAGGTCAACCTTGCCCACCAGGACCAAGGGCTTGGGAGAAACCTGGAGGAAGAGGAAGACGGGAGTCTGGGCCTAGCACATCCCTCAGCAGGTGGGGATGGTGCCCGAAGACCCCGGATATGAGGGCACTGCCAAGCATTTGTGGCCCATCGCAAGAGAACTGAACATCTCCAGAGCATTTTCTGCCACAGCAAGAAGCTGTCCTTTTACCACTGCAGAGGTCCCCTCAGGGCCGTGGGCCTGGCATGGCCCCGTGACAAGGCAGATTCTGCCTGGGAGCCGTGCTGATGGAGGGCTGCAGACGGGGAAGAAGAGAGGGTCCATCAGCCCTCTCTACCTGATGAAACTACAACTAAGAGCGTACTGTCCCTCACTGCCTCAACCAGCGGCTGAGAGGGCGGCAGAGGACCAGCCTCCTCCCAGCCAGTCCCAAGCTCCTAAGAGCTTCCAGAACTCTGACCTGGAGGCAGGAAGCCAGGCCAGTTGGAGTCCCAGAGCAGGGAAGAGTGTGACCTGAGTGTGTGGGAGGCCCTTCCTTCCCTCCCCCGACAGTCAGTGCCAGCCCCCGTTGGCTGGCAGCTGAGCCTCCCGACAGCCCTGTGCCCCACAGGTCAGGCTTCTCTCGGGGACCTGGGGGATTGGAGGGGGTCTGAGGCAGCCCATGGAGAGAGACGTGCCTCAACAGATGGCTGTTCCCAACCCCCAGCTCCCTACCGCACCCTGGCCGCTGTGCCCTAGTCCTGTGACTGTGTATAGTACATCGCAGCTTCTGGTATCTCGTTGAGGAAAAACGAGAGTCGCACAATAAAACCAAGCCTCTGGAGAATGCCTTCCTGCCTTTCTCTGCTTTGCTGCTCCGTCTGTCCCCCTGGGCCCACCTGCCCTCCCTTAGTGGTGCACCTAGGAGCTCCAAGTGGCCCTGTGGCCTCTTCCCCTCCCCTGATGCCCCCAGGGTGGGGTGGGCGGGGGAAGAGGGGAGCACTGCATGCTGGACTTTTCGGAACGACTCTAACCTGGCATATTTGCCCCATTTGCCCACAATGGAATGTTCCATCTCCACAGACTCACCTGGCAGGAACAATAGGCAACCCTGCGCGTACGTGGGCCAAGCCACTTGGCCCAAGAGGCTAATAGGCACAATGGGGTAGAGTCTGCTTTTCCTTCTTGGACCTGGTTGTTCTCAGAAGTGCCCCCTCAAGGGACATCTGCTAGAGAGAGGGGAGGTAATGGGCACCGAGAAGCAGCATGGGAGGCGGCATAGTGGCAGTCCATGTCATCAAGATGTAAGGACAAGCATCTCCTTCAATCCGACATGCCTGTATCCAGGACTGTGGGGGTAGTGGGGGAGGGGGAGAAAACCTGGCTGTCAGGACCTGGCTCCCTCCCCTAAAAGTCAATGAGTACGGGGCGCCTGAGTGGTTCAGTGGGTTAAAGCCTCTGCCTTTGGCTCAGGTCATGATCTCAGGGTCCTGGGATCGAGCCCCACATCAGGCTCTCTCCTCAGCAGGGAGCCTGCTTCCTCCTCTCTCTCTGCCTGCCTCTCTGCCTACTTGTGATCTCTCTCTGTCAAATAAATAAATAAAAAATCTTAAAAAAAAAAAAGTCAATGAGTACAATGATGTGAACATCAGTTCTCATCCTGGTGCTGGGAGCTAGAACGGAACCGCAGGGCGGTCCCAGGGTCCCCCAGAGAGCCCAGCCGGCTTTGCCAGGGAATATGGGAGCAGAGGGTGGAGACTATCCAGAGGCTTACTCATCTGGTATTCCCCACGACGTAGGCTGCTCTGAGCATTTACTTAAAGCCCCAGGATCTAAATTCATGCCCCCGGCTCCCATTCTTCCTGCCACCTCCTATCAACACCGTGCCCTGCCAGCGGTTGTGCGGTGACCACGCCCAAAGATGGCTCGATAAGCCTGCAAGTTGGAGAGGGAGCTGCCTATATCACTGACCACGAGGCCCACATCACTCAGCACAACGCAGCTGGCCTGGGGTCTCCAGAGGACGCTAGGGGACAGAGGCTCCTCTTGTTCTGCCCTGCTTGGAGCCTCGAGTGCCACGCCAAGCAAATAAAAAGAGCCTTTGTGGGGGAAGGGAGGGTGAATGCCACCCCTGGGCTAGTAAGAGTTAAAGGTGGAAGGACCTTCTGGAAGGAATTGGGAAGTCAGGTGTGAAGCCTCAATTTTGCGAATGCCACCCGTGTAAAGCCTCCTGTGGGGCCTTTGTCATACCCCGGGGGTGTGGTTCCCGTGGAGTTTAGCAGCCACATTCTACAGAAGGTCCTGGGGAGACGGTGCTACCCCCGAAGCCACACTTGGGGGAGGAGAACCTGAGGCCTGCAGCAGATGCGGCTAGCTTAAGAAGCCACAGAGAGGCCATTAGAGAACCCTAGAACCTAGGGGCTCTAGGAGGCAGGAAAAGAGAAGAGGGGAATGGACCAGGGGTGTGGGGAAGAGGCCCTACCACTTAAAGTCTGGGCCATCAGGCCTCACAACATAAGCCAAGAAAGAGCATGCTGTGGGCCGGGGAGCTGTGGGCTCTCGGAGGCAGGCCACAGCGGCCATCAGGCCCGCTCTGGGCAAGCCGGCAGGTCTTATGGAGGATGTGGGATGTCTGGAATGACATGGCTAATTCTAAAGAGGGCTGGGGCCCACACAGGTTCCTGAACACATGCCCCAGACCCCACTACATCAAGCTACTCCCCACTTCTCCTCACCCCCTCCCACGTCCCCTTCAGCCATCTCGCTCCCTACCTTGGAGCATGGAATTCTTCCTGCCCCGTAGCAATAGAGCCCCTTTCTACACCTCCATTTCTGGCGGGATCATTATGGAGACAGAGGACCACCTGCACAGGACACAGGGCAAGGGTCTCTCCAACATGTAGGGACTCCCTAGGGAAGAGCACCAAGGTCACCATGAGGAGGGTCTCTCTCACTGGCCAACCAATAAATCTCTACAGTGTCCAGGGGACCCGTGATCTGCATTTCCCAGCCTCCGCCCTGTGTTTGCAGCTTCCGTGCTGCGAAGGGCATGTCTGTCTTTACACAAGAAAGCGGCCACCTCAGGCAGAGGAAATGTTAGAGCTGGATCCCTTCAGAGCCCTGGCAAAGCACAGGTCGGGGTGAGGGAGGGTCCATCAGCTCTCTCCCACTCAGCCCAGGACAAAGGGGGCATTGCCTTCCTCCCCAGGGCTCGCAGCCTCAGGACATCTGGATGGTCTCCTGGATGCTCCCCCATCCCGACCCCTCCAGTGAAGGGTCCAGTGAAGACTCCCAGGAGGCATCTCTGCCTGGCAGAGGAAGACCTGGAGCCAGGGAAAGGTGTGGAAAGTGGACTCATGGTGTAGGGGGCAACATGGGACCAGTGTGAGAGAGTTCTGTGGAGGCCAAGTGTGGTCGCACAGCCAGCAGGGGCCCTAGATGGCCGGCGGTGCCCAGCAGCGGGCATGGTCAGTGGAGGCCACCTGCCCAGTCTGCAGGAAATCAGTTTCCTAAATTTGGTGGGAGCCTGGACTGGATGACCCTGGTCACTTCACTCTTCAATGCCTTCTCTACTGTTCCAAATCACACGGTTGGGCTGGACTCATTTATTTGTAGAAAAACATTAAGGACCTGGCTCTGGGCAGACAGGTAAAAGACACACACACAGCCTCTGCCTGAGGGAATCTCAGTGCAGTGATCAGTGCTATAAGGAGGGCAAGCTGTGGTGGACACTGGCTATGCCCTCAACGTGCATTCTCCTCTCCTTTCTCAGTTTTAGGACCCACAAATTACAACTGGTATTTGTGGTCGAGAATAAAGACTCCCTCTCCCAGCTCCCTTGCAGCAAGATGTGCCTACGTGGCTAAGTTCTTTTGATGGGACATAAGGGCAAAATGATGTGTAACTTCTATGAAGTGCTCCTAAAGGGAAAACCCATGCCTTTCTCCCCCATTTACCTTCCTGCTGGCTGGAATGTGGACTTGAGGGATGGAACTAGAGCAGCCATCTTGGACTAAAGGGTAGAAGCTATGTGTAACAAATGACAAATCACAAGATTCCTAGTATTGGTATAGCTGACACAGCAGCTGTGGACAACTGTGTTTGTGCTACTGTTATCTGGAGTTTTCCACGCTCCCAACTAAACCCAAACATACCTTTAAAATAAGCCATTATTTGGGGTGCCTGAGTGGCTCAGTCGTTAAGTGTCTGCCTTAGGCTCAGGTCGTGATCCCAGAGTCCTGCAACCAAGCCCTGCTCCCTGCTCAGCAGGAAGTCTGCTTCTCCCTCTCCCACTCCCCCTGCTTGTGTTCCCTCTCTCTCTGTGTCTCTCTCTCTGGCAAATAAATAAATAAGCCATTACTTAAGACTACTGAATCGGCTACTTGCTCAGCGAGGAGCCTGCTTCTCCCTCTGCCTCTGCCTGCCACTCTGCGTGTTTGTGCTCTCTCTCTCCCTCTCTCTCTAAAAAAATAAATAAATAAATAATATCTTTAAAAAAAAAGACTACTGAATCATACATTTAAAAATGGTTAACATGGGGCGCCTGGGTGGCTCGGTTGGTTGGGCGACTGCCTTTGGCTCGGGTCATGATCCTGGAGTCCCAGGATCGAGTCCCATATCGGACTCCCGGCTCTGCGGGAAGTCTGCTTCTCCCTCTGACCTTCTCCCCTCTCATTCTCAGTCTCTGTCTCTAATAAAAAAAAAAAAAATTAAAAATGGTTAACATGGTCAATTTTATATGTGTTTTTTACCACAATAGAAGAAAAAAAGAAGCCAAAGTCAAATTCAGAGAGACAGAAAGTAGAATGGTGGTTATCAGGGGCCAGGAGGAGGACAGAGAAGGGGGAATGGGGAGTTAGTGTCTAATGGGTACAGAGTTTCAGTTCTGGAAAATGAAAAACGTTCTGGAGATGGATGGCAGTGATGGTGGCACAACAATAGGAACCAGACTTACCACCATCAATCCACACCCTTAAAGATGGTGGAAATGGTCAATTTCATGTTATGTGTATTTCACTACTGTTTTTAAAAAGCAGCAGCAGCCTAGGCACAAGGGAACTTTCTGGAATGCTTACACGAGTGCAAGCTTACTAGGTCAAAAGTCATCAAACTACGTATTAAAAATGGGTGAATTTCATTAACTGTAAATTAAACCTCTCTAAGGTAGCATGGGAATACATAAGTAGCCAGGCTAAAGGGCTTCCCAGAGGAGGAGTCATGACTGGGAGTTAGGACAAAAAGCGGGCGGGCTCTATGATTTTATAAGCTGATTACAAAGAAAGGAATGTTATTTTATTTCTTCTATAATTCAAAAAGCATGGGAAGAGAGAGGGGCAGCTATTATGGGTTCAGTCTGAGGACAGGCCTTGGCCTCTCTCCTAGGGCAGCTCACCACGGCTGGTTGATAGAACAGCTCTCCGAGCACATGGGCCCGTCATCAGGGGCCCTGACCCAGTCAATACCCACTCACACATTCACTAGGTGCACACTCCATGCCAGAAAGTATAATTCCCCATGTGGGATGATGGGAACAGAGCAGTGAATGATACAGACATGTTCCTATCCCACAAAACGGCTGCTGTCGTACAGAGGGCGGACATTAAACAAGCAAAACAATGAATAAGTCTCATGAGTATAGACTGGAATCATCTCCACGTAGGAGGTGATAAGGGGACATTTTAGTTAGGTCGACCGGGGACAGCCTGAGGAGGGGGGCATTGGGCAGAGACCTAGAAGAGAAGCCAGCCTTTTTGAGAGCTGCAGGAAGTGCATGTGGGCAGAGAGGAACAGTAAGGGCGAGCTCAAGGCATCCAGGCAAGGGGTTGGTACACTGCCGATGTCCCTAAAGAGGCAGGCGTGAGCCACATCCTCTGTCGCCTTGCAGGTCACAGTGAAAAGTTTGCATTTTATTCTAAGGGCAACAGGGAGGTGATAAAGGATCTGACCTACCTAATAATTTTCTAGAAGATCCCTCTTGCTGCTCAGTAGGAAATGGATTGGAGAAAGGCAACAGTAGAAAGACTATTATGGTAATCCTAGGAGACACTACAGCAGCTCGGACAAGAATTGTAGCGGTCAGAGTAGGGTGAGATGGTGACTCTCAGGTACACGCAGTTAAAGCCAAGAGGCCTGATGAAATCTGCATAAGGCCTGTGGATATTACATCCGTTTCCCCATTCTGATGTTGCACTATGGCTATGTAAGATGTTAACACTGGGGGAAACCAAGTGGAAGGTCCACAGGGCCTCTTTATACTATTTTTGCAACTTTCCATAAATCTATAATTATTTTAAAATAATTTTTTAATCCTCAACAGCAAGCACACACCCAAAAAAAAAGATGGCAAGCACTAACTCCGGAGGGAAGAAAAAAGGACTTCTAATCAGAGCACATTGCCTGGCTTGGCTAAAAACAACATTCACATCGTCATCCTCATATACAAACACTGAACTGTGGTGACCACGAATCTTTAACCAAAAGTTGTGATTACACGGTCCTGGAGATGCAAGAAGGCTAAGTGTGTTCAGGGGGCACGAAACAGGCCTATAAGGAAGCTAAACCTCATTCCCATGGATGAAAGTACATTATACAAATAATACTGAAAACTGAAAATCCAGGAAATAGTTACCTACATGAGAAATTCTAACATACAGACATAAGTGGCAGAAAAACTAGCCAAAATAGTTGAGAGTGCTTGCTTTGGGAAAGGAAAATTCAAAATGGGGAAACAGACTACTTTTTTTTTTTTTAAGATTTTATTTATTTATCCGACGGAGAGAAAGAGATCACAAGTAGGCACAGAGGCAGACAGAGGGAGAAGGGGAAGCAGGTCTCTGCTGAGCAGAGAGCCCGATGTGGGGCTCGATCCCAGGACCCTGAGATCATGACCTGAGCCGAAGGCAGAGCCTTAACCACTGAGCCACCCAGGTGCCCCAAACAGACTGCTTTAATGGGATAAACCTCTCTCTATAAATAAACCTCTCTCTATAAATATGTCAGTTTGCTAGGCAATAAAATATGTCAGTTTGCTAGGCAATAAAAATTAAATGCTTTTTTTTTAATTAAATATATTTAAAGAAGTATGTTGAAGCCTACCCCCGAAGAACAGAGAGGACTTGCTTACTAGCAGTTTGGATGGAAGTGGAGGTGTTGGAAGGAGGGGAGAAAGAATCCCAGATGACTCTTAGGTTTTTGCTTGGGCAGTGAATGGAGGGTGATGCCATCCATTGAGATAGAAAAGGCTGGGGGAGTACAGGTATAGAGAAGTGGATGTATTAAATCTGCAATACCCATCAGACATCCAAATAGAAGTATCTAGAAGACAGCTGGATATCCCAGTTCTTTGCACAGGGGAAAAGTCAGGGTTAGAGCTAAAACTTGGTAGACATCAGCATTTGGGTTGTAGGAACTGATCATGGGACAAGTAAGATTATGCAGGGAGACATTATAGAGAAATAATCAAGCGCAAGCCTAGAATCTGAGGTGATCCAGTATTTCGAGTTTTGGGGGAAGCAAAGGAGATTAAAGAGGAGCCAGAGAAGGAAAAGGAAAGCCAGGGGTCTGTGGAGCCAGAGAAGGCGAAGTTTTGAAAAAGAGCAATCAACTAGGTCAACTGCTGATAAGAAATCAAGCAGGATGATTAAACAAAACTTTAAAAAAAAAAAAAAAAGTCAAGAAGATGAGGAGGACCAAGTTGTACTGTAGCTAGTCTCCAAAGATGGCCCCCTCAATAAACCATGCCCCTGTTGTAAGCCCTTCCCCTTGAACCTGGCATGGCCCTGTGTTTTGCTTATGTTACGACCAACAGCATATGGCAGAAGTCAGGCTGCATGACCGCCAAGGCTAGGTCATAAGAAGCCTTGCAGCTGCCACCTGGTTCTCCAGGAATGCTCACTCCTGGGACACTCCGTCTTAGAACCCAGCTGCCATTCTGAGAGGTTAAGTCACATGGTGGCCATGTGTAGGCACTCCTGTCCCCAGACCCAGCTAAGCTCCCAGCCAACTGCCACCATGAACTGCCCGTCATGTCAGTGCCCTGTCTTGGGACATCCAGCTCAGTTGAGCCTTTGGATGACTCCAGGCCCAGTTGCTACTGACAATAACCTCCTGAGAAACCTCCGGTGAGACTTCCCATCAACCACAGCAGCAAGAGATCCATTAATAAGTTGTTGAAAGCCACCAAATTTTGAAAGGATATAGCAATAGATAACCAGATAGTGACTTCAACAAGAGCAGTTCAATGGGGTTCTGGTAACAGAAGCCAGACTGCGGTGATCAGTGAGGGTAAGTGGGAGAGTGTGGGCTGCTTCTTCAGGAAGTCTGACTGTGGCTGGTGTGGAAGGTAGAGTCCAGGAGAGTTTGGTTTTTAAGATGGGCACTAGAGCACGGTTGGATGTTGATGGTGATGATGCCCAGAGCAGACAAAGATTGACAAAAGAGAGGAAGAAGAAAGCAACAAAGCAGGGTCCTTAGGAAGCCCAGAGGGAGGGATCTAGAAGGAGGAGGGAAGGCAAAGAAGACACATGTGGAGGTGGGGAGGTTTGTGAACCTGAAGGTGGGAAGGTCAGGAGTTTTCACACAGGCAGCAAGGTCATCAGCTGATTGAGAAGATGGAGGGAAGATGCGACAGGTCTGAGAAAAGTAGATAATATAAAAGAGTCATATCAAAAAGTGGGTGTGGTAAGAATTCTAAAAACAGCCTCCCAAGATTCCCTACCTCCTAATCCCTGGAGCCTATAAATGAGATAAGATGTCATCCCCGTGACTGTGTTAAGTTATATAGCACAGCTGATCTTAAAAAAGGGATATTATCAGGGCGCCTGGGTGGCTCAGTCTGTTAAGTGTTTGACTCTTGATTTCAGTTCAGGCTCAATGTTGTGAGATCAAGCCCCTTGTTAATTAAGATTAACCCCTCTTAAGATTCTCTCTCTCCCTTTCCCTCTACCCTCCCACCCCCAAAAAAGTGAAAGAGAGAGATCCAGCCTAACATAATCATATGATCCCTTCAAAAGCAGAGAATGTTCTCTGGCTAGTGGCAGAAGAGAAAGGGAAGCTGCCAGAGAGATTTGAAGCACAAGGGAGATTCAACATGCTACTGCTGGCCACATGAGAAGGAATGTGGGCAGCCTCTGGGAGCGGAGAGGGGATCCCAACTAGCAGCCAGCAAGGAAAAAGGGACCTCATACCTACAGCCAGAAGGATTCGGATTCTGCCAGCAGCCTAAATGAGTTTGGAAGTGGATTTTTGCCCTGAGCCTCCAGATAAGAGCCAGCCCCACCAACACCTTAATTTTGGCCTATGAGACTCCGGCCAGAGAACAAGCTGATCCCACCAGGACTGCTGACCTGTAGACTGTGTTGGGGGTTTTTTTTGTTGTTTTTTAAAGATTTTATTTATTTATTTGACACACAGAGAGAGAGAGATCACAAGCAGGCAGAGAGGCAGGCAGAGAGAGAAGGGGAAGCAGGCTCCCCGCTGAGCAGAGAGCCCGATGCGGGGCTCAATCCCAGGACCCTGAGATCATGACCCAAGTCGAAGGCTGAGGCCTCAACCCACTGAGCCACCCAGGCGTCCCTAGACTGTGTTGTTTTGAGCCACTAAGTTTCTGGGCATGAGCCCTGACACACAGGACACTTCCCCTCTGGCTGTAGGGCCTTCTGGGGCAGCTCCACCCCACACGTGGGGTTGACTCGGCCTTTCAGAGCCTCTGTGTCCTAAGATAATGACACCTGTCATCACAGCTCTGGGCTCAGGTTCTGGGGCTTAACATCTTCATAGTTTCCTGTCGTCTATATCTGAGCTGTCCCACATGGTAGCCACTAGCCTCAGGTGGCTACTTAGATGTAAACTTAAAGGAATTACACTTAAGTGAATTAAATGTTCAGCTCCTCAGTCACACGGGTCCCATTTCAAGTGCTTGAAAGCATATGTGACAACTGACTGACTCCCTGGACAGAGCGGAAATCATTTCCATCCTCACAGAAAGTTCTGTTGGACAGGGCTGGGCTGGACAGCGGAGAGGAACCACGGTTGTCTGAACCACTGCCCTTCAGCAGTGACTGAACTCATGAAGAGGAGGAACAAAAGGCCCTTAGGGGACACCTCTCAGCCCCGCTTACCTCCAGCCCCAGCAACCCTCTGGTACCCAACACCTCTGAGCCCAGAACACAGTGCCGTCAGGCCCACCGAGGGGAGAGTTTCTTCTTACCGCTAGTCTAAGGCACCCCCCTCATTCTTTACTTCCTGCCTCAGCACAAGTGACCGTGGAAGTCCACATCCTTCAGAGGAACACGGACACACCCCCACCCGCAAAGGCGGGCTATGCCTCTAACCCTAACCAGCCACTCACACAGTCCTAACACATGCCAACTCGGTACAATTCAACTGGTCTGCGGGATGCTCACAGTCCGCCCGGTTCCTTCTCACCTCTATCACCGCCTGTCCTCCCCAGTGCCCTTTGTCTCGCTCCTCGGTTCCTGTAAACACCTGCTGGGCCACCACCGCCCAGCAACAGTGTTCCGCACAGAGCGCTCAAAACTCAGAGCAAAGAGGGGCACCTGGGTGACTCAGTCAATTAAGCATCCAACTCTTGGTTTTGGCTCGGGTCATGATCTCAGGGTCCTGGGATCGAGCCCCCATGTTGCGGGTGGGAGGTTCCCTGCTCAGTGGGGAGTCTGCTTGTCTCCCTCTCCTCTGCCCCTCCCTCTGCTCATGCTCACAATCTCTCTCTCAAATAAATAAATAAATATTTTTTTAAGATTTTATTTATTTGACACACAGAGAGAGATAGTAAGAGAGAGACCACAAGCAGGGGGAGCAGCAGGCAAGCAGGCAGGCAGAGAGAGAGGGAGAAGCAGGCTCCTTGCTCAGCAAGGAGCCCGATGTGGGGCTTGATCCCAGGACTCTGGGATCATGACCTGAGCTGAAGGCAACCACTTAACCGACTGAGCCAACCAGGTGCCCCTAAATAAATAAATCTTAAAAAAAAAAAAAAAAAAAAAACCTGAGGGCAAAGAAATGCCTCTCTCCCCACTGCCTTCTAAAAAGCAAGAGGGAAGAATTCTATCAGATTTAACATTACTCTCAGCCCAGTGGTAGATAACTTGCTTTACACTGAGAAAACTAAAACCACTTTGTAGGGATTCTCCCAAAGCAAAGACTTGGTCAGCTCCAAGGTGAATTGAAGGCCCACTCTCTAGAAACTGAAAACTGCTGACAGTGTTTAAATGCTGGCTTTTCCTGAATCTCCTTACTAATGTGCCAAAAAACATAGAGCCCAATCTCAGGCAGGCTCCCCATACAGAAGTCTCCCCAAAGCTGACTTGAAGACCATGAAGGGATCAGTTGGGGCCATACCAACTGGAAAACCTGAAGCCAGGAAGGCACTGGATGTTTGGGGAAGGAACTTGGCATGAGGAGAACCCCAACTATATAGCACGTGCCTCAAAACAAACTAGATTTACCACACTCTTGTTGAAACCGCGGGGCAATCCTAAAAAGGTAAAATCACCCCAGGATGATCATAGGCACATTACTGCTAATTTAAGAGCTATAAAATGCTACTGATACTTCCTTTACTGAGTGTGCTAAGTCTTTAGTGTTTGGTGTTAGTGAGCATAAAATATGTATCAGGCCTATCGTAGGATCACTCAGTCATCCTAATCTTATTTTTCATCAGTGGTCTTCATATGCAAAATCTCCTGCTGTGTCAGCTCCTGGACTGGTTAGGGGGGAGAATATTAGCTGAGCTAAGAGAAATAGAATAAAAACTCTGAAAGAAGACAGAAGCAATAGGGAAGGAGATGGGACCTTATAGGAACAAAAGAGACAGAATCAAAAAGATACAGTCCCCAGCAGATGTAGGGAATGTGGTGAGATAATATTTCTAAATGGGATTTTTTTTTTTTTTGCTTCCCTTTCTCCACATAGTCCCATTTGAAGCAGCCAAGCTTTTGTGCTTATGCCTCAGTAAAGGCATGAGACAGCAAAAACGAGGGGGAAAAAAGGGAAGCCACTTCTGGCGTTTGGATTTTAATTGCCTAGGCCCTCAATAAAACAGGACTCAAAATCTATACAAAAGATACGGGGACGATATCCTGGGTAAAGCCCGGCCTCCCGCTGGCATTGCCCTCAGCAGATGAGAGCCAGAGGGGGAAGAAGTAAGACCACAGATGTTGGTGGGTTTTGTCCACAGGGACCACGAGCGGGTTCCTGAGATCTGATATCGACAGGGCCCCACCCCAACATCTACCGAGCCTCAGAAAGGAGACCTGGTCCCAGAAAGAGGAAATAACTGCAGAGGGCAACCTCTTTTGGAGGCCGCAGGAACCTTGGACAGTGCCACACTCTCTCTCATGGCCCCGGAATGATTCCTATGTGTCCAGGGACACCAGACCTAAAGAAGCTATGCAAGCAGGAACCAGGCGGGAGACATCTCGGTGGATACTCGGCTGGCCATTTAAGAACAAGGGCCACTTCTTCTAGTACCTGGGCAAATCCATATAGGGCGCTCTCCGAGATTCAGGCAATCCTTGGAGAAAGGAGGGGCAATTCCCATCAACTACCTGAAACTAAGTGTCCACCATTCCCAGTAGAAATGTAGGTATGTTGCAGAAACACAACGTTATGCTTTCTACATCTCCGAGTTGGTAGACTAAGATAATCCCTCTGTAAGAATTAAAGGAAAGTTGGAAACCAGCAAATGTCCAGCTAGGAAACTGGAGAGAGGACACCATCCACAGATGTAGGGAATAAAGGAAAGGAAGCAAACTGAGTGGAGAACGGTGAGTTGAAGGTTTGGGTGTGTTGAGGGTGAGATGCTGGTGGGATGTCCAAAGGCATGGCAGGGGGCAGCCGGGTCATGAGAACTGGTGCTCAGGAATGAGGTCTACCTGAAACTATGGCTTTTGGCGTCATGGGGTTCACACACGTAGCGGCTGATGGAGGAGAGGCAGATCAGATTAGAGTGATCTTCTCATGCGCTCACTGTTGTCATACGTGTTTTCATGCAAATTAACTCATTTAATCCTCAAGTCAACCCTATGGGGCAGGTACTCCTACTAACCTCATTTTTTGATGTGTGATGAAACAGATAATCAATGCTTCAGGTCTCAGAGTGAGTAACCAGAGGCATCAGAAGTCACCCCAGGAAATCTCCAATCTACACATAAGACAACGGCCATGCCAGACTAAAGGCAAAGAGGAGGAAGGAGCTGTCAAGAGGAAAACCAGAAAAGACTTATATCACAAAACCCAAAGGAAGAGAGGACTTCAAGGAGGACACAGTGGGAGGCACCAAATTTGCAAGCGATCCAGTAACTGATCATAAATAAACAGGCCCACTGGGATTGCACCTGGGAGCCTCGAATGCCCGGGGGAAGAGGTTTCCTGACGTCAGGAGGGAGAGGACAAGTGGGCGCTGCACGGACCGGGAGGTGGGGAAATACGGGGAGCACGACTCTTCCAAGAGAGCTGTGAAGAGGAGAGGGCTAGAATCTGCGTCGAACATGTTCATTTCTAAAAGATGAACAATTTATTTTTTTTTTAAAGACTTTATTTATGACAGAGAGAGACAGCAAGAGAAGAAGCACAAGCAAGGGGGGAGCTGGAGAGGGAGAAGCAGGTTCCCTGCTGAGCAAGGAGCCCGATATGGGGCTCGATCCCAGGACTCTGGGATCATCACCTGAGCCAAAGGCAGACACTTAACTGACTCAGCCACCCAGGCGCCCCTAAAAGATGAACAATTTAGAGACTATTACTCGAGAAAGGGGAAGTCAGTAAAAAACAAAAGTTTTGAAGACACAGACCTCCGAGGCGGTGACAGCGACTGTGAGCGTGGAGAGAAAGAATGCTGGAGACACCTTCAGTCCACGACTTTAACGTCACGCGGGCCCTGGATGCTGACAACCCCGTGATAGGTCCACAGCCTCCCCCCCTCCCCCCCCCCCGCCTCCCCGTTCCCCGTCCCCCATCCAGCTCTCCCCCGTCCAGCTCGTCCAGCTCGTCCAGCTCGCTGGCACCATGGTTCTCAGAGGGCTGTCCTCCAGAAACTTTTCAGAAATGCAAGTTCTCCCGCCCACCCCAGCCCTCCCGGTCAGAAAGTCTGGGCGGGGCTTTCACAGACTCTAGATGACTCTGTGACACACTCTCGTGAGAACCACTGCCCTTGACGACTTGTTTACAACTCCTCCTCTCTCTTTAAATGCCCACCCCCTCCCACTTCATCCTCACTCTCAGTTGACCTTGCCCCCTAACTCACTGAGAGACAGAGGCTGTCGGGAGAGAGTGCCCCCTTGCTGCCACCACATCCGTCCGTCCTCCTCCCTGCATCTGGTGCCTTCTCTCTTCGTACCTTGGATGGATGCTTTGTGCCCCAGTTTCTGTACTCCATCCCCTCCCTTCCCACCACCTCCACGACAGTGCTCGGGCTCTTCTCCTCCCTCCCCTACATCACCAGTGCTCACTCTCCCCTGGCTGTTTCTCATCAGCATATAAAGATACGGTTATTTTTCCCATTTAAAAATACTTCTTGACCTCACTTCTTTTAATTCCCACCCAACCTCTCTCCTTCCTTTACCCCAAAACTCCTAGGAAGAGTCGCCCACACTGTACCTCATCTCTCTCCTCCCGTCCTTCCTTGAGCCCATCCACAGACTTTCACCCCACCACTCCACCAAAGCCATTCTTGTCAAGGTCACCAGCACCATTGGAAATCAATTCCCAGACTTGTGTTACTTAATCCATATGCAGCATTTGATTCAGGATTCAGTCCTGGCACGTCTCTATTTTTCCTCCTTTAGTGACCTCCCCTAATCTCGTAGTTTTAAAGAACAGCTACATGCCAGTGACTCTCAATTCTTTATCTGCAAGCCAGACCCTGCCAAACTTGTACATCCAACTGCTTTCTTGACATCTTGACACGCCTAATAGACACCTCAAATAAAAGTACCCCCACCCTGCCTTCCCAGTTAAGGTTCAAACCAAAAATTCCTCCCTTTCTCTCCTCATCCATCAGAAAACCTTACTGGTCCCATGTTCCAAATCCATCCCGGACCCAACCACTCCTCACCGTCCCTCCCGCTGCCTACCACACGGACACCACCGTCTCTCGCCAGGTCATTTTAGTGACAGCCTAAAGGGTCTGCTGCTTCTGCTCTGGCTCCTTTCTGACATGTTCTCATACATCAGCTGAAAGGATTCTGATAAAACAAGAGTCAGATACATGTCCATCCTCTGCTCAATATGTTCCAGAGGCTCCCATCTCAGAGTAAAAGTGGAAGTCATCAAAATGGCCTTAGGGCCCTCCATGGTGCAATCCCTGCCTTCTCTCATTGACCTCATCTACTACACTCCCTCTACTCACTCCAGCCACTCTGACCTTCTTGTTCTTCCTCAAAAAATGGCAAGTGTGTTTCCATCTCACAACCTTTGCATTTATAGTCCCCGGCTGCCTAGAACATTCTTCCCCTAGCCACATGGTTGACTCCCTCACCCCCTTCAGTTCACTCAAATGTCACCTTCTCGCTGAGACCATCTCTACATCTTACGCATCTTGTATGCCCCATTTTATTTGCTTCCACAGCGCCTACTGCCATCTAGCATACTACAGATTTCGCTTATTTCCTTATTGTCTCCTGCTTCTTCTAGAATGTAAGCTCCTTGAAGGCAAAAGTTTTGCCTGTTTGGTTCACTGCTGTTTCCCCTGTGCCTAGAAGAGTAACCAGTACATCCAACAGCTATCCATAAAATGTGATGGAATGAGGGCCCCAAGGGAGTATGAAGAGTTGAGATCAGAAGGGACGCATCTTGGACAAGAAGAGGGAAGCCTCCTGTTTCACTGCCCAGGAGCAGATATGAGAACAGATTCAGATACATTTGTAGGCAGAAATTTAAGTATTTCCCTGCTGGTTGGCCCTAGTTTCTCTGGGAAACAGGACAAGGAAGGGCGTGAGGAGAACAGTCATGGCAGCAACAGCAGCCATGGAGAACGGGAGGAGGAGCTAAGGCCACTTGGAAGCACTGACAATCCAGGGGAAATTGAAATCCTGGGTTTGCCTTGGCACCAATTTACCTGGCTGTGCGATTTTCTTAGACAGCATGGGTTACACAACTGAATGGGAGTGTCGAAGTCATCTCTCGGTTTTTTCTTGAAAAAGTAAAAAGACTCCCCTCCACTAACTGAGCGCCTCCGTTTTCCCACTCAGGGAGCCATCACCAGTCATCACCAACCACTGGTTTCACGTTAGTAAAATGAGCAGAGGGTGTGTTTAAGAGGAGAGAAAAGGAGGAGACTCCGAAGAACAGGCCCTCTCCCAGACCGGTGGGAAGGAGCTGGAACCTTCAACCCTCCACCAAACCTGGAAGTTGATATGTATGCCCTAGGGCTCGAATTCTGGGACTCCTCCGCAGAAGCCCTCCTCGTCCCCAGTACCTTCCCCGCCGTTCCGTCCTGCCGCATACCAGTCCTCTTCTTGTCGCGCTCCACCCACTCCGAGCTCGCGTGCTTTTCCTCCACGTGCTTCTCTGTATATACCTGTCGCCCGGGAGACCCCGGCCGGGCGGGGCTCTCCTGACGCCATAATAGGAACAAGCCAATAGCCGTGACGCGTCTCAGTGACGTGAGACGCGCGGTGTGGTTTTGCCGGCCGAGGCGCAATGAGGCGGCTGCCCGCTGGGTGGCGCCGATTTCCCGGGGAGGTCCTTACTGGGCCCCCGGCGGAGGTGGGGGAGAGGCGGGCTGGAGCCGAGGCCAGGGAGCCCTCTGCGTCAGCTGCTGCTCGCTGCGCCGCGCCAGTACCAGCCGGGACTCACCCGCAGCTCCATGCTTGTGCCCGGCTCCACTCGTCCATCCTCGGAGAAGAGGCAGGTACGTGCCACCTGTCGGAGACTAGGGAGGAGGGATGCGGAGGTCAGCGCCGTTGTTGGCTCAGAAAGTGAGGTGTCAATGACAGCCTGGGTAGGATGGGCACCAAAATGTAGGGCGAGCGCCAGCTGTGCGGAAGAGCTCCAGCTGTGGGTGCCAGTTGTTGGAGGGGGGGCGCTGCCAGCTAACAGCCCGGGGTGCCAGGGAGAGCCATCTGTGTGCTGATCAGTGTGTTCTAAGGAAATGCTGCTGGGGCAGGTCCGCGTCTCTGCCCTGTGCGGTATATGGCCTAAGAGTGACGTCTGGACACTGACAACCCCTTCCCCACGTGTGCCTCCAGTTCACTTACTCCGCCCTGTTGAAGCTCCTGGGGGCTGTCCCTGGTCAGTTTGCCCAAGGGGTGGGGGTGGGGGCAGGGCAGCAGTTAAGTGAAAGGGGAGATTTTCCACCAATCCCAAACCAGAAAGGGGCATCTTTGAAATTCTCACCAATCCCAAACCAGAAGCAGGCACGCGGTGCTCCAAGGCGAGTAACTTACACTTAACAGCCACGGCAAGCCCTGGCCAACCCACTCTAGCTGTCCTCTGAGGAGTGAACGTCTGCTTCCCTAGCTGGCTGCTTTTAGAATGGGGCTGAGCTGGAGATCGTGGTGACGTTCACCTCCCCAGGCACGGGCATGAGAAGGTTCCCCCAAGTCCAAGCCCGGCAAGTGGAGGAAAGGAGAACTGGATGGGCTGGGGTGGGGGCATCCCGCACTCCTTTGATACTGTAGATGCATGCCAAACTGGAATCGGAATGAGGACTGGAATGAGGGCCAGGGACGAGGGCGTCCTCTGAAGTGCATCACCAGGACCCAAGCTGAGTCAGTAGCCTCTGCTGAGACAGGGTGGAGGCACCATCCTGGGTACTCCCAGTCCTCAGGGAGAGCCATCGAGAAACAGGAGACACAGACTGACAAGAGCAGACGAGAGCACCAAGGCCCGAGAGGTTAAGAATCCTGCTTCATCCTCCTGTGAGCCTGCCCAGCCCAGCTCTGTGGCCTTGGAATCCTGAGCACTCCAACAGGTAGAGTGGACCCACCCCCGAGCAGCTTTCTCCTGCTGGCCTCGGGGCAGCCGCACTTGTTATATTTTTCTAGGCAAAGGGGGAAGGAGCCGAAATAGGCCTGGCGCTTCTCCACTAGACGGGCTGGACATCGGGGAATACAGCAAGCGGCATTTGCCCTTGCCAGTTATGGGACAGAAGACCATGGGGAGCTTTTCGGGCTTTAGAATGGAGCACTCCCAGGGGTGGCCCAGAGGCCCTGTTCTCCCTAGGAAGGTTTCCGTGGTAGGTGCTACTACAAATACTGCCACTAATTATCATAATTAGTGGAAGTATTCAGTATAATCATTGTTTGCATTTATTGAACTTGTACCATGTGCCAGGAAATTTATATGATTTAATCTTCACAACCGTGAGGTAGAGCATTACTACACTTTTTACTCCCGTTTTACAGATGAAATCACTAAGGTTCAGATGGCTTACATGACTTGCCCACTGTGTCAGAGCCAAGAACTGGAATACAAGGCCAGGCCTAGAAGTCCATTAGAAAAGAGCTGGGACCGAACAGCTGAGGGCAGGTCCCACCCACCTCTCACTACCTGTGCGCCCCAGATCTCTAGATCCACTCCGCCTCGAAAGGGAGGATTTGGACTAACACTTCCTGCTCTTCTCTCCATTCCACCCCCATCCCTCTAGCCTCTTTCCACTTGTTTCCCCTCGGATCCCTTCTGCTCCACTTGAAAATGTCCTCCTTCAGAGAGCCCTCGCACCATCTCCTTGCCTAGCACTGGCCCCTCAGGGCAGCACCTCAAGGGAGGGCCTGCCTCTGCCCCTTTAATTCTCCCGAGGCTTGGAATGCAAGTGAGTTGAGCTAGCCATCTCTGTGAGGTCAGATAAGATACTATATATATCGGAGTCGGTAACCTGAGCTCCGGATTACCCAGCCCCAGTCAGACTCCAGCCTCGGGGCTCTCTACCTCGCTCCCTGCCTCGCTGGGGAAGAAGCCCCCAGATCCTGTCCAGTGCCCCCGGACACAGGTCAGTAGCTGCCCCTGTAGTACGTGAACTTCATGGGGCCGCTGTCCAGAGAACCCTGTGTGTTTGGGGGAGCATGTGATAGGCTGCCCAACTGGGCCCAGAGGGTGCTTGGGGTGAGACGGACGGCGAAGGCTCGGAGGAGGCAGGCAGGGGCAACGAGGACAGAGAGAAGACAAGCCCTGGAGGAAAGGGAGGAAGACTGGGACTCTCCCCTGGGGTGGGGGCACCGGGAGAGCTCCCGACAGAGGTGATTAGGAAAGAGAATTGAAGGATACCAGTACTGCCTGTGGGCCCATTCCTTTGCCTCTTCTAGGAAGTGTCGAGATGGCTGCCCTTCCAAGCCCTAAATCAAGAAGTGTGCTGTAGACACTACTCCCGGCCCACCCCCTCCTCCACCAGTCAGGATTCTCACCCTCACCTCCAATCTCTCTCATCCCATCAGCATGCCCTCCCAGTCCCTGGGCAACTACTGGGAGCAAGAGAGACAGAGATGGACCCAAATTCTCTTGAATGGCCCCCTGCCAAGGCACGCGAGAGGGTTAGGCACTAAACTGGTGGGCCGCTGGGTGAAAGCCCCTGAGAGAGCTACAGGTGACAGGCTGGAGGGGAGGGGGCAGACTGAGGCTGCTGGGGACTGAGAGGTATCCACAGAGCGTGTCACAGGTGTCAACCCAGGAGCTGATGCTTATGCCCAGACGGCGCCCAAGCGGACAGGAGTGCGGCTCAGAGCATACACACAAAGGGAGACAGGACCCCTCTCTCAGCCCTCTTTACCTTTCAAGGTCAGCACATCAGCAGCGCCTCATTCCGATGGTGTTAGCAAGAGGCTTTGGGAAGCTCTGAGGTCACCACTGTGGAGGTTCCCAAGCACCTGGCAGGACAGGCTGGGACTCCCCACTCACCTGTCCCGGACACCTGGGTAGGAGAGGAGGACTGAACTCTGTTGAGGCACACCTCTGAAACCCAGCTAGGGGCTCTCTATCCAGGCAGGGGCAAGGCCACAGAGGCTGGCATGCCTTCACCCCAGAAAGCAGAGTGGGTCCAGGCAGAGAGCGGCCACGAAGGCTGCTGGGGTGCGGGGCATTGCCCATCCCCTACCCTGGGGGCCAGGAGTGTCTGAGATTCCTGGGGAGCAAGTCCCTCCCCTGGCTGGGCAGGTTAGGGAGCCCTTCACGTGAGCAACAGGAAGTGGCAGTGGTTGACGCACGGGGGTTGGCTGCTCAGGGAGACAGAGCTCATTTTCACCCTGACTCATCTAGCCCGGGTACCTTGGGGAGTGGGCCAAGCTGCGGCAAGGGTAGGAGGCTGGGGGTTGGGGGGGGGGGGGCATGTCCATAACCAGGCCTGGGGCCAAGGGCCCTGGCTAGCGCTAAATGCCGGGGCCCGGGGACCCTCGGGAGCTTGGCACTACGGGTGAAATGGAGGCCTCCTGGACCATCTCTTGGCCGATCAGAATTGTTCTGGTGCTCAGGTTGCACTTGGCTTCGCTTCCATTTGCCCGCAGTGGAAACTCGAAGGGCCGCCTCCTGCGGGAGTCTGTACCCGCCACACCGTGGCCTAGACCGTGGATGCCTGCGTCCCCTCGAGCTCCATGCCGCAGGTCCTGCCCCGTCTCAGCTCAGGGAGAGGCCGGGGAAGTGCAAAGTGGAGGTGCTGGCTCCAGGGTGGCTGTTAAGGGGCAGAGAACAGGTGCCAGGCCCACGCGGCCACTGCTCGCACAGCGTGACCTTGGGAAATCCGCGTCACTTCCGCCAACGCTGGTTTCCTCAGCGGCGAGTGGGCATAAGGATGGCACCCACTGCTGGGGACGATCGTGGGGATTAGCACATTGGTAGGTGGTGTCCCAAAAGTCTTCGCAGAGTTTCAAACTTCAGAAATAGGAATGCGAAGCGCTTCATTTCAAAGTTTCAATTTTTCATTCCTTGTCTATCGAATCTTGAGTAAAAATACTGACTTCGGTTTAATGTAAATCATTAAAACTTTACACGATGCTTCTAAGTTTAAATTCTTTCCCGAAAGAATCAAGACTTAAAGCCGCGCTGAGGCCCTGGGGACGCCGGGCAGGAAGTGCGCTTAGAGGAGCACCGCACAGGGCAGGCGGAGCTCCAGGGAAGGCTGCTGTGTGGGGAGCGCTCAGCACAGCGACCGGCCCAGAGGCATGCAGTGCCTGCGGGCGGGTCAGGGTCGCTGGGTTCACGCGTCCTTTCAGGAAGCGGAGGGCTCTGTGGAGGGAAGGCAGCTGCACCTCCCAAGAGGGAGAAACGGAGCCAAGTCAGGGGGGAGCTCCAGCAGAGCAGGGAAGAGTGGAGGCGCCCAGGGAAAGAGGACGAGGAGGAGGAGCTCGGCAGGTGGCGTGCCCCTGCTGTCTGAGGTGGCAGGCACCTGGGGAGGAGTTGCCTAGAACCACATGCCTATACTTGCCGGCTCTGGGTAAACAGCAGGGGCCCCACGCCAGGCAGGGAGGGAGGGGGGCATCCCAGCCAATCGGCTCGCCTCCCACTGCCCCATGAAAGGGCCATTCAGTCCAGGCCGTTCCTGTGGCAACGAGGAGACTCCAAGCCATGTGAGTGCCCTCCTGTCCCTGTCTTGCGCAGCAAGCCTACAGCCAGGGCCCAGCCTGCTCTCCCACCCGGGGTGTGTTCTGCAGCCTCCAGGGACAGCCGTGCGTGCCAGGTAACGCCAAGGGGCACCAACCCAAGCGTTGGCTCCCCTGGAAGGTGTTGACACTTTTCTCAAGAGGGAACTAGGCGTTAGGGGAGGGGATAGGCATGCTCAAGGCCTCAGCCCAAGTAGGGACCCTCTCCCCAGACAGCTCTAAGCCCGACGTCAGCACTGAAGGGCAGCGGCTAGTGATGGGAGTTGTTAGTGATGGCACGACCCCACCAGGGCTGCTGTGGCAAGGGGGTGTGGGGATGGTCTGCCCCCCGCCTGTCAGACTGGAGCAGATGGGAGAGCGGGGATTTAGGAGGCCTCTTGGTTTTCAAGGTATCACTCCACCTCTAGCCCAACCCTTCCCAAGGAATACTCGAGGGCCTTCCAGGGCTGTCTGTCTCTGTCCCTTGTACCTTGTTTGGCCCCAGCACTTCTGCGTCATTAGCAGGGCCAGGAGAGGTCACGAGTCTGGGGCACTGCCTAGAGAATACCAATTCCCTGGGAGCCTTAGTGTGGAGGAGGGGGCTGAGTGAGAGCCATGGGGAGGAGGCATGAGCTCATGCCTCGGGGGTGGGAGGAGAGGGCAGGCCATATCTGATTGGCTGCCCGGTGTCCCAGAGCCCAGTTCCCGAGACCTAGAGTCTCTTTGACTTTGAATTATTGATGGAGTTTCTCCAAAGTGAAATAGAGCAGGACTCGTCCCACGCCCCCACCCTGGTGCCTCTGTCCGTGTTTCCCTGGCCTCCCTCAGGCTTCACGCTCTTCCTTCTCTGTACCCCAGGAGGGTACGGATGAGTTCCAAGCGGATGGAAGGAGGGCTGTGGTTCCCCTCTAACCCTGCACAAGGTCACCCTCCAGTTACTTTTTTCCTAGAAAGGAGTGGGAGCTGTGGCGGTGGGAGCACAGGGGGCAAGGGCGAATATACAAAGACGGGGTTCGCCAGGCCAGGTGGGAAAAGCGTACACGGTACATGCAGACCAGGCCTTTCTGAGCCAGCCCAGACTGAAAACTGCTGCTGGTCTCTGGCAGGGTCTGGAAGTTCTGTTCTGGGATCTGTCTGGAGTTCGCCACCTGCTGATCTCCCACCCCTGCACCTATCCCACGCCCTGCACGGACTGAGTTGCTAGGGCTCTCGGCCAAGCCACCAGCATTTGGGGCTTGGCACCAGCTCCCCTCTGCCCAAATGGGCTGGGCTGCCAGACTAGGCAGGCTGCGGGCTGCCCAAGCCAGTGTCTGCAGCACAGCGAGATCCTGCCCGCTGGCCGCTCAGCCGCACACCTCCCTGAGGGATGCAGGGGAAGCCTGGCGCCCCGGGCTGAAGTCAGAAGCCGGCCAGGCCGGGAGACGGCCTGCCCTCACATTATTACAGGCCTACAGAGGAGGGGCCCAGAGCCTGGCAGGGGGTGGGGGAACAGGTAATAACCACCGTCAGAGCTGAGCGCTTCCACATGTTATTATCTCATTTCTTCCTCGCAGCAACCCTGTGAGGTAGGAACCGTAATGATGATGATTATACTCGTTGTACAGGTGAGGAGATTGGGGCTCGGAGGGGCTGCATGACTCGTGCAAAATCACCAGCTAGTCAGGGGGCAAGCCCAAACCAGCCCTGTACCACTACTCTGAGGTTCCTGGAGGGCTCTGCCCCCCCTTGCATGAGCCCTCCAAGAACCCTCGATAGCCTCAAGGAAAGAGGCCTGATCCAACTTGTTCATCTCTCCGAAGCACCTTCGCCCGCCCCCCAAGCTCCATTTCAGATGAAGCCTGTGCACGTAGGGTGGTTGGCGGACACTGGTGGTCCCCAAGTAAGTAAGCCCAAACTTGATGGGGAGGAGTGAATCAAGGTCCAGTAGGAAGAGCACTGCCTGAAAGACCTGATTTCCAATCTTGGCTCTGCTAGTTGTGACCTTGAGTGATTTGGGGTCGTTGTTCCCATCTGTACAACAGAGAGGTTAAAACAGATGACTTTTGGGCGCCTGGGGGGCTCAGTCGGTTAAGTGTCTGCCTTCTGCTCTGGCCATGATCCTCAGCGGGGAGTCTGCTTTTCCCTTTCCCTCGGCCCCTCCCCGTCCACTTGGACGCCATCTCTCGCTTTCTCTCTCTCTCAAACAAATAAATAAATAATCTTAAAACAAAAACAAAAACAGATGACTCTTTAGGACCCTTACAACTCCCCAGCTCAGAGATTCCTGTGTGCCTTCAGCAGACCCAGCCCAGCGCAGGGGTGGGGTGTGGGGACAGGGAGGACTTACTGCCTGTAGTGAAGGATTTGGGCCTCTAGGGGGCCCCCTTTGCACAAGTAATCACCCTGAGCTGATAGGCTTGGATGTTAGGAACCCCTGGGAGGCCACAGGACCCCAACTCCTCTTGGAACCACCTGAGTTAGATCCCTGAAGAGAGAAGTTTCTGCCACAGGAGGACTCCCCACCAGAGCAGGGGGCCGTGTCCAGGGGAAAACTGTGGGACTGTATCTGGAGACTGAGGTCAAGTCCGCTTCCTGCCCACGTGCTCACTCACCACCACCGCCCCTAGTCCCCCTGCTTCCTCTCATGAGCCTCCTTTTCCTCACTAGGGGTCTGACCAAATGGTCCGGGGCCGTTCCAGCTCAGACAATGTACAAGTCCAAAAAGATCCCTGCCCCTCCTTTCAGCAGAAAGAATTAAGACTTGATTCTTAAAATGTCCAGGATTTTCAAGCCGGGCTTTGAGGGCAGTAGCTGAACAGAGGGAGCCGCTGCGCTCTGGGCTTGAACACTGTGGGTCACCCGGAGGGCTGCTGACGACGGAGCGTGGTCCCCGCCCTCGCGACTGGGGCTTCGCAAGGGAGCACCCGGCGCAGCCAGGATGTGCTGACTGATGGCCCCGCGTGGTTTGCGGAAGCCGGCTCACGTCTCGTGCTCTCATTCAGGGGTGACTACACGGCTGCGTGTGCGTGTACACACGAGCATAGGTGTGTTTCTCAGCGGGGCCAGCCTCCCGTGTGTGTGGTCTCTGGTTGAGATCTGCGGTTCCGGCCAGGTGGGGATGAAGAGCAGGGATGGGGCGCCTAAAAGCTGGCAGGGCCCTCTGACCACCGCTTTCCTTACCTTGCAGCCCATGAGGCTCCCAGTCCCCACTGAGTGCCGCCCTGAAGGATGTCCCAGCTCTCCTCCACCCTGAAGCGCTATACAGAATCGGCCCGCTACACAGATGCCACTTATGCCAAATCGGGCTATGGCACCTACACTCCCTCTTCCTACGGGGCCAACCTCGCTGCTTCCTTCCTGGAGAAGGAGAAGCTTGGTTTTAAGCCAGGCCCCCCGACCAGCTTCCTCACCCGTCCCCGAACCTATGGTCCCTCCTCCATCCTGGACTATGACCGGAGCCGCCCCCTGCTGAGACCTGACATCATCGGGGGCGGCAAGCGGGCCGAGAGCCAGACTCGGGGCACTGAGCGGCCCTCAGGGAGTGGACTCAGCGGGGGCAGCGGATTCCCTTACGGAGTGACCAACAACTCCCTCAGCTACCTGCCTGTGACTGCCCGCGACCAGGGTGGAACCCTGACCCAAAAGAAGTCGAACAGTCAGTCAGACCTGGCCCGGGATTTCTCCAGCCTCCGGACCTCAGAGAGCTACCGGATAGACCCTGGGAACCTGGGCCGCAGCCCCATGCTGGCCCGCACGCGCAAGGAGCTGTGCGCCCTGCAGGGGCTCTACCAGGCGGCCAGCCGCTCCGAGTACCTGGCCGACTACCTGGAGAACTATGGTCGGAAGGGCAGTGCGCCTCAGGTGCCCACCCAGGCTCCTCCCTCTCGAGTCCCTGAAGTCCTCAGCCCCACCTACCGACCGAGTGGCCGCTACAGTCTGTGGGAGAAGAGCAAGGGCCAAGCCCCTGGGTCAAGCCGCTCCAGCTCCCCAGGGCGAGATACCATGGTGAGTTTGCCCCTTGGGGACCCGGGGGATGGGCTGGGGAGGCAGCAAATGATGCAGAAGACCCCAAGTAAGGGAAGGACTCCCCGCCTGACTGCTGATCGAAGCAGAGATCTCTTTCCCAAACCTCGTGACTGCTGCTCCTGCAGCCCGAGCCAGAAAAGTCATCTCAGCATGTCTGGTACCCTCGCGGCTCAGTGCCGGGCTCAAGGGCCTTCCCACTCTCCCTAGGACACCCATCTCATGACCCCTGCACTGGACGCCAATCCAACAGTGCTCCCGGAAATGCTCGGCGTCCCCCACATACACTGCAGCGCTCACCCTCCGCTTTGCCACCCAGCATGCCAGGGTCCCCCGCAGGCCCTGCGCCATCCTGGACTGAATGCTGAGGCCCCCGCACCGCCAGTGCTCCCTGTGGTAAGAGAGGCCTCCCTGCTCTGGCTGCGTCTCTCCTCCTGCTCTGGCTCCTACTTCCCACCCTGGGGAACTGGCTTACCACCTGGGCACCAGACATTGGGAGGAGAGGGACTCCCCCCTGATGGACACCGGTCCTGGCTCAGCACCAGGGTGTCTGGACAGCAGTGCTTATCATGTGTCTTTGGAGAAAATGCTGGAGACAGTTTTGTCTAGGGTTTCGGACAATCCCATACCTCTGTATTCCAGTGCCGCCTGGACTAAAATGAGGGAAGAGGCTCTGCCAGAGACAGTGAGGGCCAGCCTGCATCTAGTCTGTGAACACATCTTTCCGGGGTACTGACCACATTCTGCCTTCTCTTTAGTTATTACTGTCCCCATCAGGGGGCAAGCTCTCAAAAAATGAGAAAGAGATCTCATCTCTAGCTGCCTAGCACCGCACAGAGCTCAGCCAACCTGCTGACTGCATGGATGGGTACAGGGATGGATGGACGGACGGATGGACGGACGGACGGATGCATCGGTGGCTGGGTGGATGGATGGATGGGCGCGTGGATAGACAAACCAGTGGGCAGGACGGCTGGGTGTTGTGTCCCAATCCCCTACTTCTAGGACAGGTGCCTTTTGGAAATACGAGCTGTACACAGCAAGAAATAAATGCTGCTGCTGGGCCTGGTCAGACGAATGGAGCAGGGGTACAGGATAGGCGCAGGGCTTTGGGTCATAGACCTTTAAGCCTGGCGTAACTAAAGGTCTTGAGGGGACACTTTGATAACATTGCTTAGAGAGTCTTGGTCTTGCTGGGCTGTCTGTGAAAGGCCACGGGAGACACAAAAGTCGGTGCCTCCCAGAGCATTCAGAACCTGACAAGGCAGGGCCGGCTACGTTGGAGGGCTGGCATGGAAGAGAAGTGGGGGACAGCAGACGTGGCCTGGAGAAGTATGTGCTCTCAGAGGGACAAGTGGAGGACTGGAGCATGATTCACTTAGATGTGTCTGGTGTGGCTCACCTCAGGGGCAATCAGAAAGCAGCTCTTAGTGGATGGGCCCCAGAGGCTGAGAGGCCCTGGGAGGCTCCCTCCCTTTGCTGAGAAGAGAAAGGTTCTTTATGGTCCGTGGTGTTCCTCAAAGTGAGGTCTGCCGGAATCACCTGCAGGGCTTAATCACTCAGGGGCCTGGGCCCGACCCAGATCCCCTGAATCACTCTCCAGGGATACGCCTGGGAATCTGTCCTTCTTATAAGCTCTTCAGGTAACCCTGAACCGTGCTGAGGTTTGAAAACCTCCTCTCCACAGACTAAACTGCAGACCCACTCTCAGTCCCAATCATGACAGCAGGGTCTCCTCCCTTGCAGGGGGGGGGGGTCAAACTCCACTGGAAATCCGCCTCCTTCCTACACAGGCGTATCTCGAACCTCCCTCCCAGGAGTCTGCTGCCCTCCCCGCCACAAGCACACAGGGGACACCTCAGCCCCTCCTCCACCTCCAGGACCAGATAAGGAGAGTTTTGAGAGAGGACCTCAGAGGGGTGGCAGATCGCGCTGGGGCAAACTCAGTCACCCTAACATCCCTCCTTCCCATCCAGAAACAGCTTACAGCACACTAAAGTAGCTATTAACACCCTGTAGTGGAGCTAGTGTCTCACCCTGAGCTCACACTCAAGAAGACACCACCCATGGGAATGGCCCCTCACGGGTCAGACCCCAAGGCGGCCTCACCCCCTGTCCTCACGGCTCCCAGGCTTCCTTCCTGCTGCTGACCGTCTTCTGAGGTCAGAACAGCCCAGCTCGTGAGGCCCTCTTTCTAAAAGTGGGTTGGTCCAGTGTCTTTTCAGATCTCCATTTGGGGATCTAAACTTCTCCTTCGTTCATTTCGGGGCTCAGCTTACTAGCAGTGCTACCTCAAAGATGTTCCCTAACTTCTGCACCTGTTTCCTCGATAAAATGAGAGTGTTCATAGCTCCCACTTCAGAGATCAGTGTAAGGAACCAAAGGTTGTACGGCACCCAGTAGGTACTCGATAAATGTTAGTCCTCCTCGTTCCCTTCTAGGCACTTTCGGGAGGCAAGAGAGATGAAAGCCGTGGGCCCTGCTCTCGGTGCATTCTCTATTAACTTGGGGAAATACATTCTTAAAATAGTTGTGATAGGAGGCAGCCCCAGGTGTCGTTAAGTGTCATAGGTGGTGGGAAAGGGTGGGGTCGCCCGAGGCTGGAAGGAACAGTTTGCCTCTTTAACCTTAGACACCTCTCATCTGAGCAGTTTCCGCATCCATAAAAGGGATGGGTCATACTGCCCTGCCCACCTCGCAGGGTGTCATGGGGCTCAAAGCAAACAGTGGACAGTGGACGTGAAGGAATCTGAAACCTATCCAATGCTATTGGAGGAGTTGGTGGAAAAGGAGAAGGCAGAAAAGGGGCATGTGGCAGCTGAGTGGGGCAGGGAGGGGACCACCCCTGTAACATGTGGCAGGGGCCAGCGTGACCTCACTCTTCTGGAGTTCCCTGGGGTGGCCCTGGCCCCAGGGACTCTCCGGGTAGCCAACTTGAACTGCAGCTGACATTCATAAAGGAAAGTCAAAAGCAGGCCCCAACCAGGGAGTAGAACAGTTCTAACCAGGCTCATTCTCCTCATTAATACTAACAGCCAACTTGAACTTGGAATATTACACTCAGCTAAGCACAAGCGAAGGACTGGTGGAGGGGGAATGTGAATTCTGAAACCGCCCCCCATGCTTGCATAAGCACCAACAAAACACCAGTCCTTTGCTGGGGGTGGGGGAGTGCAGCTCAGCCCAAGATAATGAGGGCTGCCCCAGGCTCCGCCTTCTGTTTAAAATGCAGACAGATTGGAGGGGAGGGACTGATGGTTCAGAACTGGCAGAAAAAAAAAAAAAAAAAAAAAGCTTTCACTACCACCCCCACCCATCGCCTGTGGGGACTCCAAGCCAGGCCAGGTGCGTTGGCCCTGCAGAGCCAGGAGCGCAAGCACCCAGCCCGGTTATGGCCCCCTCCGCCCCACCTCTCCTGTTCCCTGCGCCTATGGAAGGACAAGCTGTTCCCACTGAGCCCTGCCAGGGCTGCGCTTTAACCCCTACAATCCATCCTAATCCTCCCCCGCTCCACCCCTCCAACTGCTCCCTCCCCAGTCCTGGCATTCTGCCTGCCAGCCTCAGCCCTGCCCTCACCCCACCCCGCCCTGCCCTGCCCAGGCCACCCTCTGCTCTCCCCAAGAAACGCAGGGGGTTGGCCCAGGGCCCTCCAGAGCACAGTCATCAGGCCAAGTACCTGCTGCTCAGACACAGAGCCAGGGAGTGAGGCTCAGGGCCTGCAGGCCCATCCTCCCCACACAGCCTCTTCCGGACCCTTGCCCTCTGCTCTGAAACCTGTTGCTAGGAGCAAAAGGTCTGGGAACCTAGAGTACCTGGGTCCTATTTGCCAAGGGGCTGCTGACTCATCTCCTGAAGCCTTGAGTTCCCAGCTGTTCAGTGACATGGAGATTATATAACGGAAGGTCATGTGATTTTACTCTTGGGTGGGACTTTGAACTTGACTGCTGCCTTGCAATGAGCAGGGATTACTCCAAAGAGAATAAGTTGAAGGCGGCAGGAACTGACTGCCCTAGCGGTCCGGGGTGAGAGGTGGAGAAGTGTGACCTTCCTCTCTCCTCCCCTGCCTTCTCTGTTCATTCAGCCACACTGAAGTGCATCCCCGCTGTCTTGTTCGCAGTCTGGGACCCTGGGGCAGCCCTGACCCTCTCAGCCACCCCCAGGAAGCTGAACTTTCTGAGGGCTTGAATCTCTGTTGACAGCCTGGGAAGGCCACTCAGAGGACACCTTAAGCCAAAGGATCCCATGGCCAGGACCAGTACTAGCTGCTGGAAAGGACAGGCGGTTCTGGCTGGTGTTTAGAACCAGCAAGACACCAGTGGTCTCCATCCCTTGAAAACAGGCTATGTGCCGTGACCCAGTTGGTGGCCCCAGTGCTGCCTCACTGAGGCTCCGTTTCTCAATCGGTGCCCAGCATCATCCTCCCTGCCTCCCCCTCCACCCCCGCTCCAGAATGTCTTCATGAGTTAACGTGATGCTGGGGTGGGGCTCAGCAGCGGAGAAGTTAATCCGAGCCTGGTAAAATGTTCCCTGCCCGCGGGGGAGCCGCTCCGCTGACCAGCAGCTACAGAGATGAACATCATGTTCAGGGCCCAGAGCTGCACACGTGGCCCCCTGTACCCTCTGACCTCAATGGATAGGTAAAGCTGGCACCCACACAGAAACACAAGCAAGAGAGGGAAGTGTGTGGGCCTCTGGAATCCGGCTGGTTCAGGCCAGACTGCCCTAGGGCTGGAAAGAGTACAGAGCTTCTGGCCTCCTGGGGTCAGAGTGATGCAGGGAAGCAGAGGGCCCTCTGTCCCCAGGGGCACTTGTGGGCTGAAAGCCCAACCCCCAACAAGGACTCTGAGCCCCTACCCGCTCAATCAGTCAGGGAAGCTACCAGTCTAGCCACTCGTGACGGTAAAGACAGGTGCGTGCTTAGCGGGGAAGCATTTGCCTGGGTCTGAGCAGTGTTTCCAAAATCCTTGAACCAAGCCGCCACTGAGACCTGAGGAAGCAGGGCATAACTCTCAGTCCTGCCCTCACAGAGCTAACCCTGACTCTAATTTATTTATACTCCATCCATGCTGAAAAGGATTGAGGTGAAGAAAATTTTTAACCACAGGGAAGATGGGCCAAGCACAGGTTCTGAGCTATGGCAGTCTCAGGCTGCAGGAATGAGTCCTGTTCCGATCAGCTCAGCGTATTTGAGGCAGAGAGTCATGGAGCCAGAGCCGGATTCCGATCCCAGGAGATACATCCTTTCCCCACCCCACTTCGAGAAATGGCGCTGTGGAGAAAGGGTATCATGGGGGTGTGGCCACTTGAGAAACGAACCACAGCTCCTCGCTGGTTGTGTCCTACAGCAGTCAGACCTGCCTGACGAGGCCAGACCCTATGTGAATTCTTTCCCCTCACCCCAGGCTTCTCAAAGAGCTCCCCTGGGGGTAGCTTTCCTCATCTGGGCCTCCTCGCTCCCAGCGATGGCCCTAACCTTTTCCTCATCTGGGCCTCCTCGCTCCCAGCGATGGCCCTTCCTTCCCAGGAAAGAGGGAGTGAGCGTGCCGACAGAATGCCAAGATGCCCGGGGGTGGGAGGCCTAGCCCAAGTTGTTTAGAGTCATGACAACGCTGGCCTAAGTCATGGGGTGAGAGGCCAGAGGCTCCAGCGGGGAAGCACCTGTTAAGACAGTGCTTGCCACAGCCCGCTTATTCAACATGCAAATCCCGACTCACCCCACCCTGTGAGGCTCATTGGGGCTTCCAGGATACCCGGCAGAGCCTGGTCTGGCCCCCACATAGAGATGAGATCAACAGCATTTATTAAGCGCCCACTAAGAGAACCCACAGCCCTGCCCCTGAGGAGGTTTCAGTGTGATGGCACAAAAGCCACAGACAATCTAAAAGCATTTACAGTAGCCTTAAAGACACTTACAAAACAAAGATAAACATATTAAGATAAATTAACACAGTGTAAGCTGAACGCCCGTAGACCGGGGGTATGCTGTGATGGGGTGTTTCGAGCTGAATGGAATACTTTAGGGAGGGCTTGGTGGAAAACACAAGTTCTGAGCAGACTTTACAAGCAGGTGATTGGCAGGGAGCAGGAAGGGCATTCCAGAATCTCCTGGTAATTGTTAAAAGCACGAGTTTTTCCGTAAGACAGGTAAGGGTTCAGAGCCCCACACTGTCATTTATTAGCTTTGTGGTTCTGGCAAGTCATTTGGGCTCTCAGGACTTAAGGACCTTCATCTAGAAAATAGATGCCCAGAAAAATAGTTCCTACATCACTGCGTTAATTATGCAAATTTACCGGGTAATATATAGAAAGCACTTAGTGCCTAGCATTTAGTAAGTACTTAATCAGTGGCAGTTTTGTCTTTTAAGTGAGAGAAGGCAAGTGCTGAAGCAGAGAAATAAGAGCAGGTTGGTTAGCAGCAGGGATCAGAGGAGGGCGAGGGTGGTGACAATGGAAGGAGCCTGTGGGCAGATAGCCTCACAGCCTCAGAACTCCATGCTGGACGCAAGAGTCAGGTGCTCTAGGTGCTTGGGGGCAGAAGTGTGGTGTCATCAAAGGCCAGCGCTGCTGCACGCACTGTAGGACTCACTGGAAAGGGTGTGCCTAGAAAGAGGGAAGCAGGGAGGAGAAGGCTGGGGCGGCCTGTCCGGGATCTGGCCAGGGAGTGAGGACAGGGACTGGGGAGCTCACCACCCGCACAGCGGCGCCCTCGCTGAGCATCAGGTAGAAGGCCCTGCTGCTCTGCCCACCCCATACCTGTGTCCCGGACACATTCCCCGTGTGGCTGAGGTCGTGGGAGCAGGGCACATGTACATGTAGCCATAAGCATGCCGACAGGAACAGAAGGAGGCCACAGATGAGTAACAGCACCCGCTGCTGCTTCTCAGAGTATTTTTAAATGCTAAAAATACTGGCTAAAAATAGCCAGCAGGCTCCAAACAAGATACTTTCTCTAGGCAGATTGTGTGGGTCCCTGATAGGTGAGGGGGGGTGGAGCATCCCAAGTAAAATGCAAAGACCTCTGCTCTTCAGGCATCGAAGCCCTCAGGGTCAGAGCAGTATGCTCGCCCCCACCCGGGCCCGGGCCGAGCACCGGCTTCCCCACCGCGGTGGTACTTTCTTTCCACCTTCCAAAACAAATCAAAATGTGAGATTCTGTGAGAGATGGAGCTGGGTAACTGGACAGAAGAAGCCAGAAAATGTTCTTCCCTGAAGCCAAATGGGACAGTGACCTCTTGTACCTTATAAAATAGGAGCACTGCCTGTCTTGATAATGGGAGGAACTGGGACTGGGGAGAGATGGGGGGAAAGGGAGGGCTCAGTGCTGACGCCAGGGAAATCCACGCTCCTAACCCGGCGGCCCAACGACCCTCGCGAGCTGTGCCGGTGTCGGGCTCAGAGAGGGCCTGAGTGACCCCTGAACGACGTGCAAAAGTTTGTGCGAAAGTGCATCTTCCCCCACCCCCGGAGAGCACAGAACTTTCATGGGGTGCGCCAAATGCCCGGCAGCCCCCAGAAGTCAGGAACCGTAAGCCGCCCGGTGGGCGGGGGAGGGGAGAGCTCACCGGGCTGACAGGGTCCTGTGGGGGTCCTCCTGAGTCCCAACCCCGAGGCCGGCGCGGAGCTTGGGACTTCCCTTCCCCGGGACGGCGGGTCTCGGCGGCGGCCAGGCCGGTGGGGTCAACCGGCTGGGGGCCGCCCGGGTGGGGGGCCGCTCGGCGGGAGGCGTGGGGTTGGGGGGGGACTGGGGCCGGGGGGCGGGGCTCCGGCCGCGCTGGGGGCCGCGTGCGGGCGCCGGGGGCGGGGCTGGACCCCTGGCCCCGCCTCTGGCGCTGACGTCGTGGGGCCCCAGGCGCCGGCGGGGCCGCCAGTCAGCCGGAGCGCGAGAGCCGGGCACAGGGGCGGTTGGCGGCGCGCGCCGGGGAGGTTGAGGCGGAGGAGCGCGCGGTCGGCCGGCAGGAGCAGTTACCCCCGGGCGCCGAGGACAGTGTCCTGTGGCAGCCTCTCTGGCCTCAGCGTCCGGGCCGTAGCACCGCGCGGTCCTCCCCCGCGCCCCCTTTGCCAACGTTAGGCGTGGGGCCGAGCCCGCCGCCCGCCCCCCAGCATGCGCACCTCGTACACCGTGACCCTGCCCGAGGAGCCCCCGGCCTCCCCCTTTCCCGCCCTCGCCAAGGAGCTGCGGCCGCGCTCCCCGCTCTCCCCCTCCCTGCTGCTCTCCACCTTCGTGGGGCTCCTGCTCAACAAAGCCAAGGTACGCGGGGCCCCTTTCCGGGACCCCCACGCCGGGGGCCTGGGCTTCCGCCTCCTCCCCGGGACCCCCCCACCCCCATCTGCCGCGCGCGCCCGCTGCCTGGGGGACCGATTCTTCCCAGCCCCCACCCCTCCTTTCCCAGGGTCTCCCGGCAAGGAATGCCCCCTCCCCAGGTGATCTCAGGCTTACTCGCGGGCCCCTCCCCTTGTTGAGGTCCCAGCCGCCCGAGGTTCCTCCCCCCTTCCTCTCCCTCTTCGTGACCCGGGGACCAGGTGGCTCTTGAGCTCTTCATTCCTGGCACCTTTCAGGACAGGTGCAGGAAAGCGTAACCTTGACTAGTTCTCGCTGTGCGAGGGAGCCGGCAGCACGCTGGACTCGGCGGGTGTGAGACTCCTCCAAGGCCAAAACCCAGCAAGAAAGGCTGGTCGGAAAGAGCCGCCCCCTCCTCACTGGTCCCAAAGGGCGCTCTCCGGAAGGGTTGGTAACGAGGGTCCTTTGACCCTGTGAAGGGCAAAGGAGTCGCAGACAGGTGAAAGAGGGCAGCTTCCCTTTCCTTTTCGGCCCTCCCCCAGTTCTGCTACGTGGGCAGTGGATCCCTCAGATGAAGTAGCCACCCCAGGGTAATGCTGGGGCCAGAGGCTGGGCACTGCCCCCTTGGGGAAGGGAGAAGGGGCCAGAGCTTGACAGATCTTATGTAACAGGCACCAGCTCCCGAGTTGGCAGTGCGTGCACTGCCCGGTGCCAGGGCCACACCAGGCTCCTTGGCCGCAGCCAGGACTCATGGCTGACCCTCATGGCACAGGTGAAGTAAGCAGGAAAGCCCTTTACTGGGGTCTTGAGTGTAAAGACACAAACCTCAATCAGCCTTGCTTATATGACCCACATCCCCAAATGTTTCCTCCCCATTAACCCAGAGCGGGCTCTCCCTGAGCCCCCTGCTCCTTCACGGAGGGTGAATGCTGTCTGTCTACTAACCGCGGAGGTGGCATCGACTTTTTAGAACAGTGGTTGCCCCCAAGTCAAGGTTAGGTTCGCGGATGACTGATTTTAAGGAAGTTCTTGATCCAGACTCTTTCAAAGTCTTTGCATATGCACTCCACATAGCAGCTGGAGTCATTTCCTTCTCTCCCGGTGCGAGGTTCTTCGAGGTTCGCTGTGTGGGGGTCTCTCCCCCGACCTCTCCAGTTCTAGCCTCTCCCTGTGGGCCCTGAGGTAGGATTGTTTTCCCCATAAGAAAGGTCACTCCTGGGACATTTTGTTCCTCTCTGGAATGGAAAGTGCTGACTTTCCCTGGAGCTCCTGATTTCCTATTCATGGCAGAAGAATATCTGGCTGGGCATAGAACAGCCCTGCTCCCCCCCACTCCCACCCCCCCCCCCGACTCCTCTCATCCAGCCGCCTTCTACACAGAATGCTTAGAAATTGGCAAGTAGTTTTGAACTCAGGAAATTTTAGACAAAGGCACTAGCCACCCCCACCCCTTACAAAAAGAAAAACGAACAGAGGGTCCTAGCAAAGCCTTAAAGGAACCTTCCCCATCTCTCCACCTGCCAGGCCCCTAGGAGAGTTAGACCCTCAAGAACAGTAACCGTAGGTGATGATGTGTTGTTCCTGACCCTCACTGCGCTGGGTCAGAGTTAAAGGTGTCGACACCACAGATGTGCCTCAGTACAAAGAGACCTCCAGCTTTCCACTGCCCTGCCCCCATTAGTGCTGAGGGACTACTATCTCAGCTGGAGGCCCACTTTGGGGGACACTGACATGATCACCAGGCTTTGCTTCTACAGCTCCTTTAGACAGATGTTGTCTGAGGCACAGGGGGTAAGAACTAACCAGCGCTGCCAAAAATGGGCATGAGAATGGGTCTTGGGGGCTAGGAGGACGGGTATCCTGTCGTGGACAGGCTTTAACATTTAGTTCCGAATGGGCAACGTGGAGACTTTAGTGTTTTTGTTGGACCCCAGGGAAGTCCTTCTCCAGGTCTACCTGAAAATTCTGATAAGGTCTTTGTCCAGGGAATTATCTCTGTTGTGGTCCTCTTACTGGAACATCAGGGTTTAGACTGTCAGAAAGGTAAGATCGAAATTTTGTTTGGGGCCATATCCCTAGCACTGGCAGAGTTCGAGGATGCTTATGCCCACCTGCTCCCGATAAGCTTTGCTCGCTAACTGCAGGTGGAAACCAGGTCTCTCTTCTGAGTATATTTCCTTCCCTACCTGTTAGTGTTAGACCTGATAACTGGCAAGAAGGGATCCTCTTACTTGTGGGATCAGCAGGGCAATTCCTGAGAAAAGCCCTCCTTCAGCCTGCCTCTCCCCACCCCACCTCCTTGAGCTGACAACCTCATGGGCTTTGAGCTGCTGACAGCCTCGGAGGCTGTCAGCACACGGCATGAGTAATTTTAGCTGAGTTATTTCAGGCTCCTGTTCTGATCAGGGTTGAGCTGGCCCCACGCATGCCCCAGTCAGTGTTGCTCCAGAGTTGCCGGCTCCCGGGTCCCCTCCCTGAGAGAGGGGGTGGCAGACTCATCTGCACACTGTTTCTTTAACCCTTTGAGCCCGAAGGTTTTCTGACTCCTTGCAGGTAGGGCCAGGATTAGCCAAGAGACCTGGACCTAGCAGCTGTCTCGCTCCAACCCCCTCACCAGCCTCCACAATAGGGACGAGAACAAGAGTGGCACCCTCAGCCAGGTGCTTACCCCTGTGTGGCCACCGTCTGCCGTCAGAAGGGTTCCCAGCGAGCGACCAGTCAGGATGCCGAAACCTGAGCCAGGCGGGGAGGATTCTCCTAGGCTTTAATCAGCCTTTAGGAGCTGAGCTCAGCTGGGAGGAATTCCACCTGTCTCTGGCAATTCAGCATGGCAGGCCAGCTTCAGTTTTCCCTAGCTGAAGATCTTAAACTCACTTCAGACATTTTGTCATTGAACATTTCAAGATCTCCTTGAAGCGCCTGTTATGACAGCTGCTTCGTGTATTGGACATCTAGGGGTAGAAAAGTGGGTCATTTGATTTAGTGCCCAGATTTGGGACCTGGAGTTCCTTGTAGCTGGGAATCAAATACACGAATTCCTAGGCTCTAGCTCTAATGTCCGGCCTCTACTATGGCAGAGAATGAAGAGGCTTGTACAGATCAGGGAAAACACACGTCAACAAAAGAAAGGAAAGCCCTGAAGGGTATCTGTGTTGTGTGTTGAAGAGAGAATAATGTGTGTGCCCAATCCTCCTGGCTCCAGCTGGCAGAAAGTTGCATGAGTGAGCCCTAGCACAGGCCCAGCTTTCTTTGCCTTCAGCCTCATATGCCGTGTGTTCTTTGCTTCCAGAATTCTAAGAGCGCCCAGGGTCTGGCTGGTCTTCGAAACCTTGGGAACACGGTGAGCTCTTCCCAGCCCACTTCTTTCCTAGGGCCACCCCCTACTGTCCCAATGGGACCACCTGACCCAGAGTTCCCTTCTGGCCCCTGCTAACTCCTTCTCTAGAGGCCCGCTGATACCCGCCCATCCTGGCTGGTGGGTTTTACAGTGTGGCTGGGGCTCTGCCTCACTCCCGGCCCCCAGCAGGAAGCAGTGCTAAAGGGGAGTTGCCCTCTTCACTGTCAGCTCCTTTCCCGGAGCCTTATCCGGAAGGACAGCCTTCACTTCCCACCCACTTCTGTCCAGCTCACCCACACCCTTCCGTACGCCTCACAGTCAATAACCAGCTACGTCACCTGTGCCGCCAGTGGGAGTTGGCCTCACAGCACCGCTTTCCCTTGCAGAAAGAGGAATTTGAGGCTGTGGGAGCGTCCGCTTCTGGGGTAGATGAGCCGGAGGGCCTCTGGTACTAGGCGGGTGGACATGCCCGGCAGGACTACGCCTTACTGAGCGGGCGATCTCTTGCAGTGCTTCATGAACTCCATTCTGCAGTGCCTGAGCAACACCCGGGAGCTGAGGGACTACTGCCTCCAGAGGCTCTACATGCGGGATCTCAGCCACAGCAGCAACGCCCACACAGCCCTCATGGAAGGTGAGGAGCCTGGCCCTGGACACCGGTTCTGCCCCGCCGTTGCCGTATTGTAGTTGTGTGCTGTATGCATCCCTCCTAGTCTTCTCTCTTTGGCTTCTTTGTGATGGGATTCTAGTTTGAGTTCCTTACAGAAAACGTCTCACTTGTCCTCCGTGCCCCCTCTCTACTCTCTCCTTCCAATAGAGTTTGCAAAACTAATTCAGACCATATGGACTTCATCCCCCAATGATGTGGTGAGCCCATCTGAGTTCAAGACCCAGATCCAGAGATATGCACCACGCTTCGTTGGCTATAAGTAAGAACCTTGCAGACGTGTCCTCCCCCGGGGTGGGTGCCGGCCACGGGGTGGTTCTTGGAATGAGAGTTATTACTCACTCTTTTCTTTGGACTCAAGTCAGCAAGACGCTCAGGAGTTTCTTCGCTTTCTTCTGGATGGGCTCCACAATGAGGTGAACCGAGTGACAGTGAGGCCCAAGTCCAACCCTGAGAACCTCGATCATCTTCCGTAAGTAAGAGGAGAATGCCATGGGGAAGAAAAACTTGGTGCACTTGAGTGTGTGGCTGACTTCTTTGGGGGTAATAATTTAGAGAGAATTTTAAGTATTAAAGATTTAGACTGATGGACCCGTAAACTTCTCAGGGCATGAGCTCTGACCCAGTTGTCTCCCTCTCTCTGGTTCCTAGTGATGATGAGAAAGGACGACAGATGTGGAGGAAATATTTAGAACGGGAAGACAGTCGGATTGGGGGTAAGTGCATGAATGGGAGGAAGGCCTGCTTTCCCTATTAACTGCTTCTGCCTGAGCAGAGCATGAGCATGAGCGTGAAAAGCCCTAAGAGTCATCCTCTCAGGGGACCTTCCTTCTGCCTGGTGGCCCACGGACAGAGGCAGGAGCGCTGAGAGGGCACGCAGCCCAGAGAAGACATGTGCTCCTTCTCCTGGTTTAAGCTCCGCTGTCCCATCTCTTCTGCAGATCTCTTCGTTGGGCAGCTGAAGAGCTCCCTGACGTGTACAGACTGTGGTTACTGCTCTACCGTCTTTGATCCCTTCTGGGACCTCTCACTGCCCATTGCTAAGGTAGGTGCCCCTATTGCCTCACGTTGGAAGTGCCCACTCTTACCTTCTCATGTCATCGACCTCTGTGACTTGTACTCTTTGTCTCTCCCAGCGGGGTTATCCTGAGGTGACTTTAATGGACTGCATGCGGCTCTTCACCAAAGAGGATGTGCTTGATGGCGATGAAAAGCCAGTAAGTCCCCTTTCCACGGGAGCAGGAGCGCACGTCCAAGAGACCGCTCTGGGAAAGACCTGCCACCAGCAGATGCAGCCTAGGAGTTCTGGACCTGGCCCCCTGACTTCTCCCCCAAGTCCTCTGTAGCTCCCTTTGTCGTGTCTTGCAGACATGCTGTCGATGCCGAGCCAGAAAACGATGCATAAAGAAGTTCTCCATCCAGAGGTTCCCAAAGATCTTGGTGCTCCGTATCCTTACGATCCCATCCACCATGGCAAGGGCTTGCCTTTATGGAGTGACTGACGACACAGGGCCGAACTGAGGGCGAGCAGAGTAGGAAAAAGGAAACTTGGTAGACTTCCCGTTCCTGGTTTGCTCTTTTGCTTCTGAGAAGTGCTTCACCCTCTTAGGACTCAGTCCCCTTTGCTTTGACTACCCTTGCCACCCTGTCTTCTCCTTGACTCAGTGCCAACCCCAGACCTGAAGCGGTTCTCAGAATCCAGGATACGAACCAGCAAGCTCACAACATTTGTGAATTTCCCACTAAGAGACCTGGACTTGAGAGAATTTGCCTCAGAAAACACCAGTGAGTATTTTCAGCTGGGAGGGCAGAAAAGAAACACAAGGCACAAGGACCTAAAATCCAGGTGGGAGGCCAAGAGGTGGAGAAGCTGCTGAAGAGTGAGTTACGAAAATCAGGAATAGAGGCAGGAGGGAAAGGGAACGTGGGGCATGGAATGCTTTGGGGGCCTGAAACCTTGTACTTGCTCCTCAGACCACGCTGTTTACAACCTGTACGCTGTGTCCAATCACTCTGGAACCACCATGGGCGGCCATTATACAGCCTACTGCCGGAGTCCAGTGACAGGCGAATGGCACACTTTCAATGACTCCAGGTGAGACAACTCTCCCGCAGGGCTCCTGGCTGCCGGACACCTGTACCTCACCCACCTGTGTGGCTTCCACTTTGACCAGATAGGGGAGGTCAGAGCCAAAAGGCCACGTAATATGTCTGAGTCTGCTGCCCCTTTGCAGAATTTCTAGAAAACCTCAAAAGAGATCGGCTTCCGGGGCCCCTAGGGAGAGGAGCAGTGAGCCCTCCCGGTGGGCCAGCCACTCTGCTGTGTGTCCCCGCGGCCCCGCTCCAGGGCTCTGACTCCCGCCCCTCTCTCCGCAGCGTCACGCCCATGTCCTCCAGCCAAGTGCGCACCAGCGACGCCTATCTGCTCTTCTACGAATTGGCCAGTCCACCCTCCCGCATGTAGCAGCAAGGAGCTACGTCCCTTTCTCCCTTCCCCGTGGTGGCCCCACACCCTTAAGTTTTTTTTTTTTTTTTAAAGACAAAAAGAAAAAAAAAAAAAAAAGAACCTGACAAATAAGAGAAAAATAAAGTAAACTAACGCTGCCGAGCAGGAGTTGCTGCGGCCCGGTCAGGGTCTGGAGCCGGGAGCTCCTGAGCCCCACCTGGCGCGAAGATCGACAGGATACCGAGCCTGGAGCCAGCACAGTGCCCCCTCGGCTTCTCTTGTTTGCATTTTTAAGCTTGTGGTTTTTTTCCTGTGTGTAATAAACAACAGCGGTCTGTGGGGAGAAGATCCTGGTCCACTTGCTGCCCTTCCAGCCCCCAGTTCCTCCCGAGAAGACAGCGCCCTCTGGAGCCCGCTGGGAGGATCGCCGCCTGGACGCGCCGGCGCCAGAACCTGGCACCTGTCTTCGCCTGGACCCCGCTCAGCGGTCCAGAAGCAAGAAAAACACTCTTGAGCCAAGAGCCCTCTTAACGCTGCTAACTCCAGGGGGACAGACAAGGGGACGACTTTGGGAAAAAAAAAAAAAAGCTGATTTTGGTTTTTAAAAACCTGTTTTTTTTTTTTTTTTAATTACCATAACTAAAGATTTCAGACGGGAGATGCTTCCTTCACACCTCTTCACAGCTGGGACTTTGTGCTGGTCGTTTTTTGTTTTGTTTTGTTTTTTTGTTTTTAGTTCTTCAAATACAGCTCTTCTAATGCTAGCCCCCAGTGGTGCTAGGTGGGTGTTGGCCAGGCCCAAGCACAGCCACAGTAGACCCAGGATCTAACAAGTTTTTTGTTTTTGTTTGAATGTTTTGGATGGAATCTAGTTGCCTCCAAGAATTGTGCCTTATAGCATTTGGGGACCAGGGGGTAACTTCCCCTCCCTGAAACATCCCTCAGCCTGTTCCCTTTTCCCCAGTGCCATGTTCAACCCCGCTGGGGGAGAGGGGGCCATGCCCTTAGCCCCTGGCTTGGTTTGCATTGCAGTGAGGTGGAGAGGAGAGTAGGTAGAAGGAGATTTCTTCTGGTAGTGTATCAGGTTTTTCCTGCCCACTTCCTCTAAGCCACACCTGGTCTACTCCCCCCAGCTGTTTGAAGGATAGCACAAGCCCCTTATCCCTAGAGCGTCTCTCACCTTTAATTTATTCCCCTTTAATGTGCTTTTTCTTCCTGATCTTCGTGCCCCCACCCCTTCTCAGAGCCTCCTAGACATAGGCCCTTTGGACCGAGTTTCTCAGGGATGCCCATGCCGCCCCTCAGCCCTTCTTGGCATCGGTCTTCAGCCCTACCCCAGGAGCTGGAGCCTGGGTGTTTGGGGACATCTCGCCTCAGCTGTACGATTCCTTCCCACGGGCGTGATTTTGCTCTGAGTAGTTGGACAAAACTCGGTGCTGTCACAGAGAGTAAAGCTGTGAGCACCAAGGCACAGAGCTCTGTGCATCCACACGGCTGGGCCCAGCTTGTGCCCCTTGGAGCCTGAAGCTTTCCAGTGCTCCCAGAAGGAGGCATCAGAGAAAGATGCCCCAAGTTTGACTGGCCTGACCCCCTTCCCCAGGGAAGCCCTGTGAACCTGAGCCAAAGGGCTGATGTGCACTTGTTTACTGTGTAAGCAAGAGTAGAAGAAGGTCTGATGTCCAGTGGAACCTTGTACAGAATAAATAATAGCTTTGAGAAGTTGGTATGACGGCATCTTGATTTGGGAAGGGTCTGTCCCCAGGAAACGCTCTGAACAGATTAGTCGCCATGTATTTTTACTGCTTCGACTAGACTGTGAGTTCCAAGTTCTCGAACATGTTGCCCACTGTTTACATTTTTCAGCTCTACAAAACTCAACTAGCACACATTTTGAATGCTCTATTCATCTGGACTCACCAGTTAACCTCTACATACTTGAGCATGCATCTCCCCTATAAGCTCAACACCGTCTTCACCCATAGGAAATGCGTAGCTAGCAGACACCTTTTACCGCTTTAACGCGGGATCCCCCGGTTCTCCTGACTCCTGGGTATCTGTATGGACCCAGGACGAGCTCCAGCAGAGGCTGGACGTCACCAGGTTTGCTCTCGGAGCAGAGTGGCTGTGCCAGGATGTGGAGGAATGAGACTTGGCCCTCGATAAACGAGAGACTTCAACTTGTCCTATTAATACCTAGAAAGAGCTGCTTCGACCTTAAAGGTCTTGTTCTCCAAAGTGCTTTTTTCAAGGTTTGAACAGATTTAACCCTTTAAAGGGATTGCCTCTTTGGGGCACTCGGGGACTTGTCTCCTTTGATTTTATCTTTTAGGTCTTAGTACTATTCAGACTTTCCATTTCTGCCGCTGATTTTAGGAATCTGGAAGCTGAAGCCTGTGTCAGTGGAACTCAGAGTATTTTATCGGGACTTTTCTAGCTGCCTCCCTGCTCCAGACACTGAAAAGTCAAGGCCCGTCTATTCCATCTTTGCTGAGACAGAAGTGTCTGCTGTCAGACTCACACCACTGGATGAGGCAGTAGTGGGAGCATCGCTTCTGGGCGTTTTCCGGAAGTGGGGAAAACAGTCCCTCAAACCCTGGGATTTCTCCCCGGCCTGACCCAGGGTAAGATTTTAAATGCAGGTGACTTCCCCCCAAACCACAGGTCAATAGGACGGTCTTCACAACGGAAACAGGTTTCTAGCAAAGTGGATGGGTGAGCCCCGAATCCGTGTCACTTGCTGCACTTCTCCCTCGGCTAGTTTTTCCCTGGATGTGGACGCCACCAGTGCGTTCCTGTCGTTTTCCACAGGGGAGCAGAGGACTACAGGTAATGTCCGGGCCAGGGGCTCAGCCCGCCCTACCCTTGCTGCCAGCCCTCCCTTCTGTGCTTAACCTGTGGCGCTTTCTCATTCCCATGGCAACAGGTCCCAGACACAATCTGTCCCCATGTTTCTTTATCCATCAGCTCTGCCTCCTAGCAACAGGGATTTCTGCCCCCTTCTTTGCTTGCATTCCAGCAGGCCGCCCCCTGGGGAGGAAGAGGGGGCTCTCCCCCTGCAACTGCTCTTGTGTGGCCTTGAGCAAGAACCTCCCTGTTTCTGGGCCTTGCGCCTCATCTGCATTAAGGAGATTGGACCTTGAAGTTCTCAGCTCAAGTGTCCTCCTAAGTCACTTCTCTAAATATGTGCCTCCAAGGCCCAAGGGAGGGGGCATTTCGTGCCTCTGGTTTCAGTTTTTGAGAGTTACTTTTTTTTTTTTTTTTTAAACAACCAGTGCTCAGAAAATACGTATTTCTTTCTATAGAGCTTTAGAGGCAAGACCAAAGAGGTCACCTTGGCCACGTTCTCATTTGGCCGGGGAGGACCCAAGCGCTAGAGAAGTCTGGCTCAGCCCACTGGTCTGTCAATGGCAGGGGCAGGATGCTTCTCTTTCCCTCGGAGTACTCTGAGTACTCTGTCTTTGGGGTGAATAATTGACAGCTTGTTACAGGGGTTTCTGCAGCAAATTTTCCAACCTTGTGTCTGTTGGGAGCTGAGCCGAACAGCAGTGTAGCAAGGAAACTCCAACTGCATCCATCCACATACACCCAAGAGCGAAACCAGCACTACCCGGGCCCCAGCCGAGCACCTCTGAGGGCCCCTGTCCTTCGTTGCTCTAGAGGCGGAAACAAGCGCCCAAAGGAACAGGAGGCCGCAGAGACTAGCCCTTATGGTAGAAGCAAATTACTTAATTGCCCTGAGCCTCAGTCTCCTCCTCTGTAATCTGCGCGTAACAGTACCTACTCAGAGCTGGGTCTGAACATACTAGGTGTTCAGATGCCCATGTCCCATGCACACCCCCACATCTCCAGGGCTGCCCCATCAATATCCACATCCTCTTAGTGGGAGATGCTCAGCCACTTTGGTTTCCCTAGCCCCTCAGGATGCTTGTGCCTTCTTCTCTCCTCCGAACAACATACAATAAAGTCTCAGGAATGCAAAGTCTAGCACGTCCCAAACCAGATTTAGTGACGTAGAGCCACAGAAGGGACGATCCAAATCCAAGGGACGGGCATTGCTGACTGCCTGCTCTTTCGCGTGGCCTGCCTCTTGGGGATCATGGAAAGTTGGCTGGGAGGGCGCTGCAGTCTTCCAGGCTCACTAGAGACTAGGGGAGATCCAGAAACCAGGGGATGAGTGTCAAGGCTAGGGGTGGCAGTGAACGAGGATAGGGGGAGGACGATGACTGGCAGATTTGGGGGGAAGGGAGAAAAGTCAGATCCTAAGGCACACCTCCAGTGCTGGCCCCGGGAACACGGAGAAAAAAGGCATTCTCGATGAGAGGAGAAGCCTGGGCACTTGTCTTTAGCAGGAAGGACGCAGCATGTTCCAGGGACGATGAAGAGGCTCCTCGAGCTGGAGTGGAAGTTTGAGCTAGAGAGCTAGCAGGAGAGAAAGCTAGAGAGCCGGGAGTCCCAGAATGTTCCAGCCAAGCTCAGGCTGGCCTCATCCTTCCTAGTGGCAGAAGAGCCACAGAGAGTCAAGGAGAGACAACGGTGTGTGGGGTCAGAGTGAGGGGGCTACAGGGAGCCATGCTCTCGGGAATAGCAGCAGAAGCCCAGGAGAGCTAGACAGCACTGGAGCAGCACCCTAAGTTCCCCTTGCCAAAGGACAGCCACCGACAACACAAAGCCAGAGAGAAGCCTCCCACACAGCCTCTGGGAAACTGCGCTGTGTGCTCACAAGTGAAAAGGCAAATAATGTTTTAGTGTCGTTACGGAAATAACGGTTTTGACCTCTCAAACCTTCTGAAGGCAGTCCCCATCCAAGGGTCCAGGGACGAAGGCTTGCCTCCCTATATACAAGCAGCCCAAGGCCCCCCAGGGGATGAATGGAGAAGAATCTGGGGTGCAGTTTCTCCCCTGAGTATGAGGACAGCTGCATGAGGATCAGAGAATCTGTCCCCTTTGTTTCTTCTCTCCCCTCTGGGATCCTCACTTTGTTCCCCACTGTTGCCAGCAGGCACCGGCCCCCCGTGGAGGGTGAAAGAGGTGTGTCCCGAGAAGCAAGCACTTTGGATTTCCCCCGGGCTAGATTCAGCTCTTGGCTCTGCACCACAGCAGCTGTGACCTGGGGAAGCCTCGGTGCCATCATTCGGGGCACGGTTATGCCACTTCGAGGCGTGGCCTAGGGAGGGAAGCAGCGAGTAAGGCCTCTTGCCGGGGGCCTACTACAGACCGTTATGCAAAGGGTCTAGCCGCAGAGGATGCTGCCTCACTCGCCCTGCGCTGCCCGACTCCGCCCGAGCATGGCTAACACAAACCAGGTTAACAAGTCCTTTCCGTTCTCCCTGAGGACAGCTGGGCCAGGCTGGGTTTTTCCAAGAGACGGTCATCACGGAGGAAGAGGCATGAAGTGGTCTAATTCACAGAGCGTGGGTTTTCTCTCCCGCAGCAGCACGTGGCCCCAAGGACCGGGCTCCACAGCCCGGGACGGGGTGGTGGGGGGCTGCCCCCGCCCGCTCTGTGCCAGGGCTTGGCCACTCTTCCTTCTTCTCCTCTGCCGGGTCGAAGGGCCCCGGGCGGAGGAAGCCAACCCCTCCAGCTCCCCTAGTCACATCAGCACAGACAGAGGCCGCCCGTGCAGATCACAGGCTTCCTGGATCGGCTTAGCTCCCGGTCCTGGCCTCACCAGTAGGCCCACAGGGGCCTCCCAAAGACCCCGGCTTGGCTAACGCCCCGGGCCCTGGATGGGAGAGGCAGTGGTTTTCTCCAGACCCCTCAGGGCTCCTAGGCCTAAAGTGACCAAACCCTCACACTCAGCTTCCAAGGCTCCCTCATGCCTGCATGGTCCTCCTTCCCTCCCAGCACCCGTTGGGTGCTCACTCAATACTTTGGGTGAGGTGAAGAAAGGGGGCGTCCAGCTCCCCTGATCACAGCCCCCGACGAGCACCTAGGTTCCTCTGCGGTGTGCTCTCAACCACGGCCTGTGCCTTTAAGGACCGTTGCCCTGAGCCAAGCTCTTGACCTTAGCATCCTCAGCTGAATTGGATTAAGGAACCATTTCATGCCTTCGCGAATTCCTTCTGGCTGCTTCCTTCCCCAACACAGGGACGGAGTAGCCAGTAGCCTGAACCAGTCAGCCAAGGGCAGTCAGAGTCCGTCTAGTCTGCAGCCCCTTCCCGAAGAGAGCAGAGGCTGCCCCTCTGCTAGGCAGTTTGGGATCAGGGAGCGGGCTCGTGGCGGCCGTGGGCGATCCCAGCGACTCCCAGAGAGCCGTGCAAAGCCTTGAGCCATGAAGGAATGCTCAGATATCATCCTGTGTGTGGAGGCGACAGAACCGAGCAAGGTAAGGGTCACATAGGACCGCTCTCCCGAGCCCCAGATCCCTGCCATGTCTGGGGGCCATGCCAGCTGCCACTGGCCCTCAGCCCTCCAGTCTTTCCCTTCCAGACTGAGTTCTTCAATCCTGCTTTTGAGCCTGAATCAGGGCCGCCTAGCCCTCCAGCGGCCTTCCAGGAGGCTGCCGGCCGCGGCGTCCCAGCTCCCTGGCATGGTAACCATCTCAGGGAGTGACTGCATGGGGGTGGGGGGGCAGAGAAGCCCAGGAGCTGAGGACAGTGTGAGGGATGCCCAGGGGGCTCACAACGTCCCACCCCACTCACCCACAGGTCGGCGCCCCCGAGGGCTGCAGCCGGACTGCCACTTCTCCTGGCTGTGCGTCCTCCTGCTGGCCGGCCTGCTGCTCCTGCTGCTCGGGCTCCTGGTGGCCATCATTCTAGCGCGTGAGTACCAGGCCCTGCCTGGCAGGAGGGCTTTGGAATGAGATTCCATGAGCCATTCTACTCATCACCTCTGGGGACCCGGCTCCTCTGAATCTCACTCCCTCATCTTCCCACCTGCAGAATTGCGGGCTACACCCCTGTCTGGGGCGTCCTATCTGCCGCTGCCTACCCAAGGCCTGACCCCCAGCGAGACCACCCCCCCCACCCCCACCAGCCCTTCCACCACCGCCACCTCTCCGGCATCTGGGAACCCAAAAGGACAGCTGGAGGAGGCAGGCATGAGCCCCTCACCCCAGCCCAGTGAGTACCCAGGGAGGATCTTCCTGGAGAAGAGTCCAAGATGGCAGGAGGACTGGGGGGGAGCGCCGAGGGGGGGAAGTGCAGGAAGGGGAGCCTTGGAAATAAAAGGGTCTCTCTCCTTTTGACCTCGGAACTCTAACCTTCTTCTCTGCAGCCTGTGGGGGCCTCCTTCCGGGCCCGAGGGGCTTCTTCAGCAGCCCCAATTACCCAGACCCTTACCCACCCAACGCCCACTGCGTGTGGCATATCCAGGTGGCCACAGACCACACGATACAGCTCAAGATCGAAGCGCTCAGCACGGAGAGCGTGGCCTCCTGCCTTTTTGATCGCTTGGAAATCTCCCCTGAGCCTGAAGGCCCCCTCCTCAGGTGGGTCCCCCTGTCCCCAGGAGATCTCACCCCTGCCCTGCGCTACTATCTAGAGGACAGAACCGGGGAGCAGCAGTGGGAAAGGCTGGCCTGGGAAGACACCGAGAGACCTGACCTCGGGGCCCAGCTCTGCCACCAGCCTGCCGCATGACCTTGGGAAGGTCGCCGCCCCCCTCTGTCAGATGGAGCTCCCACCTCTGTTGCGGGTGAATAAATGCCCACAAGGAAGGGCCGTCAGGAAAGTCAGTGCTCCCTGGGAAATGAAAGGACCCTCTTTGACCTCATCCTCCCCAGGTCAGGGCTTGAGGCAGGAGGACCGCAGGGCCCAGGCAGCCTCCACTCCTGAGCTCTGAGCCTCCATCACCCCCAACCTGGCTCCTTGCAGAGTGTGTGGGAGGGTGCCTCCCCCCACACTCAACACCAACGCCAGCCGCCTGCGGGTGGCCTTCGTCTCCGACAGCAGTGTGGAGGGATTCGGCTTCCACGCCTGGTACCAGGCTGTGACTCCCGGGAACGGTGAGTGTTCTGCCACCCCGCCTCTGGCTGCCTCTCCGGGCACCCACTTCCCTCCCCTCCACACGGTCCCTGCCCCAGCAAAAGGGGCGGAGACTCTGGGAGGTTCTGAATCCGACGCCCTCTCCAGGGAGCTGTGCTCCCGACGAGTTCCCCTGTGACCAGCTCGTCTGCCTGCTGCCTGACTCAGTGTGCGATGGTTTTGCCAACTGTGCTGACGGCAGCGATGAGACCAACTGCGGTGCCAAGTTCTTGGGTACGGGCCCCGCCAGGCACAGGGCGGGTACTGTCTATGGGCATCCGATCTGGGTTCGGCCGGGGCTCCCCAGCTCTGGCCCAGCCCCAAACTTGCCTGGATATTCTCCTGGCCCAGAAGTTGCTTCCTCAGGGGGCTGGCCCAGACTCTCCCCTGCGGTCCCCACCCGGCCGGCCGGCCGGCCAGCAGGGCCAAGGCACTGACCCTGGCAGACTCCTGAGCCCCACCTCCCCTCTGCAGGGTGCGGGGGGAATCTGACTGGGCTCCAGGGCACTTTCTCTGCCCCCGGCGACCTGCAGAGCTACCCTCACCAGCAGGTAAGCGGGTGCGCCACGGGGGGGGGGGGGGGTGTGTGGCAAGGGCGTACATACACCTGTGCCCCCGGGTTAGTGTGACCGGGAACAGCTGGGAGGTGCTGCCCAGCTCCAACAGGCAGCAAGGGAACAGTCTTTAGTGCTTCCTGGGTGGCCCCATGTCCCTGTGCTGGGTACACTCCTCTCTGAGAGCAGATGAGCTCAAAGGCCCCTCCACCACCCATGAGGAAGGCTTGGTGGGCCGCCCCCTCCCGCGCCCTGCCTGCAGGGAGAAGGCCCTCCTGGAGCCCGGCCTGGATGCCCAGAGCGGGACAGGGGGAAGAGCCCTGACCCACTCCCTCCGTACCCTCCCCCAGCTCTGCACCTGGCACATCTCAGTGCCTGCGGGACATGGCCTAGAACTGCGCTTCCACAACTTCAGCCTGGAAGCTCAGGACGAGTGCAAGCTGGACTACGTGGCTGTGTATGAGAGCAGCGACACAGGGGCCCTTGGCCTCCTAGGCAGGTAGCCACCCAAGCAGGAGCCCCGGAGAAACTCCGTCCTCCGCAGTCCGACGGTCAAGGCCTCCCGCAGACTCACCCTGCCCTCTCCCTGGCTTCCAGTTCCTTCTGCTCTCAGCCAGAGGTCTCTCCACCGTCACCCCAGGAAGAGGCTTGTCCTTCCGCAGCCCAAAGCCTTTGTCCGGCTTTGCCCCTGTGCAGAAAGTCACTTCCCGGTCCCCTCCCTGCCCGGCTCTCCTGCCCGCCGGGGCCCACTCCCACTTCCCCTCAACCCCTCACGGCTGTTTCCCATCTCTGACTGGCTCAAGTTCAAGCAGTTTGCTTAATTCTTTGCCTACTAAATATGTATGTCTTTCTCCCAGGCCCTAAGGGCCGTGAGTCAGCGGCCGTGTGTCCCATCCCCTCTGGCCTGGGCCGGAGCACCAGCTCCAAGGGAGGTCCGCGGGACCACCCCGGGTGGCCCACGGGCCCCCGCCAGGTGTGCTCTCGGCCTCGGGCAGGTTCTGCGGAGTGGAGCCTCCACCTCGCCTCATCTCCTCGCACCAGCGGCTGGTGGTGCTCTTCAGGACAGACCGCGGCATCGGCACCGGGGGCTTCTCGGCCACCTACCGGGCCCTCAATGCCACCGAGAGTACGTGCCCTTGGGGAGCGGGTGTGGGCAGTGGAGGCACCTCTGGGAGAACGAGGAAAGGCTCTGAACCTGGTCAGGGCACTGCGAAGGCAGTGTGGGGGCACAGGCCTATCCCAGGGCACCGCTGTGCCCCCTATGCCTGCAGACCCCTGTGGGCCCCGCGAGTTCTCCTGCCGTGACGGCGGGTGTAAGAGTCTGCAGTGGACATGTGACACATGGAGACGCTGCCAGGACGGCGGCGATGACAGCTGCAGCAGCCCCTTGTTCCCACCCCCAGGTGAGAAGCCCCCGCCCCCAAACACCGTGGGCAGGGCCAGGGGGGAGGCCAGAGCAGACTGGGAGCCCATTCATAGAAACCCCACTGGCACATTCCATCACAGCCCGCCCACGTCCTCCCCAATGGGGGGACTCCGCAGAGTCCAGGGAAGGATTCACCCCCGGTGGTGGCAATGGTACCTGACACCACCCCCAAGGGAAGTGGGGATCTGGGAGTCGATGGTTGGGGCTTCAAGAACCGGCCCAGCCTAGTCACACAGAGAGCCTCTCTGTACCGCCCACCTCGGAGGGGAAGGTGAGGGGCCCCTGGCTGGCTCAGGCAGGAGAGCATGCAACTCTTGATTTTGGGGTCGTGAGTTCAAGCCCCACGTTGGGTGTGGAGCCTACTTCAAAAAAAAAAAAGAAAATGAAGATGATGATGATGATGATGATGAAGGCGAGAGCCGGGGAGCTCCTTCCAGATGCCCAGCAGGGCCTGCCAGTGTCAGCGCCCCATGCTCCCAAGATCGGAAGGACTCCTGCATGAAGCCCAGGGCTGGCGAAGGATGCTTGGGCAGGCTCTCAAGGATAATGGGCACCCGCGATGTGTGCAAAGCATCTCTCCATGTTATCTCCTTTGATTCCCACAACAACCCCCAAATGACCCAGAGGGAGCCGCTAGGTGACTTGCCCCAGGTCGCCAGCCCGTGTACCCCCACCCCCGATTCTCTTACAGAGCTGGCTTGTGAGCCCATCCAGGTGGAGATGTGCACCGGTCTGAGCTACAACACCACGGCCTTCCCGAACGTCTGGGTGGGCATGGCCACCCAGGAGGAGGTGGTGGAGATCCTCAGAGGTTATAAGGTGCTCTGGGCAGAGATTAGGAGGGACCCCCAGGAAGTGGAGGGAGCCTAGGGAGTGAGGTGCCTGAGGGCTGTTCTCCTCCTTCCACAGAGCCTGACAAGCCTGCCCTGCTACCAGAGTTTCCGGAGGCTTCTCTGCGGGCTGCTTGTGCCCCACTGTACTCCCATAGGCAGCGTCCTTCCCCCCTGCCGCTCTGTCTGCCAGGAGGCCGAGCGCCAGTGCCAGTCTGGCCTGGCTCTACTGGGCACCCCCTGGCCTTTCAACTGCAACAGGCTGCCCGAGGCGGCTGGTCTGGAGGCCTGTGCCCAGCCCTGACCCCAAGGCGGGCCCCTGCCCCTCTGCCCGCCCGGCCACCTTTGCCAATCAGCGTAGGCAGGCAGGGGACAAAAGAAAGAGGACTAGCATGGGACTCTGGCCATCCTCTCTGGAGCCTCCCAGGGAGGGGAAGAGGAGTCCTGGACAGGGCTAATGGAAGCTTCTCTGTCCCATTCCTTGCCCCCGCTCCACACGGTGCCATTGACCGTGAGGACTGCCTCCCGCCCAAGCCTCTCACCCTGATTTCCAATCTTTGCCTTCCCCTCCCCAGAGACCTACTTTTTCAGGTTCTTCACCTGCCTTCTGACTCTTTCACTTATTCAACAAAAATTTATTGAGTGCCTAGTAATGCGGCAGGCCTGTTCTGGTCCTAGGGATCCAGTTTTCCGTCTGCCTCTAGAACTGTCCCCCCGCGGTTCTCAGCTTGTTTCCCCCGGGGACTAGTCTTGGCCTTGGTCTAGGTCACCACACCATCTTTCCTTCCCGCTCCGGAGAGCAGCGGGTGCCACGAGTGTGCGGCGCACAGCTCTGCCTCCCTGTGCCCAGCTTAGACTCCCTACCCCTCCTTTCTCCCCCAAACCTTGGCCGGCAGCCGGGCGAAACCACGAGTTATTTCCCTGCTATTTCCCGGCCGGGAGCTCTTGGCCCCTGAACAACTGGTTTCCTCTTGGAGTCTGGGAAGAGCAGAGCGGAGCCGGAGCCGGCAGGGAGTGAACCCGGACCAGGGGGACGCTGCTGAGGGCAGGGGGGCGCCTGGCAGGGGAGAAGCACAGGGGCGGGGCAGGGGTCAGCTGGAGGGTCCGGAGTAGCGAGCGCCCGAAGGAGGCCCCGGGAGACGGGAGGGGGTGAGTGTGGCTGAGGGCGGGAGGGGGGTGGGGACGGCAGGGCCACGGAGTGGAGTGGGGTGGGGGGAGCGGCCAGCCTCTCTTGTCCCCCACCCCCGGCTCCCTCCCGGTCCTCGGCTCTGGGGGAGCCCCTCCTTCGCGCCCCACCCCCGCGGGCGGCTCAGCCTCAGGCCCGTTGCAGTGGGGTGGGGACCCACCCGGCCGCCCCGGGGTGGGGAAGGAGAGGCCGGTGCCGGGATTCTGGGTCCCGACTCCCGTCCCGCCTGGCCCGCAGACTGCGAGAGGACCCCGGCGGCCAGAGTCCCCGTGCCAGCGCCATGAGGCCGCTCGTCGCCCTGCTGCTCCTGGGCCTGGTGGCCGGCTCGCCCCCGCTGGACGACAACAAGATCCCCAGCCTGTGCCCGGGGCACCCCGGCCTTCCCGGCACTCCGGGCCACCACGGCAGCCAGGGCCTGCCCGGCCGGGACGGCCGCGACGGCCGCGACGGCGCGCCCGGGGCTCCGGGAGAGAAAGGCGAGGGCGGGAGTCCGGGTAAGGCGGCGGCGGGGTCGCTGTCCACCGGGCGGTCAGCGCTCGCCGGGCCGAGGGCGGGGGCTTGGGATCCCGCCAGGGGGCGCCGCTGGGTTCAGGAAGAGGGGCGCGGGGAGTGGGGTGACGCAGCACGCGCCGGCCGCGGCTCCGGGGACCCTCTCCTGCGGGCCCGGGGAGCTGGCGGCAGGGTGGCCCTCGCCCGGGAAGCGGCGGCCGGGAGCCTCAGATAAAGGGGGAGGGTGCCGAGCGGCGCCCCCAACGCCCCCGACGCCCACGGCTGCGCGGGGGCACCGCCGCCACACTCGCGCCAACCGCGCCCCGCTCCCCCGCAGGACTGCCGGGGCCACGAGGGGAGCCGGGGCCGCGAGGAGAGGCGGGACCCGTGGGAGCCACCGGGCCTCCGGGCGAGTGCTCTGTGCCTCCACGCTCCGCCTTCAGTGCCAAGCGCTCCGAGAGCCGGGTGCCTCCGCCGTCGGACGCGCCCCTACCTTTCGACCGCGTGCTGGTGAATGAGCAGGGACATTACGACGCCACCACCGGCAAGTTCACCTGCCAGGTGCCCGGGGTCTACTACTTCGCGGTCCACGCCACCGTCTACCGGGCTAGCCTGCAGTTTGATCTGGTCAAAAATGGCGAGTCCATCGCCTCTTTCTTCCAGTTTTTTGGGGGGTGGCCCAAACCAGCCTCGCTCTCCGGGGGCGCCATGGTGAGGCTGGAGCCAGAGGACCAGGTGTGGGTGCAGGTGGGCGTGGGCGATTACATTGGCATCTATGCCAGCATCAAGACAGACAGCACCTTCTCGGGGTTTCTGGTGTATTCTGACTGGCACAACTCCCCTGTCTTTGCTTGATGTCCACTGGAAAGTGAGCGCAAGTCTCTCACTCCTGGGAAGCCGGTACGACAGGGACAGCCACATCATCTGGGAGGGCTGGCCCCCCTTGGGATGTGGTGAAGGACTCCGTCCTAATGCTGGCAGAGAATGGGGACAGAGTCTGTCTGAGGTCAGGGCTGGCAGTGTGGGGCAGTAGCTGGATTTCTGCCCAAAACCAGAGGAGCCCTCTTTGCTGGCAGGTGTGGGTCCCCCAGTTGCTCTGGCCCAGGCCCCCAGAAGTGGGGTGCCCTCTTTCTGATGCTCTGCTTCTGTGGGTCCTCCCTAGTCCTTCTTATTCCTGGGCCCTTTTCTCAGAGATTATTCAATAAATCAAACAAAACAAAACAAAACAAAAACAACCTACTGGCTCAGCCTTTCTTCATTAGTGGTGGGGATGCCCTGATGGTGAGGATGGGGGAGGGGAGAGGGAGTGATGGGAAGATGTGCAGGGTGGTGCCCCGACAGAAGGAAGGGCGCTCAGCTAGATGAGCCATGGGGCAGGAGATGCAGGAAGCAGCGCAGGTGAGTGAGGCGCCGCTGGGGACAACCCCAGAGCTGCCCCCTGAGTTGTGCTGGATGTGAACCCCTTCTGGAGCGGGGCTCTAGCCACCTTTGTCTGACTCAAAGATGTCATATGAACTGGGCGGGGGCTACTTCACCACACACATCCCTACCCTGATCAACAAAAAGGATCCCCGGGTTTGCATTGGAGACCCCTCTGGCTGCTTACCTGGTCTAATGACTGGAAAGCTATTTCTCTGTCCCCCACGCCCGGGGAAGTGGTGTGTTCCTGGGAGGCTAGAGATAAGTAGTTTCTGAGATGACCACAAGAGGGCGTCCCAACTCCAGAATGCAGCGATGATCCCCGGGCGCTTGAGCTCAAGACTGCTAGGGTAGTTCGGGGGGAGGACGGGTATTGAGGTCTGCCAGTGTAATTCCAGATGGGGGGTGCAGGAAAAGGGGGTCCTTTGCTCCCAGCTCAGGAAGTTTATCTTCTCTCATAAAATGTTTATCCTCACATTAAACAGACTGGAAGGAGCCGAGCCTCCCCTTGCTCAGCTCCCTCTCTAGGGTTGGAGGAAGGGGGGCAATCCCTCCCCAGGCCTCCCAGCTCCAAGGTGGATGTGGTGAACTCCCCCCACCGAACTGGGCATAGCCTGGGTGGGCCGCGCCACTAAGTCTGAGGCTAGCCACAAAGCCCCTTGGAGGTTCCCCTCCTCTGACCTTCAGAAGCGAGCCCCAGCCCCACCCCCATCCCAATGACTAACAAACCAGGGCTCGGCAGACCCACAATCAGTTCGCCTCTCAACCCCAGAGAATGTGGAGAGGCCTCTTCTCAGTTTCTTTCTAACTACTCTTCCTCCCACCCCTTCCACCCCCCACCTCCCCACCCCCGCCAACTGCCCAACAGCTTCCAGAAGGCTGCCCTGGCATTATGCTCCTAGATTTAACATACAATTATGTGGGAGGGTCCCCCCCTCCGTCTTGCTGGGTCTGTGAGGGCAGATATGAGCATGGGTCCTGGACTTCAGCTCCCAGCTCTCCGCCAGGGGAGGCCTCACAGCCCCACTCCAGTCCAAGAGACACAAAGACACACCAGTCTACCGGGTGGTAAGTACTCCTCCAGGGATCGCAAGGGAGCTTGGAGTCCAGGCTGCAAGAACCCCAAATTCCCTCCTGGGAAAAGCGGCACTAGAGAAGCTGGGAAGCTGACTCAAGGGATGAGAACGTTCACACGCCTCTCTACTAGGGCTTCATTCTGGCAAAAGTAAAAAAGACTGGGAGGGCTTTCCAAAAGCCAGGTGTGTGAGAGCACCAATTGGAGGGGGCAAAGGCGAACCCAGCCACACCTGGCATGGGCTCTCTCCAAGGCACAGTCCTCAGACCCTCTCTTATCCCCACCAGGTCCCCTACAGACCACAGTGACTCCAGCAGGACTGAAGGACCCTGCTGCAGCCTCAGTTACCCTGACCAGCTGCTCCCCCCTGTAAGGATGCACACAGAGGCCATCAGAGCTGTCAAGAGAAATTTATTCACCAGAAACTGGGCCGGACAGACCCGTCAGGGAGCTGCATACTCCTAGGTTGGCCCCTTCCATATTTGGACCCTAGTGAAATGTGTAGTCTGCTCTCCCCAATGCCAGGGAGAGACAAACAGAAGGGGAACTGCCATTGTTCTCTGTGATGTGGGGAGTGAAAGGGGTAGGAGTAAAAATCTGGTTATCCCTCCTGAGGCTCCCAGTGGAGCTGGGGTGCCGGAGGGTAACATGGTCCCAAAGCCAGGTGCAGACACCCAACCCCCCAAGGGGTAAACTCTTGATCCTAGCTGTTGGATCAGGTTGGGAGGGAGCCTCCTAAGATCAAGACAGGCAGAAGTGGTCACTCTAAGGGCACCTGAGAGATACTATCCCCAAGGCCTACGAGTGCACAGGTGCTCTGGCTGAAAGCAAAGGTTCAAGTTCATTCCGAGGCCCTTGCATTACCAAAACATCCGAAGGACAGTGATGTGTTGTGGCTGCAGAAGCTGGGGAGGAAATGGGAAGGCGTCAGGTAGAGGACCTACAAATCCCCAATAGGAAAACCAGAAGGAGAAGGGGAGCCCCAGAGGTTGGCATCTGGATGAGCCCTGGCATGCTGGAGGGGGGTCCACAGCAGTCTCAGGGCCTTGCATAGTGACACACTCACCACCTCCGGCATCACACAGGGGCGCACTGAGCAAGGAAAAGCTGCTACCCTACCCCACCCAGCTCACAGTCTTCCAGGGTATCCTATCTCAATGTCCTGGACGTATGGCTTGGAGGCTTGGCGTGACGGCCATGGGGGCGGGAGGGGATTCAGGCCAGGAACCAAGAGGTCAGGTGTGAAAGCGGTCCTAGCGCAGGGGGCTTCATGGAGCACGGCAGAGCGGGCAGGCAGGGAAGGAGTCTTCAGAGGTAGACATTGAGGGTCTGCAGAATGCCCCGGCGGCAGAGTGGGCAGTTGCGGTGGTAGACGGGGTGGCGCATGAGGATCTCAGTGCAAGCCTGGCACAGGCACAGGTGCCGACAGGGCAGAAGCAGCACCGTCTTGCTCTGGTCCTGGCAGATGACACACTTCTTCCGCTCCTCCTGCTCCTTAAGCAACTTCCACGGGTCTTGCCCCGCTACAGACTCCTCCTCGTTGAGCCTCTCCCGGCCACGGGCAGCCGTTGCTCTGGCCATCCTGACCTCTTCCTCCTCAGCTGCCTCTGATCTGGGCCCTGCTTCAGGAAGAGTGTCCTGTCGCCAGGTCCTGGCTGAGGGCACCCTCCTAGGGCCACCCTGAGGGGCCCCAGGAGCCCCTCCCCGGTTCGGCCAGGTGGCCAGCTGCAGGCTGCGGCTCCAGACTCGGCGCCAGGCCTCCAAGTCCAGTGCTAGGCGAGACAGCCGCACCACATCCTCTCGGAGCCGGTGGTAGGACGGCCGGGCGTGGAGCTGACTGAGTGCCCGGGTGGCCAGTCTCAGGGTGAGGTCCGGGTGCAACACGGTCACCATCACTGCCAGCACGCAAGCCAGCAGCACCAGGCCGGTGACATTGACAAGCACGAAGCTGGCCAGGAGGCGGGCAGCTGACGCTAGGAGCTCTAGTGCTAGCTGGCAGGGGGTCCAGAGGAGGATGGCCATGGCCACGGCACTGCTGGAAATGTGGGCTAGGAAGGCAGCTACAATGTCCGTCATCCTCCACAGCGGCCCCATCACTGCATCCCACAGGGCCAGCATCAGGGAGAAAAGGTTCTGAGTGCCGATGAGGCAGATGTTGACCAGGCTGTTGACCACGTAGGCCACCAGGCTCATGGCAATGGCACAGACGTCACAGGCCTGGCGCAGCAAAGCGTGGCCATTGGAGACCATATTGAGGACACCCCGGTGCAGTATCTCCCGGCTCCTGAGTGCCCCGTGAGAGGCCAGGTGCCCCAGGAGCTTTAAGCTCTCCAGGCCAGAGCAGCAGCTGTACAGCAAGGTACACAAGGCCTGCAATCCCCCAAAGGTGAACCGGACCAAGGCTTCAATCAAGGCTAGCAATGAAAGCAGGACTCCGCGGCCCAAGTGCAAAAGACTAGTCAGTACCGTGTGTGGCAGGTTGTAGATGAAGGCCAGGAGCCAGGCCAGGGAAGCCAGGAGGGAGGACACCAGCAGGAAGTTGAGGTCCAACACCAAGGTCAGCAGGTCCAGCACAAGGCCCACCCCATTCACTATCAGGTACACAGCCTCCATGATAGGGCTGTGGAGGTTAATCCAAAACGAAGTCTGGCTCCAGGTTGAGGGGGGTGTCAAGGCTGATAATATCTGGGGGCGTCGGGGGTTAATTTGGAAGGGAAGTGAGCAGTCTCCAAGCCAGGGAGAACCAAGAATCTGAGAAAGTGGGTTAGAGCGAGGTGGAGTCTCAATGGAGGGAAAGGGGGCCAGGTGCCGGTCCAGAAGTCCCGGTTTTGAAGGCGGGCTGTCTGGGAAGGAAGAGGCCAAACATCTCTAAAGTGGAGGTGAGCTCGGGCTGGAGGAGAGAGCTCAGCTTTGGAGGCCTGGTGGTGGCGAACCACGGCCGGGCAGGGGGTCAGACCGAGAGGAGACCGGGAACGGATGGTTTCGGGCCGGGGCCGGGTGGGGGCGGCGCAGGCTGGGCGCGGGCTCGCGGTCCAGCTACGCAGGTACCCCTGTCCCCGCCCGGCCCCCGTCCTCTGGGCTCGCGGCGCTTTGAGTCCAAAGGGGTAGTAGAGAAGGGAGTCAGCCTCAGCAAACCCCAAACGCGGTCTCTACTCCGCTGGGCGCCGCCATCTTGTGTGCGAAGGGGTGGGGCAAAAAGCGTGATTAGGAGGGCGGGACAACGAATTCTGGCCAATCGTTGGAAGCAACCTCAGGAATCATCGAGCACTCATTGGACCGTTTGAACCGCGCCCAAACATATTTACTCTCCAAAGGGAAGGGCGGAGACAGCTTGAAATCCCCGCCCCCTTGAGGCGGCGATTGGTCAGTTGACGCGCAGAAGCCGATTAGGCCCTCCTCCTAGGCCCTGCCCCAAACAGAGCAGGAGTTTGGACTGGACCAGATACCGGTGCTGTTCTTTCTCCTGGACCCCGGTCGTGAACTTTTTAGGTGAGAGTCGCAGGTTACTGCCTCGGAGCTGGGCTCTGGGATTGCACCGCCTCCACACCCTCCTCAGACTTGCTGCCTCGTCCTCCTCTATTCATTTGTTCATTTAGTCTATCATTTAGTGAGTTCCTGCAAATACGTTGAGGATACAAAAAATGTTTAAGGGGGTGTGCTCTCAAGACGGTCACAAGGGGAAACACATTGTCACAGGGGACTCCCAAGCTGCTATTCCAAACTGTTTCCTCCAGCGTCATCAGCTTTTCTCGGCATCTTCAGGAGATTATCTCATTGTCATTATGACAAGGAGGCCACAGGCCAGAAATAGCTCACCCTCCTTCACTAGTCCCTATTAATTTGTTTACTTGAGCATTCTAGTTCTGTATCTACCCCTAGGTGGCTCTAGGTTCCTCAATAAGTTATCCTTTCCTTTAATATTCAAAATATACTTGAGACCCCATCCCAAATCCGTTGGGAAACCTGGTATTCTCCACTAATGCCAAGGATACTTGAAGATCTCATCCTTAAGTTGTTGTTTCAGTTTCCTGCTTGCTTGAAGGCTTCATCTTCATCCTGGCCTGGACTCCTAAGGGTCTGTCCCCATTCACCCACCCAACCCCAAACTCTACCTTAATCCCTCACTCCCCAAATCCCCACTGATAGGAAGCTGAGCCATGCAGCAAGCCTTTAACTGAGATGTGGCAGTCCCACCGGGGAGACAGCACAGTGCAGAGCAAGGACTGCAGTTTCTAAAACTCCACGAGTTTTGCCCCAGCCTCTCTTACACACCTGTCGGGCCCCAACTTAATATTTTCCTTTTTCTTTTCTCTCTCTCTTTTTTTTTTAAGATTTTATTTATTTGACACAGAGAGAGAGATTACAAGTAGACAAAGAAGCAGGCGGAGAGAAAGGGGGAAGCAGGCCCCCTACTGAGGCAGAGAGCCCCATGCGGGGCTCGATCCCAGGACCCTGAGATCATGACCCGAGCCGAAGGCAGAGGCTTTAACCCACTGAGCCACCCAGGTGCCCCACCAACTTAATATTTTCTCTGAGACGTGTTTTTCCTTCCTCTTCCTTTTCCTCTTGGGTTTTCCCCCTCCCTTTCTGTAGCCCTCGGACTCCCAACTTCCTATTTTGTTACATGTTACATGATTTTGCAGTATACTCTGTCTCTACCCCCAAGCCAAGCTAAGCTCTAACCACAAAATGCTCATCTCTCTAGACAAGGGAGAATAACATAAGGATTTGTATTAGCCTCCTGCTCAGAGCACAGTCTGTTGCGGTTATTGCTACTGATGTTTTTATTGTCCAACTGTGCCTC
>CM052815.1:79685419-79721240 GCA_028533885.1 Nasua narica
GCCCCTCTCTCCTCCCTACATGACGATTTCGAATCTGTGCCTTCAGCCTGAATCTCTCGCAAAGTTTGGGTTGCATCCGCTTCCTGGACATAGACAGCGCCTGGATATCGCACTGGTGCTTCAAACTCAACATGTCCAGGGGTGCCTGGGCAGCTCAGTCGGTTAAACATTTGCGTTGGGCTCAGATCGTGATCTAAGGGTCCTGGAATTAAAACCCGCGTGGGGCTCTCTGCTCCGTGGGGAGCCTGCTTCTCCCTCTCCCTCTGCCCACCACCGCCCGTCCCCACCACTTGTGTTTTCTCTCTGTCAAATAAATAAGTAAAAATCTTTTTTAAAAAAAAAATTTTTAGAAAATAAACCAAATCGGGACGCCTGAGTGGCTCAGTTGGTTGAGCGGCTGCCTTCGGCTCAGGTCATGATCCCAGCGTCCTGGGATCGAGTCCCGCATCAGGCTCCTTGCTCGGCAGGGAGCCTGCTCCTCTCTCTCTGCCTCTGCCTGCCTCTCTGCCTGCTTGTGTTCTCTCTCTGTTAAATGAATAAATAAAAAAAAAAAATCTTAAAAAAAAAAAAAGAAAATAAACCAACTCAACATGTCCGAAATCAAACTCAACAAACTTGCTGTGCCTACACTATGTGCAATTAACCAGCCAGCTTTCCACATAAGACCTTCTTGGAACGGGCAGGATCCTCTAAAACAGTATTTCCATTAGTTTGGGACCAAAGCTTCCCCTCTGAGTGATCTGAGATTCACCAAAGCTACTTTTTTTTTTCCCAAGATTTTATTTATTTATTTATTTGACAGAGAGAGAGAGAGAGAGACCACAAGGAGGCAGAGAGGCAGGCAGAGAGAGAGGGAGCAGGCTCCTGCTGAGCAGAGAGCCTGATGCGGGGCTCGATCCCAGGACCCTGAGATCATGGCCTGAGCTAAAGGCAGAGGCTTAACCCACTGAGCCACCCAGGCGCCCCACCAAAGCCACTTTGAATGAGCTATAACCTTTGACTCAGCTGACCACACAGCTGTGGGCAAGCAGAGGTCATGTGCGGCCCCAATTCTTATGACAAATGAATTGCTGTCCTACAAAATGCTCTTCATTCTTAAGCTAAAAAGGACCATGTGAACAGAATGCGAAACAAGTGCTGGGACGACACCCCCTTGAAAAAGCCAACATACTTCCCCGTGCTGCAGGATTATAAACCATTCCCCTTGAAGTGACCATGGAAATGGTGGTTGGATTTGAAGTCAAGTGGTATCTCTACTACTTGATAATGTTTCTCTCTCCTTCAGGACTGTGTTTTAGATAAGAGCCTCTTCAAACCCACAGTTGGGGAAGTGGGGGTCATCATCTGTTCGGAGGCGGGAGAAAGAAGATGAGAATGTTGGTGGAAAAGAGCCGACACCAACTGACAATAAGGAAGAAGTTCAAGTTCAAGTACTAGTGTGAGTTGTGGTGATGGAGAAGATCTGCAGCCAGTTCCTAAGAAAACCGAATGTCTAGAGGTACTCTCTATCCTTGCAGAATTTTATAACAGAAGTTGGAGTGGGGAGTGGAGGGAACCAAAGCCCTCCAGCGCCTGCCCCCAGGTTTCCGCTTTCCGCTGTGGTGCTTACTGTAGGGATTTTGTTTCGCTAGGTGAGAGAGGCCTGCAGGGACAATAAAAGGGGATTTTAGAGTTGAGGTCAAACCATGAAAGAACGTCCGAATCAGGGACATTCTTGTTCTTGTTTGTGGTATTACGTGTACCTTCACCCTCCCTGTCAGCACCCCATCAAGCATTCAGTATAGTCTATATTACCGCCGTGGTTTTTAGAGTTGGATTTTTTTTTCCTTTTTGATCTAATTTTGCTTTTGACTTACACAAATCATTTTACAGCATCCCAAAGTCAAAACTATGTTAAAACGTACATTCATAGGTTTGTTTTGATTCTGTCCCTGCCCACCCAGCACCAGCTAAGGGCCCTGCAGATCACCAACATACTAAAAAATGTTTTCCTTAGTCAATCAGGGTCCAGGGCTTGGTACTGGCCTGGCAGAACTCATAACCCTAGACATCAGTTCTGCTAACGACCCCGTTCAGGCCCAGAAGAGCCCTCTTCTGTGTCTCATAGTGTCCTGGAAACATCAGGTGAGTGTATCCAAATGCCACAAACAAAACTCCTGAGTTTTCATGTGGGGGAGGGTTTGAGTAGCTGAAGTACTTAGGTAAGAAATACATTAATTACCTAGTCAAATCCTCTGGCTTTTCTTCTTGTTCTAATTTATGGTTCCAGAAGTACTCAGAAAGTAACGCACTAGCCGAGGAACATTTGTAATATTAATTCAGATTTTTTAAAAAATGTGTATATATGTAAATCTACATGAAACATGCATTCGTATTTAATGGGTTTTAGCTCTGTTTTGACGTCAGGAAAGGACTGAAAAAAAGCACCCCATGATTTTAGGCATTGCTTTAAGACATTATTGGGAGTGGGATGCCTCGGTGGATCAGTCAGTTAAGCATCTGACTCTTGATCTCAGCTCAGGTCTTGATCTCAGGGTCATGAGTTCAAGCCCCGTGTTGGGCTCCATGCTGGGCATGGAGCCTACTTAATTTAAGAAAAAAAAAAAAAGAATTGTTGAGGGCAAGTCAGTGACAATGGGACTGACATGATTAGCAAAGGTAAAGGAGAAAAAGTCATTTTTTGGACCAAAAATCCAGAAGCATTTTTGTGCCATGGCGCATAGTTGAACTTGTTACTAGACCTCAGCGCAGTTGTGCTGACCATGATGGCATTCTCCAGAACAATAGAAAGATTATATACAATGTTTTCTGGATCTGCCCAAAGATGAAACATCTTGGAAAGACACACATCACACTTGGCCTTACTCCCTCTCTGGACACATGATGGGAATGCTGGCTAGGTGCCGTTAAAACAAGTAGATTTAGGGGCGTCTGCGTGGCTCAGTGGGTTAAAGCCTCTGCCTTCAGCTCAGGTCATGATCTCAGGGTCCTGGGATCGAGCCTCTGCCTCTGCCTGCCTCTCTGCCTACTTGTGATCTCGCTCTCTCTGTCAAATAAATTTTTAAAAATTTAATAAGTAAAATCTTAAAAACAAACCAAGTAGATTTAATGTAGATAAGATATCAAAAGAACTTGAAGAGTTAAGCAAAACAACAGAAGATTCTCAAATAAAGAGCAAATTATGGTCTCGGGTGGAAAATGAAAAGACTCTTCAATATACACTCTTCGCAGACATTTGAGATGGACTGTTGCATGATATTAAAAATACTGAGGGACACCTGGGAGGCTCCGTCGGTTAGGCGTCCGGCTCTTGATTTTGAGTCGGGTCTGATCTCAGGTTGGTGAGATGGGGCCCTACTTCGTGCTGGGCATGGAGGCTGCTTAAGATTCTCAGTCTCCCACTCCCTCTGCCCCTCCACCCCTCCCTTTCTCTCTCCTTTTCGAAAATATGTGTATATAGATAAATAATGTTGACAAAAGTTTAACCAAAATAACCTAAATCTGTTTGGCTATTTTACTTTGTTTACAATTGATGAGACAGTACTAATACATTTTTTTAAAAGATTTTATTTATTTATTTGAGTCTGGAGAGACAGAGAGAGCATAAGTAGCAGGAAGGGCAGAGGGAGAAGCAGACTCCCCACTGAGCAAGGAGCCCAGTGTGGGGCTCCATCCCAGGACCCCGGGATCATGATCTGGCTCAAAGGCGGATGCTTAACTGACTGAGCCACCCAGGAGCCCCTAATACATTATTATTATTATTAACTCAAGTCCACAGTTTCCATTAGTGTTGACTCTTCGTGTGGGTTTTGACAAATGTGCGAGGCCACGTATCTACCATGCAGTGTCATATGGAATATTTTCACTGCCCTAAAAACCCCCTTGTTCCATCTATTCATCCCTTCCCTCCCTCTCCCCACCTCCAGCTCCTGGCCATCACTCATATTTTTACAGTTTCCATAGTTTTATCCTTCCCAGAATGTCAAATCATTGGAATCTCACAGTACGGAGCCTTTTCAAGTTAGCTTCTTTCACTTAACAATACGTATTCAGGGTTCCCCCATGTCTTTCTGTGACTTGATAGCCCGTTTCTAATTATCTCTCAATAATATTCCACTGTAGGGGCGCCAGAGTAGCTTAGTCAGTTAAGCATCTGCCTTCAGCTTAGGTCATGATCCCAGGGTCCTGGGATGGAGCCCCATATCGGGTTCCCTGCTCCTCAGGGAGTCTGCTTCTCCCTCTCCTACTGCCCCTCTCCGTGCTTGTGCTCTCTCGCTCTCTCTCTCAAAATCTTGAAAAAAAAAATAATATCCCACTCAATGGATATACTTGCCATTTATCCATTGTACTGCCGAAGGACATCTTGGTTCCTCCAAGTTTTAGCAGGGGTGAGTAAAGCAGTTATAAACATCCATGCACATGTTTTTGTGCGGACAGAAGTTTTCAGCTCATTTGGGTAAATACCAAGAAGAACGATTTCTTGATCACACGGTAAAGAGTATGTTTTATTTTGTAAGAAACCGCAGAACTGTCTTCCAGAGTGGCCGCACCATTCTACATATTCCCGTCAGCCCTGAATGAGAGTTCCCGCTGCTCTACGCCCTCGGCAGCATTTGATGTGGTTGCTGTTCTGAAATTGAGCCATTAGAAACTGATGTGTAGGAGCATCTCACTGTTGCTTTAATTTGCAATTCCTCAATGACAAATGGTGTCGATATCTTTTCATATGGGTATTTGCTATCTGTATCATTCGCCTTTTTTTACGATTTTACTTATTTATTTAGAGCAAGCAGTGCGAGGGGCAGAGGGAAGAGGAACAGAGAGAATCTCAAGCAGACTTGGCACTGAGCACGGAGCCCAGGGTGAGGCTTGATCTCATGACCCCAGTGACTATGACCTAAGCTAAAACCAGGAGTCAGGGGGCGCCTGGGTGGCTCAGTGGGTTAAAGCCTCTGCCTTCAGCTTGGGTCATGATCTCGGGGCCCTGGGATCAAGCCTCACATCGGGCTCTCTGCTCAGCGGGGAGCCTGCTTCCCCCTCACTCCCTGCCTGTCTCTCTGCCTACTTGTGATCTCTCTCTCTCTCTGTCACATAAATAAATAAAATCTTAAAAATAAAAACAAACTCAGGAGTCAGATGCTTAACCCACTGAGCTACCCAGGCACCCCTAGATGTGAGTTCTTTATTAGATATGTGTTTTGCAAATATCTTCTCCCTGTCCGTGGCTTGTTTCTTCAGTCTCTCAACAGTGTCTTCCACAAAACAGAAGTTTTTAATTTTAACGAAGCCCAACTTACCAATTTTTTTCTTTCACGGGTCCTGCTAAAAGGTCATGCCAAACGCAGGATCATTTTTATTTTCTCCTATGCTATCTAGAAGTTTTATAGTTTTACATTTTACATTTAGGTCTGAGATTAATTTTGGTGAACCATGGAAGGTTTGTGTCTAGATTGATTCTTTTGCATGTAACTTTCTAGTAGTTGTTTTACTTCCTGAGAGATTAAATAACTTCTTTTAAATTCTAAAATTTAAAAGACTCTCTAAGACTTTAAAAGACTTAAAACTTTCAGGGCACCTGGGTGGCTCAGTGGGTTAAAGCCTCTGCCTTCAACTCAGGTCATGATCTCAGGGTCCTGGGATCGAGCCCCGCGTCGGGCTCTCTGCTTGGCGGGGAGCCTGCTTCCCCCTCACTCTCTGCCTGCCTCTCTGCCTACTTGCGATCTCTCTCTCTCTCTGTCAGATAAATAAATAAAATAAAACAGACTTAAACTTTCTAAATCTAAAGAAATTACATTCTAGTAAACTTAGAAGGGAACAAACTTGACAGAACATTCTGTTAGGAAGGTTTTGGGGAAACAGGCACTCTGGTACGTTGCTGGTAGGAAAGCAAAATGTTGCCCACCAATGGGGAGGAGTTTGGCAATACCTACAATATCTCCATGTGCGTTGTTACAAAGCTGCAGTAATCAAGACAGCGTAGTAATGGCATGAGACGGACATTCATAGAGACCAATAGAGAGCCCAGAAATAAACTCTGGCATACATGGTCATAGGATCTTCATCAGGAGTGCTCGGACCACTCAGTGGGGAAAGGACGGTCTCTTCAACAAATGATGTTGGGAAAACTGGACAACCACGTGCAAAAGCATGAGTTTATTTTTTTTTTAAAGATTTTATTTATTGGGAGCCTGGGTGGCTCAGTTGGTTGAGCAGCTGCCTTTGCCTCAGGTCATGATCCCGGTGTCCTGGGATCGAGTCCCGCATCGGGCTCCTTGCTCCGCAGGGAGCCTGCTCCTCTCTGTGCCTCTGCCTGGCTCTCTACCTGCTTGTGTTCTCTCTCTGTTAAATGAATAAATAAAATCCTTAAAAAAAAAAAGATTTTATTTATTTGACTAAGAGAGAGAGAGAGAGATCACAAGTAGGCAGAGACAGGCAGAGAGAGGGGGAAGCAGGCTCCCCGCCGAGCAGAGAGCCCGATGCGGGGCTCGATCCCAGGACCCTGAGATCATGACCTGAGCCGAAGGCAGAGGCTTAACCCACTGAGCCACTCAGCCTCCCCCAAAAGCATGAGTTTAGACTCTTACCTTACACCATCTTCAAAAATTAATTCAAAATGGAATAAAGACCTAAACATAAGACCCAAACCTCTGAAATTCCTAGGAGAAAACATAGAGGAAAAGTTTCGTGACATTGGACTTGGCAGTGATTTTTCGGATCTGACACCAAGAGCATAAGCAGCAATAAAAGAAAAATTAGCCAAGTTGGGCACTTTGAACATGGAGGCTCTTGTGCATCAAGCCACATGATCAACAGAGCAGCGAGGACGGTCTACGGAGCGGGAGAGAGTACTTTCTGGTCATGTATCTAATGAGGGTTGGTGCCTGGAAAGCTCCTACCACCTGACGGCAGATAATCACATGGGGGAGGGGACCGTGCACAAGACCTGAATGGACATGTCTCCAAAGATGATGTGTGTTTGGCCAGCAGACACATGGGGGAAGCTTGGCATCTCTGGTCCTCAGAGAGGCACTAGTAGGGCTGAGGTGGGACGGCTTCTAAAAAGGCAACAGAAAACTGCAGGAGTCGGCAAGGATGTGGAGAGGTCGGAGCCCTTGGTAGGGTCGTGGAGCATTATAGAAAACAGTGTGGATTTTCTGCAACAAATTAAAAATAGAACCATCACATGATTCAGCAACCCCACTTCTGGGAATATATGCAAAAGAATTGGAAGCAGGGTCTCAAAGAGATAGTTGCACACCCGTGTTGATAGGAGCGCTACTCACAACAGCTGAGAGGTAGAAGCAACCCAAGCGTCTAGTGACGGATAAATGTACAAACAAATTGTGGTCTACACATCCAATGGAATATTGTTCAACCATAGAAGCAAATGAAATTCTGATACACGCTACAGCAGGAATGAAACGTGAGATCGTTATGCTAAGTGAAAGAAGCCAGTCACAAAAAGATGAATACTGTGTGATCCCACTAATATAAGTATCTTAAGAAGTCAGATTTCTAGGAGCAGAAAGTAGAATAGTGATTATTGGAGTCTAAAGGGAAGAGGGAAAGGGGGACTTTTTGTTTAATGGATATAAAGCTTCAGTTTTCAAGATAAAAAAAAGTTCTGGAGATCTATTTCACAAAGAAGATATTTACCACTACTGAACTGTACACTTAACAATGGTTAAGATGGTAGATTTTATGTCATGTTCTTTTTTTACCGTAACTGAAAAACAAAATAAAACAAAAAAAGCTACGTATGCATTTACTCTTTGACCCAGCAATCCCGCTTCCACGTTTACTCTTTGACCCAGCAATCCCGCTTCCAGGAATTTACTGTTAAGACAGTTTCAACAAAATAAAAATTTATTGTAACATTATCTGTAACATTGCAAAATATCTGAAATCATCCAAAAGTCCAAACAGATTGTTTAACGAAACTATGGTAGGTAAATCCAATGGAGTGCAATGCAGCTGTTAAAAAAAAAAGTGGGGGGGGCGCCTCGCCTGGGTGGCTCAGTGGGTTAAGCCTCTGCCTTCAGCTCAGGTCATGATCTCAGGGTCCTGGGATCGAGCCCCGCATCGGGCTCTCTGCTTGGCAGGGAGCCTGCTTCCCCCTCTCTCTCTGCCTGCCTCTCTGCCTACTTGTGATCTCTTTCTCTGTGTCAAATAAATAAATAAGATCTTTAAAAAAAATAAAAATAAAAAATAAAGGAACTAATTTAAAAAAAAAAAAGAGGGACACCTGGGTGGCTTAGTCAGTTAAGCGTCTGCCTTCTACTCAGGTCATGATCCCAGAACCCCAGGATCCCACATTGGGCTCCTTGCTCAGCAGGGACCCTGCTTCTCCTTCTCCCTCTGCCGTTCCCCCTGCTTATGCTCTCTCTCTCGCTGTCAAATACATTAAACAAAAATTTTTTAAATAAAATAAAGGGTCCCTGGGTGGCTCAGTTGGTTGGGTCATGATCCTGGGGTCCTGGGATCAAGTCCCGCATTGGGCTCCCTGCTCAGCTGGAAGTCTGTTTCTTCCTCTCCCTCTCCCTCTCCCAGCCACTCTGCCTACTTGTGCTTTCTCAGTCTCTCTGTCAAATAAATAAATAAAATCTCGGGGCACCTGGGTGGCTCAGTGGGTTAAAGCCTCTGCCTTCGGCTCAGGTCATGGTCTCAGGGTCCTGGGATCAAGCCCCACAATTGGCTCTCTGCTCAGTGGGGAGCCTGCTTCCCCCTCTCCCTCTCTGCCTGCCTCTCTGCCTACTTGTGATCTCTCTGTGTCAAATAAATAAAATAAAAAATCTTTTAAAATAAATAAATAAAATCGTAAAAAAGATAAAAATAAAATAAACAATAAATAATTAAATTTAATTAAATTTAAATTTAAGTTAGATCAACAAAAATGAGAAAAAGTGTCCAAAACTGAAAGCAAACAGAAACAAATGAACCCAGCTATATTTCATATGAATAATATAACCATCCAGAAAGGAGACAAGTAAGAACTAACTTTATACCCTCAGCCTGGGGGAAGAAAAGACTTCCTGAACTATTTTTATTAGCTTTGCTTTTTGTAGTGATATGGGTATAGCAAGTCTGAAATATCGCTGGGAGCCAGAGTTCTTTAGAAGAAGGGAGGCATAAATATGGAATGCAGGCAGGCAAGGTAGAGTCCCCTGGAGCTGGGTCAGCATTGGAAGTTACCAGCATGAACTCATGCTTTCTAACAATATATATACTGTGTGTGTGTTGGAATACATATTATATATATTAGACTAGATCTAGGGGTGCCTGAGTGGCTCAATTGGTTAAGCGTCTGTCTTCAGCTCAGGTCATGATCTCAGGGTCCTGGGATCGAGGCCCAAGTCAGGCTCCCTGCTCCAACGGGGAGCCTGCTTCTCCCCCTTCCTCTACCCCTCCCGCTCGAGCCCTCTCTCCCAAATAAATGAATAATCTTAAAAAAATAATAATAGATTATATATGTATTATGTATATGTTTAGATGTGTTACATATGTCTATGTATAGATATTTTATATATGTATCATCTATATTATATGTATATGGTATGTACATATTTTCCCCAGCTCTGTCCACTGAAAGGGCCGAGAAAGTTAATACCCCGTAGCAAGGAGCATATCTGATGCCCAGATTTTGGTTTCTAACCACCATTCCCCACTAAAAAGAATTGAGTTTCGTTGGGAAAATGGTTGATTACAGGGCTGGAGCCAAGAAGGTACAAGGTAAACGAGGTGTGCCAGAAAGAAAATAGTGCCAAAAAGTATGGTGTGTGGGGGAGAGGATGTCAAAGAACACAAGAGCCTGCTCAGAGGCAGCCGAATCTGGGCTAATTTCAGCCTCAAAGTAAAGGAATAAAACCCATGGAATACAATAGGAACCCATTAGCCAAACCAATCAGTGGTTTGTCTTGCCAGTTAATAAACCAGTAAATTTACAAACCAGTAAAACCCATACACAGGGAGGGAGGCTGGGGTAGAAAATCACCATCTTAAAACTATCATAGCGAAAACTGAAAACCGTTCAAGCCCCCAACCATCAGGGACACTGCCGCATGCGCCCCTCGTGTAGCCTTCCAGCCTGGGTGCGTCACTGCGCCTGAAGCCCAAGGACACAGGACACAAATCCAGACTGGCAAATAGGAAAGACAGAGCCCCAGGGAATCCTTGCCAATGAAAGGAGAACAGGGAGGCCTGAGGACTAAATGTAATGGAGAGTTCTGGACTGTGCTCTATCCTGTCTCCAGCCGAGACACGGTGGCTACAGCAGACATCACTGAGACTCTTGTCAAACGAGAATATGGATCATAGAGTAGACATGTATCGATTTAAATCTTTTAAATTTGATAACTGTCCTGTGGTTATATAAAAGAATAGCCTTCTTAAGGCGCCTGGCTGGCTCAGTGGGAGGAACGTGCGACTCTTAATCTCAGGGTCGTGAGTTCGAGCCCCACAATGGGTGTAGAGATTATTAAAAAAAAATAAATAAACTTAAAAAAAAAGAGTGAGGGCGCCTGGGTGGCTCAGTTGGTTGGGCGACTGCCTTCGGCTCAGGTCATGATCCCGGAGTCCCGGGATCGAGTCCCATATCGGACTCCCGGCTCTGCGGGAGGTCTGCTTCTCCCTCTGACCTTCTCCCCTCTCCTTCTCAGTCTCTCGCTCTCTAATAAATAAATAAAAAATCTTAAAAAAAAAAAGTGAGAATAGCCTTCTTAGGATATACTGAGGTAGTAAGGGACGTAGGAGCATGATGTACACAATCTACTCTCATGATTCATAAGAAAAATAATTATACATACACACACGCATATACCAAATAAAATTTCTGGGACAGCTGGCTGGCTCAGTCGGGAGAGCACGCAACTCTTGATCTCCAGGTCGTGAGTTCGAGCCCCACGTTGGGTGTGGAGATTACGACAGAAAAAAGTATTAATTTTAATTTGGAGAGAGAATAAAAGAGCAACCAGTACGGTAACATGTTAATAACCCATGACACTAAGTAAAGGGTGTGCAGGACTCCCTGCTGTTTGCAACTTCCTGAATGTTTGCCATCGTTTCAAAAGAGAATTAAATGTATACATATGGAAACTAAAACAAGGAGATAAGAAGTTTGCATGACCATAAAGGAAAAGAGGCACATGCAAATATCCCCCAAACCAACGTCTTACACAGAGACCATCTCCTGGCCACGATTAAGTTACAATCTCAACTGAAGAGAGATTTGAAGAAATGTAGCAACAGCCTGCGTTGCAAGAGTTTACTTTCCTCCTTCCTTCCTTCCTTCCTTCCTTCCTTCCTTCCTTCCTTCCTTCCTTCCTTCCTTCCTTTCTTCCTTTTAAGATTTTATTTATTTATTTGACAGAGAGTGAGATCACAAGTAGGCAGAGAGGCAGGCAGAGAGAGAGAGGGGGAAGCAGAGAGCCCGATGTGGGGGGCTCGATCCCAGGACCCTGAGATCATGACCTGAGCCGAAGACAGAGGCTTTAACCCACGGAGCCACCCAGGTGCCCCTCAAGAGTTTTCTTTATAAGATCTCAGCCTTGAAGAATTTTTGTAAAAAGTAAAACAACACCGCCCAGGGAATATAGTCAGTGGTCCTGGAATACCATCACATGGGGACAGATGCAGCTGTGCTTGCGAACATAGCATGGTAAATAATTATAGAGTTATTGGCCCGTCGCCGGGCTCCCTGCTGCAATGAGCTTCCTCCAAAGTGTCCCGCTGCCCAGCTGGGCTGTGGGGCTCTGGTGGCAGCAGTGAGAGACTGAGGCTCTGCTGAACGGCAAGGCCCTCGGCCCCAGCACCCTTTGTATCGCTGAGAGCCGCTTGTCTTGGTTAGACGGCTCTGGGCTAAGGTTCTCACTGGAATACCCCGCCGTTAGCGGGCCCGCGGGGGCCTAAATGGCTGTCCACGAGAGCGTCTGAATGTCATGGTGAATGCCGACTGTGGACAAGGATCAAAAGAATCTGTTGCTGAAGAAGACAGTGATGATGAGGTTGAACCTATTGCTGAATTTAGGTTTGTGCCTAGCGAGAAATCAGCGCTGTAGACAATGTTCACTGCGATGTGTGAATGCCGGGCTTCGCACCCTGACCCTGAGGACGAAGATTGAGACGATTACGACGGAGAAGGATGTCCCCCTCCGTTTTAGGGCTGTGAAGAAGGATTAAGAAGGCCAAGCCACATGGGAGAGACTAGAAGGAATGCTTTCTCTGTCCGTGAGCAGCCGATACAACATGGCTGGACAGAAGATTCGAGAAGAGATTATGAAGATGAGATGGAGGCAGACGCCACACCAGCAGTTGCTGGACCGTTTGAGGGTACAGATGGTGATCACTAGAATGTTCTGTGCGGCCGTGGGACTCTGCTCGTAACTAGGAAGGAATGTGGCGCTTCTTCTCCTGTGGCGTGGGTGTCGATGAAAGTCTTGTTCCTTCTCCAAAATTTACCTGAACCGGTTCTTGAGACAGACTGTACTGAGACAAAAAGTTGTCACCAGCAGAAGAAACTATGGCCTTTATTAACAAAGGTGAATTAACTTAACCAAGAGGGTATTTGTAGCTTATCACCTACCCCCAAGCGCTCTGTCTCGGTCCCCTCCCAGCAGGCCCGCAGTTCTTGCCCTCGCTCTCCGCATCTTCGTAACCCACAGGCCGACGTGGTGCCGGCGCCTGAAGGCCTAGGGGGACTGGATGGGAAGGAGGGAGGTTGAGCCCAAGACACACGCTGTTAGAGCCTAATGACCCCCTTACCCATTAAAAAGACAAAGCTATCTCAAAGAGATCCTGGCTTCTGCTGATTCTTCTAAGGGTCTTTTTTACTCATCTGGGACCCAAATTAATTCATTCAGGCATCGTTAGGGCCTCTTGGGAAACATCCTAGTCACATGAAATACCTCTAACGCGGATGTTTCTGACTGGCTCTTACCCCTTTCGCCATGTTTCACCAGTCTGATTCCTTAATACCTCTTAGGTTATATCCTTTGATGTCTAACCTCTTAGGTCAGTTTCCATAACAACAAGTGAATTTAGGAGGAAGTCCTCAGAGTACTTCAATGATAATTGTTTTGTCTTTGTAATAGTTTAACAAATCTAGGTCTTCTACTAAAAAAAATAATAATGTATAGAGTTATCAAATCACTATGTTGTACACAATGTAACACTGTGTGTCAGCTAGGATCAAATAAAAAAAAATTTTTTTAAAGATTTTTTATTTATTTGTTTGACAGAGACAGAGATCACAAGTAGGCAGAGAGGCAGGCAGAGAGAGAGAGTGGGAAGCAGGCTCCCCGCTGAGCAGAGAGCCCGATGTGGGGCTCGATCCTAGGACCCTGAGATCATGACCTGAGCCGAAGGCAGAGGCTTTAACCCACTGAGCCACCCAGGCACCCCTCAAATAAAAATTTTTTAAATAAAATTCTGAGGCGCCTGCGTGGCTCAGTGGGTTAAGCATCTGCCTTTGGCTCAGGTCATGACCCCAGGGTCCTGGAATTAGAGGCTCCATCAGGCTCCCTGTTCAGCGAGGAGCCTCCTTCTCCCTCCCCTTCTACTCCTCCCTCTGCTTGTGCTCTCTCACTCTCACTCTCCCTCAAATAAATAAATAAGTAAAGTCTTTAAAAAAATAAAATAATATAAAATAAAATTCTGAGAAAAAAATTTGAAAAACATTAAAAGAGTAAAACAAGAAACACCAAATGGATCGAGTCTAGATATTGCTTTAAGAGGTGGTGAAAATTCCAATATAAATGATAAAGATTAATATGATGAAAACATACTTTAAATATTTTCTGGGATAAAACATCATATGTAATACCTATGTAATGTCTGAACATGATGTAAAGTTTATGATCCAATTCTGAATCAAAGCACATGTTCTTTTTAAAGATTGATTTATTTGAGAAAGAGTGCATACACACACACACACACACACACACACACACAAGTGGGGGAAGGGGCAGAGAGGGAGAGAGACAGAAGTGATTCCCCGCCAAGCACGGAGCCCCATGCAGGTCTCGATCTAAGGACCCTGAGATCATGACCTGAGCCAAAACCAAGAGTCAGACGCTTAACCAACTGAGCCACCCAGGCGCCTCTCAAAGCACTGGTTTAAAAATATTAGTAATAGGGCGCCTGGGTGGCTCAGTTGGTTGGGCGACTGCCTTCGGCTCAGGTCATGATCCCGGAGTCCCAGGATCGAGTCCCAGGATTGAGTCCCACATCGGGCTCCCGGCTCCGCGGGGAGTCTGCTTCTCCCTCTGACCTTCTACCCTCTCATGCTTCTCTCGCGCTCTCTTTCTCTCAAATAAATAAATAAAATCTTTAAAAAAATATTAGTAATAATTTCAGTTAGGAGCAAAGTTTCTCTAAATTGGAATTAAATTTTTAAACATCTAAGAACAACAATAATTCAAGACAAGTTGATTAATTTGGCCTAACTAGCAACAGAATATGCACAATGAGGAAAATTTTTATCATAACAACACAATTAGGGATTTTGCCAAAATTAAAGCAAGAAAAATTAATTTCGTGTAATAAATACATAATAATTTATGAGTTGTATATAACTGTATTATTCCATCCAAACGTTGCTGGCCCATCATGAGAATACCCAGGCATGTGCAATAATCATTAAGTTAATTCATGGGGCGCCTGGCTGCCTCAGTCAGTGGAGCGTGTGACTCTTGATCTCGGGGTTGTAAGTTCGAGCTCCACATTGGGTGTAGAGATTACTTGAACGTAAAATCTTTAAAAAAATTAAGTCAATTTTCAGGGGCGCCTGGGTGGCTCAGTGGGTTAAAGCCTCTGCCTTCAGCTCAGGTCCTGATCTCAGGGTCCTGGGATCAAGTCCCACATCGGGCTCTCTGCTCGGTGGGAGGCCTGCTTCCCCCTCTCTTTCTGCCTGCCTCTCTGCCTACTTGTGATTTTGCTCTGTCAAATAAATAAATAAAATCTTTAAAAAAAATTAAGTCAATTTTCCTTGGATATTTTGTCGACTTTAAGTCATACAAAAGCTATTGCTTTACATATTTTTTTAATTGTGTTGTTACAAAAGTGTATTTGTCAAGGTAAGGGGGGTAAAGCATATTTACCTGTTAGCTTTCAATAACTCACATATTTCGATATTGGGTACGTGAGCCCTCGTTTGTACTCTGACCTGGCCCCGCAAATCCTGGGGTTAGGACTGTTCTTCCACCTCTCTGTATAGGTAACTATTTTTATCTGGTTTGGGTCCTTTTAATGTTTCTATTTGAAAGCAGTAAATATAGATGTGTAATAAATTAAATGTTCCTCCATTCTTACAGAAAAGATAGCCTTCTCTGTAGAGTGTTCTCTAACTAGATATTTTATTTAAAATGATGTTCTGAGGGCGCCTGGGTGGCTCAGTCGTTTAACCTTCTGGCTTCAGCTCAGGTCATGATCCCAGGGTCCTGGGATCGAGCCCCGTGTGGGGTTCCCTGCTCAGTGGGGAGTCTGCTTCTCCCTCTGCCTCTGCCCCTGCTCACTGGTCATTCATTCTCTCTCTTCCTCTCTCTCGCAAACAAATAAAATCTTTTTTTTAAAGATTTTATTTATTTATTTGACAGAGAAAGATTATAAGTAGGCAGAGAGGCAGGCAGAGAGAGAGGGGGAAGCAGGCTACCCGCTGAGCAGAGAGCCCGATGCGGGGCTCAATCCCAGGACCCTGAGATCATGACCTGAACCGAAGGCAGAGGCTTTAACCCACTAAGCCCCCCAAGCGCCCCAATAAAATCTTTTAAAATGATGCTCTGGCCATCACTCCATTAGCGGCGTACAGAGATCACTATGTTTTAACAAGTGTGTAGTACCCCACTGTGTGGGCTTAGTTAAGGATTGCGTATAAAGCACTCAAGGTGTTGTCCCCACTTCAAGTTGGATGTGGGGGGAAGCAGCCTCCCAACACTCCTCTTTCACTCTAGTGTGGAGCTCTTACGATTAGACAAGTTGGCTGGTGGACAGTTAAAATAAGGCTGCACCCCCACCCCCCGCTCTCCCCCAGTGCAGAGGCAGCCTCTCTGGAAGGGACTGGATGTTTCCAGCCTCAGCCACAGGAGAGATGATGGACCTGAGAAGGGAAACCGAACCTTTTTAGAAAGTGGGGCTTTGGGGCACCTGGGTGGCTCAGTGGGTTAAGGCCTCTGTCTTCGGCTCAGGGTCCTGGGATCGAGCCCCGCATCGGGCTCTCTGCTCAGTGGGGAGCCTACTTCCCCCTCTCTCTCTGCCTGCCTCTCTGCCTACTTGTGATCTCTGTCTGTCAAATAAATAAATAAAAGTAAAAAAAAAAAAAAAAGTGGGGCCTTTCGTTCTGTCCCTCTGGGGCCTGAGCTCTGATGGGTCTAACCAGTCAGCAGGTGCTTCCAAACTTAGACCATGTGCACAGCACCTGTTGCTCCAGATAATTTAGCATAGTTTACAAATCATAATCTGGCCTCCTCCCTTCCTCAACTCATCCTTCCCTCGCAGGGTACTGACCAACTGCGGGTACTCTCCTGCACATGGCACGCTGGGTTACACCTTAAAGATTTTATGTTTAAGTAATCTCGACCCGCAATGTGGGACTTGAACTCACAACCCCGAGATCAAGAGTCACATACTCTATGGACTAAGCGAGACAAGCGCTCCCCCCCAGGTCACACTTTAAATAGCACATGCCCCAGTTGCCTACTATTTTTTTTAAGATTTTATTTATTTATTTGACAGAGAGAGATCACAAGTAGGCAGAGAGGCAGGCGGGGGAGGGGGTGGGGGGAAACAGGCTCCCCGCTGAGCAGGGAGCCCGATGCCGATGCCGGGCTCGATCCCACGACCCTGAGATCATGACCTGAGCCAAAGGCAGACGCTTAACCGACTGGGCCACCCAGGTGCCCCTAAGGTTACCTATTATTATCGTGAAAATGAAGCTAGGTATCAACTCTTCCCGGCAGCCTTCTGTGACCACCTCAAGCCGGGTTCAGTAACTGCTGTGTGTGCATATTTGCACCCTAGTATTTGACACTTGTATTCTAATTGTTTACTCACTAGAGTACCAGCTCCCCAAGATGGCCGGCCCCGTCTGAGTCACCATCCTGCCTTCAGCTGCACGTTGGTACCCGACGCCCGACCTCCGAGCTCAGAACGATGAGACGGAGGGAACCACCACCATGCCCTTGTCCTTCACATCACACCCTCCCTGTCCCCATGCCGTCTCTATGTTTGCTCCACTACTGTTATCACTCGGGATGAATTGGAATGTGGCCCAAGAGTCTGGCTTTTCCCACTCATCAGTCCTGCTTCTCAGTCCCCCATCCTCCCACCCACTCCAGAAAACGAGGGAACAATTCAAACTGGGGGCACCAGGGGGCACTCTCGGGCAAAGAAGAAAGAGAGAAATCGTTTAATCCTGAGCTCCAGTTGCATCCCATCATCTGCCATTGCTCAAGAACCTGCAGTGGCTCCCGATTGCCTACTCTGTCTTAAGACACCCAATTCCTCCCCTGTGACCTAAGTCCACCTCATCTGCCCAAGCTGTCACAGGCATACACCCGCTACCCTGTTGAATTTCCACTTAGCCACCTAACACTCTTTATTGAGTACCAGCTGTTTGCATAAGGGTGGTGCCAACGGTGGACTCGCGGCCAAAGCTCTCCTCAAGGCGCTCCAAACAAACATACAGTGGAAACGAAAGCAGTGGGCTTGCTACGCCAGCGTACTTGCAAGTCACATCAGCTAGCCTCCCCTCCAGCCAGATGGCTCCTCGCAAACTGTTCAGACAGAAATTCTGCCGTTGTCCTTGTAAATGCCTCTCTCTTCAGCTTCATCCCTCTCTCTTTGCTCCTGCTGCTTGCCCTGCCTGGAATGATCGATCCTCACCGCTCCCTCTCGAAACCTGCCTTTTCACAGAAGCCTCCACACTTGCAGAAAGACTTCTCCTGGCTAGTGCAGGCGGAGGTCCACGTGGATGCTCCCGTTACTGAACCGCCGTCGCGCTTCCTGTTTATAGGACCTGATTCAGTGCCCCTCCATCCACTACTTTCATTTCCGCTATATGTTTACTCGGTTCAGCTGTGAGCTGGTCCAGGTACAGGGCACTGGGGTTGGGAGTTAGAGCAGTCTCGCCTCAAAGTTTAGTTCCTTGAGGTGATCAGAAAGTTCTGGAACTGGACAGTCACGATGGTTGCACACTGTGAATGGACTTAATGCCACGGAATCGCCACTTAAAATAGTGAAGAGGGTGCATTTTATGGTGTGTGTATTTTACCACAGCAAACAGATATTTATAGGGGGCGCCTGGGTGCCTCAGTCTGTTGGGGACCCAGCTTCTGATTTTGGCTCAGGTCATGATCTCAGGGTTGTGAGATCGCGGGCTCACCCCGTGTCAGGCTCCGCGGTCAGGGCACCGTCTGCTTGAGATTCTCTTGCTCCCTCTCCCTCTGCCCCTTCCTCCACTCTCCCCTCCACCACACTAAATAAATCAATAAGTAATTTTTTTTTAAAAGGGAAAAATATGTAGTTCCATCTCTCACAGGCTGTGTGACTTTAGACCATGTCACTCTTTTTTCTTTAGTTTCTTCATTTGCGGGCAAAGATCAAGATAAATATCGGTGATGAAACTGATCCCGATGTGAAAAGGGTAAGTTGTAAAGCTCTGTACCGATGGCACATCTGTCCCCGCTGAACAGTCCCTGGTCCGGTCACTTGCCCGAGATTAGCGAGCCAAGTGGCAGGGCTGCCCGGAAGCCCCCGATCGGGTCCAGGGGTTTACAGTCAGCTGTCCCGGACCGGAGCTGAGCAGGCCCAGTGCACGGGGGAGGCGAAGGGAAGGTGCCAGGGTCTTACCTAGTGTGGGCTTTTTCCTGACTCCAAATTCCGTATTCTCGCCACCGGAAGCCCCAGCTACTGGGATGTGGTACCGGGAGCCGGGGAGCAGGCCCCAGGCTTGCCTCCCTTCTCTCTTTCCTCCTCTCTCCCTGCCTCCGAGGTGAGCTGTGGCAACTACAGTGGGGACCACGGGTCCCCTCCTCCAGGGCTCCTCCTGGGTGGCTCAGAGCTCTGTGTGGAAGGGAAAATGATGCAGAAGTGGCCCTCAGGGAGGAGAAGGGTAGGAGCCCCTAGGTGGCAAGCCCTGGTTCCCCTCAGGCTTCTCTGCGGTAGACAAGCTGGCCTTTCCTCAGGGACAACTCCAAGTCAGATTTAAATAGCTCTCTGGGGACATTCTGGGTGGTGGTATTTTGGGGAGCGGATGTGAACTTCCCTGAGGGGGAGTGGTGTGGCCTCCAGCATCCTGCTCCCATGCCCTCTCCCCCACCCCACCAACATGCTCCCTTCTCCAAATTTAGGGTTGGAGGAGGAAGTGGCTGGACCCTCAAAAGCCAGAGAACGGAGATCCAGGATAGGGGGTGTGTGCAGGAGGCTCCATTAGGGCAGCTAACAGGAGTGGGTCCTGCAGAGCTAGAGGAAGACCCAGAAGCCCTAATTCCTGTCCCCAGGTTCAAATCCTGGCTTGAGGGTCCTTGATCGGAGGTCGCTGCGCGCCCAGGAAGCAGCCCCCAGAGACTCCTCCTGCAGCCGCGGCTCTCTCCCCAACCCCACCCCCAACTCCCCCTCCTCCTCCCGCTTTACAGAATGGGGGCCAGTGGACTGAATCACGGCTGCCGGCTGCGCTGGGAAAGGCCTGGAGACAGATCCCGGGCTTCCGGAGAGCCCCAGGGCCCCACTGAGCCCCTCCCCAGCCCGCGGCCGCCGCCTGAGCATTTAAGGTAATGTTTGGGTTGGTGCAAGCGGCGCCGGATGCCCCGCCTCCCGCGGCCCCCGCTGGGCCAGACCCCGCCAGCAAGGCTCCTGGGACTCCCGGCGGAATCCCCCCACCCTCCCCACCGGGCTGAGGCCTGGGTGCTGGAGGACCTCCAACGTGGAGAGGCGCCTGGGGTCGGAGGGGACAGGCACAGTCCCCATTCTGAGGCCTTAGCAGGGTTGGGAACTAGGATTCGAGGGCGGCCCCCTCCCTCTGACTTAAGGGTCCCTAGTCCCCAGGATGAGTCCCTCCGCATCCACATCCTCTTTCTCCTTCTCTCCCCCCACCCCCGGGGCAGAGAAGGGACTGAGAAGAGAGGCCATTAGCTCCCAGGGGAGTCGCTGGAATGCTGGGAGCCTGGGAACAAGCCCTGCAGTCCCTGGGAAAGCCAGGCTGTGGGAATCCCACCCGCAGCCCCCTCCCCAGGATGGACCACCGGATGCTAGAGACCCCAGCTCCTCCCAGGGGGCTTTGTGACAGTGGAACCCCCCCTGGCAGGACCCCAGAGTTCAGTAGGCCAGATGTGAAGAGGAGTCCCCTCCCCCGCCCTGGGCTAGCCGGCCTACTCCAACATAATTCTTGCCATTGTGCCACTCAGCCCCTCCCCGCCCCCCTTCTCCGGACCCCTGTACAATGGGGCCTTTGCCGCCTCCAGTACTCAGGGTGGAGATGAACTCACTCAAGGTTTTTCCAAGTTTAAAAATAGCCCCTCCCACCCCCCTACCCTCAAGTCACCCTCCTCCTCTTCCCCGGTGTTTCTGGGGCGCACCTTAGTCCAGGCTGCACCTCCTTCCTCCTGCCCTGGGTCAGGTGCAAAGGGCATGGGTGAGACAGCGTCCGGCCAGGATAGGGGCTGCTTCCCCCCATTCAATCTCTTCCCCCACATCTTCCAACCCAGCCCCCCAGTATCCGGTTTCCTGGCCTGATGATGTCCTCAGCAACAATTGCCCCCCACCCTCCTCCCGCCGGCTTGCCACTCCCTCCGCACAGCCTCCTCCCAAGTCAGACCCCCATTGTGGAAAACTTCTCTCCCCTCTCCTCCAAATACTCAAACTGGTCTCTATTTACTGGCCAAGCCCGGGGGTTCCCCAGCCTCCATAATTGCCAAGGTTGCCGGGCCTCCCTCCTCCACCCCCTGTTCCTTCCTCATTGCAGCTGCAAAGTCTTTGTCAGCTTCCTTCCCCCGCCCAGCCCGCCTTTCGAGCATCTTCCTCTTGGTCAAGCCCCTGGGCCAGAGGGGTGGGTGGGAGGCCGCTGTGCCCACTCTGCTAGAGCTGAGAGAGGACTCGGGGGAGGCCTCCCAGGCTAGAAGCCTGCCCCAGTGGCCCCTGGGGCACCCCATCCTTGTCTTCTTACCTCCCCCTCCACTGTGGCCGGGGCCGCACTCTTCCCACTTTCCCTCACGCCCAAATGAAATCCCCACCACCCTGAAGACCCAACCATGGCCCCCACCCCACTCAGCCTCAGTTTCTCTGCCTGTGGTCAGACCTCTGCCAGAGACACTACACAGAGGACATTCCACACAGCGGTTCCCTCACCTCTGTGTACCCTGGGTCTACCATGGGGGCGGAGGAAAGCGGCCTTCCTACCCCTTCTTTCTGGAGAGAAACAGACAAAGAATTAGGACTCTGGTCCGGGGTCTCTTCTTCTCATCTTGGCCTACATCCGGGCAATGCTGCTTCCAGCCCAGCCCAGGTGCCAGAGTCTCTGCTAGGGGAAGGCCCATCGCTGCCTCCGTGGCCCCCCCAGCTGGGTCGCAGTCCTCTCGCTGAAAGTCCTTCCTCTGCTGCCTTTCTCTTCCCTGCTACTTCTGCCGCCAGCTTCGGGCATCTCCAAGGAGCCAGAGGCTGATACTCTCCACCAGCTTCTGTTCCCTCCACCCGTTCTCCTGCCTTCACTGCCCTTTCCTCCTGCTTCCAGACCCCTCCGAACCCTCTCCAAAGCCCTCTCTGGTTTGAAATGTCAAAGTGCTCCCCTCAGGAGGCAGTCGTCCCAAAGCTGCCTGCCCCCTGACCTTCACCGCCCACTCGCTGGCAGCCCGATGTCGCCCCAAGCTCCCGGCTTCCTTAAAGGACAGTCCTCGTGCTTGTTTGGTGGAGCCACACGGGGAGAGGATGTCACCCAGGGCTCTAACCTCATTTCCCCTTCTCCGCAGAGACAGCTCCTTCACCCCCACCTGGCTGGCTGTCCTTGGTGGCTAGCTGGCTTTGTTTTCAGGAGGAGACGAGAATGATTAGTTCGTGGTGTTAAGGGAAGGGAAGGGAGTGGGGGCGGGGAAGCAGAGCTCCATGGCCGCCCGGCTCGCCCGGGAAACAGCCTCCTTCGGCCATTCCCACTCCTGCCCTGTAGACAGACTCCACTCCGGGCCCTGGTCCAGTCGTGTGTTCACTCTGGGGACTGCGGAGCCACGGCGGCCCTCTCCCCCCGAGGCTCCGGGCTCCAGGACCCTGCCCTGGCCGCCTTGGCGTTGCCTCTGGCTGGAGACCGACGGAGAGAGAGGAGGGGTCAGCAAGGCTCCGAAAAAACGAGGCCGATGTGGTTTGCCAGTCATCTCTGCGTCATCAAAATACCACCCGGAGCCTTCTCTCAAGTCACCTGCCGGGCTGGGCGTTTGCTGCCTCACGCTGCTCCTCCCCCACCCTGCGGAAAGGCTGCCCTGCCAGGCCACAGGCCTCCACCCCAAACCCAGACCTCCGCCTGACCCTCCAGCTGAAGGAGCCGCAGCAGATATGATGCTGGGGTGTCCGAGAGGCAAGAGCCATCCCGCTCCCCAGGGCCTTAGTTCAAGAGGCCAGAAGCCCCGGGTTTGGGAAGAAGGGGAGCTTGGGGGTGGGGGGAGCGCTGCCCGCAACCAGCTGATTCCCCCTCCATGCTTCCGCCCCCAGCTGCTGAGCCACAGGCAGCAGTGGGGGGACACGTGCTGCGCGGCGCCCAGCTGCAGGGGGTCCCCTCAACCATCCGACAGCAACAGGTTTTCAGTGGCTGAGCTGGAGACCTCACAGCCTACCCTTCCTTCCCCCTTTTCTTCCTTCAGGTGAGGGGAAACTGAGTCCCAGCTAGGCTCATGACGGGAAGAGGGCAAAAGCAGGATTTTCAAGGTCTGGACGTAGACAAATGTGAAAACCCTGGGCCCGTGAATTCAGCCCCTTCCCTTTCCGGCTAGTGGGGACTTGCGGGAGCTCGGGTTTGCGGGAGCAGCCCATCAGGCACCACCTGCATTCCCAGGACAGATACCTCTGGGTCTGTGGCACCCGGCCCAGGGTTCTTCCCTCAAAGCTGCGAGGCTGGCGGTGTGCGAGGCTTGGGGGCAGTGCCAGGCCGGCGGCAGCCGCAGTGGTGCAATCGTTCTGGGAAGCGACCGTGGCCGGCCAGTTTCTCTGTGGCAGGGGTCCGGCGGGGCGGAGGAGGAGGAGCAGGAGGAGGAGGAGGAGGGAAGACGAGCCTGCCCGGGAGGCCCCGGTCTGCTGCTTCTCCGCCCCGCGGTCCGCCAGGGCCACACCGGCTTCTAGGGGCTGCGCGGGGGCGAGCGCGGCCGGTTCTGACCCGGCGCGACTCTGGGCATCCGGGCCAGCCTCTCCCCGCCGCTGCCTCGGCCAGCCGGCCTGGCCTCGAAACACCTGTCACTGCCCCCTCGGCCGACCCAAGCCGGGCGGGGGTGCTGGGCAGCCGGCCCGGCCTAGCTGGGGCCGAGCGGCCGGGCGCAGCTCCGGGCCCGCCCCCACGGAGCGGCGGCGGGGGCGGGGGGCTGCGCGGGGCGGGGCGGGCCGGGCCCCCTCCCCCGCCCCCCCTGACGTCAGCCCCCGGCCGCCGGCGGCTCGCTCACTAGGCGCTTGCCCTCCGGCCGGGAAGCATGGGGCTGTCCGGGCTCGTCTGCGCCCTCCTGCTCGCCGCCTGCTGCTGCTGTCGCCGCGCCGCGGGTGAGTGGCTTCGGAGGGGGGGGCCGCGCCGCGAACGGCCCGGGCCAGTGGGGAGGGTCTTCGGCGTGGCGTGCCGGGCAGCGGAGCCGACCGATAGCGCGGTGCGGGACCGGGCTTTGCGCTCCGGCGTGCGCTCCTCCTCGCCGGCGCCCGGGTGCCTTTGCGCGCGTGCAACTCTTTGCAGTCAGTTTGCAGCCTAGATTCTGGAGTATCCCGGGAGGAGGACCGGGGAGGCGGGGAAGAGGCTGCCGCCTGGAGCGGAAAGGGGTGGAGCCGAGCCTCTCGGGGAGCTGGGGAGAGCTCTTCCTCAGGTGCCCGCTCTGGGGGCCTGCGGCTGGAGCGGCGGCGGCGGCAGCAGGCGCAGCTGGAGCGCATCTCCAAATCCCGAATTATGCGCCCGCCTGTTGCTGGAAAGAGGCAGCCTGCTTAGCGGGAGGGGGTGCGCGGACGTCTCCTCTCCCGCCTGGGCTCCGAGCCAGGTTGGAGGTGAGCGAGGATGGGGGGAGGGACGGCGGCTCCCGCCCGAGCAGGGCGTTGGCAGGAGCTGGGGGGCGGCCTGGGTTGCCTCGTGCCTACCAGGGTGACGGGATCTCGGGTGGCAGAAACGCGGGATTAAGGGTGCCCAGAGTGTAAGCGCCCCAGATCCGTTACGTCTCCCGGAATGGGAGCACAATCCGGTGGGAAGAGCGCCCCTGCACCTCGGAGTTTTTTTCTGGAACTGCCTGGGAGCCCGGCGCTCCCGGGTGCACGCTGCCCTTGTATGGCCTGCAGCGGTGTCGCGTGTTTCTCTTGGCTCCTTTTCCCGGGTCCCAGTCGCTGTCCGGCTGGGGCAGGGGAGGGCTAGGCAGTACCCAGCTCACTGGCCTCATGCCCAGTGCCTACAGTGTCCCTGGGGTCCCCCCGGGCTGCTGGCTCCCAAGCCATGTTTCTGGGGAAAGGGCTAAACAGGGTTCCACCGCAGCGAATCTAGCCCCACCCCGCCCCGCTCCTTTAGCTCTCGGGAAGCAGAGTCAGGGATCCGAGGCCTCTGCTCCGGGTTGCGGACCACTCCGACTGCCCTCCTTGTCCGGGAGCCAGCCCAGGCATCCCAGAGGCCAGCCAGATGGTGCTGAGTGACATCACCTCCTCACGGGGCGGGCAGCACGCTGGCACCACTGACGTCACTCTTGCCCACTGCCTGGCCCTTGGCCTGACCCCTGGGGGAGATTCTGACCCCTCCATGCTCACAACGTGCCCAGGATGGGGTCCTCTGAGTTTGTGGAATGTTCACAGAGGGACTGCTTAGGGAGCACGTGATGGGAGCTTCTGGCCAGGGTTGGCCCACTGGGTCTTGCGGGGAAATTTGGGGAGGACCCTTTGAGGGGCAGAGTAGCGATGTCTTCCCCTCGGCGTGGGGACACAAAGGGTCCTGTGTGGCGCAGGCTGGCACATGCCTTGCATTCCCACACTCTGAGCTCACTGGAAGGGGTGGGGGCCTGGAAGGAAAGGGGCCTTCCTCTTGGCCCAGAGCCTGGGTTGCCCCTCTGCTAGCCTCATCTGGAAGATGCTTGGTGCTCAGGGTCTCTGCTGCGATGATCAGAGACGGTGACCCTCAGCTCCCCTGAACGGGTTGCCTGGGGCAGCAGGTAGAGGGGTTGAAGGTTAGGAGGACGGAGCCCCCTCCGGACCCTCCCCAGGGACAGGGGGAACAGCTGCAGCGCCGGGGTGTGCGGGGAGGGCGTGGAGAGCAGCTGGAGCTGACCCCGCCTGGGACGGCCCCTCCTCCACCCCCAGGTGTGCCCGGAGAGGCGGAGCTCCCTGCCCCCGAGCTGGTGGAGGCTGAAGTGGGCGGCTCTGCGCTTCTGAAGTGCGGCCCCTCCCATTCCCAGGGCAACTTCAGCCACGTGGACTGGTTTTCTGTGAGTTGGCGGCCCTGGAGCGAGGCAGGGTGGCGGGAGGCCGCACCCCTCCCGCAGCCCCAGGACCCTCACGTCCCCGCGAACACGGCCCTTAGGTGCACAAGGAGAGGCCGACGCTCATCTTCCGCGTGCGCAAGGGCCAGGGCCAGAGTGAACCCGGGGAGTACCAGCAGCGGCTCAGCCTCCAGGACAGGGGCACCACGCTGGTCCTGAGCCACATCACCCCCCACGACGAGCGCGTCTTCCTGTGCCAGGCCAAGCGCCCTCAGCCCCAGGAGCACCGCATCCAACTCCGCGTCTACAGTGAGTGCCCGGCTGGGCCGGCTGGGCCTCGTGGGTTGCGGGCGGTGGAGGTTCGGGGCCCTCATTTCCTTCCCTTGTAGAAGCCCCGGAGGAGCCGACCATCCAGGTGAATCCCTTGGGCATCTCGGTCAGCAGTAAGGAGCCCGAGGAGGTGAGACTGGCCAGGTGGGGGGGCCGGGCGGCTGGGGGGGCCACCACCGCGGGGAGACTCACACTCCGTCCTCCTCAGGTGGCCACCTGTATGGGGAGAAACGGGTACCCCGTTCCTCAAGTCGTCTGGTATAAGAATGGCCAGTCCCTGAAGGAGGAGAAGGACCGTGAGTTGCCCCCTGAGCCCTCGGAAGCCACTGATGGCACCGCCTGGGGCCCGCCCCCTTCCTTGGGCCTTGTGTGCTTCAAGTTCACAAGTGATACCTGAAAATCTTCAGATGAGAATTTTAAAAATGTGCAGAAAACCTAGAAGGGAAATTCTCTTCCTGCACCCCGTCCCCTCCCAGAAGTCGGCTCTGCCGTCAGTGTTCTTTCCAGCCAGTTTCTGGGTATTTACACACTCAGAGAAATACGTCTTAGGCACACGAAGGCTTTTATTGTTTTATCCTCTGAAGCAGTGCTTCTCGACCAGGGATGCTGCTCCCCCTCGGGGACATTTCTGGTTGTCGTGAACGGAGAGGTGCTAGGGGTGCCTCGTGGGCAGAGGCGGAGGGGAGCTGCTGCTAATGGGGACAGCCCCCCACAGCTGAGGTCGCGCACCCCTGACCTCAGTGGCTCGGAGTGGCATATGTCGCCACATGGTGTGGTGTCGGTTTTCTTTGGATGGTGAGTCCTGGAAGTCTTCCCGGTGCAGCCTGTGTGACTGGACCTGCTGGGCCCCCCGCCGCCCAGGGTTGCCTACAATGGGGATGGGGGGCTGCTAACCCTGCAGCCCCGTTGGTGGACGTCTGGAGTGTAGCGTCCTGTCACTGCGTGTGCGCAGGTGTCGGCAGAGCTAGCTGCCGCTGAGCCGAAGGGGCGCGGGGGCAGGGGTCCCTCCCCAGGTGCTCGGCCCGGGCTGAGGCCGGGCCCTTCTCCCCCTTCTCCCCGCCCAGGGGTTCACATTCAGTCGTCCCAGACCGTGGAGTCGAGCGGTCTGTACACCTTGGTGAGCGTCCTGAAGGCCCAGCTGGTGAAGGCGGACAGAGACGCCCAGTTTTACTGCGAGCTCAGCTACCGGCTGCCCAGCGGCAACCACATGAAGGAGTCCCGGGAAGTCAGCGTGCAGGTTTTCTGTGAGTCCCCGCGCGGCCCCGGCCTGCTCCCCCGCGGGGCCGGCTCCGGGGCTGAGGGCCGCCCCCTGTGCCTCCGCAGACCCGGCCGAGAAGGTGTGGCTGGAGGTGGAGCCCGTGGGGGCGCTGAAGGAGGGGGACCGCGTGGAGATCAGGTGTCTGGCGGACGGCAACCCCCCGCCCCACTTCACCATCAGCAAGCAGGTGCGGAGGCCGCCACGCTCGGGGCCCGTGGGCCGCAGGAGTGGCGGGAGGCGCTCACCCCCCACCCCCGCTCTCTCCCAGAACCTCAGCACCAGGGAGGTGGAGGAGATGACGCCCGAAGACAACGGGGCCCTGGTCTTGGAGTCCGCCCGGAAGGAGCACAGCGGCCTCTACCAGTGTCAGGGCCTGGACTTGGAAACCATGGCCTCGCTGCTGAGCGACCCGCAGGAGCTGCTGGTGAACTGTGAGGGGCCCGGGGCCCAGGCGGGGGCGAGAGGGAGTCTGCCCGCCGCGCCCGGGCTGACCGCACTGCCGTGTCCCCAGACGTGTCTGCCGTGCGGGTGAGCCCTGCGGCCCCGGAGAGCCGGGAGGGCGGCAGCCTCACCCTCAGCTGCGAGGCAGAGAGCAACCAAGCCGTGGAGTTCCAGTGGCTGAGAGAAAAGGTACCCGGCAGGGCCGGGGCCGCGGGGGGCCGGGGCCGCGGGGGGCCGGGAGCGAGGCCCTGACCCGTCTCTGCCCCAGACAGGCCAGGTGCTGAAGACGGGGCCTGTGCTCCAGTTACACGACCTGAACCGCGAGGCCGGGGGAGGCTACCGCTGCATGGCGTCCGTGCCCAGCGTCCCGGGCCTGAACCGCACGCGGCTGGTCCACGTGGCCGTTTTTGGTGAGAAGCCGTCGGGGCAGAGATCAGGCGGCCCCGGGAAGCTCCCCTGGGCTGGGTGGTTTCAAGCTCCTTGGAGGACAGAAAGCCTCCTGCCGCCCTGGGAGGCAGGCTAGTGGAGGTCGCTGCCACACTCGTGCCCCTCCCTCCCGAAGGGCCCCCACGGATGGCGCTGAAGGAGAGGAAGATGTGGGTGCAGGAGAACGCAGTGTTGAATCTGTCCTGTGAAGCCTCGGGGCACCCCCGGCCCACCATCTCCTGGAGCGTCGAGGGCACGGTGAGCGGGCCCGCCGCGGCTCTGCTGCGGGGCCGGGCGCCTCCCTGCGCCCCCTCCCTGAGCGGCGTCCATCTCGCAGGTGCAGGAACAAGACCAAGAGCCGCAGAGCGTCCTGAGCACCCTGAACGTCCTCGTGACCCCAGAGCTGTTGCGGACGGGTGCGGAGTGCGTGGCCTCCAACTCCCTGGGCAGAAACACCACCACCATTTTCCTGGAGCTGGGTAAGGGCCTCGTCCTGTGGCGTGGCAGGCGTGGGCACGAGCGTGTGCTTTTCCTAAGCCCCGTCTCGCCACTCACCAGAATCCAGCGGGAGCACTGTCCTCGGCACATCCACCATCGGCCCCTCCGTCCGAGCCAACGGCACCTCCACAGGTAAGGGGTCTTGGCGCGAGAGCAGGGCTGTGGCCGGGCAGCCGCCTCCTGCCCCGACCCTTCCCCGGGGAGCCCTGTTGAGAAAGGTGAGCAGGGGCCCATCTTCCGGCAGCCCTGGGCTGCAGGGGGGCCGTGGTGGGGACGGGGCCGCCTGGGGCTGGGAGTGACCCGGAGCATCTTTGTGGGACAGAGAAGAAGCTGCCGGAGCCTGAAAGCAAGGGCGTGGTCATCGTGGCCGTGAGCGTGTGCGTCCTGGTCCTGGCTGTGCTGGGGGCCGTCCTCTATTTCTTCTACAAGAAGGGCAAGCTGCCGTGTGGGCGGACGGGCAAGCAGGAGATGTAAGCCCGGTACCCAGCGCCCCCACCCGTCGCGCGCTCCCCAGCTTGTCGCCTGGGCGGGGACGTTCCCTGCCCCCCCCCGCCCACTCGCCCCTTCGGAGCAGGAAGGGGACACTGGGTGTGAGTGCTCCCCGCTTTCCCGCCCACTGGCCAGCTGCCATCACCCACACTTCCTCTCCATTCATCGCCAGTTCCCCTTCCCCGAGCCGGCCCCAGAGCACTAAGAGCCCCTCGTCGCCCAGTCCAACGACTTTCCCAATGAGCCTCCCTTTCCGTGCCCGAGATGCCAACTTCTTGCCTCCCTCCCTCCTCCCAGCACGCTGCCCCCGTCTCGTAAGAGCGAATTTGTAGTTGAAGTTAAGTCAGATAAGCTCCCCGAAGAGATGGGCCTCCTACAGGGCAGCAGCGGTGACCAGAGGGCGCCCGGAGACCAGGTAGGAGGCAGCTCCTGGGGCCAGCGCCTGACGCAGCTTCAGGGATCGGGAGCAGCCGGGGCTGATGGCTCTCGCGTCCCCGAACACTAACTCTGTCTCCCCCCTTCCTCCTCCTCCGTTGGAGACTGGGAGCAGGCCCGTCTTGGCTTCCTAACACTAGTCCCAGACAGTAGGGTGAGGCGAGTGGCCGAGCGACCCTGGAGCGGGGGTAGCTCCCCGTCACCACCACCTTTTCCTGAACAGGGCTGTGTCTCAGGTCACCAGGTGCAGTGGGGCCAGTCTGGTTCGGGGCCTAGGCTCTCCCACCCTGCCCCCCACCCCCTCCCGCTGCTTCCCTCCACGCCCAGTCCATCAGCTTTGGCTTCAGTCCCTCATCCCTTCAGCGCTCACCCCCCACTCCGTCCCTGTCCCCGCCACACCCCCCTTACCTCTCTTCTTCACCCATTTCTAGGGGGAGAAATACATCGATCTGAGGCACTAGCCCCCCCACCACACCGAGCACCCTTCCCGCCTGGAACGTTTTGTGCTCCCTGCTCACCGCCTCCCTCCAGCGCTCAGGATGACCGCGCAGGCCCCTAGAGCGGCTGCGGAGAGGGCCCCTGCCCCAGCTGGCCTGCAGGCCTGGGTGCAGAGGGCTGAGCCCTCCCTGAGGTCCTCGTCGGGACCCACCCACCACCTGCTCGGTCTGCTGGGTGCCGCCCATCCCAGGGAGGGGCCTCGGCATCCTGGGGGTGGGCGGGAGTGTCTCCCGGACCGGTTTTCTCTGTATATATGTTGGAGATGTACGTACCTGTCTTCTGCTGGCAGCCAAATGAGGTAGCCTGCTTATCTTTAGCTGCTTTCCTGCCCCAAAGGTGGCTTCGTTGGTCAGTTGTGTCGCTCAAGTGAGGACTCACGGAGCCCAAGCCCCTCTCGTGCCGGTTCTAGAGACTTCCCCAGCCTTTATGACAAGCAGCTGCCCTGTGCTTGAGGAGGTCCTTGTGTGACCCACCTTTCTCAGGGCAGAAGCCGGGAATGGTGTCATTCCCTCAAAGAGGTGTTGGGTGTATCTCATTGTTCCTACAGGGAGGAAGCTGGGCAGTTTCCCGTGAGGCCATTGAGCCCAATACCCCTCCCCCAAGTTTGGCTCCCACTGCCCAGTCAAGAGGTCATGTCAGACTAAAAGGTGAGGTTAGGGGGCAGACATGAGGTCCAGACCGACCTTTAAGAAGATTAAGACCCTAATTAGACTAGCACCAAACTTCTATGAACTGAGCTAAGGGGCTTAGGCCCTGGCAGAAGGGCCCTCATGGGAGAATGGTACTTAGGGACGAGAGCCGGGCCTGGCTGGAGCTTTGGGGTGAGTGTGTGTATCTATGTGCGCGTGTGAGTCTATGTATATGTGGTTTTGTTGTGTGTAAATTTGCAAATTTCCTTTATATATATATGTATATATATATGAAAAATAAAGCTTAATTGTCCCAGAAACCTCACCCTACTTTTGATTCAATACGGTGCCACCCCAGCCTGGGATCTGGCACGGCACCAAAAGGAACATGAAACCCTTTGCAGTTGGGAGCGGGGACCAGGGGGTTACCTCAGCTTCCAATCAAATGGCTCCAGCTCCCAGAGGATCGAGATCCATCTCGGCAGCAGCCAAGCCGCCTCGGCCCTTCGCTCTGCTGTCCGGTGGGGCAGACCCGCCCCAGGTAGCAGGAGGCTCACCGTGAGGACGGCCCGGCGGAGTCTGTCTGTCGCTCTCCCACCCCCACGGAAGAGCAAGGACTCCGGTCTGCTACAACAAAAGAAACTTTATTTAAAAATACTTTTTTTTTTTTTTTACAGACGTGGGTGCTTGAAAAAGCTCTTTAGTTAACTGTGTATGGAAATGAAAAAAATTAATAAATAACATTAGTAAAACAGACCTCTAAACATTAATACATTGGCGAAACAAAAGGAACTTAAAATTGAAAATGAATCTTAAAGCTCTGCTCTTCTCTTTAAGAATATTTACCTTCTGTTTTTCTTATTCTTTACAGGTGAGAATGATTAAATACTGCTAATATAAATTTTTTTTATATTAATGACACCTTTTTTAAAATAGTCCACAAAAATCTCATCTAAGTTTTTGTCTTATTTTTAACACTGATATACAAATTGGGACTCTTTATTCTGGAGAAAGCATCAAGTTCTCCTCAGCCCCACCCAGGCCAAGAATGTCAAAATCCTAAAGAGGGAGGACTTGAAAAAGAATTGTTTCTCTCCCAATTCCTTATTAGTTAAAGGCAGGGAAGAACTGAGAAGGGGAAGGGAGAAGTAAAATACCATGTAGAAAACATTTTTTCTTTTTTCCTTTACTGAAACCTATAGAGGCCACAATCCTGAGGCCGGGCTCTGGCCTGTGGGCCTCACTGCCTTTCCCGGGGGGAAAACTGGCCCCGCCGAGGGCACTGGCTGCTTAATGCTTTAAGATTGAAGTCTTCAAATAAAAAAGCCAGGTCTGAAGGGAGAGGCAGGAGGTCTAGGCCAGTTCGGGATTCGGCAAAAAGAACAGACACAAAGAAACAACCTCCCGTTGTCAGCAGTCCATCCTGCGCTGTCCCCTGCAGCGGGGTCCTTCCTGGGCCGCGGAACAGTCTCTCTGCCCCTTGCCGGAGACACAGCAGTCAACCTCTAACTACCATTCTGATTGGAAACAAATGATCCCAGGGTAATAATGCTTCTTCCGACAGAGCACCAGGGCGCAGGGAAGGGACCGCTGCCCCACCGCACCCGGGTGCCCTCTCCAGCCCCACGGTGTCTCCTCCTCCCCCCTAGACTGACGCTCAAGGTAGAACAGCTATGACTCTGGTATTTCCATATTAAGTCCTAAAATGCAGCCTGGGATACAGTGCTGCCTTAGAAAGGCACAAAATGTTTGGCTTTTTTTTTTTTTTTTTCAGTGTGCTAAAAATTGTTCTGTTTTGAATAAAGGAAAAAGATATATAAGGTTAAAAACCCCAAGTCACCACAGCCAGAAAACAAACGTAGGCGGTACCTCCTAGCTGCCATGCCTCTACCACATGTTTCAGCAGGAGGTCAAGGCCACGACACTGAGACAGGCAGGTCGGGAGGCGTCCACTCTCCAGGGCACTGTGCCCACAGGCTCACCCAGACGGCAGAAGGAAGAAGCCAAGGAAGAGAGAATGCATGGTCTACGGACTCCTAAGTAGTTCTCTGCCTCTTCAGTTTCAAGACAGCCCCAAGCATGGCCACCCCCACCCACGACAGGGTGGGAGGGAGGAGGGAGCGGGCACACGCCGGCAGGACCGCATCCCCACCCGGCGCCCCCGTCTTCCTGGAGGGGCTGAGCAGGGAGGCGGTGCCAGGCCCAAGGAGTTACTTGGCCCTGTCCTGACCCCCCACCCCTCAATCTGGTGTCCCGGTCAGGGGCAGGGGTGGAAGGAGAATTTGGGAGGGGCACCGGAGAGGTGCCTCTCACGTTCATCGTTCATCGTAGGAAGAAGCCAGGGATGTGGAGCCGGGTGACCCCTCTGCTGCTGAGTGCGGCTGCCTAGTCGGTGGGAGCGCGGAGGTTGGCTTTCAGCCTCGGCCCTGGACAAGAAGAGGGAGTGGTCCCACATTTTTCTCAAGCACTACCCAAGGGAAGGGGCAGGGAGAGCTCCAGACGGCTGTTCTCCGAGCAAACAGCTGGCCCTTCGGAAGGGCTGACCTTCCCATCGGCCTCGCTCTTCCTGGCCCTGACTCCCCACCCCTCACTCTGTGCTACTTCTTAGAACCACAAACACCGGCGCCCCCTCTGAAAGCAGCCCAGCTCTCCTGGGCACAGAGGCACGAGGCGCTGCGGGTGCTCTGCGCGACTTTGCAGCCGAGTCCAGAACGTCAGATGCGAAGGCTAACGACCCACTCTCCATCACGGCCTCCGTGATCTTTGGATTACTAGGTTACTTCTGCGTATTCCAAATGACTCCAACGGTTTAAAAAAGTTACAAGTAATTACGAAATGCCTTACTAACATGGGACAGGCCCTAGGATGAGGTAAGTAAGATCAAAACACTCAGGCAAGCAGAGGCAGTTGTGTCAAAATCCAAAAAATAAAGGCTTTGATACAGGACTACAAAGCAAGCAAGTAGACGGGGAAGACAAGGGTTTCTGGTCTAAAGAGTTCGCAGTCAAAACTCTCCTCTAAACTGGAATCTACATCTAATTTATATCCTGGCAACTATCCCAACTATTAGATACTCCAGCTGGCTGCAGGGAAGTAGTTTCTGAGGTACCTCGGAAGGCCTGCCTAAGAATATCACCGCAGAGCTCTCCTCATGCGGCAAAGACCAAATGCAAGGGGGAGGGGGGGACAAGGAGGGTCGCGGGCCACAGGCCCACAGAATCAATGTATTTTCAGCGGGGGTGGTGACAGTGGGATTTGTGATCTGCTATCAAATAATATGAAAGGAGGCTAAAAACCTGAGATTGAATGAAGGTGAAGAAATGTCACCTAAGAACAGACGAGCTCCGGGACAGGAGAAACTGGTCCTGAAGAGGGAGGTAAGAAATCTTGGATGCCAAGACCGGTAAAGGAAATTAAAACAGGAAATAAAGCAACAAAGATGACAGAAACCCAAATTAAGCAAAACCTAAGAATTTCCTCAACGTCCAGAAACAGTCCTGTGTGGTGCCTTTCCAATCTCAAAAAACAAAAGGAGAGGGCAGTGTGACAGCAGTCTCACCAGTTAACTACTTCCAAGGTGTCTACCCCGTCTGAAGCCTCTCCTCCGAGAGCACACGCACCCCCAGGAGAAAGGACTAGGTGCCAATGTTGGCAGTCCCGGCTCCACGGAAGAACCCGCTGCACTTCCTACACTGGGGTCTGTAAGACCCCCTGCATCCTGAGGATTCCCTTTCTTTAGCCTGGATGCCTGCTTCTTACACCCGAAGGATTCCTAAACGGGACAGCCAACGAGGCAAGACCGGGCCTCCTTTCACTACGCACCCTCCTCCGAGCACACAGGGCCTGACGCGTTTGTAAAGAAAGACCGTGTCGCGGGCTGGGGTTAAAGCGGCGCGAGGACCCCTTCACGCTGATGTACGATACTTCGGCTTGAACTTCTAAAGCCCGCACGTCTAGCGGCAGAGCGGTGGTGCGTGCACCGTGCTGCGAAGTTCTAGGTCCTGAGCTTCCTACCCCGGACGGAAAGGCTGGCATTTCTGCGAAGCGACCGAGTTCCATCTACTTTACTGCCTGGCTCTTAGGAGAGCACAGAAGTCCGTTGAAGACCAGGACCCAACATTAGGTATCCATCCGTCTCCCACACCTCCGGCCCTTGTAGGACACAGGATTAGCTGCAAAGGTCGTTGAAGGACTGGCAGGCAAGTCCCAAAGAGAATAGGGGATGGTAATAGGTCGTAGGAGGGTGACAAGAAAACTTCACAAGTGGGATTAGGGACTCAAAGCAGTTCAGTAAAAAGATCAAGGAAGGCACTAGACTGGAGAGGGGACTGCGGGCAAATGGTTTGCTTAAACACTGAACCGCCCTGCTGTGCAACTCTGAGCCAACACGCGCCTCAGCCACCGCACAGACTCCACTGAAACGCAGCCAAGACGGCGGGGACCCAGGAGACCGCCACCGCTGAACCTCCCAGACATTATCAAAGCTCTAGGAAGACAACCAGGGTTCGCGGGAGAGCCTCGGATGGCTTTTACAAACCAGGACAGCTCTACGAGGAAATACACGTCTACATGAGAGAGCTGTGAACACACACTGCACCATCTTTTGGGGAAGGGCTAGCTCAGGGCCAAAGCCAAGGGCGAGACAGCGCAAGTACGATGCACCGGCATCCGGCAGCCCGCACGTGGTGGGAGGGAAGAGCGCGGAGCTGGCACTCCGGGCGCGGGAATCACTCACAGACATCTGCGAAACGAACGGGCTAACGGGCGCACAGCCGGGCCAGTGGTCCGAATGCCGCCCTTCCCTGGCCAGGGGCCCCTGGCGTCAGGCCGATGGCAGGAAGGGGAAGCTGCAGTTTAGGAAGAAGGTCTGTAACCCTGACTGTCACGACGTGAGGTAGGAAAACATTCTGCATCAACACCTGTGCCGACCACGCAAAACAGGTGTCGGTCTTGTTAATGGTGCCTTAAAGGGAACAGAGAGCTTGGTCCCTACTCTGCTAGCAAATTCACAAAAACTCATTTGTACGTTTGCTGTGTGGACCCTGGGTTATATTTTACTTTTCTACAGAGGAAATAAATACTTTAAGTATGAAGAAGAGCAACCCCCCCTCCAAAAACTTTAATCCACAGAAGCTGATACGAAGAGCACTCTCCCTATCCCGGGCCCTGGGGCTGTGTGGGTAAGAGAGCAGAAGGGCCGGGCAGGGGTGCCGCGG
>CM052815.1:79721340-79770004 GCA_028533885.1 Nasua narica
ATGACGGGACAGGCTGCGTAGAACAAGCCGGAAGGACAGAGGGAAAGCCGGAGACCGCACTGAAGAGAAGAGCCTAATGCATCTGACAAAACCTCAAAGTGGCTTTTACCTTGTCCCCACCTGGGAAGGGACCACAGAAGGAACAACCTGCAATTTGGAGGAGAGAGGGGAGGACTCTGCCCAAACTGGCAGAACTCAGGCCACTTCTGAAAGGGCAATTTTAAATTCCGAGCAGAGCCCCGGAATTAGAAACTGCCACACAACTTGAAGATGAAGAAGGGTTATTTGTGCCTTAGTCCCAGGAAAAGTTAAAAAATTAAAGTAGGGGAAGTCCCCTCAAGATAAATGCCCATGTAGAACTCTCCTGAGGGGACCACGGCGGTCTCGGGCACGGCAGGGGTCTGTCCTCAGCACTCAAGGGGAGCCAACCTCCCAGACCGGTCTGACGCCCGGGAAGCCCAGGCCCGCAGTGGAGAGCCACCCGGCAAGCCGGTCCCCGATGCAAACGTCCGCCCTGGGGCCTCAGGGCCCACCCCGGGAGGCACGGGGGTACTCGATTCGGCAGAAAGGGACGAACCTGCCCGTGGCCTATATGAGTAAGGGCAGAATCTGCAGAGAAGCTGCAGGCTACACGGGACGGGCGAGAGAGATGCAGAGCAGGGCTGTTCTCTCGACGCTCCGTCAGCTACGGACGAGGTCTGCAGGCGGGGAAGCTTCCAGTGCGCGGGCAGGGGCAACGCTGCCATTCTCAATAGTTCTTTATTTGGCTCTTCAGGATCTAAACAAAACGCAAACTGTCAACCACAAATGCAACCCTCTCCTTACTGGCTCTTAGAAGGAGACGCCAGGTCACTGCATCCTGATGAGCGTCGCCACCTCGCTCCCAGGCGCGCCGAGCAGGCACTGGGGAGCCGTGACCTGTCGACAAGAGGTCCAGCACCATCTCCCTGGGAACGGAAATGGCTCTGAGGCAAGAGCATAAAGCCAAAAGGTCTAGGAATAGCTGAAAGCGAAGAGAAGAGCCCAAAAACGTTTTAGTTCCACAGACGAAAAGATGGGAAAGAAAACGCACCTCGAGAGATTCATTTCTGTCTGGATCTAAAGACAAAAGCATGATTTAGATTTTGAGGAGGGCAGATGCATCAGAGGCGGCTTGCTTCTGCCACGCGGAGGGTACGGCCTGCCGGGGCGCATCTCGCAGTACCTGCCGGAGCCGACTCACGGCCGCCCCACGCCCGACCCCGAATCTTCCTCACAAACCTGCACGCACACCAGCTGCTGGGCTTTTTGCCTCCCGTCTCTGACCCCCTCGGAGTCACTTATCACACCTGTAATTACTGGGGAGAACGCGGCCCGTGAAGAGCAAAGAGGACCCGTGCGGAGAGAGGAGAGGGGAGGGGAGGAGACGCTCCGTTCCCAAAGCCACAGGCACAAGAGAAAACCACGTCGTCGGTGGCACCAGGGGAGGAGTGGTGCTAATTACCGGCTAAACGCTGTGCTACCATGGGGGCCATCCCCTCCCCTTCAAGGGCAAGGACAAAAGCCTCTTTTGGAAGCGTAGGCCGACGGAGACACCCACACAAGCTGCAACGGCTTCACTGGGAAGAAAAACCAAACAGATAAATCCTGTCTATTCCGCGCATCTTCTGCATAACCAGGTACAGAGCATGTGGAGGAAGCTCCCGAAAGTTTGGGGCATTCAGGCCAGAGAGCCGGGCTGCAAACAAATGGTGTTCCCTTCCCAGGAGGGACAAACGCCCGTGGCCTACATGAGAACACACACCTAGAGGGAAGGCAACGGACTCCCACGGACTAGCTTCTGGGGGAGGCGTGGAATGCATCTGAAGGCCTCGATCTCAAATCGGTCATTGTGAAATTAGGATAATTAAACACCTCGTTGTAACAGAGTCAGTGTCCCTCTGGAAACGGCTTTGGAGTGACCGGTGTCAGGCGCTCGGGTCACGCAGGATACAATACAGCATCCGTACTTTTCCTCGCCACCCCCCTACCCGACAAAGTGACACCGTCACACATCATCAGGAACATCCTGTGAGTCACTGGGCTCCAGTGAGGCGGCTTGGAGCAAGCCCACTGCCATTGCCAGACACCGAGGACGAGGAGGAGGAGGAGGCAGGAGACGGGGGAAGGACAGAGGGAGGCTGTGCTAAAAATACAAGACTCGAGCTGTGCGCTCGGGGATCCAAGCTGCGGGGGCACGAGGGCGCCCTACGACACGCCGGGGCGGGGTCTCCCGCCACAGCAGATGCAAGTCTCCAGCCGACTCCTTCCTGCGTCTCTTGGGCGAACTCCTTGCGCAGGATTCACACGCCCAACAGGCTCGTCTTATAATCATGGGACACACGCCACCACACACACACACACACACACACACACACACACACACACACACACACACATCCATCCTGAACCCAGGGAAGTCTGAAGCCCCCCATGAGGATTTACAGCACTTCTCCCACCGCTTTCTGGACTGTTCCCCCCGGCAGGCTACCATTTAAAGATCCACACTCTAAGTGGGGACCGAAGGACACCTTCAAATCCACTCTCAAAACAAATAAAATAATAAAACACACTGGCTGCTCCACGTTCATTCCACTGCTTTGAAATCCTGGAACCACAGACGTGGAATCCCACAGAGAGGGCCGGACTTCACTGTGAAGTCTCCAGAGGAGCCTCTGCCCTCGGAGGGGCCGTGCGGGGGACAGCGCCCGGCTCACTGGTCCTCTGACGCCGCCGCGGGGAGGGCTGTGCTAGGTGGTGACGTGGGCGGGAGACGAGATAGAAACAAATTCCCGGAGGATGTTCTTGGCCATTTCGATGTTGTTGTGGGCAATGACCAGGGCCTTCTGGATGTCCTGGTAGGAGTAGCCCTGGCTCATGAGGCTCTCGATCTCACTGGAGAGCTGCGGCGAGGCGGCGGCGGCAGCCGGCTGACAGCTGCCTGCTTTCCGCTCCGAGTTGATTCGCCGAGGGAACGGCTTGGGAGGCCTTTCAGGAACTTGAGAGCCCTCAGTGAAGTCTGGAAGAAACCAAACGGAACAGAGTTGCAAACCTGGGGGGACCGTCCATTACGGCAGCGACAGTAATAGCCGCCAGGACCGAGCAGACCTGCCACAGCGGGCGTGGGGCTCTCAAAGGGCCGTGCTTTACAGGTTCCGGGGTTAGCAGCTAACCTCCTCCTCCTCCCTCCTGGCGGGAACAACCTTCTAAATATACCATGCACCTGCTCCGCTGTCAGGAGCACTGCTGTCCCGAGCGCAGACACCTGCCTCCGCGGCATCATGCTTTACACACGTTGCAGCAAGTGTTCACGCACGGCAGCGCCGTGCTGATTGAAAACGACGTTTCACGCGGGGCCAGAGACGACACTAAACGTTTCCTCTGACTAAGAAGGGAAACGGAAGCCTGAGCTGCCGGGGAGCAGCAGGAAGCGAGGCTGCGTGGTGGGGTCACCGCCTCTCTGGGCAACTGGATGCTGTCTGTCTTTCGCCAGCTGTCCTGAGCACGGGCTGCAGCTTCCCGAGGGGCACCAACCCTGGCTGCAGCCCTTCCAGGCAGGCACAGGTGCGAGGGCAGCCCTGGACGGTCAAGGCCCAAGTGCCGGCTGGCTCCACGCCCACTCGGTGTGCTTTCCGGAGCCAGCACGCCCTCCTGGCAACAGGACAGGGTCCTGAAGTCAGGAGTGCGTGCTCTGTACCATCAGGCTTCTTCCCCAGCGTCCTAATACACGTTTGGAAGAACCAGAAGCCCCACCTCCCACCAGCCAGGAGGAGCCAGGGCTTAAGGAACAACCTCTTTTCTAACTCTGGCAGAATCCTGAAGAATCAGACTCCAGTTTAACTTCTTAACTAGGACCCAGGACCAGCTTTTCCTCCCACTTAGACTAAAGGAGACTAAAATCTGGTGACAAAAGCGCTGTGGCCCAGCGGTCACCTCTGCCGCAGCACAAACCAGGAGCCATCCAGCGACTCAGCACAAAGCCAAGCTGGCCTGGAGACTCACGTGTGGCGGGCTCGCCTTCCAGCGACAACCAGCCGAAGGAGGAGCTGGCGTTAGAGATGTCGGAGAGGGTCCGGCGGGCCAGCACAGCAGGCACCGGCGGCTTAGGGACGTCATAGCCGTCTTCCTCATTTTCTGATCCCTCAGGGCCGGCGCCCCCATGGCCCGCAGCCAGATTCCCTTCCCCTAGAGAAAAGCGTGTGCCGTTACCGTCTGCTTACACAGCTCGAGGAGAGAAACCCACTCATCCCCGCGCGTACGGCATCAAGGTTACCGACTGTCGACCCCAGGCCAACAACCACGGGAGGCCCCACGGCTGGAGGTACAAGAACAGAGAAAACGCAGTCTGCACCAATCCCGAGGGTCTGCTTTCCTCAACGGGGCAAAAGCTACCCCTGCCAACGGTGATGGCCGCTGACGCCAAAGACTCGGCGCCATTTTATGGCGCCCATTCAACACGTCTACTGGGATTGCACCTTACAGCATCAGCCGAAGGGCCTTGTGTGCTGCCTTCTTGAACTTTCCACTTGGGATGCTAGTTGATATGGGAATGTCGTCACCACCCACACACAAAAGAATTTCATCAATGCTAAAAAGCGAAGGAAATAAAAGGGAGCTGTCAGCACTGTGGGCCAAGGCCCCATAACCCGGGTGTCTCTAGGCCCTGGAAGGATGAAAAGGCACAAAGGGAACTCGCTGTGGGAACAGGAAATAAAAGAGAGGAGAGGGTTTTGCTGCCCACGGATCAAAGATATTTTGCAAAGGAAATTATTTACAAGAAGTTTCTGCTAAGATCAAGCTGTCTCATTCCCACGATTTCCCAGGTGGCAGAACGGCAACTCACCGAAGGAGCCGCTGTCCGCGGCAGCTGGCGTCGCCTGGGACCGAATGTTATACATGGCTTCGTACGTACAGCTGTCGCTCGGCTGGTCGCAATCGCACACTCTGAACCAGAAGGAAAGGGGCAGACGATTTCACAAACAGAACTCTGTTACCGGTGAACTTATTAAGACTCATCTGTTCTTCGCTATTCTCGACTCAGAGTCTATCGGGACGACACATGTTCCTGTTGCCAGGGTCACTAACAGACGTCCTGAGATGGACTCTTCTGATGCGTGACAGCTGTGTGTTTTTGAAATGACCACGACGGCGCGGAAGTGGAATCGCCTATACCCGCAAGAGACCGAGCACTCGGGGCTGCGGACCCCCCTCTGCTTGAGCTCTGGCCGGATGACATCCCCCCGGCAGCAGCCAAGCAGGTGAGTGGTGTCACCCGAACTCCCAGACGGGACTGTCGTGAACGTACCGTGAACTCTGGGAGGTCTCCGAGGGCCGCTTCCCATCTGGCTTCGGAAGCCCCACAGGCCTGGAGGAGGGGGTCATATACTCTGTGTCCTCCTCACTTTCGCACTGCTCCCCCGGGGGCAGCTTTGGCACAGGAAGAGGCCTGGAAGATGAAGAACAAAAGACAGAGAAAGGAAATGAAAACCACAAGCTGCCAGACGTGCAAGTATGAAACGAGTGCCTTCAACCCAGGCCACGACTGAAATCCGACAGAGCGAACGGATGCCACCTACGGCACGACTACTTCTCCCGGCCAAGAACGGTTGTTATTACAAAAGGCACAAATCGATCTCTGCTCTCCGCTGACTACAGATGCAGCTACGTTGTCTGAGCTGGGCTGCATGGGGGCAGTACCTGACACCCGTTAGTCTCAGTCCCCAGATTAGTCGGGAGTCCCCGTCCAAGGGCTGGAGCGCCAGGTTCCCTCTCGCCGGGCCTGAAAGCAGCCACAGTGGCTCTCGGACCATATGCTAGGAACCTCGGCCGAATCCCCACTCTAGAATCTACCTACAGTTTCAAAGAGTACACAGCTTGTCAAAGCCTTCTCATACGTTATCTCATAGTATAAACCCCTTTTCTCCTCGTTTGATGTAAGAAATATCTGAAATGAAATAGATATGAAATAAAATAAATAAAAGAGATCAGGTGCCTTAGTAACTTAGCATCAGAAACATCTGAAATAAAATAGATATGAAATAAAATAAATAAAATAAAAGAGACAGGTGCCTTGGTAACTTAGCATCAGATCTGAGACCAGACTTCCCATCCTGACTTCTGCTTCAGGGATCCTGCCATTATACCCAAAGCTCTCACCCAGAAACTTTGGAACCGAAACCAGACAAAGACAAAAATAACAAAAAAAACGAGTCCACAAATTAAGAAACATGCAAGTGTACACAGGCACACACACATACACACAACCGCTACGGAGAATGTGAGTTAAAGAGAGTATCTCCTCCCCCCTCCCTTACCTTTTCTGTGCACCTGAAACACTGTAACTAGAGGGAGCACCCACTGGATTTGCCTGAGTTTCCTCAATGTTTACTTTTCCCAATTATAAAAGCAATAGCTGTTATAAAACACTTAAATGCTACAGACACCGAACCTAGACAGTCCCTATAATCTAAGTGGAGATTTTGTTTTTCTCATGTCCCCATGTTCCTTTATCTGTGCACAGCATACTCAGGTTTTGAGGTGGAAGTGTATTAGTATCTACAATTTACTCTGAAATGTGTCCAAAAAGATAGACTGATGAATGGACAGAAATACAGATAGAGGGGTGCCTCGTGGGCTCAGTCAAGGAGGATGCAACACTTGATCTCAGGATTATAGGCTCGAGCCCCACACTGGGTGTACAGATTATTAAAGGGAAAAAAAAGGAGGGACGCCTGGGTGGCTCAGTGGGTTAAAGCCTCTGCCTTCTGCTCAGGTCATGATCTCAGGGTCCTGGGATCGAGGCCCGCACTGGGCTCTCTGCTCAGCGGGGAGCCTGCTTCCCCCTCTCTCTCTGCCTGCCTCTCTGCCTGCTTATGATCTCCCTCTCTGTCAAATAAATAAATCTTAAAAAAAAAAATAAAAAAGATCTTAAATCAACCTAACTTTACAACTTAAGGAACCAGAAAAAGAACCAACTAAACCCAAGGCTAGTGGAAGGAGGGAAGCAATAAAGACTAGAGCAGAAGTAAATAAAATACAGAGAAATTGGGGCCTCCGGGTGGCTCAGGTCATGATCTCAGGGTCCTGGAATCGAGCCCCACATTGGGGTCCCTGCTCAGTGGAGAGCCTGTTTCTCCCTCTTCCTCTGCCTGCTGCTCTGCCTACTTGTGCTCTCTATCAAATAAACAAATAAAATACGGAGGGAAAAAAAAAACAACAGAGAAAAATCAATGAAACCAAAGTTAGTTCTTCAGAAAGATCAACAAAACTGACAAACTTCATCTTGATAGAGAAAAAAGAGAGAAGACTCCAATTACTAAAACTCAGAAATTAAAAGTGGCAACATTACCAATTCTATGGAAATAAAAAAGATTTTAAGAGAGTACTATGAATAGCCATATGCCAAAATGTTGTAGAACTTAAATGAAGTGGACAAATTCCTAGAAACACAATACTTACCAAGACTAAATCACAAAAATTGAAAATCTGAAAAGACTTATAGGAGACGGATTCAGTTAATCAAAAACCTGCCTTTAACAGAGATAAGCTGTGTACGTGACAGTTTCACTGGTGGATGCGACCAAACGTTTCATACAAAACGAATACCCATTCTTTTTTGGGGAAGACTTTACTTGAGAGAGAGAACGAGAGAGAGAGAGAAAGAGAAAGAGGGAGAGAGAGAGAGAGAGAGAGAGAGAGAGAGAGAGTCACACAGGTGGAGGCAGCGGGAGAAGCAGGCTCCCCACTGAGCAGGGGGGTCATGACCTGAGCGGAAGGCAGAAGCCTGACTCAATGAACCACCCAGACGCACCACCGCCCCGATTCTTTTCCAATGGCTCCAAAACCCTGAAGAGGGAACACTTGGTAACTCATTCTGTGAGGATGGCACCATCATGACACAAAGCCAGACAAGGACACCAAGAAAACAACACACCAATCTCCCTTATGAACACTGATACAAAAGTCCGCAACAAAATACCAGCAAAAAGAATTCAGCAGCACGTACGGAGGATTATACATCATTATACATCCATGGGATTTATACCTGGAATTCAAGGACAGCTCAACATAAGAAAGCAGATTAATACGAATACGGCACATCAACAAAAAGGAAAAAACCCACACAAACATCTCAATTGGTGCAGAAAAGCATTTGACAATATTTAACACCCTTTTATGACAAAACACTCAACTAAAATACGAATAAAAGTACCTAAACAAAACAAAAGCTATATATGAAACGCCCACAGCAAGCGTCCTACTCAATGATGAAAGACAAAGCTTTTCCTGAAGGATCAGGAACAAGGCAAGGATGTCCAGTTTCACCATTCCCACTCAAGAGAGTACTGGAATTTTTTTTTTTAAGGATTTTATTTATTTGTCAGAGAGAGAGTGAGCGAGCATAAGCAGGGGGAGCGGCAGGGAGAGGGAGAAGCAGACTCCCCACTGAGCAGGGAGCATAACGCGGGGCCTGATCTCAAGATCCCGGGATCACAACCCGAGCCCAAGGCAGACGCTTAACCAAATGAGCCACCCAGGTGTCCCAGTACTAGAATGTCCAACCAGATCAATTAGGCAAGAAAAAGAAATAAAAGGCAACCATATCAGAAAAGAAGAAAAATTATCTCCCTGTTTGCAGATGGTATGATCTCTTACGTAGAAAAGCCTAAAGATACCACAGAAAGGGCAAAGAGTATGATGGTGTTTCAGGAAATTAAAAATAGAGTTCCCATACGATCCAGGAAGACTGCTGGCGTACGTATTCACGGGAATTCAAAGTAGGGCCCTGACCTGTACCCGATCACCCACGTTCACAGCATCACAGCAGCAGCTAAAACGTGGAAGCGGCCCCAGGGTCCGCCCAGCAATGAACCGATAAGCAAAATGTGGGACAGCAGTTACCCTTTATCTGCACGCTTTTCTGTGGTTTTACTTAGCCGCAGTCACTCATGGTCTGGAAGCAGATGATCCTCCCCCTGATGTATTAGCAGAAGGTCAAAAGTAGCCTAACACTGCGTCCCAACCCCTACCTCACTCCGCTCACTACTTCTCATCAGAGGCACTTCATCCCCCGTGACCACGAGAAGGGTAAGGACAGTATGGTATTCTGAGAAGGACCACTTTCATACAGCTTCCACGATAAACTGTTGTAACTCTTCTATTTTATTGTTGTTGTTGCTAGTCTCTTACCGTGCCTAATTTATAAATTAAACTTTACCATGTATGTATGTATGTAGAGGAAAAACACAGTGCACATCCAGGGTTCAGTGCTCTCCTTGGTTTCAGGCATTCAGGGGGCCTGGAGAGGTATGCCATGCAGATAAAGGGGGTGCTACTGTATATACATACACTGGAATATTACTCTGCAATATTTTTTTTTTTTTTAATTAGGAAAGAGAGAGAGCGAGAGAGAGCATGAGAAGGGAGAAGGTCAGAGTGAGAAGGGAGAAGGTCAGAGTGAGAAGCGGACTCCCCATGGAGCTGGGAGCCCGACACGGGACTCGATCCCGGGTCTCCGGGATCATGACCTGAGCCGAAGGCAGTCGCTCAACGAACTGCGCCACCCAGGCGCCCCTTACTCTGCAATATTAAGAGGAAGGAAAGGAAGGAAGGAAATTCTGCAATCTTCTACAACATGGATGAGAACATTATGGTTAAGTAAATTAAACCGGTCATAAAAAGACAAATCCTGTATGGTTTCACTTATAGGCAGTCAAGTAGTCAAAATCCTGAAGACAAAGTGTGACGGTGGCTGCGGGGAGCTGCTGCTTAATGTGCACAGAATTTCGGTCTTACAAGATGGGGAGTTAGGAGCGTGGGTGGCGGTGACCGCTGCATAGTGTGAATGACCCACACACTTCTAAAGAAGACGCGCTGTGTATTTTTAGAGCGCAGGGAGCGGAGGGGCAGAGGACGAGAGAATCCCAAGTAGACTCCGTGCTCAGTGCGGGGTCCAGTGCAGGGCTGAATCCCACGACCCCGCGATCACGGCCTGAGCTGAAATTAAGAGTCAGACACTTAACCGACGGAGCCACCGAGGCGCCCCAAATGGTATATTTGATGTATACTTTACCATATGTACACAGATAACTAAGAATTAAGAATTAAAATTTAAAATTATAAGAACGATTAAGTTTTGCGGTTTTGGTTTTTGTTTTTTTACAAAAGTCAACAAAACCAGAGCTGCTTCTTTGAAAACATAATGAAATCGCTGAAGCCTAGCAAGGCTGATCGGCGTACATGGACACAGAGAAAATAGGAAAGAATAAGACCGAGACAGAAGATCTAATTCTGAACTGATATGCACACAGATGGGCTTGTACTTTCCTCTCCACGCCGCCCTGGGCTCCCCTTCGCGCTGTGAGGAGGCCGTTTGTTAGCGGGAGCGCGCCCGGCCTTGTACTTACCGGGCAGCCAGAGAGTAGATGGCATTGGCAGATGCGGAAGGTTTGATTTTGGGGTGCTCGCACTCTGAACCTGCTAATGGGCTGTTATTCACATTCTGGAAGGAAAAGTGGTGAGAAAGAACCTTCTTAACTCGGTGTCTCCTCTTACTTCTCCAACCCAGTCAAAACGCTAAGAACAGTAATAAGGACCCAGACCCCACTCTCAATGCTGCTCGGGTATCATTACGTCCGATCAATAGCAGAGTAGCAGAGCTGCTTTCGGGCTCTGAACAAAGTTTAAATGTCAGGGCGAGGAAGACAGAGATCTAAAAAGAGCCAAGGAAATAGGAGGTTTTGTTTTGATTCTAGAAGATTTGAGGAAATGGGCTGTCTATGCAAATACCCTTTCTAGCTTTAAAAATCTACGCCTCTTTCTACAATGAGGTCACCAGAAAGCCTGAGCTAATTCATTCTCACGAATTCAGACGGCTCATCACTCAATGACACTTGTAAGCGACCATCCCCCCCTTCTCTCGCCAAGAAGGACCCGGTTCATGTAAGGCTTCACCATATTCCTCAACTTCACTGCTCATAGGTTATTCTCTCCTCCTCTTTTTTTCTTTGTCTGAAGGGGACTGGCAGCATTACTATGTAGTTATTAGTTACACCGCTAATTAACCTTCAACTATTTGTGTAGCACATAAGAAATAACACTGCTCACACACACACGAGAGAAAGCAGGTCAATGAAATGTGCACTAGCGCATTCTCCCTCTTGCTTACTTAGCACCATACTCTCCCAGACTCTCCTGCCTCCCCTTCATCCTCGAAGGGTCTCCCTCAGAATCCGCACGGCTCGCTCACCAGAGCCCCAGATCCCTGCTCAGAACTGTACCCCATCCCTCCATGTAACCCCAACCCAACTGCAACTGTCCCAATACCCCTTTTCTTCCGCTCTGTTTCTCCATAGCCCTCGTCGGCATCCAATGTTCTCTGTTTTATTAACTTACCGTGTTTGTCTTCACTCCACTAGAACGGAAACTTTATGAGGGCATGATTTTTTGGGGAGCGCACACACAAACGAACCAACAAAAGGACAAATTGACCTCCCCACCCCCAGGTCTTGCTTACACAATGAACCGCTAACCTTTTCTCAATCTATTCTCTGAGCAATCCATTTTTGCATATTACTAGATTTATCTCTGTAAACCATCCCTTTGCTCATGTCACTCCACTAATTTAAAACCTTCAAATGCTCATCGCCTACCGAATTAATTCAAAGTCCTTTGGCCTTGATGGGATTTTCAAGGTCCTCCGATCTAGTACTGATGCCCCTTTCTAGACCTTTTCCCTCCTCGGACATACAAAATGTCCGCTCCACTTAAATCAAACTACTTCGAGTTCCACAATGCACCTCGAGCATCTGTGGCATTATACTTCTGACCTTCACACTAGTCACTTTGGAAAGAACATTCTGAATTCAGATGCCGTTTGTTCCATAGAGCCCTCATGATCGCTCTGTGTGGAAAGAATCTCTCCTTTCTCTACAACTTCCATGCTATCTATCTGTAACACTCACTCACACTGTATGAATCCAGGCACACGTACGTGTACACACGCAGGGGCGCGCGTGCCTGTGTTATTTGCAAACACGCTCTACCCGCCCTAGTAGTAGAGTATACTTCTCGAGGGTATACATACGCCTGAGGGGAGGGATGTTTCATTGTCGCGGAATCCTGCACAAAACCTATCACAAAACTCTGACCCATTAAACATCATCCAAAAGTACTTGTTAATTGGCTAAAAAATGTCAAAAACAGGACTCACCATGGAGGTATCCACACTGAATGTGCTTCCAAGCCTGGACACATCTGCTCTGAGTTCCATTTGTGAGGGCAATGAAAAGGGAAGCGAGTGCCTGTTGGTTAATTCTCTACCTGTCCAGGGGTCACTAGAGTTGGGGGCAACCACTGGTACTTTGGGGATTGGCCGAGGCAGCCATGATTCCCCAAGGCGGCTACTGGGAACAGGGGGCAGTTTGTCCCTGGATGGACAGTCGCCCGGTGTACAAGGCAAGGGACGTCTCTGAGGCCGGGTTTCTGCTCCCACAGAATACGGCCGGTCTGGAGGGGGTGGTGGTGGAAGATCTCGAAGTGTGGGAGGTATTGGTAATGGCTTGTCCTTATGCAGGGAGCCCGAAGCTACCTGTGAAGCATGAGGAAAGCAAATCAGTCAAAATTCACTAATCTAAAAAAACCAGAAACCTCACTGTAACAAGTGAATCAGACCAAGAATCAGAAAACTGTAGAAGTGGATAATGTCTTACCTTAGAAGCAGTTCCAAGACCAGAAGCACTTGAAGGAAGAGGCACCCGCTGTTGCAGAAGGTCAAGTCGCGGTGGCACCGGGGGAAGGGAAGCTTGTGGGGCCATCGAAAATGGAGAAGGAGGCCGTTCCACCTGACACAAATAAAATCTCCTAATAGGTTATTCTTGTAGGAGGGAGTGGCGTCTTTCAACTCCTCCTAAAGCCGCAGACAGCAAGTACTCTCTGAACACTGACTGTAACTACCGACGGGTCAGGCTTCCTGGATTATTTCTGCGTCACCATCAGAGGGCACTCTCAATCACAGAACTACCACGCAGATGCAAGCTCCAGGCAAGCGTCTAGAAATGGCCGTGTGACAAAAAGCTCCCTGGCTCACAACTGAAAACAAATATGACAATTTTCCGCCTCCTCATCTTCAGAGAAAGAAACAAATCTTTACAAGATTAAAAAGAGGAACCCACATAAAAAGGAAGGAGCAAACATTAACCTCTCAACAAATCACATGAGAAAGTAACATTTAAGGAATAGAACAATGAAAGAGATCAAAGATGAGGAATTCTCTGTGGCTTATTAGGATAGAAAAAAGAGAAAAATAAAAGACGGTAAGAGGAAAAGAATCAACAGTATCACTAAAAAGCATCATGAGTCCTTCTGAAGAAATGTTATTTCAATTCAGTAACTTAAAGGAATTAATATTTCCCATCAATTTGTGTTCTTAAAAAATGAGGTGCCAAATTAGACGAAGCAATACATGTATAACCTGTCCCATTTCTGAGCAGGGTGATGAACGGCTGATAAGACTGTCCAGGCAAGCTATCAAGAGATATGCATAATTCATACAAATTGCTACTTGGCATTTGCATTCTCTCCCAGGGAGCAATACAGATGGAATATAGGCAAGTATGTATCACGAGCACTTATGTAAGATGACAGAAGGCAACATTCACATACTTAGTCTTATCATTAATGCTGGGTGGTAAATGAAGGCAAAGAAAGCCCTCATCATTGGCTACCTGCTCTTACTCATGCTTAAGGAAAAGGGCTCCGTGTCACTGGTGCATGAGTGATGCAGCGTGAACTGTTAAGACACCGAAAGGCTTAAGTGAGAAGTTATTAGGCTAATGGTCACTTCATCAATTTCTAGTTAGTCACTGCATCCTGTTGATTCTTCCATGAAAGAGTCTCGTATCTTTTTTTTTAAATTTTATTTATTCATTTGACAGACACACATCGGAGAGGGAACACAAGCAAGGGGAGTAGGAGAGGGAGAAGCAAGTTTCCCACTGAGCAGGGAGCCTGATGTGGGGCTCGATCCCAGGACCTGGGATCATGACCTGAGCTGAAGGCAGACGCTTAACAACTGAGCCACCCAGGTGCCCCAAAAGAGTCCCATATCTTTATCTGCCTTTTCATTCTGCTTAACAACCTCAGATCTGATTTATTAAAACCACCTTCTTGCAATTCTCCCAACTTCTAGTTTCTTATCTCAGCAAATCCGTTTGCTCACCATGACCAGCTGAGCCGTCCTCAGAGTATACAATAGCTCAAAAACCATCCATCAGTGACTCCCACTTTCCCACCAGTCTCGACTCTGGAATTCCTATCTCCTTGCCTTTGTTCAGGTTGCTTCCCAACTTGAAAAAAAAGTCCTCTCTGCCTTTTTTTTTTTCTTTACAGGATTTTATTTTTAAGTGATCTCTACACCTAACCCGACGTGGGGCTCAAACTCAAAACCCCAAGAGTCGCACGTTCCAGCGACTGAGCCAGCCAGGCGCCCCTCTCTGCCTATTTCAACCCGTCTCACCATCTGCTGCTCCTTCCCCTTCCTGAAGTGCAGAGCGTTGAGCTAATCACACTCTTCGTGGCTCAACATCGTAAGCTATCCTTGCACTGTTCTTTTATTACAATAAGTGATCAGTTCCAGAAAAGGAGAAAAAACACAAGTGGAGAGGAAATGATCAGAGAAATAACACAAGAATGGTTCTATGACCTGAGGGACATAAATATCCATATAGAAAGAGTTCATTGCATAGCCAGCCCAATGAAGGAAAAAAAACCATGACAAACAAGCAAACAAATAAACCAAAAAGCACCCTTATGTTTTCGAGGAATCAAGGATAAGGAGAATAAACTAAAAGCTTCCTGGGATAGAGGGAAAGGGGGTACCAAATAGCAAAAAATACACTAGAACCTAGAAGTGAAGTGAAGCCATAACAATTTATAGAGTTTTTTTCAACCTAGCATTGTGTGACTAGTCAGTCTGAAGGCTGAACAAACACATTTAAGGTATCGAACATCTTGAAAATTTTACTTCTCACCTTTCTGAGGACATACGTCACCCATAAGAGGAAGTAAAGCAAGAAAGAGGAAAATGTGGGAGCCATGTTTCCCATATGTCACCATAATATATTATATACTATCTACTGTATTTAGACAATTTACTTCATAGAAAATCATACTGAGAGGATGTCCGACAGCTTGATAAGATGTGGCAGTGATAGGTACAAACGGAAAACTAAGGAAATAAAAATAAGGCAATTTGGGGCACCTAGGAGGCTCAGTCGGTTAAGCGTCCAACTTGTCATTTTGGCGCAGGTCCTGATCTCACAGGGCTGTGAGATCAAGCCCCATGTCTGGCTCCTGGCTCAGTGGGGAGTCTGCTGGAGGCTCTCTACCTTTCCCTCTGCTCCTCCTCCTGCTCGTGTGCTCACGGGCTCTCTCTCTCAAACGAGACAAATCTTTAAATAAATAAACAAACAAACAAATAAATAAAGCAATTTCCCAAGGAAGAGCAGAAGGTCATATGAGAAAACAGCAGCAATTACATCATAACGTACTGCTTGGAACAGCAAGGAGCAAAATTATTTACACACCAAATAGTGATTCGGCCAAAAAACAAACAAACAAACAAAAAACCACGACTCCAGTAAGCATGGTGGGGAGATATGGTGTGGGAAGGAGGGCGATAGTCAATCCTTTTCTACAACACCTGAAGTGAACAGGTGACGGACGCTGAAGCAGCAAGAGAAAGCAGTGTAAGTACATGGTGTGAAAGGTGTTAAGAACCCACAAATCCGAGTAGGGCCCACGACGGAGCTGAAGGCGGCAGAGGCAGGGAGCCAAGGTTTCTGCCAGCCTTCTAGCAAGTCTTTTAAACTTACCAAAACATGCACATGCGTTTGTCATTTGGATTTTGTACTAAGTACACTCGCGGCACTAAAAGCAAATCACAATAAAACAGCAACAAAGAGCCCCCGTGACAGCGGCCCAGGAAGTGACAAATCCGGAATTCCACTAGCCTCATACACCTTCGGGAGTGACTTTAGGGCAGAAACGTGGGGATAAATTTTAGTTATCTACTCAAAAAAAGTTAAATATGTTATAACAGATTTTATTCATACGAAGAATAATAAACACCCACGTAGCACCTACGGTACTGCTCAGAAATGCAAGAGCACTGTCTTTGTGCGATTTCCATGCGCCCCTCCCCTCACTGTATCCTTCCCTCCATCGAAGAGTTTAAACGTCCATTCACTTTCATCCAGCAATCCCACTGCTAGGAATGGGCCCTACAGACCTGGAAAGAGCATCGGTCTGTCTAAGTCTGGAAACAGAACATCCATCGAGAAAATAAATTACGGAATAGCCAAGTGACAGCACAATACACGAAGCTGTTTGTTTTCTTTTTTTTTTTTTGAAGATTTTATTTATTTATTTGAGATAGAGACAGTGAGAGAGAGCATGAGAGGAGAGAAGGTCAGAGGAAGAAGCAGACTCCCTGTGGAGCTGGGAGCCCGATGTGGGACTCGATCCCGGAACTCAAGGATCATGACCTGAGCCGAAGGCAGTTGCTCAACCAACTGAGCCACCCAGGCGCCCAGCTGTTTGTTTTCTATTTGAACTTTTACAGTGTAGGTTTATTACTTTTATTGAAACGAGTAAATTTAAAATCATTCATACAGATTAGCTATGAGCAAAAGGTTCATTTTCTCGTTTTCTTTGAAGTCCTACAGCACTTGGAGTGTGTACCCAATAATCTAAAACCACGTATGCCATCTGCCTGTGTTAAGTAGTTGCACCTGCATGCATGTTCTCTTCTCGAATACAGCTACAAGCTCCGTGCAGGCCTTTGTTCCGGGTTTCTTATCTCGCTCAATACTTAGAGCACTCAATACAGAGCCTCTTACCCAGCATAATGAACACCTTGCAAAAATACTACGCTTACTGTAAAACATTCAAATATCCCATAAAGTTCAAGTCCTCTAAACGTGCGCCCTCAGAAATTACAGCAATTTAGTGGGTAGTCAATTTTTCCCATGCATGTTAAAAAAAATTTTTTACGACCAAATTTTTTTAGAGAAATAAGGTGATACTGTACATAGTATGCAATTATTATTATTTTTTTTTTTTAAAGAGAGAGAGTGAGAGAGAGCATGAGAAGGGAGAAGGTCAGAGTGAGAAGCGGACTCCCCATGGAGCTGGGAGCCCGATGTGGGACTCGATCCCGGGACTCCGGGATCATGACCAGAGCCAAAGGCAGCTGCTCAACCAACTGCGCCACCCAGGCGCCCCCTGTATGCAATTATTTTTTAAACTTAGTATTCATTAGACAGTTTTCCACTTAAGTATACGTACACTGAATTCATTCTGCAGAGTATTCCATTATGGGGTCTATAGTAGGCAGAATGAGGATATCCTATCCCCCAGCCCCAAGATGTTTTATTCAACACCCCAAAACCCAGAAACTGAATGTTATTTTACTTGGTAAAAGGAACTTCACTAATGTGACTGAGGGTATGGATCTTGAGATGGGGGAACTACCCTGGACTACCTGGACAGGCCCAATCTAATCACATGAGTCCTTAAAAGCAGAGAACCTCGGAGAGAGAAGGCTGAAGGGGAAGGAAAGAAATCCAGGAGCCGAAGAGTGCGGCTGACCACTAGAAGCTGGGATACCATGAGCTGGCGGCCAGCAAGGACACAGGATCTTAATCCTACAACTGGCAAGGAACTAAACTCTGCCAAATCCAAATAAAAAAGGAATTCGGTCTTCCCCTAGGGCCTACAGGAAGAACTACAGACCTGCCGATACCCTGATCTAGCCGGATGCCACATGTGTTGGACTTCTGACCTTCAAAACGGTAACAGAATAAACTTGTGTTGCTTCAAGCTGCTAAATTTGTACTACTTTGTTATGGCAGCAAGAGAATACAAACACAGGGACATATCACAATTTCTTACTGCTGGACATGTGAGTTGCTGCGAATTTTTCATTACTGCAAATAATGCTCTAAGAAGAACTGCATCTATATCTTTGGGTGCTTATCCGAATATTTTTTTAGGATAAATCCCTAGAATTGGAATTGCTAGTTCAAACTGTGACCATTATACATTTTGACAGATGTCAAACTGTCCTTCCAAAAGATGGGCTAATCTACCCACATCAACACTGAATATGATGCCTATTTCTCCATAGTAAATATTATTCAACTATAAAATTTCATGAAGAAAAAAGGGTAATTTTAATTTCAAATAAATATATCCAGGAAAAATCGCTTATCTTTTTATTCAGCTTCCCTAATATTTCAGGAGTTACCAATAAATTTTCATGAATGAGCAGAGAGAAATCTATGTAAGAACATAAAACTGCTCTAGAGGTCAAATTAATTCTTTTTAAAGATTTTATTTGAGAGAAAGACAGCATAAGGAGAGAGGGGTGAAGGGAGAGGGAGAAGCAGACTCCCTGCTGGGCAAGGAGCCCACCATTAAACTTGATATCCCAGGACCCCAGGATCATGACCTGAGCTGAAGGCAGACGCTTAACTGACTGAGTCACCCAGGTGCCTCTCAAATTAATCTCTTAAAATGGACCCAAAGAAGCTGTTATAAGGGGCCAAAACTTCAAAAAATCTGTCCACTTCCCAAAACCAAAAACGTACAACTCATTCCAGACTTCCTCAACTGTTATTGATAAAGCATAGATTTATTAATTCCTGTTTTGAAGTTGTTTCAATTCCCAAGCATTCAAAGTAATTACTGTGTGCTCAATTTTGAATAGTAAATTACAAATGAGACATGGCTCTTTGCCTTCTGTAATTTACAATATACCAGGAAATACATTTAATAAAATATTATGAGGTGGTGAACTCTATGGCAGACATATTCAGTTGTCTCTGAGACACCTAGGCAGACCTAGAAATGATGTGTATGTAAACACATGTGAACTGGGGGTGGGGGAAGCAGAAATAGTCTGGAAAGGTTTCCTATGAAATGAAAACTCGACTAACTTACAAAGAAACTACCAAGACAGGGGCACCTGAGTGGTTCAGTTGATTAAACATGTGACTCTCAGTTTCGGCTTAGGTCATGATCTCAGGGTTCTGAGATTGAGCCCCATGTTTGGGGGGGAGGTGTCTCCACTCAGCAGGGAGTCTGCTTGTCCCTCAACCTCTGCTCCTTCCCTTGCTTACATGCTCTCTCTCAAAGAAATTTTAAAACAAAAAAAAGAAAAGAAAAGAAAAAGAATAAAGAAACTACCAAGACAAAGCACAGAGAGATTTCAGTGGTTTGGCCTTGCTGGACCACAAAACATAAAGCAAAAAGGATTTTAAGAGCCAAGTGCCGGAAAGGAGAATGGCTTAACCCATCAAGTAATGAGAAGTCATCAGAGCGTGAGGCAAAGGAATGGGACGGTCAGGTTTGCGCTGCAGCTCACCTGGGCTGGTAGCAGGGCAAAGAGATGACGACGACAGCCTGAAATAAGGCCATGGCACTGAGGACAGAGAGGAGGAGACACACCGGATGCAACCATTTAAGAAATCAAATCTATTCCTTTTGGCGGGGGAGAGGGAGGGCCGAGGGAGAGCAAGACTACCAGACTCCCCGCTGAGCATGGAGCCCGACGCTGGGCTGGAGCCCAGGACCCCGATACCATGACCTGAGCCGAAATCAAGAGTCGGACTCTCAACCGACGAGCCAGCCAGGTGCCCCAAATCCACTCTTTGAATCTACTATGTGCCAGGCAGTGAGGTGCTGTTATAGATGAAGGCTGTCCATGAATTTATAGAACATTCTCAACTACAGAATCTAAAGCACGTTAGAATCTTTTGTTTGCCCTGTATTAGCTAACATCTTCAAGGACTCCCTTACTTCTAATTAGTCAATAGATCCCTGTTTTCCCCTACCCACTGATGTTACAAAATTTGATGCCATCCTTTCTTAGTCTGTATGTTTCCTCTCTCTACTAGGGCCTTTCCAGTCTGCTTAGCTTCTGCCTGGTACCTCCCACTGCCCTCCAGTCACCTCAGTCACCATGTCTTTGGTTACTAACAGTGCCTCTCCCCTCTGCAATCTAACTTTCCAGTGTCAGGACCCCCTTAGGAGAGAAGACCAGAACACCAGGCTCTACTCGAAGCAGCACAATAGGGCCCCGCTGTCTTATCCTCTCTCGTTCTCTCCAACAAGCTGAAGAAAACCCAGTTCTAGGACACAGACCGAGCATGGGCCTCGAAGCTGGAATGTCTGGCCGAGGCTATGTAATTTTCAGCCAATTCCTTAACCTTGCCGTGCCCTGGTTTCTTCATCTGCTAAATGAAAACAAGAGTACCTACTCTTGGGTTATTTGAGTATATACAAGGACAAGATCACAGGAGTCAGAAAAAGGGAAGTACTTTGCATGGCATCTCTCACACAGTAAATGCTCAGTAAACAGCTACTATTGCTTCTTGTTGTTTGGATGTCAAGTGCTCTATTCCTTTAGAGCACAACTCAGAGTGGAGTTGCCAGTCTCTGATCCTGCAGTCTTACCTTGGCACCAGCCAGTTCCTTCATCATAAAGAGAGAATCATCAGCTCGTTCATCGTCATCGTCTTCATAATTTGGGGAGGGAGCTCCCTCGGCTCCTTGCCTCAGTAGGCTGCCACTTCCTCGAGGGTCAAACGGATCGACCACAATGGGCTCAGTACCTTTAATTTCACATCGGCAGAAAGGACAGCCCTGGCCTTCGGATTCCTGCAGAGCAAACGGGAGACAGTCACAGACGCATCTGAAAGTACGGACAATATGTGTCCACTAGGAAATACGTTTCCTCAAGATGGAAAAAGAAACCAGAAGCTTAACCAGGCCATCCTTTCTCTCCGTAAAGGATACAAAACCCCCAGTTCCTCCGAGGGTTACGGTCTGGAGCCATACCTGCCAGGACGTGAGACAGGACGTGCACATGAGGTGTCCGCAGGGCTCAATTTTCACATCCTTGTCATTTTCAGCGCATATTTTACACAGTTGGAAGGTCGAGCCCATCTCACAGTATAATTCATATTGTTCCTTTGATAAAAAAAAAAGTGAAGAGATGACTCAGGTGAGTACTGATATCTGTCGAACAAATGATCGCAACCTTAAACACTCACACCAGGAAAACCAGACTGTTCCTCTCTCTACAAATTGTGCTTGTATGGGAGTGCCCCAACAGTGGTCACCATTCTCTCACCGACACAGAAAGCATGCTGTCTTGGTCCTATCTGAAGTTTTTCAGAGAAACCCCACACACGAAAATTCACTAAGCCAGTCGATGGTTTAAAACATTAAATGTGCCAATCACTTCGTACCACTCTACGGTCAGTTGCGTCAAGTGCGAAAGCTTGCCTCCAGAGACACGGTGAGGATGTAAAACAAAATTCACCTGGGTCACTTTGATGTGGTCTTGGGGAGTTGGCTCACATAAGCCTGTCAGGTCGGGATTCTGATTCCGTCCATCTGGAAACAGATAGCTGTAAAAAGAGTAACCAGCCTTGGGGTTTTACTAAAGCCAATTTATAACTGCTTGCTAATACAAATGGTACCTAGGAATTCTCTCATCTAAAAGGGCAACTTTGGGGGCACCTGGGTGGCTCCGTCGGTTAAACGTCCGACTCTTGATTTCAGCTCACATCATGACCTAAGGGTGGGGAGACCGAGCCCCGTGCCGTCAGCTTCCCACTCGGCACAGGAGACTGCTTGAGGGGCTCGTTCTCCCTCGGCCCCTCCCACTGCTCGTGCATGCTCTCTCAAAAAAATAAATAGGCTACTCTGCCTAAGTACAAAGGTAAGGGGTGCCTGGGTGGCTCAGTGGGTTTGGCCTCTGCCTTTGGCTTGGATCGTGATCTCAGGGTTGTGGGATCGAGCCCCGCATCAGGCTCTCTGCTCGGCGGACAGCCTGCTTCCCTCTCTCTGCCTGCCTCTCTGCCTGCTTGTGTGATCTCTCTCTGTGCCTGTTACATAAATAAAATCTTTTTAAAAAAATAAGTACAAAGGTAAATCTTTGTATTTATCAAGGATAAATACTTCAAAAAATAAATAACACAGAACAGTTCCAAGAAGATACTCTCCAAACAATGATACCCCTTCTCTAGGCCACAGTGCCACAGCCTTTATCTTTAAACTAAGTGGCTGACAAACTTTTTCTGTAAAGGGCCACACAGTAAATATTTTAGACTTTACAAGCCATAGAAGTCTGTGTCATATATTCTTCTTTGGTTGTTATTTTTAAAATAACACTTTACAAAGGAAAACCTATCTTAGTTTCAGGCCATACTGCAACAGCTAGCTGATGGGCCATAGTTTGCCAACCCCTATTTTAATCTACGGATGGCTACAAAATACAAATTATTAATTTATTTTTATTTTTTTTTTTATTCTATTTTAAGTAGGCTCCCATGGAGCCTGACACAGGGCTCAATCTCACAATCCTGAGATCAAGACCTGAGCTGAGATCAAAAGTTAGACATTTAATCACTAAGTTACCTTGGTGCCCCCAAATTCTTTATTTAAGCACCATCTGGGAGTGACAAAGGCCTAAAATGCCCTTGTTTACGGGGTTAATTAACATTAAGAGATACCAATTTAAAAGAAATATAACAAGAAGCAAACTAAGGCCTGAGATCATCTACCAGGAAGCCCGGAGTGTCGGCCTGCTGATGTTTCGGGAAGCACCCCCTTCGGCCCCAATGCTGCTGCAGAACATGATGTATGATGGAAAATGGACATTCCTCGTTGCTTCAAAACACAAGTAGCTTTCTGACAGCTGGCCACCTGCTACTATTTTCTAGTATTTTTAGTACCTAGCAAGTGATAATCAGTTTGAGTTCCCAAAGGAACAGCATTCTGGAATAAATAAGAACTTAGTCATAAATATTAGCATAGATTACAAAAGCCCAAAGCCTGAAGAAATACTGCCACACCAAAATGCTTATGGCAGGTAAGGGCCACTGAGACTGCTGTTATTAAAAACATCTAATCAGGGGTGCCTGGATGGCTCAGTGGGTTAAAGCCTCTGCCTTCAGCTCAGGTCATGGTCTCAGGGTCCTGGGATCGAGTCTGGCATCGGGCTCTCTGCTCAGCAGGGAGCCTGCTTCCCCCTTTCTCTCTGCCCACTTGTGATCTCTCTGTCTCTGTCAAATAAATAAGTAAAAAAAATTAAAAAAATTTTAAAAATCTAATCACTCTATGATGTGGGCTAGTTAAGTAACTGGTAACATTTCCTGCTAATTGGCGTATTTTCAAATATAGACTTGAAAATAAGTCATCTTATTTTCATCTGGAAAAGAAGACACGGTTCACACATGGTAGTAACTAAAGCACTAGAGAAAAATCATCTCACTCAAAGAATCCTTTTAGGGTGCCTGGGTGGCTCAGTGGGTTAAAGCCTCTGCCTTCAGCTCAGGTCATGATCTCAGGGTCCTGGGATCGAGTCCCGCATCGGGCTCTCTCCTCAGCAGGGAGCCTGCTTCCCCTCTCTCTCTTCCTGCCTCTCCACCTACTTGTAATCTCTCTCTGTCAAATAAATAAATAAAACAAAACAAAACAAAAATCTGGGCCATAAAAAAAAAAAAAAAAAGAATCCTTTTAAATAACAAGAAAAGTCCTACGGAGCCTGAAGGTCAAAATAATAAAACACAACCTGTTAATATGTTTCTTGAATCTTCAACCGTAAAGACACCCGGAATCAAGTCACTGATGATCAAGTTTTACAAGCCCTAACCTCCTGGACTCCAGCAAAGGGCAAAGAGCAGATACTCACAAGCCTTCCCTGAAGCCGTCAATCAGGGCTTGGAAGAGAGGTTTATTGTGAGGGATCGTCTGGAGAATGTTCCCGTCAGCAGTGACATACCCAATAGCCCACTGACCCAGACGGGTGCAGCTTAGCCGGAAAATGTAACTGAGAACAGAGATGAACAGAACCGTTTACGTGCTGGTATTAGGGTGGAAGGCAAGACAGAGACAAAAATCAAATGGACCGTCAATAATAAATTCCACAGTGACTCCAGACCAAAAGCAAAAAATACGTAAGCTTGATTCTTAAGTGCTTGAATGCCTGAAAGCATTTATCAAATTGTAAGATCTGGAGTCACTGGGAAACTAATCCAAGATCACATTTCCTCCATCCTGGCAGAGGTCACAAGAGAATAAAATTCAGGAGAATAAACCTCTTCGCTTCAGGGCACTGACCTGCCCGGTTTGTGAATGAACTTCTGGAGCCGAGCTTTCACTTCGTCGTACGTCAGGAAAGCCATGTAACCAGGATGAGTCACGGCCAGACTGTTCCAGTTCCTGAGCAAAGAGGACCAGGGCTAAGGGAACAAGAGCGCAATCAGACCACTTGGCTCACATCCTACCGTCCTCAGCAACGAAGAACAGAAGGAAAACCACCTCGATTCTCCATTCATTGTCGCAAATTTTCAATTACATTGTTACTTTGAGGGAAATATGTTTGAGAGGTAAGAACTTAGAAAAGCTAAGAAGAAACAAATAATATGCTTGTAGAAAGAAATTTCATTATAAAATGAAATTCAAGACATTTTACAGCAGTTCTAACCAACAGCAGGGTCTACACGTACAACTAAGAAGTTGCAAATAAGCCTTATGCAAGTTGGCATACACACATTATCTTTACAGAAAGAAATGTTCTTTCAGAAGCATCAATGCATCTCAATAATAAGTCAAGAATTTCAGTACAAGAGGAGAAAAGGCTGGAAACATACACAAATGCCCAACAATAGGAAACTGATTAAATAGATCATATTATATCCATTTTCTAGACGTTCTACAACCATCTAAATGATACAAAAGAAGAACATTTTTAAAAGATTGTAAATGTGAGGGGAAGAAAACAGATTATACAGTTAATATTTTTAACAACAAATAGATAAAAATGGAGTAGTGAGGTTTTTTTGCTTATAATTTCTACACTGACTAAAAATACTTTTATATAATATGTAAACTCCCAAGTGTTGTTTTTCTTTTAAGAGCTCTCTCTTCAGAAAAGTAGCAATTAGTTTAGCCAACATTTTAGCCAACATCCTACCTGAAAGAGTCGTGTGAAGATGTCAAATTCAAAAACTGAAATATAATCATTGCAGGTCAGATCAATAGTGGATTTTAGAGCCATGGCCTCGAGCCCAGAACTGATGGGATGCACTTCATGAAGGGCCTGTCGGAAACTCTTCCAAGGGACTATTGTCCTAGATGGGGGAACAGGGGTGGAAAGGAAGGCACAGAGTGAGATAACAGAGGATTCTGGGCATTGCTATAATAACCAAGAAAGCTACATTAAGGTCTCAATATCAAGTTCAATTCTCTTAAAGAAGCTAAGTTATATTTTGGATTGAGAACTAAAAGGGAATAAATGATGTATTTCTTAACTTTCTAATAAGGAAATTAGTAACAGAGAAATCTTTTCCCACTACTCTTTGACAATATGTCGCAAACTAATTCCCTTTCTCATCTTTCTCACACATCTGTTCTTTTTAGAGAAATGTGGAAAGAGAGAGGAGATTACTCTTTTTATATAAATGTCATCTGAGGCCAGGCCTTCGCTAACTTAAAAGCTTACTTAGTTTAAACCAACTTTTAGCACATAAAACATTCTGAGTTCTTTGAGGAACTCACAATCTCAAGGCCTAGACAGGAGGAAATAGGTTTAAGGCACAGGAAGAACACAGTTCTGATAGGGAGGAGGAATAAATTATTAACATAAGAGTGATTAAACCCCAGATAAAGCTAACACAAGATACTATAGGATTTCTATTTGTCAAGATCTTTACGTAAGCACAAGCTCATTGACTCTGGAAAAGTTTATGTACTCACTGCCTAAAAATTAAGAGATAAAGTAGCATTTTGAACTCTTTTCTAATGGAGTTATTAAGTTAAAAGGAACAAAGTTAAATTTTATTCCCATCCTCTTTAAGTTTTTAAATCACTAATTACTCTATATCTTACATTTAAGCATATTTTTAAAAAGAAGGCATCTAAAGGGAAATTTATATTAGGATCTGTATATGCAACTAAAGAGCTGTATTGCTATTTTTTTCAGTGCCTTGATCCAAAATTTCATAGAATATATAAGAACATTTATATTAATACTTAAAAGCATAAGTTTAATTCATAAATCTGTCTATATAATTTAAAACTTTTCTACATCGAAAGACAATATAACAAAGTAGAAAAACTACCCACAGACTAGGGGAAGATATTTGTAATGTAAGTAACTAACAATCAGTATCTTTCAATAGGAAAAAGACAAGTTACTCAGTACAGAAATGGACAAGTTAGGAACAGGAACAGGCAAGTCAGAATAAGAATCCCAACTGGTCATAACTGAAAAGATGCTCAATCTCCTTTGTCATCAGGAACATAAAGCAAAATATGATACTCAAGTCATACTCCCCGTGTTAACCAGACTGCAAGCTAAGGAACTTGTGTAGACTACTTATAGGGATACAAACTGGTATAACCACTTTGGGAAGCAATTAGGCAGTATTTGGCAAAGCAGAGGATGTGAAACCCCCTGATTCAGCTATTTCGCTCCTAGGCACGTAACTGTGAAGAGGCTCTTGCATATGAAGACAAATATAATTTCGTTCACTGCGGCACAGTTTGTGAGAGCAAATAATGTGAAATGTAAACATCTACTAACAGCGCGATGGATGGGGAGAGAAACAGACAAATATTCCATATAAGAGCACAGGTATCAGCTGAATCTGCAAAGCTTTCTTTAAAAAAACAGAAACAAAAAACCCCCAAAACATGGGGAGGAAGATACAATAGTGCCCCCTTATCTGCAAGGGATACCTTGCAAATCCTCAGTAGATGGCTGAAAAGGCAGATAGGACCAAACGCTATATATACTGTGGTTTTTCCTATACGCACGCACCCATGATAAAGTTTAATTTATAAATTAGGCACAGTAAGAAATCGACAATAATAAAAGTAGACCAAGTATAACCAATCTACTGTAATGAAAGTTACGTGAATGTGGGCTTTCTCTCTCACAGCTTCTCACTGTGCTGGACACATCCTTCTAGTCATGATGAGGTAAGATGCCCACGTGACGAGATGAAGTAAGGGGAGAGACCCAAGCATGGCGACAGAGCGTTAGGCTACTATTGGCCTTCTGATAACACACCGGGGGACCATGTGCTTCTGGACCACAGCTGACCTCAGGTTAACTGAAACCACGGAAAGTAAAACTGCCGATAAGGGGGGCCTTCTGTACACACATATTCATTCTTTTTCTCTACACTTTTCCGTGATAGAATTATTTCATTAATTAAAAAAATAAACGAGCACCCAGCAGGCTCACTGGGTAGGCCATGCGACTCTCAATAATGGTGTTGTGATTTCGAGCCTCACATTGGGGTTGGAGTTTACTTAAAAAAAAAAAAAAGAAAAGAAAAAGAAAGAAAGAAAGAAAAAGTTAAAAGAGCAACAAAAAATTAAGTAGAAGACCACAACATAAGCTTTAGTTCCTCACAGTTCAAATTCATTATTTTGAGGGGCACCTAGGTAGCTCAGTGGTTAAGCATCTGACTCTGGAGTCGTTGCGCAGGGCCTGTCTCAGGGTTTGTGAGTTCAGGACCCGCAACGGGCTCCATGCTGGGAGCCTAATTAAAAAACAAACACACAAACAAAGAAACCCCAAATTCATTATTTTGAGACTTACTTTTCCCCAAATGCTTTCCTCCAAAATTCTGCAGCATCTGCTTTAGTAATCCGAAATGTGTCTCCTTGAAAAAGTCCACTTGGAAAGATTCCTTTTAGTTCTGCCAGCATGTGACTGAAGATCAGGGACAGTTTGGTTAGGTTTCGCCTACGAATGATCAGAAGTGCAATAATTAAACACATAAAATTACTTTTATTTTAAATACACTGAATTCACATCAGGTATGTAATTAATGTGAACATGAACATACATTTACAAAGAACTTCTTCAAATACACTTTATGTGCAAATATTATTCAGAGATACATAAAACTAGGAAAGAAGAGAGGAAAGAATGTGCCGTTGAGGCTATCTGAAGAAGGACTTCAGAAACTGTTTTTGTTCTAACATTATACGAAAGATTCAGATATAACATAGGGAAGACTTGCATTCACTAGGTCCACTCCTTCTCCCCCCATTCAAAAAGGTGTTGTATAGTAAATCAAAAATTATAACAATAATATACTTTAAGGCTTTTAATCTCAGGTTAATCAGGTCTAATATCTTTGAGTAGTAACTAACATGAACAAAACTACTTTTTGTTGATGACCTAGATCTGACAACTCAACAAATAAATGTACAAGCATGTACAAAAATGATATAATCATTCACTAACAAAAGGAAGGAAATATTTAAAAAAGCAAAATACATTATTTCTGCTTTGCATAGCTATTCTGGATTTTTTAAAAAAGATTTTATTTGAGGGGCGCCTGGGTGGCTCAGTGGGTTAAAGCCTCCGCCTTCGGCTCAGGTCATGATCTCGGGGTCCAGGGATCGAGCCCCGCATCGGGCTCTCTGCTCAGCGGGGAGCCTGCGTCCCCCTCTCTCTCTGCTGCTCTCTGCCTACATGTGATCTCTATCAAATAAATAAATAAAATCTTAAAAAGAATTATTAAAAAAAAGATTTTATTTGAGAGAGAGAGAATGTGCGTGCATGAGTGGGGGGAGGGGCAGAGAGCAGGAAAGCCCAAGGTGGGGCTCAATCCCAGAACCGTGGGGATCATGACCTGAGCCAAAGGCAGACACTTAACTGGCTGAGCCACCCAGGATCCCCACTATTCTGGATTTTAAAGCTAATCATATCGTTCATCCAAATTAAAAAATACATTAATAAATTACAATTCTCAATTTGAATATCCAGACCTAACAAGTATTTTCACTTAAATCAGACCTTAAAGACATTTTTACCAAAACAACTCTGGTTGTTTTGGTATATATACCAATAATGAAATGCTAGTATCCAAACCATGTGACAATTTCTACGTAAGTGCATATGCTATTGCATTCCTATGCTTTACCAATTAGTGAGCTTTATTCTAATAACCTCATAAAGATGCCACATCGAATAATGTAGAGAGTTATGGGATCACTGTTATACACTTGAAATTAATGTAACATTGTGTGTCAACTATAATTCAATTTAAAAAAAAAAAGGTGCCACATAGTACCAATTTAACACACCAGATGATACCTCTACTTTTAGGTATGTCCTTTAATCAGATTATCTTTCTTATCTTTAATGAGCTGCCACACAGAGCAAGATAGACAGATGCTTTAGATATCATTATTCGCCAGACCGGCTACCGTCTGTACTTATTTTCCCCTTGTCTCAATCATTAGTATTTTTTTTTTTTTATTAGAGAGAGAGAGACTGAGAATGAGAGGGGAGAAGGTCAGAGGGAGAAGCAGACTTCCCGCAGAGCCGGGAGTCCGATATGGGACTCGATCCCGGGACTCCGGGATCATGACCCCAGCTGAAGGCAGGTGCTTAACCAACTGAGCCACCCAGGCGCCCTCAATCATTAGTATTTTTATATTCAAAAGTCTATTCTTCTCTTAAGTGGATTATAAAATTTCAAGTCAATTCATGATCAAATCTGAGTACCTAAAAATTCTCTTTCATTGAGAAATTGTTCTTTTTTCCTACATAAAATGCTGCACCAAAGACACTCGGTCTCTCTAGCCTGATTCTTGTGCGAAATGCTACTGAAATTTTTCCAGTCAGCTTTCAACAAATCAGCTTCAGTTCTCTCAGATCTGTCTTCTTGCACTTTAGCAAGTTATTCTTTCTAGTTTCCGATTTGTTTTCTGAAAGCACTACAAAAGTGATAATATATTCTTTGAAGACAGTCTAAAATAATCCATATGCTAAGTAGATCAAGTGTGAGATAGGAAGACAAGCACTTACCCAATCCCTAAGTTCCCTTAACCGTTGTCCTCCTTATACTTTGAGATCCTTCAATTATGGCTTGTTAGAACTTTTACTATTTTATCAAAAAACAAACAAAAAACAGAAAGACCAGAATATATCACAGAATGGGGCCCCTGGCTGGCTCAGTAAGTAGACTTTGCAACTCCTGATCTCAGGGTCATGATTTCGAGCCCCACAGTGGGGGTAGAGATTACTTAAATATAAAAAAGAAAGAGGGAGGGAGGGAGGGAAGGACGGACGGACGAACTATGCTAAACAGTACAGAACAATGTATGTGACCAAAAGGATATATATCACACTCTCGAGGTGACCACAGAGCCTTTTTTTGGACTCCTACAATGTTTTCCTCTCTTGGCTTTCCTTCTAGCTTTTGTCTTTCCCTGGCTTTTCTTCTTATTCTCTTAACAGAGTTATTTACCAAGAATATGCTCTCCACTACTTTCCTTTCTTTTTCCATGTGTACTCTCTTGACTCTTCCTTCACATTCTCAAGCTTCAGAAACTACTCTGCAAGCGATTCCCAAATCTCCAACCTTGGTCGCTCTCCAACTGCCGACCACGTTCCTCCACTCAAATGCTAGCACCTCAGAGCAACGTGTTCAAAATTAAATTAATCTTCCTTCTCAAATCTGTTCTTACTGCATGTTCTCTTTAATGACACCACCATCTTCTCACAAACTCAAAACCTTAAAGTCGTCTTGGTTTCTTCCATTTCTCTTCTTCTCCATACCGGATTTGTCAACTTGCTGACCACTGTTGTCCTCCGACCTTTATAACTTCAGTCCTCCAACAGACACACAAAGATGCTCAACATCACTCATCATGAGATATCACCTCTCAACTGTCAGAATGGTTAAAATCAACCCCATAAGAAATAGGTGTTGGTGAGGATGTTGACTAGCATTGAACTGCGAAAACAGTATGGCGGTTCCTCAAAAAGTTAAAAATAGAACTGACCTACAATCCAGTAATCGCACTACTGGTTCTTAATCCAAAAAATATAAAAACACATGCACCTCTATGTTTATAGCAGCATTATTTACAAGAGCCAAACTATGGAAGCAGCTCAACTGTCCAGATGAATGGATAAAGATGTGGTGTATATATATGTACGTAAATGGAGTATTATTCAGCCATAAAAAGTGAAATTTTGCCACGTGCAAATGAGAAAAGGAAAAAAAGAGACACACAACACAAGGAACAGACTCGTAACCCTAGAGAACAAACTGGTGGTTGCCAACGGGGAGGTGGGTGGGGGGAGGGGTGGACTAGGTGAAGGGAATTAAGAGTGCACTTATTAGGATGAGTGCTGAATCAGGTAGAGAACTCTGAATCACTACCTTGTACACCTGACACTAATACAACACTTTGCTAACATACTGGATTAAAATAAAACATTTAATAATAATAATAAAAACAGACTTGAGTCTTAAGTCTCCTCCTCTACAGATCCAATCATGCCACATAACTGCCCTTTTTAAAAATTATTTGTTTGGGGCACCTGGGTGGCTCAGTAGGTTAAAGCCTCTGCCTTCGGCTTGGGTCATGATCTCAGGGTCCTGGAATCAAGACCCGCATCGGGCTCTCTGCTCAGCGGGAGCCTGCTTCCCCCCACCTCCGCCTGCCTCTCTGCCTACTTGTGATCTCTGTCAAATAAACAAAATCTTTAAAATTTTTGTTTATTTATTTATGAGAGAGAGAGAGAACGAATTGGATCAGGCATAGAAGAGAAGCAGACTCGTCGCTGAGCAGGGAATCGAGATCATGACCTGAGCCAGCAGTCGCTCAACCGACTGAGCCACCCCTAAGCGCCCCTAACTGCCCTTTCACGAGGGAAAATAACAATTTCCACAGTGCCAGCGGGACAAAACCCAAACTCAGCTTTGATCTGAAGACTTTCCACTGCCCTGGATCTAACCTACCTTTCTACCTAACTTCTTACTTCATCAGCAATACATTCTAGCCAAACTGAATGTCATCTTTTCTTATATATACCGCCCTCCCTCACTTTCCCACCTCTGAGCCTCTGCTTATCTGTTTCCCCAGTCTCAAAGAAGACACAGCTTAAATGTCATTTCCTAAGAAGCCGGCTAGAAGTAATAAGCCAGTAAAATACCCACAGCACATTTGCTGAAGTTCTCAGACGGTCTGAACCCATCTTGTGCTTTAGCTATCGGCGCACACAAGGGCTAAATCCATTTCTAAAGTGTATTTATATCCCATAGGGAATCTGGCACAATTTCTAACCTTCAGGATATCTTCCGAAAACACTCAGTGCCTACTATGTGCTTGCCAGGCAACAGGGATGGATACAACAGTGAACAAAACAAAGCTGCTGATTTTATGGCATTTACATTCCCACAAAAGAACATCAGGTGATGGAGAAAAGTGCTCTGAAGAAAAACAAAGCAAAGTATGAGAAGAGAGTCGTACAAGGTTGCCGTTTTAGAGAAGGTGGTCTTGGGAACCTCTCTCCAAGAGCAGATTCTTGAACCAGTATGGACTGGGGACAAAGTGAGTCTGGGATGACCAAGCCATGTCGGCATCTTTTCAAATAAATTTCCAGTCAGATCTACCAAGTACCCAGTATTATGCTGGATCAGAAATAAAATATACACACCAAAATAATAACGGACAGAAAGCTATTTTAATATGTGAAGTAAGCCACGAGAAAAGGGAAAGTTATTGACCACAAGGATGTAATGGGACCAGGTACGTTAAGAGCAGTTCAAAGTGCTGACTGAAATAGACACTGAAAATCAATTTGAGACACTTTCCTACTCAAGGATGCATTCCCCCAAAAAGCCAGCTTACATCTCGTGAAACCACCAGAGATGCGCACCATAAGCATCACGCTTCTTAAAAGGAAATGAAGCATCTATAAAATCCCACGGGCAGAGCATTTTGTAACTGATCTGAGCTGAAATTCTGTTCAATAACATCTGAAGACCATAGGCTTAGAGCTGAGTGTCCGCCGTGTACAAGGCTGAATTCAATCAGCAGCATCTGTTCAAACACGTACTCTTAGAACAATGAGGCATGATGGATGTTTAGGCTCATGACAAGGTAAGCAACACTTCGAAAAATTCTCTCAGCAGTTACTTCAATTCACACACTAAGTTCTAACAGTTCTCCAAAGATCCACAAAGGAACAGAACTCTTCTTCTTCTTTTTTTTTTTTATAAAGACCCTGAGGACAAAACTTTCTCTCAAGTTCCAGCAGCAGCAAGTAATACAGGTCTTTCTTTAACTCAGTATTTGAAGGAGGAGGTCATTTTTATTACCCTTAACGCCAAACGTCTACATCTAAGTAACCACAAATTCTACCCTAGAGCTTCCATCTTCCTCTTCTCTTTGCTCACAACTTCCTCGTAATCAAATGCTGATTCAGTATACAGTGTCAGTTTGTTGTTTTTAAGTTCAAGACCAGCGCCAGTTCTTTTCTCCCTACCTCAGGTCCTATTCTAAAAGCTAACATACCTTTTTTGTACCTCAGGCCTAAAGCAGTGGTTACATCTTCTGGGTATAACTTCAGCTAGTGGGGGCTAAGATTTCTAGGTCACAAATACACAGGTACATTAAAGATGAAAGAAGCAATTACAGTTCCTGTTTTAGTTTCTAAAGTAGAAAGATAAATACAACTTGAGAGGGATTACAATCACCACTTCTACAGATCAAACAAGACGGTGTTGAAAAGTAGCCTTTATATGAATGAGATAAACAGAAACCTCTTCAAATGATTCCAATTGATGAACTTACTACTGCACAAAACACTGAAAAACAAGCTATCTTGTAACTCATAGCCACAGAGTTCTTTGCAGAGAAAGGAAATGGAAAAAAGAACACGGTGTGGGGAGATAAATTAACCCTTTCTATTAAAATATATTTATTAACATTTAAGACGAGTACTAAGAGTAGTACCACTCTTTGTTTAATGAGAATGCTCCATCCCTTCGAAGTACAGCGACAATATTATGAAGAAAAGGACTGTTGAGAAATCAACATCAAGAGATTGAGATCTTCTAGGAAAAAAATCTGACTTATAAAACAATTAGTCCAATGTATTCATAAAGATATTCTCATTTAGGGTGCTTTTGGAAACTCCATTTTAATAGAGATAAATTCCAGAACTGACAAGTACAGTCTGTTTATTCTTTCCATAAGAGTTATCTAAAAATAATGTATGATGATACTAAAGAAGACTAGAGATCTAAAATGTATTTCCTGGGGTGCCTGGTGGGCTCAGTTCGTAGAGTATGTGACTCCTGATCTCGCAGTTGTGAGTTCAAGCCCCACATAGTTGGGTATAGAGATTACTTAAAATTAAAATCCTTAAAAATAAACAAATAAAATAAAATGTATTTCCTGACCTCCCATTCATTTACTGGGCTCTTGGGCAGTTACTTAACCTCTCTGAGATGGAAGTTACTTCTTGAGATGTAATATAAGGGAGCTGGAACTAATGACTCTTAAAGATATCTATCAATAAAAATACATGAATTTATGCTATTCCACGGATTTGAAACTAGAAACCTTAACTTCAGCAGTTTAATTTTACAATAGGACTGAGAAGAAAGACTCAAGAGAAAGCAAGCTAGTATGTATCTTCATAAGATGGGAGACTAGAAATTATAAGAAATAATTTTTACAAGTATATTTTATTTCTGCCTGCAGAGAATTTTTACTTTTTAACATTTTATTTTATTTAAATTAAATTAAATAACATAATGTACTATTAGTTTCAGAGGTAGAGGTTAGAGTCACCAGTCTTATATAATACCCGGTGCTCATTACATCACAAGCCCTCCTTAATGTAATCACCAGTCACCCCATCTCTCCTCCCTCCTCCCTTCCAGCAACCCTCAGTTTGTATCCTATGATTAAGAGTCCCTTATGGTTTGTCTCTCTCTGATTTCATCTTGTTTTATTTTTGCCTGCAAAGAACTTATTTATTTATTTTTTAAAGAGTCTATTTATCTGACAGAGAAAGAGAAAGCGGGCACATAAGCAGGGGGAGCAGCAGGCAGAGGGAGAGGGAGAAGCAGGCTCCTCGCTGAGCAGGGAGCCCAACGTGGGGCTCCATCCCAGGACCCTAGGATCATGACCTGAGGTGACAGCAGAAGCTTAACTGACTGAGCCACCCAGGCGCCCCACCTGCAAAGAATTTAAATGAACTTATGTCTCATGGAACTTAAATGAGCAGTTAATTGTATGAACCCACTGTGGGATCTGAAAAGTTAATCTCATCTGGTAAATACTGTTTTCTATTCTAACACCAGGGGATTTGTTAAATCCCAGAATGTGTGGTGAATTATTTTACTCAATTTTATTTCCAAAGAAATAACAAACATCAAAAATCATCTCAGTCAGGGCGCCTGGGTGTCTCAGAGGGTTCAGTTGTCTGCCTTCGGCTCAGGTTATGATCCCAGGGTCCTGGAATCGAGCCCCATGTTGGGCTTTCTGCTCGGTGGGGAGTCTGCTTCTCTCTGCCCCTCTCCCTGCTAATGCTCAATCACCTCAGCCATTTCAAAATACTCTCTCACATGAAAATGGTTCAAAGGCTCAGGAAGAAGTTTCTTTGATTTTTAAAGAGAAGAAAGCAACTTTCCTTTTACCATTTAGTTACTTGTAGAATCTAAAAGATGGGGTATACAATTGGTGTAAATTCATTTTCTCTGAATGACTGAAAATTTTCATAACAAAACATTGGGGGGAACCCCAATAATTTAGGCTGAACCTATTTTAATATTTGTGGGCCCAATGAACCTCTATTTTCCAGTAAGTAAATTTCACAATGGTTAGCACTTTTAATACCATGATTAACTAACAAGCTATAGAACATTGTATAGTATTATTCTGGAGTTGTAAAATCTTCCCCACAAAATGAGGTCACAGAGATAACCCATTTTTTGCCATTCAGCCAACGGTGTGAGGTAAAGTCCCCATATAAAGGACGATCAATTGATTATACTGCTGATTATACTGCTGAAATGATCAATGCTTGTAAGAATTTCATTTAGTGGTACCATTTCAGTGATAACTATGCTGCTTTCCTCCTCACTGCACCCTGAGAACCTTATATACAAACACAGTGTCACCCCAAGAATGCTGAGAGCATACTGTGATGAACATTCATAACCCAGTAGCAGCACTCCTGCTCACAGTAATCAGTTTTAAAAATAGATACAACGGAACTTCTTTCAACAAGCTCCACAGGAAGTCAATAAAGTACTGTTTAACTCTTATCTGCTTAAACTGCTTAAAAAAAAGGGGGGGGTGGCAAAACCAAAACCATCATCTACAAGAGCAGTTCTGAGCCAGTATCTCTAAAAATATCAATGACCTTTTTTTTTTTTAATACAAAACACATTAAATGGTATCCGTTGTTATACTTACTCGTGGTCAGGCTAAGACCCCCAAAGTTACACATCACAGATTACTATCACACAGCATTAACCATCCAGAGCATCTTGAGCTTCCTGTTTCATAAAATTCAAAGCTAAAGGGACACTAATCTAATTCACCAGGTGAATGGCCCATGTGAGAATCTCCAGTACTCCCCTCACACTTCTAACAGATTAATCTTAAACCACAGAATCAATCTCATTACTCCTCGCTACACAAAAATCTTCATGGACTTCCCAATAACCACCAAAAAAGTTCAAGTTGCTCAGCTTGCAAATCAGAGCACTTACAATATGGTCCTGATTCATCTTTCTGAACACACACGATTCATCATTTCCCAAAACATCCTATTCTTTCCGGGGCCCTGCCCCCTTCTTGATGATGTTACTACATCAACAATATATGCCTCTATCTCCAACAGTTAACATTAAGAGCTTCCTATGTATCAGATGCTTTGCTAAGGCACATATATACCTCATTTGACTCTCATAATAGTGCTTTGAGATAGGAATTACTAATCCTATCATACAAATGAGAAACAAAGACATAGTGATATTAAATAACTTGCCCACGGTCATAAAGCTAGTAAATGGCAGAGCAGGTCTACCTGATTCAAGAGCCCAGGGTGGTAGGTATGATGCAGATTTCCTCTCTAAGGCCTATGATTACTGAACCCCTGCCCAAAGTCCATTTCAAATGCTATCTCCCCGGTGTGCGTAGTGGGGCAGGTAGGTGTGGGATAGTCACCGGTTTTTATTTCATGTCCACTTTCCAATCTCAGACCCCAAAACACCTTGTTCATATTCATCACAGGCTCCACCATGTTCTGCTTTGTATCCGTTGTCTTAGTCCCCAGCTGGACAACTCCTTACAGGCAGGGGCTGGGAAGGTGTCTCATACACTTTATCTCCTGCGGTAGTGAGCACACTGCCTTGTACTTAACAGGCATTCAATAAATTTGTAGGCCTAAGCTGGAAAATACTATTTTTTTAAACAAACATTTTACTCTGGAACCTTAAATTTATAAAAAAAAAAAAAAAAAGTTGAAAGATACTACAGAATTTCCCATATATCCTTCATTCAATTTGTTTCCCTTAATAGTATTAACACCTTATATTACTGTGGTTCATTTGTGAAAACTAACAAAACAACACCAGTACGGTCCTATTAACTAAACTGCAGACTTTACGTAGGTCTCGCCTGTTTTTTTCCATTAAAGCCCTTATTTATTTCAGGATCCAAACCAGGATACATTATATTTAACATCACATCTCCTTACTCTCCTCTGGTCTGTGACAGTTTCTTAGTCTTTGTTTTTCTTGGACCTTACAGAGTTTTGAGGGGTACCTGTCAGGTATTTTGTAGAACATCCCCCAATGTGCTTAGCTGATGTTATGCTCATATTTTTGATGAGGCCTGAGTTTACAGAAAGAATGCCACAGAAATGAGATACCCTTCTCACTGCGTCCTATCAGGGTCTACATGAAGTCCACATGACATCGCTGGCGATGTTAACGTTGATCACTAGGTTAATGCCAGGAATGTTTGCCATGCTTCTCCACTGTACTGTGACCAGTGGAAAAGATTTCCTTTTTCATAGACAGTCCTTCTTTCCTAACTCATCTGAAACAGGATCATTTATACAAGTGACAATATTTGAAAATATTTCCTAAAGAGTTTAAAAATATAATCTGACTTCTCTGTATTTCAAAGTAACCTTTGAATTTACTCCACTCAAGTTCTGAAAGGTAAGTATGTAAGCTATTATATACACTGAAGCATCTGTCTGCAGCTCAAAGTGTATTAACCCCCAGAATTGATTACTACTTCTCCATACCAGTTCTTCAAATATGCAAGCACTTAAGTAACACAACGCAGAAATCGCCAAAACTTCTCATACCTTCTCACTAGCAAATGAGAAAACTACCAGGTAGCTTTCAGAAAATCTGTCCTGTGAACTTAAAAAATAAATTAAAAAAAATATATGGATATACAGACAGACAAAACAAATTATACTGAGCAGGAAACAGCTCTAATAGGAACTAATCAAATATGCAGAAAGTCTATCTGGTTGTCATTAATTATTTACCTCCTAAATATATGACACAGACATTTAAATGTATGGTGCTCTGAAAGCATAGAGAGTAGCTACTGAACTTTACGATCCTCAAAACGTGGGAAGGAATATGGAATTCTCGGTAACTATCTGAATCTAAGACTTTTGAAGGGATCAAAACTGGAGAAAGCCTTGCGACTGCCATTCTCTTCAATATATTTTCCATGAAAAATAATCCTCCTTGGGACGCCTGGGTGGCTCAGTCAGTTAAGAGTCTGCCTTCAGCTCAGGTCATGATCCCGGGGTCCTTCGATCAAGTCCCACACAGGGCTCCTTACTCAGCGGGGAGCCTGCTTCTCCCTCTGCCTGCCACTCCCCTCTCCCCGACAAATAAATAAATAAAATCTTAAAAAAAAAAAAAAAAAAAAGTCCTCCTCAAGTTCACAATTCTGTGTCTCCGTACAAGTCTGGTATTAGTACTTCAGTTATTTAGTTAGAAGTACGTTAGCAAATTAGTATTTAGTTGGGAGGATTTTGTCAAATTTAACCTTCTTTATTAAGAAACCACAACCAAAGACAATGCCATATACCACAGGAAAGAACGTCTCCCTGGATCTGTCTGTTAGCACAAGAGACTCACACACTTTGGCCAACTAGTGTCAAATAAAAACCTAGTGCCGTAAGAGTATGGCAGCAGGGGACGGACCACAAATGAAAACTAGTATAATTTAGGAGGCCTCTTGGGCTTTATAGAGAATCAATGATACTTTAACAGTCACTATGGGAAGGAAAGGGATTCCAGGCCAAGGGAGTGGCCAAAGCTCTGTAAAAGAGCTCGGGACTGGCAAACCAGCTGGGACGGCTAGAACGTACCGCCATGGCAGCATTCCATAAAACGGAAAACGCCGGCGGGACTAAACCTTTAGCAAGCAGGGTGGGAGATGTGACAAATACAGCAGGAAGTCATTAAGGGTTTGCAACCGGGGGTAACATCTAATCTGTTTTAGCGCCATAAATGACAGCAGCAGGAAAGAGCAAATTAGAGGAGAAATAACTAAAGCAGAGGGATCAATTAGGATGGACTGCGGCAGAAAGGTAGTGAGAGCCCGAACATGGGCGGTAAAATAAGACCGATTCGCGATGTCTGGCTGGCTCGCTCGGTAGGGCACAACTCTCGACTGGGAGTTTGAGCCCCATATACATATAAAATAAGACAGACGTGAGAGATACTACGGAAGTAAAATCAAGAAAAGATGACTGAGTACAAGAGATGATGGACCTGAAACTCTGAGCCTGAACAACAGGGAACAGGGTCTTTAAAAAAATAATATATTAACAAAAGCTATTACCTTTTTTTAAGATTTTATTTATTTATATCACAGAAAGAGAGAGATCATAAGTAGGCAGAGAGACAGGCAGAGAGAGAGGGGGAAGGCAGGTTCCCTGCTGAGCAGAGAGCCCGATGTGGGGCTCGATCCCAGGACCCTGAGATCATGACCTGAGCCGAAGGCAGAGGCTTTAACCCACTGAGCCACCCAGGCGCCCCTAAAAGCTATTACTTTTTAAGGGCTTTCTATGTGTCAGGCACTTTACATATTTTATTTAATTAATTCTCATTCACAATCCTGTAAAAGTTAATAATCACCCCCATTTTACAGATGAAAAACCTGAGGTCGAAAGAACTAAGCCTAGAACCAATCCCAGCAGTTCCAGCTTGCCGCCACTGCCTGAGACCAAGCCCAGAACAGAGAAGGGGCAGCGGTCTGCTTAAGGAAGAGGACACATTCTGTGTCCGGACATGTTGAGTATGAGATGTCCGAAAGATATTCACATGGTAACATCTAGCCAGCAGCCTGGGAAAGAGACAGGGAGGCAGGCCTGTGAATCATCTGCATAAGACTGTTGACCCTGTTGGGAATGGGACCGTCTGTCTGCCCAACCCCTCACACAACAATCAGACTGAAATGACAGCATTTTGAAAAGACGTGGAGCGCCTCCCCTCTGGGAGGAGTATGGGGGAAGGTGGGATGGAATCAGGACGTGAGTGGCAGACTGCTCTCATAAAAAGCGAAACAGGGCGCCTGGGTGGCTCAGTTGTTAACTCGTCTGCCTTCGGCTCAGGCCATGGTCCCAGGGTCCTGGGATCGAGCCCCGCATCGGGCTCCCCGCTCGGCTGGAGGCCTACTTCTCCCTCTTCCACTCCCTCTGCTTGTGTTCCCTCTCTCACTGTGTCTCTCTGTCAAATAAATAAATAAAATCTTAAAAAAAAAATCTAACCCAAATTAGACATAAAATATAGAAGGCATTTTAAGAACGGACTACAGTGTACTCTATTTCAACAACTTTTACTAATTTACTCATTCCACAAATACTGAAACCCTACTATATGGCAAGCACTGTTCTTAAACTTACAAATTTAGGGGAAATGGACTATTTCATTTCAAACCCTGAGTAAACCACAACCATTAAACAGAGCAGGTATCAAAAGCCCCTCCCCAGCCCTCAGGCACAGTAATGCACGCACGTGTGCACAAGCATGCCCATTAGACCCTAACAGAACTGCAGAAGAAATTTTTGCTAGATATTCCCCACAAAAGCGAATTCTTATTTTTGCAAATTGTGACAAATATAGAAAAAGAATTAACTCACTGTGATTACTTCCATAATCAAACATGAGAAAAAGATCACAAGCTAGTTTCACTAATATAATGTATTATACAGATGAATAAATCGTAAACGATTGTTACATATTTATATACTATACATACTAATACAATGTATTACATAGATAAAAAATCGTGATTGTTTCACTTTTAAGATTTTATTTATTTTAGAGACACAGAGAGAAAATATGAGCAGGAGGAGAGCAGAGGGAAAGGGAAAGGCAGAGAATCTCAAGCGGACTCTGCCCTGCGCGAAGCCAAACACGGGGTTCAACCTCACAACTCTGAGATCATGACCTGAGCCAAAATCAAGAGCCGGACGCTCAATCCGCTGAGCCAGCCAGGCGCCCCAAAATCATAAATGATTGTTGAATAGAAACCAGTGAAGCATTTACACATCATTACAAGCTAGGGGTAATCCAAGCAGCGCAAGGATAGTTTAACTTTACAGATCTATTACCATAATTCACCGTAACAACTGCGTACAGAGAAACAGAACGTGGAGGTGCCTCGGTGGCTCAGTCGGTCGAGCATCCAACTCTTGATTCAGGCTCAGGTTCTGATCTCCCGGTCCTGAGATCCGGCCCCTTGTTGGGCTCCACTCAGCAGGGAGTTTGCTGGAGATTCTCTCCCTCCCTCTGCCCCTCCTGTTCACCTCCACCCCTGAGAGCTCGCTCTCTAAAATAAATAAATCTAAAAAGGGAGGGAGGGAGGCGAAAAGGAAAGAAAAAACAAAACACATTCACTTCACAGCGCCAGTGACTTCTTATCTCCATGGCGTCCGGTTCCCACTTTAGTCCCAGCTTCCAGCGTCTCACCTGACTGGTCATCCTGTGCTCTCTGGCAATGAGCTCGGCAGTGAGCTAAACAGGAACAAGGTCTCCTCCTTCCCTTCCCTCTGCCAGGAGCGGTTTCTACTAAACACCTTTCCAAGGCTTCCCACAGTCTCTAGGTGCGCGACAGATGGTTCTCAGCAACTCCTAGAAACAGGTGGTTCCTGCTTTTTACCTCACTCACCACACTTAACCCCATAAAAAGAGAGTACAGGATGGGGTGGGGAGATAGGGTCTCTTTCCTGAAGCCCAGTCTCACAGAACAGCCAGCTGTGCCCCAACCTAGGCACTCCTCTCCACAGGACATTGAGAAGAGGGGGCCCGTGTACCTGCCATCCTTCTACCCATGAATTCCGGCCTGACATTTCCCTGGAGCCACCGAGAGCAAGTTCTCTAACTACTTGCTGAATGAACACTTGCAGCAAGACAACCTCAATAGCCTTTGCATTAGGACACTGCTCCTGAAAAAGTTAGGGTCAAGTATACATGAGGTCAAAATGGCTATTTTAACCACCTTCAAGTGTATAACTCAGGGGATAGAGCACTGAATACTTTTCTCCTTCCCTTATTGTTCGATGACTGTGGATCTCTAATTTCTTAAGATTTTATTTATTCATTTGACAGAGAGAGAGAACACAAGGCAAGGGGAGAGGCAGGCAAAGGAAGAGGGAGAAGTAGGCTCCCTGCCCAGGGATGTGAAGCCCAAAGCCCAATGAAGCTCAATGCCAGGATCTGGGATCAGGACCTAAGCTTGAAGGCAGACACTTAACCAACTGAGCCGCCCAGGCGTCCCTCTAATTTTTTTTTAAAAAAGCAAATACTGGGGCACCTGGGTGGCTCAGTCAGTTAAGTGTCTGCTGCCTTCAGCTCAGGTCATGGGTCCTGGGTTCGAGTCCCACATCAGGCTCCCAGCTCAGCGGGGAATCTCCCTCTCCTCTCCCTCTGCAGCTCCCGCTGCTTGTGCTCTCTCGCTCGCTCTCTGTCAAATAAATAAATAAAATCTTTAAAAGAAAAAAAAGCAAATACTTAGAGGTCTGCTTTCTGTGAACGATGCATTATTCTAAGTGTTTTCCAAATATGACCGTATTTATTATAACACTACGGTCCCAGAACAGCTGTAAGTGAGAGCGCAGTACCTTGTCTCAGGTCGTAGACAGTGAACGGCAGAGGGCTCCACTCCGGGCAATCCAGTTCACACAGAGAGTCCCACTTACACCTAATTCTCTTCTGTCTCGAAATCACTGCTCGACATGCCATATTTCCCAACACGCGCTTGTGTCACTGGCTGAGAAACTGAGAAACTGTGCTATATAAGGCAGGGCCTTAATGATCATTCAGGATCTGCAAGTAAAAATTTAATCTACAAAACCCTGATCCAGTGATTAAAATGTAAAATAGTTAATAGTCACTCATACAGAGATAGGTCTAAAGATCTCCGCACAAAGGTTCACATGGAGAACTTAGCTCACAGTTAAAACAAATAACAATGGAAGATTCTCTTTCCTAAGTGCCTTTTTAATCATGCTCTTTGAGGTTAGAACAGGAGAATCAAAGAAAAGGATCACTATTACCTGGTTCAACTTCACAGGAAATACAAGTCAATCATTTTAAATGTAAATAACTGGGGGAAGATGTTCTAAGAATAAGACTGAAACTAGTAAAAGAATACTACTCAATGCTTAAACTTGGATTTCAACCATCCAGGTATATTGTATTAGACTCTGAAGCAGGGTGAGTGTTTTGCATGTGAAAGGAGGAGGGGGAGGGTTAAAACAAAGAAAGGAAAGAAAAATGCTAGCAAAGGCTCCTTATTCCGTTTCTTTGACAAATTTAAAACACTGGATTTAAGCTTTCTGGAGAAAAAACACACACACACACACATATTTCAATACACAGTAAGTAAAAGGATTAAGCTGCCAGGATTAAAGTGCACAAAAATGCATTTTCAAACTACTAGGTATCGCCAGCAAGCATTTGCTCCTTCATACACTACAGCCTGGCAAAAAAGACATTCTTGGAGCCAGCTTTTGAGCCTGTTCTTTAAGATGTTCTAATTTAAATGCAGTTGTGCACTTCCCAAGTATTATGGTTTTAGAGCAAGGCTTGGTTGGCACTATTAGAACGAAGTGATTAGAAAAACTTTGCACATTCTACTTGACATTCGCTGCCCGCTTCTCTATAATGTTCTGGTTTTATAGAAGTTATCAGATTCTTTGAGAGGAGGCAAGGGAGATCTTCATGTTCCCTCTATTTGCATAATCAAGCTTTTATGTCCAATACGAAATATTTGGAGTGAAATTCTCCTGTTATGTAAAGACAGAATCCCGTGGTAAATCCCACTGTTGAGTATTTTTGTGTTCAAAAGACATACCAATTAAAAAATGTATTAATGGCTGGGTGTATGTGGTTTACTATTTCATATGGTACTTCAAGTATCATCTCCAAGGGACTATATCTGAATATGGAATGGAATATACCTTTACGATTCCTTTACATTCAAAGAAAATCAAAATAGTAATAAACATTTGGGAGACTAGCTTTTAAAAAAACAAAGAAAAAGAGGCTCTGGCACTCAACTAGCTACACGTACTCGGGTAACTTATTCTCTCAGTGATACAAAAATGCCTGTTCAGGTCCCTACCCATTATTTTTAGTCAGATTATTTGTATTTTTGGTACCGAGTTGGAGGGAATCTTTATATATTTTGATTACTAACCCCATATTGGATATATCACTTGTAGATATTTTCTCCCCTTTAGCAGGTTGACTTTTTGTTTTGTTGATGGTTTCCTTCACTGAGCGAAAGCTTTTTAATTTGATGTCATTGCAACTGTTTATTTTTGCTTTTGTTTCTCTTGCCGGAGGAGACCAACCCAGAAAAATATTGCTAAGGCCAATGTCCAAGAGTTTATTGCCTAGATTTTCTTTTTTCTTTTTCTTTCTTTCTTTCAGATTTATTTATTTGAGAGAGAGGGCACACACACAGCGGGTGGGAAGGAGAGGGAGAGACTATTTTTTTTTTAATGATTTTTTTCAAAGACTATTCATTTATTTGAGAGAGAGAGAGAGAGGGAGGGAGGGAGCTTGCGCATGCACGCCTGCACAGTTGGGGGGGAGAGCAGAGGATAAAGGAGGAGCAGACTCCCCGCTGAGCAGGGAGCCAGGCATGGGACTCAATCCCAGAACCCTGGGACCAGGCCCTGAGCTGAAGACAGATATTCAACCAACTAAGCCACCCAGGCCTCTCTGAGACAAACAGTCTTAGGGACACTCCACTCTGAGCACAGAGGGCCGTGCAGGGCTCGATCTCATGACCCTGAGATCATTACCTGCGCCGAAACCAAGAGTCAGATGCCTAAACAAATGCACCACCCAGGCGCCCCTAGATTTTCCTTTAGGAGTTTTATGGTTTTATATTTTAATCCAAATCCTTTCTCACTTCTTTTTGATACATTTTCTAAAAGTGGAACTACTGAGCAAGATTCTAAATCTTTCTCTATATACCAGCCCCCAGAAAGGCTAAACCAATTTCATTCCCACCACAACCAGGTAAAGGAATAGTACTCCTTTTCCTGCACCCTCCTTTGAAACACTAATTACAAGTTGATTTTCCAATTTTTGCCAATTTTTTAGGCTGAAGAAAATTTTATGACTAGTAAACTAGACTGTTATTTTAACATTTATATTTGCCCTTTTATTTTTCTTCTTTTGTGAACTAGTCATTTCCTTGGTCAATTTTCTATTTAGAAAGAGGGTGCTTTTTAGTTTTTAAAATTTTGTTTTTAAGATTTTATTTATTTGACAGAGAGCGAGCACAAGCAGGGGGAGCAGGAGAGGGAGAGTCCCTGCTTAGCAGGGAGCCTGCTGCAGGGCTTGGACCCCAGGACCCTTGGATCAAGACTGAGCCGAAGGAGATGCACAACCACCTCACTGAGCCACCCTAGCATCATCCCCTCCTTTTTTTAAATTTTCTTTGTGGCTATTGCAATCTATTCTCTCCCTTCTTTCTTGCTCAGTCTCCACTGCCGACTCCTCTCCCCCTAGATGATTCTGTCCACTCTCCTGGCTCTAAATATTACTCTGAATGCCACCAAAAACTGTATCCCACACCTCTCCCTCTGAATTCCGAAGTCTAATACAGCCAATTGCCTGCTTGACTTATTTATTGCCTTAGATGGCTCATAAAAATATCTCCGATGTAAACAAGTCCAAAATGGAACTCTTGATCCTCCTCACTCCCGATTTAGCTCTCCCCACATCTATACTCCGAATACCCCATTTTAGTAAATGCTGCTGCCACTGGCGGAGGTAATGACAGAGACCTACACGTCATCTTGATCCTTCCCTGTCATTTTTTTCCTGTCCTCCTCTTGCCCGATTCCCCAGGAATTCTTTTTGATTCTAGCTCCCATCTGTCCACTTCTCTTCCTTTCCCTAGTCGAGGCTATCTTGCCTTCCATTTGGCTGACAACAGCCTTGTTACCTACCCCTCTCCCCCCCTCACTGCTGCCCCCACAAGCCTAATCCATTCACAGAATGCCCACAGAGCAGCCAACGCTATCACTGTAAAGTAACTACCAGATCAGGTCCTTCCCCTCTTTTCAGACCTCTCTGTGACTTCCCATTGCTCAAACCAGAAACCTAGCTAGCTGCTGCTGCTTTTTTTTTTTTAAGATTTTATTTACTTACTTACTTACTTATTTACTTTATTTATTTATTTACTTATTGATTGATTGGAAGTGGAGACAAAGCACGCACTGGAGCAGGGGGAGAGCCAGACGACGGCGGGGGGGGGGGGGGGATACCCAAGCAGAATGCACCAAGCGCAGAGCCCAATGTGGGACTCAATCCCTCAACCCTGAAATCATGACCTGAGTCAAAATCAAGAGGCTTAACTGACTTAGCCACCCAGGCGCCCCTTGCTAGTTTGAAAACACATCAAATACTGTCTACTTCTTGCCATCCCCAGCATCACCACTTTGGTTCAAGCCATCATCTTTCTCCAGGACCAAAAAGGGGGTGCTACCCCTTTCCCAATCATTAGAAAGTCATTCCTAATCTAAGTGGGAATCTTTCTCTAAACAAAACCAAACTTCTTTAAAAAAAAAAAAAAAAAGGATTTATTTATTTGAGAGAGAGAGAAACAGAGAGCAAGCCTGGCGGGGCAGGGGGCTCCAGAGGGAGAGAAAAACTGAAGCGGACTTGCGCTGGGCACAGAGCCCAAAGAGTGGAGCCCAAAACAGGGCTTGACGTCACGACCTGAGATGAAACCAAAAATCAGACACTTAATCAACTGTGCCAGCCAAGCACCCCAAGCCCTAACTTCTCCACACAAAGATCTAAGCTGCCATTACCTACCACTAAGATTTGGCACACTAACTGAAAACCTCTCTTCAGGGGGCTAGGGGAAGACTACAGTAGCACAAGCACTTCCGTCTAGTTTGTGGAACACCACTGTTCCATTAGGGAAACACCGAAAACCTTACAAGCTTAAACCCTAGGTTACGAGCCTAAGAGGAGGACTGTGTTGGTACCACCCAGTGTGTGAGCACTGCTCCTAGGGTACTGCTTACCATCAAGAAAGTACCCAAGACTAATTTTTTTCTTTAATGAATGGTTAGAACATGAGCTCTTAAGTTAGTTATGAATTATTCCCAGCTGAGTTAGAATAAGCCAAATCTTGATCATTTTAGCTTATAACCAAAAAAGCAGTAGAGTTACAACAAAATTTCATCTTACTTCCAAATTATATGCAATAAAACAGTAATGTTTTAAAATGAACTTCGCTGCATAATCCCACTCAGCTTCTACTGTAACATCCTGTGCAAGAAGGAAAACAGGTGCAGAAACCACGGTCACAGATCAAAGACAAGAAAGCAGCTTATAGTTTTTGCTTAAGGCGTTTTTTAGAAAGTCTAAGAGAAATAAGGGCAAGTTTATCTTTAGAGAAGTTACTTCACCTAATATCCTCTCTAAAATAAAGACAGGAAGCAACTCTATTAAATACGGATGGATATGCAGAGCAGACTTAAGGGATCAGCTTTCCAACATCCAACCTCGGAACCAATTCCCTTGTGCTTACAGCTTTAGGGAGACAAATGTGTTCCCCAAGCCACAGCAGGTTCATCTAGAGGGGACACCTGGCCCACGCTGGACTAATCACAGCACTCACCTTTTCTTTCGAGTTGACTGGTTCAGGGATCATCAACTGATCTATAGAGCAAGCCAAAGTCAAAACTGAAACTAAGAGTCAGATGTTCTGCTACAGTGGAAACCCCACAAGATGTAAATGTTGGATGTAGCAGAGGTCAGTTTTCTGGCAATTGAGACATCGGTCTGCATCAAGAGAATGCGGAGAGTGACCTGGCAACGTTTCTAACCCCAGTCTGTTGCTCCTGAGGCTTAATTGCAACCTTGCCCTTAGTGCAACTTAACATATTCACTTTTTCTGGAATTTTACAAATCCACACATTTCTCTCTCCCAAGAAGAAAAACCAGGAATGAAGCATAAAAGGCCTTTCACGATAAAAAACACTAAACAAGGAACAGAAGGAAACCTTCTCAACCTGATAAAGGACATCTATGAAAATCCCACAGCTGAATGCAAGCTGGTACAACCACTCTGGAAAACCATATGGAGGTTCCTCAAAATGTTGAAAATAGAGCTACCCTACAACCCAGCAATCGCACTACTGGGTATCTACCCTCAAGATACAAATGTAGTGATCCGAGGGTCACATGCACCCGAATGTTTA
>CM052815.1:79770504-80007388 GCA_028533885.1 Nasua narica
TCTTGAATAATAAGACTTGAAAATCAAAATGATTCCTTGGTCCATGGGCTGCAGAATGGATGTGGTGTTAGCAGACATGAAAAACATTCACCTCATTTTACATCTCCATCAGAGCTATTGGGTGACCAGGTGCAATGTCAATGAACAGTCGTATTTTGAAATAAATTTTCTGAGCAGTAGATCTCAACAGTGAGTTTAAAATATTCAGTAAACCAGGTTGTAAACAGCTGTACTGTTCCATTTAAAGGGGTCAGGCAGTCAATTTAGCATAATCCTTAAGGGCCCTAGGATTTTGGAGGGTAAGGGGGCACTGGCTTCAAATTAAAGTCTCCAGCTGCCTGAGCCCCTAACAAGAGAGCCAGGCTTTGCTTTCTCTCTAGCTATGAAAGCCCTAGGTGGTACCTTCGTCCAACAGAAGGCTGCTCAGTCTACACTGAAATACCTGTTGTTTCCGGAAGTCCCCTTCGCCGTCTGAGCCAGAACTTCTGGAGAACTCGCCGCAGCCTCTACATCAGCACTCGCCGCTTCAAGTTCTGTGTTACGGAGACGGCTTCTTTCCTTAAACCTCATGAACCCACCTCTGTAGCTTCCCTGCCTCTCAGCCCTCACAGAAACGGAGAGAGTCAGGGCCTTGCTCTGGACTAGGCTTTGGCTTAAGGTTTGATCTTCTATCCAGACCACTCGACTTTCTCCACATTGGCAGGAAGTCGGCCTCGCTCTATCATTCATGTGTTCACTGGAGGAGCTAGCGCTTTTAACTTCAACAACTTTTTCTTTGCATTCAACATGGCCAACTGGTGAAAGAGGTATAACTTTCAGCCTAGCTCAGCTTCAAATGTGCCTTCTTCACTAAACTTAATCAATTCCAGCTTTTGAGTTAAAGTGAGAGATGTGTGATTCTTTCACCTGAACGCTCAGAGACCAGTGTAGGGTTGTTATTGTCCTAATTTCAATATCATTATGTCTCAGGAAATAAGCCACATGAGAGGAAGAAAGATGGGGAACAGCTGGTCAGGTGAGTAGAACAGTCAGAACACAGAACATTTATCAATTAAACTTGCCGTATCATGGGCTTCTGGCCGGCTCGGTCAGTAGAGCCTACAACTCTTTTTTTTTTTTTTTCTCTTTTTTTAAGTCTACAACTCTTGATCTTGGGGTCTTAAGATGAAGCCCCACATTGGGTGTAGAGCTCACTTAAAAAAAAAAAAAGTTCACCATTTCTCATGGGTGTGGCTTGTGGTGCCCTAAAACAATGAGAAGAGTAATATCAAAGATTACTAATCACGGGGGCACCTGGGTGGCTCAGTGGGTTAAAGCCTCTGCCTTCGGCTCAGGTCATGATCTCAGGGTACTGGGATCGAACCCCGCATTGGGCTCTCTACTTGGCAGGGAGCCTGCTTCCCCCCCTCCATGCCTACCTCTCTGCCTACTTGTGATCTCTCTCCTCCCTGTCAAATAAATAAATAAAATCTTTAAAAAAAAAAAAAAAAAGATTACTAATCACGGAAACGAACATGAGAAAGTCTGAAATATTGGGGGAATTTACCAAATGGCACAAAGTGAGAAAATGCCATTGGAAAAATGGAGCAGAGAGACTTGCTTGAATTTGTCAAGAGGCTTGCTTCAATTTGTAAAAAATGCACTATATGCAAAGCACAATGAGGTATGCCTGTAACTGCTTCTGTGCCATTCATAAGACCTTTTCACCATGTTCCATACATCCTTTACACTCTTCTTTTTTTTTTTAAAGATTTTACTTATTTATTTATTTTTTTTGAGAGAGAGAGTAAAGGAGCATAAGCACGGACAGAGGTAGAGGGAGAAGAAGGCTCCCCACTGAGCTGGGAGCCCGATGTGGGGCTCGATCCCAGGACGCGGGATCATGACCTGAGCTGAAAGCAGATGCTTAACTGACTGAGCCACCCAGGCGCCCCTACACTCTTTTCTGTCTTCTCCATCCTCTGCCTCTAGTGGTTTAGTCTGGATTTTTTCTTTAATTCATCTTTCATTTCACTAATTCTCTCTTCGGCTGTATCTATGCTGTTAAAACCATTCACAGAGTTCTTAATAATCAGCTGTGTTTTTCAGTTTCAGAATTTCTATTTATTTCAAATGTCAAAATTACCAATTTTGTCTTCAGTTCCTCTAACACATTAATCATACATTTTTTAAGTCCATGATTGTTAATTCAAATATCTCTCTGCCTGTCCTATGGGTATGTTTGTATTGTCAATTTTTCCTCTCGGGTTTCCAGTTGCGTTTCATCTTTTCATATGCCTGGTTATTTTTTTACTGAACGTTGGACATTATATATTAAAAATTATAGACACAATCTGAGGATGTGTCTGGATGATGTTATTCAGAAAGGGTTTACTTTTGCTTCTGGCAAGCAGATAGGCTAGGGACATTAGTGTTCCCAGATTATCTTAATCTAATCCAGAACTGAAAAGACTGAAAAACTGGGCTTCAGTCCTTATAAACACTACTCGACTTGTTTTACCCCTCCTCCTCCAATTGAGGTCCTGAGGAACCCAACCCCAAAACCAAGGGTTTCCCAGGGCCCTCTACCCTGGAAAGCTCTTATTCCAATTTTTTGTCCTCCCTGACATTAGCCTTTTGAAAACTCTACTCAGCCTGAGTTTGTCACTTCCAAACTCAGCCATGATCTCACGGACAAGACAGCCTCCAACATCAGGCCAAGTTCTCAGAGCTTTCCTTATCTTCTGGAACTTGGCCTCATAATTCCTTACTGCTTTTATAACTCTTTAATGCTTTCTAGCTTTTCTAGTTTTCAGCAATATATTTGGTTTGAAACAATCTGACGTTGTCTAACATGGGTAGAAGTGAAATCTGACATCTTGCTTTTTATTTCATATTTTAAAACATCTATTTCCTTGTGTCAACAAAAGCTTATTATAAGCTTGAGATGCCTAAATGATTCCATTCTATAGTATACCATAGTATATCTTAACCATTCCCCTCGCCCCCACTGTTTTAACATTTATGTTGTTTTCAAGTCTTTACTATTACAAGGATCACTCTGATGAACATCACTGAGCATATTATTCTTTTATACATCAGATTATTTCATTCAGATTCCCCCAGAAGTGGAAATTAGGTTCAGCTAGAATAACTGCAAATCTTCCATTTAATAACTAATCATCAATGACTTTTCAAATGAGTCAGATGATATTAAATTTTTAAAGCTAGCAATTTTATTCTCTGTATACCATTTCCTGAACTCTTGAAAAGACAGGCCCATATAATCCTACTAAACATAAGCTGAATCAACAAAAATATCTGATGTATGAATATTTTAGCAGTGTTTTAGGAAGCTGCTCATCCTATTAAATATTTCAAGCCAGAAGGGAAAAACACAGCCAAGAAAAAAAGACTACCTCAAAAGCTGTATTCTAAGTGCAAGAGTTAAGAACTCATACTAATAAAACAAATACAGTCTTCAATTTACAGTGTTACATTCCAAAACCTCATTTGTAAGCCAGTTGTTTATAATTCAGAATATATTTTTACAGGATATATTCTTACAGAATATATGTTTATAACAAAAGCAATTAAAATGAAAGCTTCCTGAGGTGAATTCATGGAAGAAAGTAGGGAGACTGACAATGAGACTAAGATCTCAAGATCCAGCAAAGGCTGTTAAGAGGTATGTAATTGAAGGTTTTTATCTTCACAGAAAATTGGAAATGATATGGAGAAAGAACCAGAAGAGAAAAAGATAAGTGAAAAGCTAAGCTTTTGGGGAAGACAACAGGAAATGAGATCTGCAATATAGCTAGGAACATTAGACATCATTAAAAATAAAGGACACCTCCATCCTCTAAAACAGAAGGAAGTGAGGGCAGATTGAGAGACAAATTCAGACATATAAAGGCAGTTAAAATGAAGGTGTCAATGTTCCCGCTGGTTTTGATTTTTCTCAACATACCCATTCAACAAATGTATGTCAAGCATTGGGATACAGAAGTAAAAAGACAACATGCCTGAATCTTGGAGCCATCAGGCAATAAACTATAAAAAAGAAATTTAAAAAAAATATAAGGTTCTAAGACCTGAAACCATTAAACTCCCAGAAGAAAATAGGTGGTAAGCTCCTTGATAATGGTCTTGATGATAATTTTTTGGATCTCACTTCAAAAGCAAGGGCAAAAGAGCAAATTAAAGGGAACGACATCAAACTAAAGTTTCTGCCCAGTAAAGGAAATCATCAACAAAATGAAAAGGCCACCTACCAAATGGGAGAAAATATTGGCAAATCATGCATTTGATAAGGGCTTAACATCCAAACATTAAAGAACTCACACAACTCAATAACAAAAAGAGAGACAATCTGATTTTCATGTGAGCAAAGGATCTCAACAGACATTTTTCCAAAGACATACAGATGGCCAACAGGCACACGAAAAGATGCTCAACATCACTCATCATCAGGAAACTGCAAATCAAAACCACAACAAGATACTACCTTATACCTGTCACAACGGCTAGTATCAGAAAGACAAGGAAGTGTTGGCAAGGATGCAGAGAAGAGGGAACCCTCATGCATTCTTGATGGGAATGTAAATTGATGCAACCATACAGAAACCAGTAAGGAGGGGTGACTGGGTGGCTCAGGGGGTTAAGCCTCTGCCTTCGGCTCAGGTCATGATCTCAGGGTCCTGGGATCGAGCCCCACATCGGGCTCTCTACTCGGCAGGGCCCAAGAACAGGGTGATCCACAAGAGTTCTTAACTTTCTCTCTGCCTGCCTCTCTGCCTACTTGTGATCTCTCTGTCAAATAATAAAATCTTAAAAACAAAAACAAAGAAAGAAACCGGTATTGAGGTTCCTGAAAAAAATTAAAATTAGAACTACCATACAATCCAATAATTCCACTTGTGGATATTTACTGAAGAAAAAAAAAACTAATTTGAAAAGACATGCACCCCTGTGTTCGCTGCAGCACTATTTACAATAGCCAACATAAGGAAACAAACTAAGTGTCCATGACAGATAAAGATGATGTGGTATGGATGTACAACAGAATACTACTCGGCCATAAAAAAAGAAATCTCACCATCTGTGATAACATGGATGGGCCGTGAGGGTATTCGGCTGTGAAATAAGCCAGACAAAGACAAATACCATATTATTTCACTTATATGTAGAATCTAATAAATAAAACAAACATGCAAACAAAACAAAACTCACAGAGAACAAATTTGTGGTTGCCACGGGGGGAGGGGGTTGGGAGGTCGGCAAAACGGGTGAAGGGAGTCAAAAAGTATAAACTTCAGTCAGGGGAATGTAATGCTTGGTGACTATAGTCAATAATACAATATGTATTAGATAAGTGAGCACTGTTAATAGAGCAAATCTTAAAAGTTCTCATTGAAAGAAAAAAATTTGTGAGGACAGCTCTGTAACTCTGTATGGTGAGAGATGGTAACTATACTTGTTGCGGTGATCATTCTGCAATGTATACAATCATTCATTCTGTTATACAGATGAAACTAACAATGTTACATTTCCATTATACTTCAATAAAAAGAAAATAAAAGAATCAGGCTCTATGCAGAGAATTTAGAGTAATAGAGTAAGAAAATGCTGAACGACTCCTCTTTTTTTTTTTAAGATTTTATTTGATAGAGCACAAGCAGGGGGAACAGTAGAGGGAGAAGCAGGCTCCCCGCTGAGCAGGGTGCCTGACTCGGGGCTCCATCCCAGGACCCTGGGATCATGACCCGAGCTGAAGGCAGATGCTTAACTGACTGAGCCACTCAGGCGCCCCTGAACAGGGAAAGATTCTCTGAGGTGTTTTTGGACTAAGAGTTGAAATTACACGAAGTAGCTAGCCATGCAGTGTCAGCAGAAGAGGAGCCCAGAGCGGTTAACTAATCCAACAGTCTGAAAGTGGGAACAGGTCTGGATTTGTTTGAGGAATAAAAAGATCAGTGAGACTAAAAAGGAGACAGTGAAGTGGAGAGAGTGCAAGAGAGAGAGAGAGAGAGAGATGTGGAATAAGCAGGGAATTAACAAGGAGGCATTACGATGAAGCCTGTAATATAAGCTTTTAAGTTTTCAATTAAAATTAGGACCAAATGTTTTCATATTTTGCTAAGATTGCATCACCCAACTTTATCAAAATGTCCTGTTTCAGTCATTTACCTCCACTACTTTTCTTACTCTCTGAGCCTCAGCTCTTCTACCAGCAAAAACAGAGAAAATGCCTACCTCACAATAAACACTTATGAAAGGCTTGCACATTTCCCAAAAAACTGGGCACTCAACGTGTGTTAGTTCTGCTCCCCATTTCCATTCACCTTGACCAGGCTTATCTTCAGGGTAGGCAGGAATTATGGATTTTAGGTAGAGTGGTAGACCAAACATCACCTTTTGGTGACTCCCGGAAACCAATACCGTAATTCCTACCCGTGGCTCATGCCACGCCTACCTTCCCAGTCCTGCATAGTCTCTAACTCATGACCGAAGGATAGAGAAAAGGCCGCAGGCCGCCCAAGAACAAGGTGATCCACGATCCGCAAAAGCTACGGTATCCTCCCCCTGCCCACCTTCCAAGGTCCAAATCCAGCAGAGCTCCCAATAAAAGTTTATATTTACATCCAGGTCTTCACACACCAACCCGCCTGTTCTCCCATTTACTTTTATTTTTTTATTATTTTTTGAGGGTATTTTTTTTTTAAGGTTTTTTATTTCTTTGACACAGAGATATAGAGTACAAGTAGGAAGAGCAGCAGGCAGAGGGAGAGGGAGAAGCAGGCTCTCCGCTGAGCAGGGAGCCCAATGTGGGGCTCGATCCTAGGCCCTGGGATCATGGCCCAAGCCAAAGGCAGACACTTAACCGACTGAGCCACCCAGGTGCCCCTTATTTTTAAAGATTTTGTTTATTTGACAGAGAAGAGAGAGATCGAGAGAAAGCACAAGCAGGGGGAGCAGGAGAGGGAGAAGCAGACTCCCCATTGAGCAGGGAGCCCAATGCAGGACTCTATCCCACAACCCTGGGGTCATGACCTGAGCCAAAGTCAGATGCTTACCCATTTGAGCCACCCACGCTCCACCCCCCCCCCACCGGTTTTCCCTATTTAAAGGTAAATGCGGGGCACCTGGGTGGCTCAGAGGGTTAAAGCCTCTGCCTTCGGCTCAGGTCATGATCTCGGGGTCCTGGGATCGAGCCCCGCATCGGGCTCTCTGCTCAGCGGGGAGCCTGCTTCCCCCTCTCTCTCTGCCTGCCTGCCTCTCTGCCTACTTGTGATCTCTCTCTCTGCAAATAAATAAATAAAATCTTTTTAAAAAAATAAAGGTAAATACATTAACCTCAGAGAGTTTAGGTTAAAATGCAATATTTGCCTAATACCTCTGGAAAAAACATATACTTCCTTTCAACAAAACGAAATGAAAATGGCTTAGTCTTACATACAATACCCAACCTATAACATGCAATCAATAAATGTTAACGATAATTCACTGAAAAGCACAACATTCCTCATAACAGATTTAAAATATCACAAGTTAAAAAATGTCCCCCAAAACACCTGATTCATCAGCTTGCATTTTCAAGCTAGTACCGTGTACCTTTCACAAATACTATTCGTCCATCCTTCAAATGTGACCTTATGAAGATCACTTGCAGATTAAATGTCTGCTCTTAAGATCTTTTTGAGATGAATCATCACACGACGAGGGAAATCAGTATTCCACTAACTCTTGAGTTTTTAACACTAACACAGACCATAAAGAAAATATATAAGTAGACCTACTCTTTCGATACTAAAATCTTCTAGAAAGGAAAAGAAATGCCCTAAACATGTATAACCTCTAGGAAAAAAAGTTCAAAAAAGGATCTGTGACTAATTTAAGTCAATAGTTAACAAACATCAAAAGAGAAAACCTGCCTTTATTACTTAGTGAACTTTAAATTGGCAGTCATAGCTAGCTGAAGCATAAATGGACACTGAGCTTCAAAAGCATTCACCAAAAAATGTTCTAAAAAGCTAAAATATTTCCCTGTTCAGTGTGTCCTCCATTTGGCCAACTTTATTTGGCCTTCCAAGTCTTGCAATGGCAAAAATGGTTTCCTTTCACTTCTGCCTGTACATTTACAGCATCACTCAAAACAATGCCAAAAAGAAACGTGCTCTGGGAAAGCAACAGCATCCTTGTACGGCTGCCATACAGTTCATTCATAATAGCTTTCTCATTGGCCTCACTGCTCCCTTTGCTTCTGCCAAGGCTCAATGGTCAATAGAAAAAATTTGGAAAGTGCTAGGATCACAATAAAGAGGAATAAAATTATGCTTAGAAATAGCTAAATTTATAAAAAGAGAAAAGGTACCGAGAACAGTGCCTAAGCCTAATTCTATTCTGAACACAGACTCTTCTCTACCACTAAGGAACTTGAATTTCCAATTAGACAGAGAACTCTAAGCATATAGGACTATGAATGACTCAGTATTTTTAGCTCTGGAGACCTCAGCTTATCTATGGATCGGTTTTTCATTTCAAACATTTCGCACGTTAAAACATGATTAAAACAAGCTTTATGCTTCAAAATAAGTATGAGTATTCAGTTCGGTGAGCTAAACATAAAACACGTAAAATCTGGTTACAGTTTTAAAAGGCTCCATACTGCTCAAGGGAGCAAGAGGCATGGCGGGAAGGACTCCAGGTCTGGAGACCTGGATTCTAGCCTCATGACCAACATTATCTGGCTATGCTGACCGTAAGCAACTTTATTCACCTCTCTGGGTCTCAATTTCTGCCTGTATAAATGAAAGAGATCAATTAATTTGTAAGGCCTCTTACGACTTTAATTTCTTAACATCTTAAAGCTTCAGGTTTAGAAACTCAACACAGAAACTTGAAAACGTTTAACAATATTATAAGTATATGCAGTGAAGCTTTTAAATTTTTTTAAAGAGAAATCAGAAACCTGTACTTTTTTTTTTTTTTAAGGAACATACCATCACTAGATAATGGCCCCAAGAAAAAAGCCTTTTCCTTCTAATTACTATTCTCCATTATTGATCTCTCAAAACTCCATTCAGGGACTTGAACCGTAATTACTACCTAACACTTCTCAAATACCACCCAACACTGTTTAGTAAAGACACCATGCCACTTATAACCAATTACCAATCTCATTACTTTCATTTATCACATTAACTGCAGGAAAAAAAATCTCACACAACGTAGGATATTAAATAACCTACACCTACTGATAGTTTAACCATGCAGTTTTTATACACGGATCCTATTTTTTAAATTCTTTTTTTTTTTTTTTTTTTTTTTTTAATTAGAGACCGAGAGACTGAGAATGAGAGGGGAGAAGGTCAGAGGGAGAAGCAGATTTCCCGCAGAGCCGGGAGTCCGATATGGGACTCGATCCCGGGATTCCAGGATCATGACCTGAGCCGAAGGCAGTTGCTCAACCAACTGAGCCACCCAGGCGCCCACGGATCCTATTTTTTAAAGGAAAAAATAATTCTCTACCCAGACTTGTCAGTGCAACTTCAAATGGAATACTTAGCATGAACTAGAGATTAAATGATTTTAGCATCATTTTTGGATGTCAGATCCTCATTAAGATACAACTGTGGCTTAGGATAGTACAGAGACACCGATTTGCTCTCAAGTCCCTCCCCTTCCCAATCCCCTGTCTTGTCTCCTCAGGAATGAAGTAAAGCTTCGCCTAATGATTCCCGCAGAGACTTCCCAGAGTCCTTTGTATACCTGCAGTTAGAGCACCAGATTCTGAGTACAATGGGTCATCTTTAACTCCCCAGCACCTGGCACACAGCTTGTGTTCAATAACAGTGTGTGGACAGACGCCAACATAATTTTCACCGCAGGTACCTAGGAATCGTATTTAAATCAACAAACTAGACAAGGATCCTGGGTGGAAGCAAACTTTTTAGAGGGCAATGTGCTAATATGTGTATTTTTAAAACTTGAATGTTTGAGTCTTTTAACCCAGCACATTTCATTTCTAGGACTTTATTCTAAAAAACTGTTTAGAGGGGCGCCTGGGTGGCTCAGTGGGTTAAGGCCTCTGCCTTCAGCTCAGGTCATGATCTCAGGGTCCTGGGATCGAGCCCCACATTGGGCTCTCTGCTCAGCAGGGAGCCTGCTTCCCCCTCTTTCTCTGCTTGCCTCTCTGCCTGCTTGTGATCTCTCTCTCTCTGTCAAATAAATAAATAAAATCTTTAAAAAAAAAAAAAAAGAACTGTTTAGAAACTGCACAATGGATAGTCACTACAGCACTGTTCCTAATACTAAAAATCAGAAATAACCTAAAAGATTATAGATATGAATTTAGAGATAAACATATAATTACAAAATCTTATACAATCCTTAAAAAAAGAATACAGCGAGACCTATATGTGGTATTAACATGGTAAAGCTCCACAATACAGCAAATTTTAAAAAGGCAAAATATTCTAGAATCATTTTTGTTTTAAAGTCCCACTTTTCCTTAAAAAGTGTATATTCAGAGTACAAATGACTTTTGAAATTTAAGAATACTTAAAATCTTCAATATAAACAAGATACCCTACTGCTATTTATTAAGAAAGGAGAAAAAAAAGAGTCTGTCAGGCTCACCTAAAATAAAACCAACTGTGGAATGGAGGCTTGCTACTTCAGTCGTGGTCCCTGGGGCCAGCTGCGTGGACATCACCCAGGAGCTAGTCAGGAATACAGAATCATGGGCCCCACTCCAGGTTTACTCAGCCTCTGTATTTTTTTTTTTTAAGATTTTATTTATTTACTTATTAATAAGTAAATAAATAGAGATAGAGGGAGAAGCAGAGATAGAGGGGGAAGCAGACTCCCTGCTGAGCAGAGAGCCTCGATCCCAGGACTCTGAGATCATAACCTGAGCCGAAGGCAGAGGCTTTAACCCACTGAGCCACCCAGGTGCTCCAGCCTCTGTATTTTTAACAAGTTCCCCAGATGGTCTGGGGGCGCCTTGGTGGCACAGTCGGTCAAGCGTCCAACTCTTGGTTTCAGCTCAGGTCATGATCTCAGGGTCATGAGATGAAGTCCTGCATCAGGCTCCCCCTCAATGCAATCTGCTTGAGCTTCTCTCCCTCTCCCTCTGCCTCCACCCCTCCCCACCCTCTAAAAAAAAATAAATAAATCTTAACACCCCCCACCATGGTCTGAATTCATGTTAGAGTCTGAGAAGTACTGGCTTATAAGAAATCACCTAACAGAGTATGAACACCAGTTCAAAGTCCACACGAAAAACAGAAGTATTAGCTGGGTGACTTAGGTTACTTCATCTCTCTGAATCTCAATTACATTCTCCTCAAACACACTATTTTGAGATTTCTGATGTATCAGCAGATGTGAAACGTAAACTGCTCTAGAAGGAATGATTAGAACTCATTTATCAGTCTTCGCGAGTAAATGCTCAAAAGTCAGTAACTGGCTCAAGTTGATAAATCTTTTATGGGCAATGTTGTCCATCCAACCTTCACAGAGCCTAACTCGGGAAAGGGACTAAGGACTGGAGAGATGGAACCCAAACTATAGACAGTATGTACCTCTGGAGAGGCAGTCACGTGGGGGTAGGAGAGTAAAAGGGGACTTTTACGTTTTGTTCTGTATGTTATTATTCATATATTGTTTTTCACAACGAGCTACACCTACATACTGCTATTCAAAGTAGGTCTAAGAAATGGAGAGGCGGGGGCGCCTGGGTGGCTCAGTGGGTTAAAGCCTCTGCCTTCCGCTCAGGTCATGTTCTCAGGGTCCTGGGATGGAGCCCCACATTGGCTCTCTGCTCAGCAGGGAGCCTGCTTCCCCCTCACTCTCTGCCTGCCTCTCTGCCTACTTGTGATCTCTCTCTCTCTCTGTCAAATAAACAAATAAAATCTTCAAAAAAAAAAAAAAGGAAAGAAGCGGCAATTAGGATCCCATCCCATTCACTAAAGTATCAATAAGCTAGCCTCATTTTAAGACTTCCTCACCGTTGATCCCAGAGCCAGAGGAAAGGCAGTAGTCAGAGGTGGTTCTGAGAAGGTGCCCAGGCAGCAGAGTCTGCAAAGCAAGACTCACTATCCACCCTAAAAGCTTCAGAGAGGAGACCCAGAGTCGTCGTGGATTTCTTCTGAAGGAATCACGGGAGCATCTATGACTGTGCACCGAATCTTCCCAGGGCCTGCCACCCCCAGTGGGTGTACACCACCAATGCCATCGTTAGCACCCCTTTCCCTTCCTCCCTTGGGGGGCTGCTGCAGGAAGGAACACTGTGGGGACAGAGCTGAGGCTGGCTTCCAGGGCTCCTGGTTGACTACTCCCACCTATTTCCTTCCAGCACAAAATGTGCTAATCATGAAAACATTTCACAATGACTTGCTTGTTATAACCCCCTACTTCCAACAAACCTAATGTAGATCTAAATTAACAACTTCATTAAAAAATGTGAAGTTTAGACTCAGTTTTCAAGTTAATACTTAATTTGTTTTTCTTATAATGATCTAGGTTAATCATTAGGGAAATGGGTTTTTTTTTTACAGTATAAACGTTACTAAGTTATTATGTTTGAATATAACATGGACTCTGTTGGCAGTGAAGAGTAAGGGACCCATCTGCCCACGATTGATCAGGTTCCATGTATGTGTACTAACATCCCAACTACATACTAAAAACAGGTTTTACTATATAGAAGACTATATACAGTATATAGAAAACGTCTACCCAAGTTACAAAATGAACAGATTCCCTTCTCCCCTGGCTCAACCTTACTTTGATTCTATCTATATACCTTCCAAATTATCACGAATCACGTGAAATTCTCAAGCAAGCTCGCGTTTCATAAGGAATTATGAAGAATTTTTACATCCTTTGGGTGAGGTCCGAACAGGACAATCATGTTTACAATGACTACATATTACCTTTATAACCGAGAAAGATAAAAGTACTTTGAGTAAAGGATATTTTAAGTCAGCACTCAAAAAGAGAGATTCCCTACCTGATTCTCCCTAAATAATCATATAGAGAGTAAGGAGGGACTATGTTTTAGGCTCAATTTATTTTGTTAAATGTTTGCACTTCATTCACCAAGTACCACGTTTAGGCCCAAGAACTGAAATTAAGACAAAGTTTTGGTCCTGAAGAGCTCTACTGGAGAGTAAAACAGATAGGGGAAAAAAGTGATAAATGCTACCACAGATGACATATATTGAGAATAATGGGAAAATAAAGTGCACAAGCCTCTGAGATCACCAGGCAAAGTAACCAGCACACATAATTTGGAGAGACACACACCCTTAATCTGAAAGTAGATAACAGATGGTATTTCACTGAATGATATTCAATGCTATCCTAATATCATTCAAGAGAACATCTACTTTGCTTGAGCGTGTGAATGGCGGAATGTGCGCATGTGAAGGCTGTTTTATACCTACACAGGTCACTTTCTGAATAAATGGCTTTTTGTCATTGAGGCTCTGCTGTATACCTGAGAAGGCACTGTATGGCGGGAATAACTAAGCCTCAGGAGAGAGGTAATAGGCTCCACCACTAACTGAATTAAATTACATAACCTCTCTGAGCCTAACTGTCTCCATCTATAAAACAGACGTGATACCACCAAAGGGCTACTGCAAAAAATAAGTTTAATGTAATTAAAATGTATTCCTACCCCCACACCTTTCCTTTTTACCTATTCCTCTGAACATCCAAAGCAATTTAAATATTTACAAAGCACTTACTACTGTGTAAGGCCTCATGTCGGACACCGCAGGAGATGAGCAGGCTATAGCTGCTGTCCTCATGGAGTTTACAATCTTGAGAGGTTAAGATAAACACAGAAGAAATATGTACACTACATTTAAACTTAAGAGATCTCCTATCACTTTGTACATACTTATGTGGTCCCTTATCACTATAATGTAATCTCCTGGAAGATAATTTACACCTAGCACTAAGATTGGGACTTAGCATACAAAGGAAGATGAGACGGGAAGGAGGAAGTAGTCCAATGAAATACACTGAATCATAAATTCTACTCAGTGCACACTACTTCCAAAATATAGAAAGCTACTTTTTTTAGGGGGTGGGTAGAACAAAGAGAAAATGGGTAGCAGAAGAAAGAATCGCCTTTTGAAAATACTTTTTAAACTCGTGACTTAAAAAGAAGCTTTTTCCCTTATAAATCATAAGGGAATTATAAATTCTTTTTTAAAATATTATTTATTTATTTGAGAGCGCTAAAGGGGGGAGGGAGGGAGGGAGGGAGGGAGAGAGAGAATGCTCAGGCAGACTGCCAACTGAGCCGGACATAGGGCTCAATCTCATGACCCAGAGACCATGACCTGAGCCAAAACCAAGAGTCAGATGCTCAACTGACTGAGCCACCCTGGCGCCCCATAAATTCTTTTATAAATTATATCCCATTAAAAAAAAATCAACACCTTCATGTTCTAATGATATAAGCTAATTCAAAATAAAAAACCTAGTACAGACCTAAAATACAACCAGGATGATGCTCAATTCCAGAGGTGGGCAACCTACAACCTCCAGCCTTTTTTTAAACCTGCAAGCTAAGGATGGCTTTTACATTTTTAAAGAGTTATAAAACACCAGCAAAGAAAAAGACTAAGTGGGTCCAGCAAAGCCTATAACATTTACTGTCTGTCCCTCGACAAAAAGTTTGCCAACTCCTACAACTTCCTAACAGAATTTTGAATCTCTCACCAAAGTAAATACTTTAATACTTCCGAGTTGACATTTAAGGCAATTTAGAGGATTTCTCTCTCTCCACTCCCCTGCCCGTCTCTTACTAGCCACTTTCTTCACACACAAGTATTTACACAAATATTAATTACAATATACTAGGCTAGCACAAAAAAACCCCAGAGGCTGACCATGTCTTTTGTTAAATAACAAGCGTTCTAGCACAAGCATTTTCCCAACAATGAGTTTAAGTTCCACAATGGATCAGTAAATCAGGCCTATGTTGACCAGAACCCATGACTTAGGCCAACTTCTCCATCTGCACATATTCAATATTGGGGGAGGGGAGGACACCAACAGTTCCAGTGCTAAGTCAATAAATTGATTATTAATAGGCTAGAATAACATTCACCTAGCTTCAATAACAAGAACGAAATGGGAAAGAGAAGGGGACTTAGAACCAAATTCAGTAAGTGTGAGACACTTGTGGATTCGAGAGTTAAGTTCTTTACCACTTACATCCTACCACATGAAGACAAGGAGGGTTACTGACAAGATTACTTACATTTAAGACTCTAACAATAAAAATGTGAAAAAAAAAAAACATCTCTGCAAGCATAGAAGAGATAGTTCAATCTAATACTTATGAAAGTACTCAAAATCTGGACAGCAGTAGGAACCTATCAGACGAATACATCAGAAAGAAGAACTACGTTTTATTTCAGCAAAACTACTAATATATGATACGGGGCACAGAAGAGTACTAAAAATTACCTTCCAAGACAAGCAACGCAAGAATAAAGCATTCCTCACCCAACACTAGAAAGGAAAAGCAAGGCACCCAACTTTCCCTGAAACTATCAAAACCTGAAAAGCACTCAAAATGAGTCCTCTTTATTCTCCCCAATTAAACACTCTGCAGAAAAAATCAAAAATCCATACTCATACTTTAAGAAATAAAGGAATAAAACTTAAAGAAGGGTCTTACTTGAACTACTTTATAGAGATTCAGAAGTTTGAGAAAAAGTTTATTATTTTTAAGGAAAGGTCTCTAGTCAATAGCTTTGATACACTGTATACACACACCTTACAGGAGAAACCAAAAACACAAATGTTTTCTCTATTCCAGGAGAACCTCAGTCCTTAGCCATGAATCCCTAAAATGCAACCCTACAAACTTCAGATACTGAATACATTTGGGTTGTTTTTTTTTTAAAAGGTGTCAATGAACTCAAAGCTTCCCTTACATGCCTAACTTTCTGTAATGGTTTTCTTATGACTTCTAATAATGAAAGTCATTAGCACTACACCAACAATATAATGAATATACAAATACTTGTAACATTAATTACAGTACCAATTATTTAACATGAGAATCACCAGGCCTGAAAAAGTGGCTCTGGAACCACTTGTATGCACTGCAGGAGTGTTAATTCACGCACCGGACTTTTTAAGCATTTATAGAGAACATTGATATTTGCCAAGTATTTCATAATCATTTTTATTAGCTGTTTAACTCCAAAACAAATCCATGAAGAACTTACAGAAGAGGAACCTAGACCTAGAGAGGAACCAAAGAAAACCAAATTTACTCTGGAGGAAATAACTCCATTCTCTTGCACTATGTCAGATACTTCTAGTTACTTTTCACTGGCAACATGAAATTTTTCAAGAAATAAGTTACGAATTAATGAATGTGAAAAATATTAAGGAAACATTGCGTTGAATTCTCTGGAAATGCTTAAACACTTTGAAGTACTCTGGAACAGTTATTTCTTTATACAGACACTATGAAGAAGTAAAATATTCCCAAACGCCAAACTTAATGGCCAACTATGAAAGCGGTTATTTTTCACACCTGCTTTAAAAAAGGTAATCGAAGAAGCTCACTGACCAAGCTTAAAGCCAGGTCCTGCAACAAGGAGTCAGGTCGGCTACGAAAAAAACTAGAACCCAGCTACAAGCAGCGTGAGGAGGAAGTTCTGGAAGCAGTCAGAATCTGGAAAGAGTCTGAATCTGCTGCTCAGCACGCTCAGTTAATACATCTTTCCGAAGATAATGGTTCTAACCAAAACTTGTGGTTTAATCTCAGCACCAGCAATGGATCACATCCAATGTTTTGGAGGATAAAAACTTGCCCCAGCGCTAAACGTGGAGAAAAGTTCCTTCCTTGGCCCATTTAAACATGCCGAATTTTATCTTGGTGTTACATCTCAATGAGAAAAAACTGTGCGCTCGCCGCGAGCGCAGTTTGCCTGCGGAGTTGTCCTGACCCCAGGTCTCTCAATCAGAGCCCATCAACGTTAATTCCCGAGTCCGAGCTCGTCTCATCCAGCCAACAGCCCCGGCCCGTAAATTGCACACTCTTCTTCGCCCTCCCCCTCCTTCCTACCTCCTGGGGCCAATTTCGTGACCCACATCCCTAGACCCCGCAGAGCCCCAATATAACCCCGCATTACACTTCCGCCCCAGTGGCTTCCCAGTTAACCTTCACCCCAGCCCCCACCCCATCTTTGTCTCGCTACCCCAAACACACCACCTCAACGTTCCCCACTCCCAACCGCAGCCCTTCCCCCACCGCCGACCCCCACCCTTCCCGGTCTCTTCCCCACCCCTACGTCCCCCACCCCTCGGCCGGGTCACCCCAGCTCCTCGCCTCCCCAGCCCCGCATGACCCGTCCCCTCCCCCAGCTTCCTCTGTCCCTTCCTTCCCCTCCCTCGGCCCCTCCGCCCACGCCCACCCCTGCTCCCGCGGGTCCCCGGCAGGCCTTTCACCTTGTCCATGAGCTTCCAGCACTTCTCCACCATCTTCTTGTCCACGGTGCCGGGCGGGTGGGGGCTGAGGTGGTGGTGGTGGTGGTGCGGCTGGAAGGCGTCCTTCATGAGCCCGATCAGGCCGCCTGAGCCCGAGCCCCCAGAGCCGCCGCCGCCCCCAGCCCCGGAGCTCTTTTTCACGTTGCCGGCCATGGCCCGGGGAGGGTTGGGGGCCCAGCCGCGTCCGCCGGCTCCGCTCCGCTGCGAGCGAGGGAAAGAAGGAGGGCGTGAAGGAGGGGCCTCTCCCGGCCGCCGCCGCCGCCGCCGCCGCCGGCTGTCCGAGCCGAGGGAGAGGCGGCCGCGGGGAGGGGAGTGGGCGGCGACGGGAGCGCGGGTCCGCGCGGGCGCGCCCCTTCCGAGAGCGCGAGCCCGGGGGCGGGAGGAGCGCGCGGTGCTCGGCGAAGCCGGCGGCCGGGTCCCGACTGGGTAGCGACCGCTCCTGCGCCACCCCCTCCGGAGCCTAGAGCTCCCGGAAAGCCGCGGCCAAGTTTCCGCGCCGCCTACCCCTCCCCTGCCCCGGGGGCGGGCCCAGGCGGAACCTTTGCGCCTGCGCCCTCTACTGGAGAAGCCGGGAAGGAAGGGGGCGGAGTCTAGAGTGGAGTCTGCGCACTAGACAGAAGCCGAGCCCTCCATGTTCCTTATGGGCTGTGAGGTTGGCGCTCTGAGTGGATTATTGGGATATTTAAATGAAGAACAGGTAGCAGTGGAAAGAACTTCAACGTCAAGTTTTCCCCCCATACCTGACAGATGAGGCACTTGAGCTTAAAGACATTTGCTTCTTCACACTGTGGGAGAAAAACGGAAGTTCTTTCCGCACCCCTTGGTGTTTTGAACTCATTAAGTCGGCACCAAGGACAGGAATGTGACTGCTGACGATATTCAAGCCTGATTACACCCCAGAAAGGCTTCAGACACTCAGGCCGCAAGCTCTTCTTCCAGGCCTTTTGACCTTCTGAAAACAAAACACTTCCCCCTCTTTTGGCTTCTGAACACTGGTTCCTTTTTCTGGGAATTGAGTGTGTACTTAAGATCCCCCAGCTCAGTGCGCTGGGTTCTGCGCATTGCACCGCAGGTCAGGACGGCCAGCACCAGGCCTTGACCACAGATGCTGTAAGACAGCTGTGAGCTCTGGCCAGAGGAGTACTCGCTTCTCTCGTGGAACAGAAATGCAGTTCCCAGTCATTTCCACTTCTCTAATCTAAAGGTTCTGTTGGAAAAACTTTGAAAAAAGGGAACTCTCTTCCTAAAGAAGGAAGTGCCCTGCCCTAATTTGCTAATTCTGAGCCTCCTCTTTGGGAACTTGCAGCCTCTCCTGTGTCTACAGTACTCAGTTCCGTCTTAGATCCCCCACCTGGGTCTTCCACAGAGCCCCTTGACTGATAGAGGAATTAAGTTTATCACGTGCTCCTGTCACAGGGGGTAAAAGTCTCCCGGAACTCAAGCACCCATTAGCCAGACATCCTTGCTTTGCAATTCAATGGCCTTTACCTTAGATTATGGAGTCAACATTATCATTTACTATCAGTAGGATTTCCTTTAATCAGTTCCTACCTAGAAAGAGAAGAAAACTCCCAAGGGAAAATCTAGGCAAGCCTCTTAGATAATTCTCCAAACTTCCCATCTACCAGCCTGGTTGCAGGCCCTCCCTCTCTCTCCCCGATCTGTTTGTTGAAACCTTTTCCTCACTGGTTTCCCCACCACCTCCAATCCATTCTGCCACCAGACCAGTCTTCTTAAAGTATAGTTCTGATGGCATCAGAAAAAAAATACTTCAAACACTGCTGATTGTCTCCTGGATGAAGTTAACAGTCATGATCTAACTCCAAAATACCTTGCAGTTTTATACTATTCCAATATGTATATCCTATGCTGGGAGACTCACCAAGTTACAAAGTACCACAATTCTTTCTTTTTTCATCACCATTGCTGAGAGTGTTCCCTCTGCCTAAAGTGTGCTACTGAAGTCCAATCCGTTCTTCTGCGCTCAACTCAAATATTTGCTTTCTCACCAGACATTCCAGCTAGAAATAATCCTATCCTCTTCTAAATTTCCATAACCATGTATTCTCACAGCTGCCTCACATTAATTTATGCTATGCTGTCTGGTAGACTTCGATCTTCCACAATACCTAACACAGTATAAGTATACAGGATATTTTCCCCCCTCATCATCAAATGCTAGATTTAATGGAATACGGGTAAGAAATTAACCTTTGGGCCTATATGGGTTCCTCTGGATCATCTACACATTGCTGGCTTCCTTTAAGGCTTCCAATTTGTATTATTTTAGTACCACCTGGAGAGAATGTAATGGTATAATTTGTACTTTGTTTCTGCTTGCAGAAGCCATATTTCTTGGGGCACCTGGGAGCCTCTGACTCACGATCTCAGCTCAAGTCATGATCTCAGGTAATGAAGTCGAGCCCTGCATCAGGCTTAAGAGTCTCTCTCTCTCTGTCTCTGCTCCTCCCCCCTAAGAAGAAGAAAAAAAAAGAAGCCATAATTTTTTTTAAGATTTCTTTATTAGAGAGAGAGAGCACGTGCAGGACACACGCAAACAGGGGGAGGGGCAGAGAATCTCAAGCAGACTCTGCACAGAGTGCAGATCCCAAAGGGGGGGGAGGTGGCGGGGGAGGTGTTGGGGGGGTGGGACTCTAGCTCACGACCCTGAGAACAGGACCTGAATCAAAATCAAGAGTCAGATGCTTAACTAACTGTGCCACTCAGGCACATTATAAAAGAGAAAAAGCCATATTTCTTTGAATATACAAATGACCTATCTCTCACATTTGAATAAAGCAGAGAATGTGACCGTTCTCTCCTCTGTATCTCTTTGAAACTCCCAGATGGGATCCTATTCAAAGGAAGACAGAGTTCTGCTAAGATGATCTTACCTATTTTCACTTCTAAGCTGAAGTTAATGAAAAAAGAAGGAAGAATGACCTTCCCCCGCCCCCCCGCCCACAATTTTACTTGGCTTGTTTTCAACATATACCGAAGATCAACATATACTGTTGATCACAATGTCATTCGCATTCTTGGCTTATTCTAGAACTGGCTCAGTTTGTATCGTCACATCATGTGACATGGGGCACTTTTCTTACTCCATTTCACCTTCACCCAAACCACATCCTCATTCTGCACCTGAAAGGCGGTTGACTGAACATATTTGAAAAGTAAATGCTCTTCTGAGGCATGATATGTTGTTTGTATTCTGTAAACCTTGTCCTCAAAATGTCGCCCCATGCATCGGCGTAACGCAGAAATCACACATTCCCTGGAAAATGACCCCAAAAAGGGCTTCTAGATGAGGAGAAGGACTGGGGCAGGAACCCCTACTGCATTTCTGTGCATGGGGAAAGGGTTCTGAGGCTGGGGGGGGGGGGGGTACAATAAATGAAAAACACACTTTAAGATGAGAAGAAAAGTATTCTCTGGATTTGGGAGTTGTGCACAAAGTTATCTGCCCCTGGGATACAGGAACTGTAAGCCCTGGGAAAGGCAAGCCTGGTTCTTCCCTTTACTCTGTAAAATGTCTGAAGGGTCAGAGAAGTACCCTGCAGCCACCAAGGTGACAAATAAACATGAATCAGCTTCCATTCCCCAGAGGAAGGCTTTTTAAATCCCAGATCTCAAAGCTATTTCTTCAGATCTGCCCCTGACAATAGGCTGTTGACGAAAAGTATCGAGAGGGAGAGAGATAGAGAGAAATATCTAAAGGGTCTGCAGGTTCCTTGATCCACAGAGGAAAATCCCTGACGTTTTTGCTGTTTTCATTCTAGCCAATATGTGCCCAGAGATCCAGGTGACAGACAGATCACAAAACCAGAATAGTACAGAGCTGGAAGGAGGGTGGGGACAAGGACAAGTCACCCATCATACTCCCTTCCCCGAATTTGTTTTTCCAACCACTCATGACCCCAGCAAGTTTCTAGGAAGTATCCTCAAGAGGGAGGCACCCCAGACAGGGCTCAAGAATTTAGGTAGAAAAATTTAGGAGACGCCAGAGGTCAAGCAAGTCCACTAGAGGGAGCTCCGACCAACTCAATACTGCGGGGAGCCTAGCAAAGTAGCTTCACTGCACCTGGCTGAAAATCAGCCACATTAGGGAATAGGGGAAGAGAGGCGATAAATTAAGTCCCCACAAGGGAAGATAGCTCTGTGAATACCCAGTTAAAATCCAGTCCTTTCAGGATTTATAGAACCAAAGACTTAAAGATCAGGAAACTGAGGTTGAGCAAAATTAAATGACTTGCCAGAGTTTAAATAACCGGAAGGGGGACTAGAACTCATGGCTCTTGTCTCTAAACAATATCCTTTCTTCGACATTTGCCTCCCTCTGTGTCAGCACCCTGGAATCCATGGGTCTACCGCTCCTCTGTGTCTCCTCTCTCTGAAGTGAGAAATTCCTTCAGCTACCTTCTCCTGCACTTCTTTCCCTCATACGCTATAGAATGCCTTCCCGAAGCCTAATAATGTCATGTGCTCCCTCACGAGCCCTAGGGATGTAAATCTCCTAAAATGGCTACTGTCAGCCCTTTTCCTCAGCACAACACCATCCTATCAGATGTGTGAATCTGTAATTTGTACATCGCCAAAAGCGAGGCACTGCTACGTGGAAATGAAGCATAGCTAACTGGCTCCAAAGCTCTTTCTCCTCAAAATACATTTAGGATTTAGGGATAAGGAGAGAAGTGCCCCTCCAGGACCTTGCTATTTTAAGCTTTGTGCTTGGCACATTCCACCTGTCTACGAGCTCCATGTTTCCTAGTTACCTGGACAACATTCGGTTTCCAGAAACCCAACCGTGCAGTTCTCAGTCCAGCCCTCGGAGGGAATTTGCCACCCTGGATTGGCTCCCAGAACCCAGGCTCCTCCTCAGGCTCCGAGCTGGTTGGGCCTTTTCTCTGCCCCTCCGCATGAGTGGGTCACCCCACAGGGAGACACAACAGAGGCCAGAGAGGATCCTACAGGTAGGAAGACTCGGGGTAAGGATGATGGGAAGAGGGAAGGGACAAGTACTGAGATTTATTTCCTCCAAAAGAGGATTGAGAGGAATGATTTCTGCCCATAGAACCTGACTGGTAGAAAGAAACAGCTTCACCCTCCCCCCATCCCAACCTTGCCTAAGGTTCCAAAGAGAACAAGAATGGAAGCTTCTGGAAAGTAGAAGAGACAGATTTGGAGACTAGAACTCTAACTCTCCTGGGTCTCTGGTTCAGTCTAGGGGTCAGGAAAGGAGTCCCATGCCCAGGCTTAAATATGAGTCACCTCTCTCCCCAGGGCAGCAAGGAGATGCCACCCAAGACCAAAGGAAAAGGGAAGAAAACTGGGGCACAGAAGAAGAAAGAGAATGCGGGTGCTGGTGAGTCAGGGCGGATGGAGGTGAGTGCCTCCTGCTTCTCCATGCTCCAGCTTGGAGACCAAGAAGAGGTGCTCCAGAGAGAATGCAGCCCTCTGCCTGACAAGACAGAGTTTTCATGGCCCTCCCCCTTCGTGTCTTCGCCCCGGCCCCCAGGTTCCATGGAGCTGGGAAATTGGGGAAATCAGCACACACCCACTCCATGGCACCCTTCTGGCTCTGTGCCTTCCTTAATATATTCATCACCCATATTCCAAGTACCTCCTCTGTGCTGGGCAGCCAGGACACAGGGGTGAACTCAGTAGGCTCTGCCATCAGAGAGCCCTCATTTAGACGCCCTCAGAGCTGCAGGAAGAAAGTCCAGAGTGTGGGCTGAGGATGGGGAGACATGAGGAAGGCTGAGATCATGATCAGCTGAGGCTTTGCCAACTTGCCAGGGCAGATGTGGAGGCCAAGTCTGCACACCGGCGGTTAGTGATGGAGAAGGAGCTACTCCAAGACCACTTGGGTAAGAAGGGCGGAAGCTCTGGGACAGCAGAGGTGGGGCAATGGGGCATTTTGCCTCCTGGAGGCTTGGACAGTTGGAGCTGTGGCAGGAGGCTGAGCTGAACTCTCCCGTCCCCTGGGGGACAAACACTTGACATCGCAAGGAAGGGGTGGACAGTGAGGGTGGGGGAGGACATTTTTTTATATCAGTAGGACATGGAGTTTTGCCTTCTTAGCAACGAAGAGCTCGTGGGATTCTAGGAGGAAAACCAACCAACCAACCCAGAGAGAGAATGAGAGGCTGGGAAACTGCCACTAGGTTCTCCGAGGTGGGCAGAGTCTATCAAGCCCATGGGGCCTGATTCGGTGGGACCCCCAGCCCTCTGTGAGGACTGCTCTGGGACTTCTCACAGCTTTGCGGAGGGATGAGGCCCGCTGGGCCAAAGCTTCTGAAGAGCAGCTGAGGCAGAGGCTCCAAGAGCTGGAGGCTGAGTTGGAGGAGGCCCGGGGTGAAGGGAAGGCCGTCTACGCAGGTGTGTGGTTGGGCCGGCAGGTGGGCGGGAGACAGGGGCCTGGAAGAGGACAACCAAGAGGGCCAGGGGATGCAAGGAAGGGAACCGAGGAGGACTTCCTCTGCCAGGCCCCGCCCCAACCTTCCCGGCTATAGCAACCAAAGGCAGGCCTCCAGGATCCCGGGCAGGAACTTTCCAGGATGCCCCATGCCATGTGCTTCGTGGAATACAGAAAGCACCTCCTGTAATGTGGATTACAAAAACTTACACAGCCTTCGTCTCTTGGGTGCCATGAGAGCGAGCGGGGAGGAGGGCTAGAATCCAGGTCCTGAGCTGGAACAGGGGAAGGGGTGTGGTTTCCTAGATCTTCCCCAGGTGTTCCAGCTCTGCCAGCTTCTCGAAATCACGAGAACTGGGAAGGCCTTTATGTTTCTGTCCCACTGGGCCAAGCAGGCCCTTCCCCACCCACAACTTCCCTTCCTTTCTCCACTACTCCATCCACACCTGGGTCCCTGGTCACACTCTACCCCCACCACAGAAATGAGTCGTCAGTGCCGGGCCCTGCAGAAGGAAATGGAGACCCGCAGCAGGCAGCTGGAGGAAGAAGCGACGGGCCTCCGGGAGCAGCTGGGTAGGCTGCCCCATCCCTAAGCCCTTTCTCGCCTAGGCGCACTGACAAGGTCCAGCCCGCAGGGGTGGGCTGAAGACAGTCGGTCCTTCTCTAGAAGACTGAATGCAGTCTAGGCTCTTGGACCCTTTACCCCACTGACTCCCAGCAGGGAGGATTGGAGCAGAGGGTTCCAGGTGGCAAAAATCTCTAAGTTGTAACTAAAGCAGACCCGGGTCTCTCATCTGATCTCCCTCTCTCCATGATCTCTCCAAATCCGAGTCTCTCTCCCCGCCCCTGCCTTGTCTGTCATGAGCAAAACATATTCCCTCTCGGCTGATTTTTACAATGAAACTTCAGAAAGATATTTGACTTATTTACTTCCGCATCTTTGATGCCAACTGCATGCCAAGTCCTACATAATTATTGCTAAGTAAAGGAGTAAACCTTCCAGATAAGCAAAACTGTAAAGAGCAGTAAGGCTGGGCGCCTGGGTAGCTCAGTTGGTTAAGCAACTGCCTTGGGCTCAGGTCATGATCCTGGAGTCCCGGGATCGAGTACCACATTGGGCTCCCAGCTCCACGGGGAGTCTTTCTCCCTCTGACCTTCTCCCTTCTCATACTCCCTCTCACTCTCTCTCTCTCAAATAAATAAATAAAATCTTTAAAAATTTTTTTAAAAATAAATAAAAATTAAAAAAAGAACAGTAAGGTTTTCTTTTCTCTCTTGGTTACAGGATGGAGTTGACATGGTACATAAGACCTTTCATAATCGTGGTCTAAGAGTTTTCTTAACCTAAGATGACCTCAGTTTCTTTCTTACTAGGTGGCACGCCCAATGTGGGGCTTGAACTCATGACCCTGAGATCAAGAGTCACAGGCACTATTGACTAAGTCAGCCAGGATCCCCTAAAATAGCCTCAGTTTAGCTATAGCTACCCAAGAGTTGCTTCTCTGTCATGCAGACCCTGAATTTCTTTCCTAATCCTTGCCTTATCTCAATTTTTTAAAAAAGATTTTATTTATTTATTTGACAGAGAAAGAGATCACAAGTAGGCAGAGAGGCAGGCAGAGAGAGGGGGGGAAGCAGGCTCCCCGCTGAGCAGAGAACCCGATGCGGGGCTCAATCCCAGGACCCTGAGACCATGACCTGAGCCGAAGGCAGAGGCTTTAACCCGCTGAGCCACCCAGGCGCCCCACCTTATCTCAATTTTAAAATCAATCAGCATTTATGGAGCGCCTCCTGTATATACAAGGTATTTTTCCATACATTCTCACATTTAACTCAGTAAGCCTGTGAGGTTTGTATCAGTCTGTCTTTAAAGATGAAAAAGATGAGTCAGAGAGGCCTGCCTGAGCTTACACAGGTGGTAAGTGACAACCAGACTTTGGACCCACAGCCCTTGTCCCAAGTCCACTACTCTGTCGGCTGTACCTTAAGGGTATACGTCAGCTCTTTATACGGACCGTGGGAAAATTGATGATCCTGGGGGAAGTCTAGAAAACCCTTCAAGTTTTGCTTTTTAGGCACCTTTGGAGACTCTGTTCACAGGGAGAGCGTCACTATGCAGGCCCCCTTCATCCTTCTGCCCTGCCCCACAGAGACGTGCCAGAAGGAGGCCAAGGCTGCAGGGGAAGAGGCCAAGCAGGCCCTGGGAGAGCGGGACCGGACTCTGGCTCAGCTTCGGGCCCACGTGGCAGACATGGAGGCCAAGTATGAGGAACTCTTACATGTAAGCACCACCGTGGGGGGCCCAAGCACCCCAGTACTTAGCACTCCCCATCCCCCCAGACCCCCACAAGTTCATGCTATCGTCATCAATGGTAGACCGGGGGAAGAAGCACATCTCCACAGGGACCCCTGCTCTGTCTTGAGGACAGACGGCCAAGGGAATCCAACCACGCCTGCTTACTAAGAGTAAGAACTTGAAGAAGACACTGGCGAGGACAGCTTACAGACCAGCCTGGGGCACCCCTCATTCCATTCTTCCCCTTCCTGGGCCTGAAACTTGGTGTCTGCAGGGCAGCCTGGACCGACTCTTGGCCAAGCTGAGAGCTGTCAAGCCTCAGTGGGACGGGGCTGTGCTGAGACTTCACGCCGACTACAAGGAGCAGCTCCGCCAGTTTGGACTCAACCCCCTGGATCTTTGAAGCCGTAAGCTGCTAGTCTCTGGGGCTCTCCGAGCATCCAGCAACAAAGCTGTCCTGGATGAGAACGCAACAGAACTGTGGTCTGTGGCTTTTTAGCAGATAGGAGTGTCTCCTTTGGGGGCACGTTGGTTCTGGGCTGACCCATTACCCTGAGGACCGAAGAAGAGGAGAGAAATATGACAAACTCTCAACTCCTCTCTTAGAGAAACTGGGCCCCACGCCTTGAGTTTGGGGCCCTTCCGGTCCCTTCAAATCACCATCCCCAAGGCGCCTGGGTGGCTCGGTTGGTTAATAAAGCAGCTGCCTTTGGCTCGGGTCATGATTCCAGGGTCCTGGGATCAAGCCCCACATCGGGATCTCTACTCAGTGGAGATCCTGCTTCTCTCTCTCCCTCTGCCTGCCTCTCTGCCTACTTGTGATCTCTCTCTCTCTCTCTGTCAAATAAATAAATAAAATCTTTAAAAAAAAAAATCACGATCCCATCCCCTATTCCCCTTCCCCCTGCTAACACAGGCAGCCAGATTTGTGGGGGCGAGGACCTTTCTATAATAAACCAATAGTGACCAGGCACCAGCCCCCACAATCCTAAGGTGCCTACAGAGAGAAGGTGTAGCTGGTCTCCAAATTCTTGCGATATATGCGAGAGTCCAGGAGTCATGCCTGGGGTAAGTTCCACCTGGAACAATCCTAGCCAGCCCCACAGCCCACCTATAAAAGGAAAACCCTGTGTCCCTCCTCTATTTTATGACAGCACACTCAGTACTCCCTCACTTCCGGGCACGTGTCTGTGGGTAAGGGGGGGCTGTTCCCCCACCAAGCAAACTCGAACAGCTCTGTGGACACCAGCTGCGCATCTTACGACTTAACTCCATTCTGGCACTGCTGGTGTGAGGAGAGCATCCGATCCCACAGGCCACGGGCGCAGTCCCCCAAGACCGCAGTCCCCCAAGACTGCCCCCGCTTTAAACGCCTGTGTCCAGTCCAGCTCGTCACCTGTGCTTCTGACCCACGGGTGGAAAAACAAAGGTTCCCACGACCCCCCCCCCCTCAGGTTCCATCATTTGCTGGCGTGACTCATGGAACTCAGAGAAACAGTTTACTCGCTAGCTTCCTAGTTTATCATGAAGGACACAACTCAGGACGAGCCAGGTGGCAGGTTTGCTGAGGGCCCGGCCTGAGCCTGGAAGCTCCGTGTCCTCTTCAGGGGGGCCCACCTTCCCAGCACCCCAATGTGGTTGAAGAAGCACATCTCCACAGGGACCCCTTTAGGTCTTTCATGGAGGCTTCACTGGGGAGGCAGGATCCATGACACCACTGGTCGTTGGTGATTCATTTGACCTCCAGCTCCTCTCCCCTCCCAGGAGGTCCCGCGTGGGGGTGGGGTGGGCTGAAAGTTCCAACCCTCTAATCATGTGGTTGGTTCTCCTGGCAACCAGTCCCCCATCCTTGGGTGTTTTCCAAAAGTCACTTCCTTAACAAAGTTAGGTTTGGTTGAAAGGGGCTTGTTATGAGTAAAAGAAGATCCCTCTTACTACTCAGGAAATTCCAAGGGTTTTAGGAGCTCTGTGCCAGGAAAGAGTATAATTTATTATAAATCACAAAATCATACCACTTGTTTCGGGCAGAACTTCATCCATGGGACACAACTCCCAAAGCTCCCATAGGACTTCCTGTGGAACCAGAGGGCAGACCTCCTCCTAGTGGGCCTGCCTAAGGCCTCTAGCCACGCCTTCTGGGAGGTGCGCCCAAGGGAAGGGAAGGAGACCCTGGGCAATCCTGTGATTGAAGGTGTCCAGAATCCCAGAGCTGTCCCTTCTGGCTTAAAGAGAGCTTCTCAGCTACTACCGCCACAAGCAGGAGAGTGAAGATAGGAAGGCCACTGGGCAGGTCTGTGCCAAGCAGGAGAGGACTACAGCAGCTCTGATGCTGGAGCCCAGTCCTGAGCAGAAAGAGAAGAGAGAAGGTCATTCAAGGACGAGAAGAGTAAACCTTCCCCACCTATCGCGGCCTAACGTCCCAACCTGCATGCCCCACACTGCTTCACCCTGTGGTTCTCTTCTCTGACCCTCTCTATCCTTCTCTGGCTGCCTGCAGTCCATCTGTCTCTTCTTCCTTACCTCTCCAAACCCGGGAGGGTTGCAGGCTTCCGAGCCCTGGCAAGACCTCGCTGCCAGCGTCAGGTGGAGGGGTGGCTCAGCCCTGGCCAGCTGCTGAAGCTTTTCCAGGTCATTCTTTCCACCCATGGGATACCCGTTCACCTCCAGAATCACGTCTCCCATTTGCAGCCCTGCCCGGGCAGCTGAACCTCCTAGGGTCACCTGGTGGCGAAGAGAGGGGGTCACAGGACATGGGATACCACGGAAAAGTTGCTGGATGTTCTAAGACCTTGGGAGGGAAGTAAATGAAGGCTCATCAGGAGGCAAATGATTGGAAAGATCCAAGGTCCATGGGGCATAAGTCACCTGGGAGATGAAGATGCGAAGCTCACTGGCCACACAGCTAAGTCGGAAGCCATAGCCACCGCCAGGCCCCGGGTACAGGGAGCACTGGCGGGAGCCGCCTGGGACAAGAGGCACAGCTGTGTCTTTAACTGGTAGGTCCTCGGTTTCAACCGGAGAGGCCGAGCAGGTCTCCTGCGGAGAGGCAGGAGCCTCCGTGCTCTCCAAGAAGAGAAGTGGTGACAAGCGAACCTGGAAGGAGGCAGACAGAACAGACCTGTAGCTTCTCCCTCCGTCTGAGCCCTGCTCCATTCCTGCCCGCGCTCCAGCCCCCGCCCCTCGCTCGCACCATGCTGAAGAAGCGGTCAGCCTTAGGGTCGACAACAGTGAGGGAGACACAGGAGCCCTGCGCCCGGATCCTGGCCACCGTCTCCTCATGGCCCAGCCCCTCCACACTTTCCCCAGCCACAGCCACCAGCCGGTCCCCAGCCTGCATCCCGGCTTTCTCAGCTGGCAGTCCTGGGTCGACCTCCCACAGGAACTGTCCTGGGACATAAACATCCTCATTGCTCCTCCCCCAACTAACCCCAGCGCCAGCCCAGGCCAAGGTGGGCACGCGGAGGGACTGAGCCAGGGGCGGGGCGGGGGGGGAGGCCGGGGGTACGCGGGAGGAGGAGGGCGGAGGCTCAGGGCTGGGGGCTTCGGTGTACCCCGTGTGTGCCCACCCCCAAGCCACACCTTCCCGACCCATCTCTGGGGCTCCCACTCACCGGGGCGGCCGTCAAGACCTTTCTCCTCACGAAGCAGGAACCCAAAGCCCTGGGGCCCTTTCTTTAGATGCAGACAGCGGGGCCTGGTGGGCAGCGCCCAGCCCTCTGCCAGGGGTGCAGCCAGGGGCATCCCCAGCTGGCGACACTGTTCCTCCACCTCTGGCCCTGCCACCAGCAGGGTCACTTGCTCTCCACTCTGCCAAAGCTGTGGGGACCCAGTGGGGCATCAGCGTCAAGCATCTGGGTGGGGAGGGCAGAGGCAGGCCCTCCTCACAGCCCCGGGAGGGAGGCAGCAAGGTGGGGGAAGCAGAGACCAGGACCAACTGTCAAGGGGAGGATGGCAGGAGGTACAAGGTCAAATCCAGATAAGGTGGGCAGGGGAGGAACCGGCTGCCTGAGGCAAGGCCCCGGGGCCCAGGTGGGTGAGGGTGAATGGGGAAACATTACAGCTATACCTTCCTCCTGAGTTGGTTATAAGTGAACTTCTCCACGCTGACCCCGTTCACTTCCAGCAGCCGGGCCCCAGGGGGCACCCCTGCCCGCTCGGCCGCTCCTCCAGTACTCAGCACCAGCCAGAAAGGACCCTGACGGCCTGCAAGCCAAAAACAAGCAAGGTTCGGTGTGCTGTCCACCCAGAACAGGGCTGAGATCCCCCTCCTAACCTCCCCCCCGAACCCCGAAGCTCACTGTAGGTGACACTGAAGCCAAAGCCGCCCTCGTCTTTCACTACGTGGCACAGGCGGGGCCGGACCCGGGGGCCGAGAGGAGGACAGAGGTGGCCGCTGTTCCCCTGCTGAGCTCGAGCGACATCATGCACGTGCTCCGCCAAGACTGTCAGCAACACGCGGGGACCGCTGGCCCGGATGCGATTAACCACCTGAACAGAGGGGGCGTGGCACGAGGTTGGGGCCCGCCCCTCCTGCCAAGGCCCCCTCCCCGGAACCTTCCTTTTCCTCCCTGGGACCCAGCCCTGTGGATGCCTTCACCCAACCCTTCCCACCCGGACAGCCCTAGATGCCCGGAGGCGGGGGAGGCGGGGGAGGCGGAGGCTTGGGTATTGCCCGCCTATAGCCAAGGAGGGGGCTCCCTGACTCCTCTCCCCGAGGTGCTGTGGAACGTCCTTCTACTCCACACGGAGTCCCCCGGCCCAACCTCACCACAGCGTAGTCTTCGGATTCCACGACACGGTCATTCACCCCCAGGATCCGGTCCCCTTCCCGAAGGCCCTGGTACTGGGCAGGGGTGCCTGGGTCCACCCTGCACACCACGGGCCCAGCCCTGCCCAGCTCCTGCAGGTGGAAGCCAAAATTCCTGCCTTCCTCTTTGCTCAGCAGACAGAAACGAGGCCGCTGCAGATCTGGGGGGCGGAAGCACAGAAGAGGGGGAGGGGAGGGGGCACGGCCCCAGTACACATCACCTCAGCCTGGCCGACCCTGCCCTTGTGATAGGGCACAGGGCAGCCTTCTACCCAGTTAGGTGTTGGGCACTGAAGCCAAATACCACGTGGGCCGAGTGGCTTGGACAAAAGAAAACAGCCAACCCCCTCCTACCTCCACGCAGTTACTCCCCACCAAGGCTGTTATCAGAGGGAGGCAGAGTGGAGTGGTTACCAAGGAGATGGGAGGCCGTGAGGAGCTCTGGTATCTCTGGGGAAAGGGAACGGTTGCCCAGGGCAAGGGGGTTACCGGAGGGGTTGCAGTCTTCAGCCAGCGAGAGGACGGGATTATCAATGCCCCACTTTGGGTTAAACTCAAACTTCCTGCAAGGAGGCGAGGGATGCAGGTAGGAGTGAGCTGACGACATCTGGACTCTGGTCCCAGCCTCTACTTGAGGTACGAATGGCAGCTGAAGAGCCTCCCCCCCTTGGAGTCCCTCCGCCCAGTCCCCAGCCCTTCCCAGCCCTGCACTTACCAAGTTAAGGAGGCTGCGTCCCGAAGACCTGCTGTGCGAAGAAGGGAGGGGGGGCAGGAGGGGTGCATTCTCTCCCTACCCCAACTCCTCTTCCAGGGTGATCAACTAAGAGGACTTAGGGGAACCCCTACCCTCAGGGCTTGCCGCCTCCCTTCTGCTCCAAAAGACCTTCCCTTCCTCTCTCTTCCCTTCTCCTTCTAGTCCCTGGCACAGAAATCTGAACATAGCAGGACAGGGCGTGGACCAGGAAGGCAGACCTCCCCACTCACCTCTTCTCTCCTAACTTGGGTCTGTTCGCCTCAGGTCTCCAAGCCTCAACATCAAGTACATCCTGGTCCCTGAAGCCTCCACCTCCCACCCTGCCCTCTCACTGCCCTAAAGCCCCCACCGGAGGGTTTCTCCTGGCCTCCTACCTGTAGCTGCCTCCATAGTTGGACCAGCGAACCGGGTGCTCAGGGTAGGGACAAGGTTCATCCAAACCAGCTGACCCTCCCACCAACCCTGCCACGTCCCGCCTCCTTAAAGACACTGCCCGTAGAAGCAGCGGGGTAATGGTTAACGGGAGGACAGTCTTATCCTCTGGGGAAGTATGTGTGTTCCTCCTGCCCCCATTCCTGGGCCCCGGACTTCCTCCGGAGACTCTGCTGCTGCCCCGGTTTCTGCTCCGGGCAGACAAAGGCAGGAGGTCGCTTGCTGGTCACTGTAATTCTGAGTCTGGGATAAGTATGTTGGAAAAGGCGATAGGCATCCTACGGCCCAGCATGGCCTCCCCCCACCCCCCAGGATCTTGTTCATGCTCCCCCCCTGCCGCCCCCTGCCTCGGCCCTCAGTGCTTCTGAACCTAGTGCCTGAGAACCACCTGCAACACAAAGTGGTCGGTAGCTTACCAGAATGACCAAACGCAGTACCCTTTCTTGAAAGCACCAGGCAAGGAGGAGGCCACAGTAGGTGGAAGACACAGCTTTTTAATGGAAGCAAGGCAGTGCACGGGGCCCTTGGAGCACCTGAGCACAGGTACGGTGGTGAGGAAGGGGGCGTGAAGGGGAGGGGAAGGCACCAATGAGAGAGGAACGTGGCAGAGGGCATCCTGGGCGTCTCCTGACCAGCAGCAGGGCAGAAGGTGCAGGATGGCTGCACCTTTGGCAAAGGCGACTTAAGAAGTGCACCCCCTGGTGGCACAGCCAGACGCTCCCGAGAGCAGAGAGGCAAGGCTGGTGGTGCCTCGCTGGGTAATCCGCAGTGAAGTCTTTCTCAGTCCTCCTCCCGGAATGGAGAGGCCTGATCCATGACCCTGGAAATTCCAGACCTGGGAGCCAGGGATGGACTTGCCCAGGAAAGCAACTCCCACGGGTATGCTCTTCCCTTTACCTCCAGCCCCAAACGGATCTTTCTGAAAGTAGTAATGCAAACCACAGAGGGAAGGATCTTGGGGCCAGGGGTCACACAGCTCGGTGACTGCTGTCTCTGCTTCAGCTTCCAGGGCCTCCCAGCTGCTCCAGGAGGGCCCTGACCTCACCCTCCACTCGCAGCAGCTGGGCCTTGCGCCAGGGGTTAAGGGTGGCCCCTCGGCTGTCTTCCAGATCACGAAGCAGAAGGTCAAGGTGGCGCTGGACGCGGCCCCGATCCCAGCTGTTGAGGTTCCGCTGGACTTCACTAAGGATCACTGACCAGTACTCGGACACCGCTGTCCCCTCTGTCAGCGACACCACGACCCGAGCGCCCCCTTGAGCAGTGCTGCCCAAGTCCCGCAGGGCCTGGCGGCCCTCTGAGCTCAGCTCATTGAAGTAGAGGCTAGGAGGAGAGAGAAGATGCCGCTCAGCAGAGCTCTCAGACAGAGGGCCGACAGGGCTGGGCGGAGAGGGGAGTTCTCATAACTCATCCCGGGGCTATGGAACATGATGGGGCAGGTGTCCGCAGTGAGCCAGAGATGGGGGGGGGGCTGGCAACAGGAGGCAGGGATGACACCTGAATTCAGCAGGACCAGGGACAGTAAGAAGGGGCCACCAGGACTGGGGGACCCGAGCAGGGTGAAGGCCAATCACAGAGGGGTGGGTTGGTTTAGAAGCCGGTCCATAAGATCTGTGAGAAGCAAGGATAGAGGACAGGCCCTACCGTAGGAAAAACCCAGTGGAGACCGGGAGCTCCCGGCCAGGGTGGGGGCCAGACTTACTGCAGCAGCTCCAAGGAAGGGTGGTCCCGGGCAGCTTGGGCCAGGGCCAGGGCCGCCGCGTCACCAGCACCGTTGTAGGCCACGTTCAGCTCCTGTAGCTGTTGATTCCGGTCCAGCTGGGTGGCCAGCAGCTGCAGGCCCTCGTCCCCGAGGCCCGTGTGCAGCAGGGACAGGTGTGTCAGCGAGTGGTTCCCCGCCAGCCCCTCCACCAGCAGGGCCACACCAGCCGCCGTCAGCGGGTTGTTGGACAGCCTACAGGCACCCCGAGGGGAAGAGGGCCTGTGGCAGGTGCCCCTGCAGTAGGCCTCGGGACTTGGACCCAAAAAACACACAGCCTGGGGTAGAGGCGAGCCCGGACACAAAGAAATGCGGGGGATGGGGGAAGGGGAGGAAGACGCAGGGGGTGTGGCGTGCTGCAGGGGTGGGAGCCGGCTTCTCCTCCTCCCTGGACTCCCCTCTCTTCATCTTTCTACTTCTCCTCTTCCTCCTTTTCTTACCTCCCCCTCCTCATTCACCTCCCCTTCCTCCAACCAGGCTTCTGGGTTCCTAGTAAATTAGTCAGCACTTTGGAAGCATGTACTGAGCTCCCAGCATCAGGGTCATTCATGCAAGGCGACAGGGAACATCCAGGAAGGGCATCAGTGATGCTGTTACCAGGCAACCGGCCTGGGTATTATTCCCTGCCCCCCCCCCCCACCGGCTTGCACTGGACCTGGGGAGCCGGGTTCCAGGCTCCCACCCCCTCTAGCACAGCATGGGTGGGCCAGCGCCAGGTATGCGCTCACCTTTGACCTCAGCCTGCTACCAGGATGGGGAGAACCTCCCTCCAGCCCCCTCCCGAAACACTCACCGCAGGGTGGTCACTTGGCACTGGTCGTGCAGCAGCAGGTCCCGGAGGACCTTGCAGGCTTCGGGGCCCAGGCTGTTGAGCTGCAGGCTGGAACAGGAGGTGGCCGGAGGCAGGGGAGGGGAGGGGCAAGGAAGGAGCTCAGCGTGGCCAGCCTGCCCACCCACCGTGTCCTCCCTCCCATTGCTCAGCACTCCACACATACCAGACTTCTTCATCCCACCCCCAGCTCCTTCCTCCCCGCCTCAGGTCTCCCTAGCACCTTCTCTTCCCGCCCCTCCACTCCCACCCCTCTCGTCTTCGGGGTCCTCACCCCAGCTTCCGGGCACGCAGGAAGACAGGCATGAGCGTGTGCAGCCCGGCGGGGTCCAGCTGACTGGAGGCCAAGTTCACTTCGTCCAGCGCGTGCCTTCCGCTGCCCAGTACAGCCGCCACCACCGTGCACTTGAGAGGGGTCATGCGCACCCCGGCCAGGTTGAGCTGGCGCAGGGAGCTGAGCACCTCGGCGGAGAAGCGCTGGTTCTGGAACTCGTAGTGGAAGAAGAGGTGGTCGAGGAGCTCGGACGGGGGCAGCACCTGCCGGCCCAGCTTACCCAGCTTCTTCTTGATGGCCTGGGCGTTCTCCAGGGCATCCAGGGTCTTGATAGGGCAGCCGAGCTGAGCCAGCACGGCCCGGTTTTGTGCGGAGAGGAGCCCCCCCATGAACATGGGGAAGAGCTCGAAGACCTCATCCTCGGGAGGCTCGTCCGGGTGCCGCCGCGGGCCCTCCACGCCCAGGATACTGGCGCCCATCTGGTCCAGGACGTCGTCGTTGTAGTAATCCTCCTCTCGGAACATCTCCAGCACCATGGCCTGGGCCACCGCCTCGCGGCTCTTACCCAGCACGCGCCCAAACACTCGCGGCACCACCTGGGAGAGCGCGCAGGGAAGGTGCTGCAGCCTCGCGCCTGCCTGCTCAGCCTTCGAAGCTCAGCCCGAGGCGTCAAACCCGAACCCTAACCCTAACTCTGCCTCCCCGCTCCCCCCTCGCCATCTCTCTCAAACCCGCAACACCGTTTGTCTGACCACACTATGCCCTCCCTGTAGCACCTGCTGTGGCTCCCCACTGCCCATGTGGAATAGAAAACAGGTCATGATTTGGCCCCAATTTGACCTTTCCAGACTCCCCTCTCGACACTTGTGTCATACACTCGGGCCCTTAGGAAATTCTTCCCCCCCCCCCCCGACCGCCCCATACATACAACAAGCCCAGTGGTGGGAAGGAATTAGCACCTGCTATGCGTTTTGTTCAGTACCAGGCCAGCTGCTGTGAAGACACGCCCACCCTCCACACCGAGGCCGCCCTCATCCCAGATGGCAGTGACTGGCCTCACTCTTGCTCCTTCGGGGCCCTGTGGGATCTGGCCCCTGCCGGCCACGCTGCCTCCACCTACAGACCTCACGCCCACGCACTCTGCTTCCCTGCTCTCAGCTTTTCTCATTATTGGGATTTTTTTTTTTTTTTTTTGACAGTACCACAGTTCTCTTCCTTCAAAGCTGTATGCTCTTCCTGAGGTGCTGCCCCCCCAATTCTTCTCCCGGCTAATCAGTCCTCCGGGGATCAGCGTAAATGCCCTTCCTGTGGAGACGTTTTCCCTATTCCCCTCCCCACCCCCACCAGGCCAGCTCCCCCACTTACACACTTTCACAGCACCTGGAACTTTGCTCTCCAGGCACTCAGCACAACTATAAGTGACATGGGTACGGGGACCCATTTGTGCTCTTACTGGAGGACCAGAGAGGGCAGAAACCCGGGGTCCTGTTCACTGTTTCTTCCTCAGACCCCAGTACAGTGCCTGGCACACAGCAGGGGCTCAAATATGTGTTGGAGAAATTAATGTTTGGGCAGGTTTGGGGCCGAAAAGCAAGAAAGGGCCCAGACCTCTGGCAAGGAGCCACAAGGCCACTTTGCGGCCCCTTCTCTAATGATTGGTTTTGGGGTTGTTTTTCACGTTTTCCAGGTGAGGTTCCTGCCATGGAGTTTCAAGTGCTTCTCCCTCGACAGTCACCTGGTGACAAGATGAGGAAATGTCACGCGGTGAAGCGGAGTCAATAGGCTGAAGAAACAGAAAGGACTAGTCCTCTGTTAGTCCTACTAGTCCTCCCTCCCAGAAGGCCCGGAGTTGTGGTGCGAACCATAGGGTGAACCCCGTCAGGAGACCACAGCCTCTCGCCGTAATCCAGGGCAAGCAAGCTCGGACGGGGGCAGCACCTGCCGTCCTCAAAGGGGTGCCACCTCAAAGGGGTGGGCTGGCCTCAGCCATGGCCATTTCCCCCCGTCTGAGGCCATGGTGGAAGGGGTAGGCTGCCTGAGCCTGTTTTTCATGTTTAACAAACATTGAAATAGAACTTCCTATGTGCTGGGTCCCGAGGATGAATACATTTAATCTTCATCTTAGACCCATGATATAGATTGTATTATCCCCATTTAACAGATAAGGACTTGGAGGCACAGAGAGGTTAAGAAACTTGTCCAAGATCACACAGCTAGTAAGCGGCACAGCCTGGATTTGAACCCACATAGCCGATTACTGAGACCGTATTCCTAATCCTTATGCTTTGCTGCCTATAAAAAAGGAAAACTTATTAAAATTTTGCCAACACTGACCAGGGCTCTGCCTCCTCAAGATGAGCTACTGCGGGCACCTGGGTGGCTCAGTTGGTTAAGTGTCTGCCTTCAGCTCAGGTCATGATCCTGGGGTCCTGGGATCAAGCCCCACATCGGGCTCCCTGCTCCGTGGGGAGCCTGCTTCTCCCTCTGCTCTTCCCCCTTTTTGCGCTCTCTCTCATGATCCCTCTCTCTCAAAGAAATAAATAAAATCTTAAAAAAAAAAAAAAAGATGAGTTTCTGAAACATTCCTAGAGAGAACCAGGGTTACCTAGCAAGGCACCGAAGCTCAACAGAAATATCCATAACACATGAGTAAAGTTCGGCAAAGAGAGCACAGGGTTCAGGAACCCAAAACCTGGACTCAGGTCCTAGCTCTTCTACTATCTGAGTGACCTTGGACAAATTCCTTAGCCCCTGTGAGCCTCAGTTTCTTTATCTAAAAAGGAGTCACAATAATATTTCATTTACCAGGCACTGATAGACATCACCAGAGGGTACATCCTTCCTCCCCTCAAAAACCTAGCACATCCGCCCTGCTCAGAACACAGTCCCTGGGCCTGTAATTGGGATCCTGGAGCAGGCCTGCACTATCCTAAGCTAATTACCAATGCCATTTATCCTGCTGGTATAAATGAATAAAATGGCATCTGCTTTATAAACTTGTCTGTCTCTGGTGATTTCGTTAGGATGAGTCATCATTCCCAGAGTCCAGCCACCTCTGGGGGAACAGATACAGCGGAGTTTCTGGGGCCCACAAAGCAGAGCACCCACCCTGGACTGTAGCGACTCCGGCCGCCTCCCTCCCGCCGGCAAAGACAGGCGAAGAGATACACAAAGACAACCGTCATTAGGGTCACAGGACTGTGATGAAAGGCCCCGCACCCTCGCAACCTCCTCCCAGCCTCCAATCCCTGCTCGTCCTGTGGTTTCTCTCTCCCCTTCCCTTGTGTCTCAACCCCAGGAAAAGCCAGATTGCCCAAATCCAAACTAGGGCCAAGAAGAGGATCCACTGCTACGCAGGAAGTAGCAGTTGCCTCCTTGTAGGAGAGCAAGGGGTGAAGGGGGGATACGGGGGTGCTGAGAGCCTGGGGTGCGGGGGCTGTTACCTTGAGCAGGTTGAAGAGCAGAGGCAGGGCTCGTAGGGGCAGAAGCTTGGCCACGATGCCCAGGACCAGACTGACGTCCTCCCCGACGCGGCCCACGAGCTCAGCCACCTCCTTGCCCACCCGCTGCAGGGTCGTCTTCCGCAAGCCCAGCACGATGTAGAGGGCGGCCAGGTATTCCTGCATGGCGGGCACGGTGAACACAAAGGTACCCCGGTGCCCTGGCTCCACGCACGGGGCCAGGAAAAACCGCAGGGCGTCCCTCCGGAAGACGTGCAGCAGCTGGAACTCTTCTTCCGTCTTGAGGCCGGCTTCCAGGCAGCCGCGGACGTCGTCTTCAGAGAAGTAGGTCTTGCGGGAGGACACCCCCTCGTAGGCCAACTTGCCCATAGTCCGGGCGGCGTAGGCCATGAGGGACAGCTTGGAGGGATCCGTGCTGTCCAGCGTCTCCCCGCTGAAGTTGAGGCGCAGGAAGCTGGTGTAAATGCTGGTGAGGGTCTGCCCGGGCGGCGCGGGGGCGTGCAGGAAGTGCAAGGTGGCGCACACCAGCCAGCAGTAGGAGGGCAGGAAGCAGGCCGCAGCGATCTGATGGTGGCCCTCCAGGTTGCGGGACAGCATCTGCACCAGGCTGTCGCGCTGAGCCGGCGTGGCCGAGACCCCCGCGCCCCCCGCGCCGGCCCCGCAGTCCGGCTGGTTGAGGCGGAGCTGGAAGTAGAGCTTCTGCAGGTTGGTGTCGGAGAAGCCGCAGATCTCGCCGTAGCGGCCCACGTACTTGCTGGGGATGCGGCCGACGGCGGAGGGACGGGTAGTCACCAGAATGCTGGCCTGGGGAGCGCACGGTTGAGGGTTAGGAAGGACCTCCGTGTCCCAGAGAGCCCCCCGAAGACTGAGCGACTACCAAGGGTGAGGGTGAGCGTCACAATTCTATGACTGAGCCCCTGCTGGGACCCCGGGATCTCGTCTGATGGGGACAGCTCCGGGAGAGAATGAAACAGAGTGTGGGGAAGTTAGGGACTTGCTCAAAGACACACAGGCGGGACGTGGCGGGGCTCCCACACCAGCAAACAAGTGGGCTGGGGACACGAAAGTCCTTAGGGGACGGGTTAGGGGCAGCGGCGGCAGGGCGGGCTGGGAGGCCACTCACCTCGGGCAGCAAGTATTTGCGCAGCAGGTTGACTACGATGGCAGCTGGCGCCTCTGGCTCCTCGGGGTCACTGCAAAGCCCTGTCCCCGCTAATCGGAAGTCGAGGTTGAGCCGCTCCAGGCCGTGCAGCACAAAGAGCAGGCGGGACCCAGCAGCAGCCATGAGAGGCAGGATCTCCTTCAGGGATGAGTAGCGCTGAGCCACGAGTTGGCACAAGGAGGCTGGGGTAGAGCCTAGGGAGGACAGGTCCTCGCAGGAGAAGGGGACGAGCAGCTCGAAGGCCGGCAGGCGCCCGTAACACCAGTCCAGGACCATCTTGCGCACCAGCGTGCTCTTCCCCGTGCCCACCGTCCCGTATAGCACCACCGTCTGCACCTGGCGCCCGCAGGCGTCTGGGTCAAAGAGCTGGGACAGGGCCAGTGCGGGGAGGCCGGCCGGGGGGTGCTGGTGCTCCAGGGCCAGCTGTGCCGGTGGACGAAGCAGCTCATCCGGGGTGCTCTCGCGGATCACAGGGTCTACGTGGACCGTGTCCAGTGCAAAGGTTGGGCCGAACTGGCGCTCTTCTCTGGGCAGCCGGCTGAACCACTCGGCCAGATTCCGGCGGTGCTGCTGGATGGCTTCTGGATGGGAAGCCAAGGGGAATGGGTCAGGGAAAGGGGCTGGAAGGTGCAGGAGCTTAGGGCTGGTCAGGCCGCAGAGCGAGACGCAGCACCGGGACACAGAGCCTCAGGGCGGTGCTACGTACATAGGACTCCTTGGGGAGTTTGGAACCCCCGTGGCAGAAAGGGGTGAGCCATGAGCCCAGTGACACCAGACCTGGGTTGAACGGTTGTGTGGTTGTCTGTGTGCAATCTCCACTTGACCGCTAGACACAGTTTGATGAGAGCCCTCCCAGGGCTTTGTACATGGTAAGTGTGGTAGGAGTGCACTGCACAAGGGTTGCAGGAAGGGGACATGGAAGGGGACATGGACGGGTGCACCATGGGGCGACGGGGGTAGGTTTGCCCACTGATGGATGATGGCGGTGGATCCTCTATGCCTCCTTCTTCCTGCCTGCTTCTCCCTCCAGACCCAACTCCCCCCCTCCCCATCCCCTGCCCCTGGGATCCCAGCCAGCCCCTCCCCTCAGGCCGACTGAGCAGTCAGTCTCTTTACCCGATGCAGAGATGCCCTGGAACAACTTTCCATGGCTTCTGGACGGAGGACCACTGCCCGCTGCGCTTCCGTGGTGACGTACAAAGGCCCTGAGAGCAAGAAGGAATGAGCTGGGGCTTGGCTCCCAGGCTCAGCCTCCAGACAGGCTCAGAGCCCAGGCCCATCTGAATCGCTGGACTTCTAGCTTCCCGAGATCGAGGCCTGACCCTGGACACCCAAGTCGAGAGCCTTGTCTGACTCTCACACCCTTCCCGGGGACTAAGGTCTCACCCCCTGGAACTCAGGCTGGCCACTCCCAGGCTCTACCCACTTCCCCCGCAGATTATCCCTCTGGCTGCCCACTGTCACTTACACTGTAGATAAAGGAAACCAACTTCGTCTGAGGCCCGATAGCTGACTCTGTACCCTCCTTACTCCCAGAAAACCAACCTCACCCCGGAGCGGGGGGGGGAGTCAAGCTCTCTCCAAGTCCTGACCCTTCCCAGGCTACTCTGCTGTGCCCAAATGTGTTCTAAGACATGACCCCGAGGCCTCACCTAGGGAGCCCAAGGGGCAGCTTCCCTTTAAAGGGCCAATTCCAGTGGATCAAGAAGGGGATTCGTTCATCTACAGAGCAAAAGGGAAAGAAAGAAATAACATCCAGATCCCATCCACATTTCCCCACCAACACACAGACTTCCCATCTACATCAAACCCCCCATCCTTCGTTCATATCCCATCATGTACTGCCCCCCTGTAGCAGTTACTATGCAATTTTACAGCTCGTGTGATTATTTAATTAACGTCCATTTCTGCCCCAGCCCCCTTCTACGAGAGCAGGGACCACATCTGTTTCTGTTTATAATTACGTACTTAGAACTTAGCATGAGATCTGGCACATAGCACGCACTTAAAAAATATCTGTTGAATGCAAAATGAGATCAGACAAGTGATCCTAGACTTCAGGTAGCTACGGGGACCCTCAAAGATCATCTAGCTTGACCTCCTTAGTTTAGGATGGGAAAAACGGAACCTCAGGGAGGTGAGGTGACCCGCACAAGGCCTACAGCATGTGAATCACGCAACCAGGGCTAGAACGCCTGGTGTCGGGATCCCTGCTCCCTCGGAGACAACATCTGGGCTCTGAGAGGAGAGGTAGCAACAGAAACCCCTGCTTCCAGCTCACCTGCTGACTGGAGCGCTCCTCCCAGACCAGAGCCCCACGAGGCCCCGGGCAAATGGCGGGCCCACCTCATGGTAGGGAAAAAGGTCAGAGCCCAGGGCACTTAGCACACCACCTTCCGTCCTGTTTGCCTGCAGAAAGACTTGTGTGAAGGGAACGAACATACACACACACACACACACACACATACACACCTTCCCACCCCCACCTCCCTGTGCAGGCCACAAGAAGGCCTTTCTCCTCAGAGAGCACCAGCCCTTCCTTAAATGTCAGCAGTGCCAGCGCCCTGGCCTGGCTGGCCTTCGGATGGACTCCCTCTCCTGTATCCCTCACTCGACGGATGCCATTTGGTCACCAACTGCCTCTGCCTCTCCCGCTGAGCCTCCACGGCCGCCCTTCTCCTGAGTCCCAGCCCGGGTGCCCTGCTGCTTTATTTAGGTGTCCTTTCTTTGCTTGGCTGCCAGCGAGCGCAGATGAGTCCCGTGTTCATTTTCAATGGGTTTTCTGAACCTACATTTTCAAGTAACAATTATCCACCCTCCTCTGTGTTTTTTCCCCTCAGCTATCAGGTCCTGTTAGCTGAGTTTTAATGATTTTATCATCTTATCTTCTCTGTGACTTTTATGTCCGCTGTCTTTGAGGATGGCATAAATAATAAATAAATGAAAGAATGAACTTCCTACGTGACATCTCCATATGGCTATCCTGCTCGTGCTTCAAGCTTCACCCATACGCTCCTCACCCGCCTCCCCTTTTAGTTACTTTACTGCCTATCTCCCCAATCACACATTTATACTAGGAACCTGAGCTCTTGGTCTTCCAACCCTCTCTCCCCTCCTTCATGCAGCTGCAACTGTCCTACTGATTCCTTCTCCCAGTGCTTTGCCAGCCTGGTCCTATTGCATGGTCCCTATGACCCCCTGTGGGACCTCAGACCCTCTGTGGACTTCTGGGGACCCTCCTTCTCCTTCCTGGCCTCTGCCTTCAGCCTAGCCCCACCCCATTCCAATCCGACATCCCAGCCACCCATTACCTCCCTAAAATCCTAGGTTCCCTGTAGTGTCCAAACTCCTGGCCTGCCCACACAAGCCATTTTTTGGAGTTTGCCCCCAACCTGTACCTCATTTGCCAGGCTCCCCAGATAAGTGCTCACACTTTCCTGACTTTGTTTATACACTTTCACGGAATGGCCTTACTCCTCTATCAGAGCGCTACACAATCTTTTGAGACCCTGCTCACAGGCCCCCTCTCCCGGGAAGTCTCTCCTGATGCCCCTTACATGGAGTCAGCTGCTATTTGGCCCCTGGTCTCCGGGGAGACATGGCTCCCTAAGGGCAGGACAGGCTCTGGGGCAGCCCTGAGCCCACCCGCCAGCAGGGCCAACCGGTGGAGGGGCTGGGGCTCGGAGCAGAGGTCCCAGGGGCTGGAGAAAGGTGAAGAGAGGGCCCTGGGAAGCTGAGAAAGCTCGGGGAAACCAGCTCAGTGGAATCAAACCGGCTCCAGGGCCACTGCCTCAAGAAGGGATTTGCCTGGCCGGTGGGGCGGTGGTGAAGGCAATTTCCAAAGTCGCCCGAGCTCAGCGGGCCGGAGAGGAAAGGAGGGGGCGCCACAGGACGGGTGCAGGGGCTGTGCTCCCAAGGGTCCAGAGCTCCCCCCCCAACACACACACACAAACACACGCAAACTGGGTCCCCGTTCCTGTTGGCTCTGGAGCCCAAGGGCATAGGCGGCCGGCATGCCCACCGCTCAGCGCACCCGCTCGGTCCTCTGGGTCCGGGGGCGAACTCCCCGCAGCACGCGCGCCCAGAGCAGCGGCCCGGTCGGAGGCGAGGGACGGAGGAGCCGGTTGGGCCTTCACCCGCGGCTGCCGGCGTCTCTCGCTTCCTCCCAGAGGCCTCGGCGCCGCGCGTCCCGCGCGTCCCGCCTGCCCCGCCCGCTTGCGCGGAGCCCGGCCTGTCCAGGCAGCCGGCGCCGGCCACGGGCTACGGGGAGAAAAGCCCGGGCGCTGGCGACCCGCGGAGGCAGGGGACGGAGACCGGAGCCGGGGTCCGCGGCGAGCAGGCCCGGGGCGGGGACTTCCCGGGCGGTCCCCACGAGTCGCGCCCCACCTCGGTGGCCGCGGCCCTCGATCCAGGCGGGCCCCGCCGCGCCGAGCGCCCTCTGCAGGTGACCACGCGCCAGAGCCAGCCGGTTACCTCCCTTCCCGGGCGGGGATCGCTGTGGGGCGCCTGGGGCAGATGGAGGAGCCGCTGCACAGGGGTGACCTGGCTTGCCCGGGTTGACCTAATGAGGACGTGGCAGGGCCAGAACCAGAAGTCCCAGCCTGGGTCTTCCTACCTCGCCCGCCCCCCACCTCCTGAGGCACCTACCCGTCCCCAGGGCATTCTTCCCTCTGTGCCTCTTCATGTGCTCAGCCTACCTCCTGGCAGAGATCTGAGTCAAGGCCTTGTTGGGTCCTCCCTCTGTACCTGGCGCTCTTCAGACCCCCAAACCTCTGTGTGTGGCTTCTGGTCACTCTGACCAAGAAAGGAGCAAGAATGGGGGCTGAGAGAGAGCTCTCACCCCAACCTGCTCTTCCGGTCTAGTACCCAGTCACGGCCTAGCCCTGGGGCTTCCTGGTCTCCAAAGCCCTCACCCTCGTCCCTCTGCTTCAACACAGGGCACACCCAGAGCTCACGTCACCCATGGAACAGCCAGGGCTCACCCCACACGCAAACATAGGGCTGCAGTGTGCACGGAACAGAGGTGGGGAAGCTGTAGAGGGACACCTCGGGCCAGGGCTGGGAAGAGGGCTTTGGGATCTCTACTCTCCATCCAGGCTGAAGACAGAGTTCACGTTCCATTTACACTTGAAGGCGTGCCCGTTCACTGAGTTCCTACTGAGCTCCCAGAACAAGGCGTGCAGGGGCCGGACCGTGGCTCCCCTCCAGGTAGCCTGAATGATGGTCCTTCAGAGAACCAAGTCTGGGAAGGGAAGGGCATTTCCAGACAATAGGGAAAACGGCATGTTCTCATTTTAAGAGAAGTTCTGGAAGGGGAGTAGAATGGGATGAGGGGAGGGGAGTAGAGCAACGCTATGAATGGGGTCTCGGGGGTGATATTTCACACCTGGGGGTCTTCCAGCTTCACTGTGCTTCCCTAACCACGAGAGGCAGACAGGCCCCCGGCTGCAGTTACTGGGCATGGCTCAGAGCAAGCTCTTCCTCTCCCCACCCCAGTGGCTATGACGGCCATGGAGGCTTTATTAATAACGTATAATTTGACTGGCCTCTTGCAGACAGAAGTACCGTGAGTCACGCTGTGGGCATGTGCTCTGTCGTCTGACCTCAAGATAGGGCACCCGGTCCTGTAGACCCATAGCATGGCGAACGGCCTGCATCTTCCCTGTCCTCCAGCCCTGTACACAGGCCCTGACTCAGAGGGTGGCTGCGCAGAAGGCAGGGATCTCTGAGTCCTGGGAGGGCTGGCCCTCAGGGAGAGGGGGCCCATTTCAAAGCATGCCAGGGCCTGGCCGAGGGCATTTGTGCCACACCTCTGCGGGCCAGTGGGAGAAATCGCAGGGGGCTCACAGCGGCAGGAGCGCAGAATCTGGAGTGCTTGCTCGAGTCGCTCTTCCAGGCCTTGGTTTTCTTCTCTGTGAAAGGAGGAAATGATAATACTCATCCTAGCAGCCTCATGGGGTTATTGTCCGAATCCAAAGAGCTTTCTCTGCAAATACATGAGCCATTCTACAGATGCTCTCTGTGCCTGGATGGGCCTTGCTGGCTCCAGAAAGGCTGTTCGTCTCATTTTGCTCCCAGGGGCACTTGTAGAAGTGTGAATTTATAAATGTTTTACTCTTTTAGGAGTATTTACATTTTGAAAGAGAAAGTAAAGAGGAAGAATCTTAAGAAAGATTACTTAATGGTGGGATTTTGTGCCTGTGGACTTTAAAAAGCCATCTGTAGGCATCATTGCAGAGAAGGGGTGGCTCCCGGAATGCCCCCTAAAGCTAGCCCGGTTCTAGAAGCTACAACTCTGAGTTCTTCCCACTAGCACCCTGAAGCCCTCATGAGAAAGCCCATCTCCAGGCAGACACCGCACCTGTAATACATGAGACCCTCATCTAGCCCGAGACACTTAGCTCTGTGTGTAGCCCTAGTCGGGTGGAGGCCAGTTCCCCCCGCCTTCAGTCCCCAAGCTTCAGGATCAGCAAGGAAGAGAGTGAGACAGTGTGCTGTTCCTTGGGTCATCTTGCCACCAACCTTCAAGGACTTCTGGACAATTGCCTGCTCCAAATCTCGGGCCACCAACCCATCTGCAGTCCTGGTGGCCAATGGCTTGGCCCTGCTAAGGGTGACCCCGGGGGTGAGAGAAGAGAGGAAGAAAATGAGAAAGCTGGGGTAAGCTCAGTGAGGTTCCTGCCATCCTCATCCTAGAGCTTTGGCTCCAGGGTCTTTCCTGGTTCTCACTGCCCTTCATGACCACTGACTATACCCCCCACCTTGGGCACCACCAGGGCTTGGTGAATTCTGAAGAGAGAGACGTGTTTCCCTCCGCAAGAACAGACCCACATGAAGATTGGATGGTCACACACAGAAGAAGGAAACCAGACCATTTCCTTACACCACACACAAAAATAGACTCAAGATGGTTGAAAGACCCAAATGTGAGACAGGAATCCATCAAAATCCTAGAGGAAAACATAGGCAGCAACCTCTTTGGCCTTGGCCACAGCAACTTTTTGCTAGACACTTCTCTAAAGGCAAGGGAAACAAAGGGGAAAATGAACTATTGGGGTTTTGTCAAGATAAAAAGCTTTTGTACAGCAAAGGAAACAGGAAACAGTCAACAAAATCAAAAGGCAACCGACAGATATGGGAGAAGATATTAGCAAATATCTTAACAGATAAAAGGCTAGTATCCAAAAATCTATAAAAAACTTAATCAAACTCAATACCCGAAGAACAAATAATCCAGTCAAGAAATGGGCAGGGGGCGCCTGGGTGCCTCAGTGGGTTAAAGCCTCTGTCGTCAGCTCAGGTCATGATCTCAGGGTCCTGGGATCAAGCCCCGCATCGGGCTCTCTGCTCAGCAGGGAGCCTGCTTCCCCCTCTCCCTCTGCCTACCTCTCTGCCTACTCGGGATCTGTCTGTCAAATAAATAAATAAAATCTTTAAAAAAAAAAAAAAAAAGAAAGAAAAGAAATGGGCAGAAGACATGAACAGACATTTCTCCCCAGAAGACATCCAAATGGCCAACAGACACGTGAAAAAATGCTCCACATCACTCAGCATCAGGGAAATACAAATCAAAGCCACCCCCTCACACCAGTCACCAAAGATACCCCCTCACACCAGTCAGAATGGCTAAAATTAACAAGTCAGGAAACAACAAATACTGACAAGGATGCTGAGAAATGGGAACCCTCCTACACTGTTGGTGGGAATGCAAGCTGGTGCAGCCACTCTGGAACACAGGATGGAGGTTCCTCAAAAAGTTGAAAATAGAGCTACCCTATGACCCAGCAATCGCACTACTGGATATTTACCCTAAAGATACGAATGTAAGGATCCAAAAGGGCACGTGCACCTGAATGTTTATAGCAGCAATGTCCACAATAGCCAAACTGTGGAAAGAGCCCAGATGTCCATCAACAGATGAATGGATAAAAAAGATACAGTACACACACACACACACACACACACACACAAGTATTATGTAGTCATCAAAAAGAATGAGATCTTGGGGTGCCTGGGTGGCTCAGTGGGTTAAAGCCTCTGCCTTCGGCTCAGGTCATGATCTCACAGTCCTGGGATCGAGCCCCGCATCGGGCTCTCTGCTCAGCGGGGAGCCTGCTTCTCTCTCTCTGCCCGCCTCTCTGCTTGCCTGTGATCTCTCTCTGTCAAATAAATAAATAGAGTCTTAAAAAAAAAAAAAGAATGATATCTTACCGTTTGCAAGACATGGATGGAACTAGATGGTATAATGCTAAGTGAACTAAGTCAATCAGAGAAAGACAATTACCGTATGATCTCACTGATATGTGGAATGTAAGAAACAAAACAGAAGATCATAGGGGAAGAGATTTCCCCTTTGATTCCATGTCTTTGGAAACAAATGTTTCCAAATGAAACATTTGGAAAATGAAAAATAAAAAAATGAAACAAGACCAAACCAGAGAGGGAGACAAACTATAAGAGACTCTTAATCATAGGAAACTAACTGAGGGTTGCTGGAGGGGAGGGGGGTGAGAGGGATGGGGTAAGTGGGTGATGGACATCGAGGAGAGCATGTGTTGTAATGAGCCCTGGGTATTATATAAGACTGGTGAGGGGCACCTGGGTGGCTCAATTGGTTAAGCATACACCTTGGGCTCAGTTCGTGATCCCAGGGTCTGGGGAGCCTGCTTTTCCCTCTCCCTCTACTGTTCCCCCTGCTTGTGCTCTCTTGTTCTGTCAAATAAATAGATACAATCTAAACAAAACCAAATAAAAACCTCTGATGAATCACAGGGCTGTACCTCTGGAACCACTAATCCATTATAGGTTAATTAATTGAATTTAAATAAAAAATGTTTTAAAATAATTAAAAATAAAAAAGAACATCCCATGCCGCACACCCAGGGTGCCCACACAGTGTTTATAGATCCACCCTCGTCGGTGTCATTGGTCAAGGCCAAGGATGAGGAGTCTGGAGGCAGAAGACCTGGTTGCCAAACCTGGTTTCAGCCCTATTAGCTAAGGGTCCTCGGGCAAATTACTTGACCCCCGTCAGTTTTCTCACCTGGAAGATGGGTTGTCATGGGGGATAATGCAGAGTGGGCATGGGACTCCCTCGAGATCATAAACACAAAGCATTTGCCACGTATAGAGCAAATACGGGTTTTTCCTAGGATGCACACTCACTCGCTTGACGTGCACTAGCTCACCACCCCCTGCCACGAACGCTCTAAAGCTCACAGACTTCTCTCAAGTGCCCTGAAGACCCATCGCAGACCACGGCACCAGGAGCCCCAGCCAGACCCATTCGCACACGGCGTACTGTATAAATATAGGTTTTATTAATAACGGGTGAAGTCCCACAAATACAACTGGCATCTCTGGGCGGGGGAGACTCTGTGGCAGGGTAAGAGAAGGAAGAGCAGTGTGTGCACAGGAATAAGCAGCAGGGAGAGCCCTGGGGGAAGGGGAGATCGGAAGTGGCTCGAGTCCGGACCTACCACGAAAGCCAGACAAGCTCTGCGTCTGTCGCTCTGGTGCCCGGGGGCCACCTCAGCTGATGGGAAGGTGGGAGGGGTGGACAGACAGACCCAGATAGGAGCGCGAATGAGCAGCAGGTGGCTGGGGAAGGGGCGGGGGAGCGAGAATGCCAGCCCGATGCACAAAAGAAGGGCCGCGGGGTGGCAGTGGCCAAGGCCAACTTTTGCCCATGCTTGTGCTTGTGTTGGCTCCTGAGCTCCGGGAAGCTAGTGCCCTGTGCCACCCCTGACTTGGAGGGGACTCGGGCAGTAGACATCCCGGGACCCGGGACACCCTGGGCGGCACCAGCCTCGTCTGTGCAGTCAAAGCGGCATCCCCAGAGGAGGTGGGCACTGCCCTTGCCGTGGCACCCACCGCCGCCGCCGCTGCCACGCCACCGCCACTCCTCCTCGGAGCCATAGGGGACAGCGTGTGTGTGTCGGGCTGAGATTGCCTGTTGGCATGTATGTGTCTATACCTCCGGGGAGGGGAGGGAGTGTCGCAGGACCGGGCAGGAGAAGCACGGAAGGAGACTTGGTCTTCTCCTGCTCACGCCCCAGAATAAAGTGCATTCTCTGGTTCCAGTGGCAGGTGGGAGAGAAACACAGACATTATTGCAGCAGTGCCACCAGACCCTACCCCCCACCAAAGGGGACGGGGAAGGGGATGGGGCATCCCAGGGCCCCAGGCCTCTCCAATCCCCAGGATTGGGAGGAACGACCCAGACAGAAAACCCAGCTTCTGTTCCAGCAGATTGTCCAAATCAGCCAGGTCTGGGGGTGGGGAGAAGGAGAGGAGGAGGAAGAGACTTCCAGAGCCTTCCCTGCTCCTTTCCAATGTCCAAACGGGACTTCCAGGGGACCCCACCAGGGCCCAGCCCTGGAACCCGAACCTTAGAACAGCCCAGTTTACAAACACTTGTGTGGTGGGGACCCCCAGAGGGGGCCACTTTGGTCAGTTGTAAATGGGGGCCTGGAGAACCTGGGGCTCCCAGGCCGACAAGGGAGGCGGGGGATGAGGGCGGGAAGGAGGGAGGCAGCCTCCTAGTGGTCTTTGCATGCAGATGTTGGAGAGAATACGGAGGAAGCTACAAACTGCGTCAACTGGGGGAGACTCCTGGGCATGGCGGGGGAGGGCTGGAGCCCCCGTGGCCACGGCCACGGCTGGGAATGCAGTCCGGCAGCCAACCCGCGGAGGAGCTGAGAGAGGGAGGGTGGCTGCACCAGCAACCAGTGCCAAAGTCTACAAGGTTAAAACAGTCCCAGCGGGCTGGGGCTGGGGGCTTCTGCTGCAGGGGCTGGGGCGCACACCAGGGAGAGGCTCTATCTCTCTGACTTGACCCGGTAACGGAGCACAAGGTATGCCAGCAGCCGCAAGGCCAGGAAGAAGATGCCCAAGACCAGGAAGTCCAGGTAGAGCTTGGCATCCTCCACATCCAGCGCTCGGAGGATACTCTGTGGATTCTGGAAAGGGCAGTGTTCCTCCAAGCAGGTCAGATCTCCTCGATCCATGCCATAGATGGTTAGAATCACACCCTCAAAGCCATACCTGTGCACGCGGGGATGTCAGAGCCGGATACAGAACATAGGGTCCCTGTTCCCTGGGCAGACTGCCAGGGCCCAGCGGCCAGTCTCTCCTCCCCGGGGCCTGGGCTCCCGAAGAGAGGAGCAGGGATGGACGGTGAGGGCCGCGGCACTGACCTGACGTAGGAGAGGTAGGAACTCCATTGCAGGTAAGTGGGGATGGTCTTGAAGCTGACAAAGAAACCGGAGAACAAGAGGACAGGGATGGCGGTGACTGGGCCCACAAAGGTGGCCACCTGGAGGGGAGGGAAGGGGACCGGGCCATCACCGGCATGACCAGGAGGGATCCGGGACAGGGGTGGCCCCGCGGTTTCCCACAGATCCATTCCACTCCTGATGTCAGCCCCTGCTTCCTCCCACCAGACCCCATCCCCTTTCCGGATCCCCAGGGGCCAGCCCTCCCACCTGGAGGGAATTGGAGGCAGCTCCGATCAGCAGCCCCAAAGACTGGGCCACCAAGGCTGTGGCAGTGGCCAGGGCGGAGAACAGCAGGAAGCGGCTGGTTTCGGCCGGCTGGCCGGTCATCCAGTACATGATGCTGCAGTACACCACCGGGCACACCACCTGGGGAGCGGGCACGGGCCTGAAGCAGGGAGTGCCAGCCGGGGCCGCAGCGGCCGAGACCCTCCACGCCGTCTGGGCAGGTGCCCCCGGAATGCTAGCTCTTCCTAGAGCGTCCGTGCTGAGTCCCGCCGCCCCCACGCTCGGTGTGTGCTGGCCCCCCAGGCTGGTGCTCGTCCCCTTGCTTCCTCCAGGGACCCCTTGGCCAGTTCAGGCATGGTGACGTCCATATCCGAGCTCCTAAACTGGACCAGCTTGTTCTTTATATTGCTGATTAATTAACTCTGCATGTGAGCATGGGTCATTCCCCCCCGCCCCGAGCTGTCGAGTCCCGGGGGCCGGTGACCAAGCCTAGCGTGGACCGTCGTGCAGGCTGTTCCCCGTATTAGGTGCCCAGTCAAGAGGCTACCAGACGTGGAGATCCAGCAGGACTCTTGTCGCGAGGCCACGCGCCACGGCGTGGTGCGGCACCCGCCCAGCTTTCTCTCATTTGCACACAGCTGCCCTACAGATCATTGGTGGCCCCGGAGCGTGGACCCGGGGTTGGGGGGGTAGGCTAGTGCCATAAAACCAACCCAAACCAGCTAACGCTTACTGGGCACTTTCGCACGTGCCAAGCGTGAGCCGAAGTGCTTTACGTGTAACAACTCATCGACTTCTCACAAGGAATCCCGAGCTGGACACTCTTATCCTTCCACTTGATAGACAGGGACGCGGAAGCAGCGAGAGGCAGGCGGCTGCTCCACGTCTCGCAGCTAACAAGCGGCCGGAAGGCTCCAGCGCCCACGCCAGCTGCCCTCCACTGCCGCGGATAAGAGTCACAGAGTCATTCGTAGGGTTATTGTTTTTGTCAGTCTGTCCTCGGTCGTTCCCACAAGAACATCAGTCCCACAAAGTCAAGATCACATCTGACTTATTCGTTGCTGGATCCCGGGCCCGGCACAGAGCCTGGTGCACAGTACCTACTCCCCGCCTATTGGCTAAGTGAGGGGAAGGAAAAGAGAGGACGGCAAGTGACGGGGTTGAAGGAGGCAAGCAGACAAGAATGGGGGAAGCCAGACAGGAGGGAGGGAGGGGCTTACCTGAAAGGGCACATCGGCCATGGTCTTGGCCAGGTAGTACGCTTTCAAGCTGTACCAGTAGTTGAGATGCTCCCTCATGAAGACTGCCATCTCTAAGGGGACTGAGGACACAGGCAGGTGAGGTGCTGCTGTCTGACCCCCTGGCCCCGACCCTGTGCCCCGTTACCCCCCCGGCCCCCGCCCAGGGCGGCTCAGCTCACAGGTGAGCACGGTTGGCATAAGGGCGGCAAACATAAGGAACAGCATGGAGAAGAAGAGGCAGCCGGTGTTGTTGAAGACCTTGCTGGCATCGTTACCGATGTGCAGGTAAAGGAGACCGATGAGCACGCCGATGACCACATGGGACACGAACCGCAGATGGGTCAGGACCTGAGTGAGGGGAGGGGATGGGCCACAGGCCAGGGGTGGGCAGACCACACTGGGGTAGGAACCCAGAGCCTCCCTCACGGACACACAGACCCACCGGTGCCTTGGGAGACGGCTGGCTGTGGGGGTCAGGGGGCCTTCCCATCCCAGCTGCTGAGATCCTATGCCCCCCAAAAGCCAGGGAGGCCTGTACCAGGCTCCTCTCCCCCAACAAGATGCCTCACCGTGTCCCTGAGGATGGACAAGAAGGTCCTCTTGAAGAGGATGCAGAACTGTGTGAGGGTGCTGGTGGCAAAGGTGTGGCTTTCAATGGGGTCCACTTCCTGGGGAGAGGACACTGGGTCAGGCGAGCCTACCCCACCCACCCACTGCACACCCGGTGGTGTGTTTTCACTGATGGGAAAACCCTTGAGCCCTTCCCCAGGGCAGGGCTCCCCCAGGCCCTTCCATACTGACGGGAGACTCTCCGCCACTGAGGTGTGTGCACGGAAGCTGGCCTCAGGGTCATGCGTTGGAGCGAGATTCGGAGAGAGATGTAAGGAGCAAGTAAAAACTCGAGAGAGAGGAGAGAGCAAGGACGTCCAGGACACTGTGGGGGCTAAAAGTAGGCCAGTCACTCCTCTTTTTGTCTTCACTCCCTCAAAAGATATTTACCCGAAGGGCACAGTACCTTTCTGCCCCCAGTGCCACAATCCTAGTAAACAACGACCATGATGACAGCAACAACTACGTCTAGCCCTCCTGGTTTTCGAAGCTGGCATCAACCTTGTCAGCTCAGATGAAAGAATGAACACTAGAGGTCACAGGGCCCCCAGGGACGGCTGGACCAACCAAGGGACCTGTAGGAATGCGACCCCACTTAGCTTCCAAGAGGCTCATCAGCATTACCCGAAAGACATAATCACCAGATGGACCGAGTGAAACCTTGAACATAAAGAACAAGGATATTTTTCAGGTTGCAAGTCTCTTGAGATGGAAAAGAATTTTGGGGACCAAAGGAACAGCACCGGAGCACCTGCTGGCACGACCTCAGGGGTCTCCGGTCAGTGCCAACCATCTCTTCAAGAGACCCCTGCCCCAAGTCATGGCCTTAAAAACCCTCACTTGTGAGCCACTGGGGAGTGTGGGACTTGGGAGCACGTTCCGGGTGGCCCTACACCAGGAACTCGCCTATGCTCCGTCACTGCACAATCCCGCGGTTTGTTCGTACGGGCTTGCCGCCCAAGCTCTCCTTCAGTTCGGGGATGTTTTCCAGGGTCACGGTATCTCATTTAGGGAAGAGAACCGGTACCAAACCCATATCCGCTGTACCAGCCCCGGTGCAGAGAGATTTACGTGACGGTCTAGTTAGTCCTCCCGAGAACCCCGGAGCTCAGCGTCATCACCTCCGGCCTGGAGATGACAGCAAGACCCATGGGCCACGAGGCAAGAGACACAGCATCGGGTCTGCTTACCAGGTGGCCCAGTATCGGCACTGAGGACAACACACTACAGATGCTTAGTGAGAATTCGCTGAACACACAAATGAACAGAGGTCGAGCAATGTGCCCAAGGTCACACAGCAGTTCACAGTAGGTCTAGTCCAAGTTCCGAGTTCTCCCCAGTCCCTAATGGTTGTGATGCCTCTGGGGGACAGCCTCTTTGGCAGGGCCATCACCCAGGGTCCCATCTGCCCACCCCCACTTTTCCCTCTCTGCTCTCTCCAGCCCCACTCACCTGAGGGCAAGCGGGGCACGGGGTGGGGACCTCATTCTTCTCAGGGCTGCTCTTCTTCTCGGTCATGGCACAGAGCCCATTCTGCACAGCCCGGAACAGCATGGGGTTCAGGTCTCCATACTCCCCAGAGGCCACCTCGATGACTGGGAGACACGGAGGGGAGTACGTGGCTAAGATCTCTCCTGGGCTCCCGAGTGCAAGCCAGCCCCTCCAGGGGTATGTGGGGAAGGCAGGGGACAGTGAGACCTCCCCAAGAGACCCAGGTGCGTGAGCCGATCCCCCGGATTTGGCCCAGCACCGTAGCCCAGGTGCCCCACTCACTGAAGTCGGCTGGGTTGTGGTAGGTGGGGCAGTGTAAGCCAAGCCCCTTCAGGTAGGGGATCAGGTTGGTGACCACGCCTTTGAAGATGCACTGACCTTGGCTCAGGATGTAGAGCTGAGGGGGAAGGGGAAGGGTGAGGAAAACACAACCGGTGGACTAGGTGGGCCTGGGCCCCACCAACCCCTTCCCAGATGCCCCTCCCTCTCCCTGTCCACAGGCCAGTCCCCTGGGAGGCCCAGAGCCACTCACCTTGTCAAACATCTCAAAGAGCTTGGCACTGGGCTGGTGGATGGTGCAGATGATTGTGCGGCCCCCCTGGGCCAGGGACTTCATGAGGGACACCACTTGGAAACAGGACGCGCTGTCCAGACCACTGTCCAGAGAAAGGCCACCAGGGGAGTAGGGTGAGGTGGGCAGAGCCAGGAGAAGGGAGTGCTTGCGGTGGGGCAGCTGCTACGAAGGGGGTGGAGCTGGCAGGGAGGGAGTCCCTCTGGCCACCGGACAGCTGTCCATGCTAGCTACTGCAGGCCTTTGGAGGTACCAAGAAGCCCAGAGCGCCATTCCGTTTAACAAGCAAATATCGGGCAAGAACCTGTTGAATGGCCAGTGCTGGGATTACCATGATGGAGGGCTAAGACATAGACTTTGGTCTGGAGGGAGAGAGAGAAGCTCACAGATCACTCGAGATGGTGTGGAACATGCTATAGAGACATGGGGTGACAACGAGGGAGGAGGCTTCAGCTCTGCTGCCCGGGGCTTGGGGGGTAGCCAGAGAAGTTTCCTGAGTGCGCACAGAAGAGGAAGGAGCTGAGCCAGCTGAAGGCAGAAGGGCAGGTGTGGTGGCGAAGGGCAGTCCAGACAGAAGACAAAACATGTGCAAAGCTCAGAGGCATGAAACACATGGCTGGCCCCGGGAATTATAAGCAATTTGGTGTTATTAGAGCATAAAATACAAGCCAGCATGAAGCAAGATCTGAGGCTGGGGAACTAGGTTCAGGCCAGGACCTCTTAAGTCCTCTGACTTTCTTCTGAGGGCAAATGGGAATTGCTGTGTGTTTTTAAGGGGGGTGGGGGGAGTATTGCCAGACTTGTCTTTTAGAGAGCTCTCCCTGGCTGCAGCTCGGAGGGAGGACTGACTGGGAGAGACTGAAGACGAGGGGGTAGGAGTCTGTGGCAGAAATGCAGGCGAGAGCTGATGAGGTCCAGAACTTAAGCACAGGCACTCGGGGTGGGGGTGGGGCGAATCCGAGAGACAGAGAAAGGAGGCAGAGTCAGCAGGACTTGGTGACTGACTGGCTGTGGGGATGAGAGGGAGAGGGAGGCATCCGTCAAGGAGGACATAGGATTTCTGCCTGCATGAAGGACAGGGCAGCTACGGCACCAGGATCGGCAGGAATGGATGAGGACGAAGCCCTTATCTTGGCCCCGGGAGGCTGTTGCGCGGGGACTCTGGTCTCCAGCCGTGGAGAAGACATAGCTCTCCTACCCTGGCTGGGGGCCGAGGGGAGGGGGCAGCCTGGTGGGAGAGGAGGGGGGAGAACTACCTGGTGGGCTCATCAAAGAACATGACGGGCGGGTTGTTGACCAGCTCCAGGGCGATGGCCAGGCGCTTCCTCTGCCCCCCGGAGAGCAGAGCTGTCCTCGTGTGGGAGCAGGACATCAGGCCCAGTGCTGTCAGGATCTCCGTCACCTGGCCCGCCCCCCCCCACCCCAGGTCAGCTTCAGAATCTCCTCTCCTCCCCACCCCCACGCCACCCCAATTTAAAGAAGCGTTCCCTCAAGTCCACTTGGCCTCCATTGGCCCAGCCTGGGCGTCCAGTCTCCCATCCCCCAACTCAAGGCTCTAGAACTCTAGAAGCACAGAAAGGGCAGCTGTCCGGTTCTCGCCCCTTTCTCTTCCCCACTCACCAGTTCCTTCTTCACCTCTTGCTTCTCGCTCAGCTTCAGGTTAGCAGAGACCTGAGGCCCAGAGAGTAGGCAGGTCAGATACGTGTGGGAGGAGGGCCCTGCCTTGCCCCCTTAGCCATCGGCCGAGGAGGATGGGACCGGAGGGGGATGAGGTGGATGTGGGGGCGGGGAGAGGGAGCCGGCCCGCCAGCCCTCACCATCATGGCTTCCAGCACCGTGAGATGGGGCAGCAGCATGTCGTCCTGCATGATGTAACAGGACATCTTGCGGAAGGTCCTCAACTCCCGCGGCCTCCCGTTCACCAGGATCTGCCCCTTCATTCCAGACTCCCTGCAGGCACATTGGTTGTGGATGGGGGGAAGGGGGTCAAGGCCACTTCGGAATACCTTCTGAGCTCTCCAGGGGACCCTTCTTCCTGACTTCTGCCCCCATTCCACCCCGGCCTCATCCTCACCTGTACCCTGCCAAGATGTTCATGAATGTGGACTTGCCAGCGCCGGAGGGGCCCATGATGCCAATCAGCTCGCGGCGGCAGAATTTCCCCGACAGGCACTTGAGGAGGGTCTTATAACCTGTGGCGTGGCGAGGGAGGGAAGGAGGAGCTTGCGATCAGGGTTACAGCGAACAAGGGCACCCGAAACTCTGAGGAGCGGTCCTGGCTATTAGCGAACGAGGCGGTTCCCTTCTCCGGGGGGATTGATGAGGACGGAGAAACACCTTCCGAGTGGCAACGACATTCAGACCCTCCTCGCCTGTTCCCCTAGAAGGGCCAAGTCCTACCGTCAAAGCACCAGAAGCGAGCACACTCTCCTGTAGGCCGTGAGAAGACCTCCACACCTCGTGGATGGGCACGGAGAGGGAGTCAAGTTTATAGACCACCCCGCTTCCCCTCTATAAATGCAGTAGTCACTCTCGTTCCCTCTGGGAAGACTTTGCCAACCATCAGCCTGAGCAGACTGGTTAAATGTCCTCTGTGTTCGCATAGCACTTGCATACGCCAGCATGTTTGCTGTTTGCTGTGCCTGTCCCTCGCCCCTGTCCCCCAGCCTCTTAGTCTGTGAGCTGCTTGGGGGCAGAACCTGTGTCCTACTCATCTTTGCGACCTCAGCAGACCGTCTGGCGTGTACTAGGCGCTCACCGCGGATTCTAAGAGCACGCGTTCTCAGAACTTTTGCTTCATTCTGAAAAAGCCTTCTTCTTTGTGCTCTCTGGGCCCAGGAGGCTTGTCTCCGCAGCCCCTCACATGGCCTGGTAAAAATCTCATGATTCGTTCACTCCTTGGGGGAGACAGTATATGCAATGAGAGCACTGATTTGGAGTCAGATGGATCGAGGTTCAAATTCTGGCTCCACACTTAACCAGCTGTGGGACCTCAGGCAAGTTGAGCTTGCCTCTCTGAGCTCCAGGTCCCTCATCTGTAAAATGAGGGTGAGACTACCTATCTCATAGGGTTGCTATAAAGATGCAATGAGATAATACAGGTAAAGCATAGGACACAGTGCTTGGCACATAGAGTACATTTAAAAAGTGACATTTTATTGTTAATTCTGGTTGACAAATGCTGATTGCTATCTACTACATTCCAAGCTCTGTCCCACACGCTGGACAAAAAACGAAGAAGACACATTTCCTGCACTCAGGAAAGTCACAGTCTAGGTAAAAAAGATGGCAAACATCTGTGGATCTGAGGAGAGATAAAATAAGGTGATAACAGGGGCGCCTGGGTGGCTCAGTTGGTTAAGCTGCTGCCTTCGGCTCAGGTCATGATCGCAGGGTCCCGGGATCGAGCCCCACATTGGGCTCCTTGCTCAGCGGGGAGCCTGCTTCTTTCTCGGCCTGCCTCTCTGCCTGCTTGTGCGCTCGCTCGCTCTCTCTCTCTGACAAATAAAATCTTTAAAAAAAAATAAGGTTATAACAGAAGCACAAATAACGTACAACGAGAATGAAGAAAACAGAATTGAGGAAGGTGGAGGGGCAAGGGAAAAATCAGGAATGGCTTCATGGAAGAAGTGGCATTTGAGCAAAGTCTTGAAGGATGAGCAGCATTCAAAAATGGAGAGGGAAGTCAGAGGCTCTCCAGTCCTTGGGAGGGAGAACTCTGCTACATGAGAGCGTATCTCTGACACAAGCCAGGAAGCGGAGGTCAGAGACTACATGGAGTTGCCTGGGGAAACAAGGTGGTAGAGAGGAAGGAGGGAGCCCACGAGGCAAGCTTTGCCTACTGTGCTTGCAGACCTCCCTCCGTGAGGCAGGAACACCAAGGCTCTACTGGAGGTTTTGCTTGCTACCACCCTCCTCCATCCCCCACAGAGCTCAGAGTCCTCTCCCCTCTACCTGCTTAGCAGAGACAATGAAGGGATGTGATCTTTCACCCTCCCTCCAGGGCACCCAGCTGTCCCTCTGGACACATCCGTTCAGCAGGAGGCTCGGCTTCTGTCCGCTGGGGTCCCCATCACACCGACTGCCCAGAGAGCACTTTAGGGTTTACAAACTCATTACTTCCACTGCTGCTGTAGCAACACGCATGAGCCAACTGGGGCCCAGGGACATCCAGTGACTCACCCAAGGTCACACAGCAAGTTCTTCCCTGGGAGAGGGGAAGTCATAGGTTCCACCCCTCTGCCTCAGGGATCGTCACCATCAATCAGAAAGATGTGTGGTTGTGCGCTCCAGCAAACACCTTTCAGAGCCACTCACAGGATGTGATTTCTTTGGCAGGGGAGGAAACAGGCGATGAGGAACCTTCCCCTTATTTCATCCGAGCCAAGCACCAGATTGAACACTGATGCCTAATACAAATATCACCTTACACTTGCCTCTCACCAAGCATTTTTCACAGATAATGTCTCGGCAAAGTGTACAACATGCCTGTGCGGGGACGATCCTTATCGTCCCTGTTTACGGATGAAGAAAGTGAGTCCAAGAGAGGATAAGCAGATGGCCCAAGGTCATCCAGTGGACAGGCGGCTAGGAACCCAGTCTTCGAACGCCTGCTGGTCCCCAGCTGCTCGTCACGGGAGGGACCTGCCAGCCCTTCCAGGTAAAAACCCACCAGAGTTCTGGTCCTGCCTCTGTCAGTAACTCTCTCGCAATTTTCTCAAGTCACTTGATCTTTGAGGATCTCCGTTTCCTCATCTACAAAATAAGGACGGTAATATCTCCTCCCAAGCCATAATAGGGTTATTGTGACTATTAAGTGAGATATTTAATAGTAACTAATGGGAAAGTGTTTTGAAAAACAAGAAACATCATATATAATTAGGGGAGACAGGTGGCAAGTCCCCACCTGGGCGAGGCAGACCCCGCCCTCTCTCCACATCCCTCACTCTTCCTCTCTGCCTACCTCTAATGGCTTTCCATCCTCCAGGCAAGAGGAGAGGGACTCCAGTGAAAAGACAAGTCAAAGAGAGAAGGGCAGTGGGCTAAGAAAGGGGCAAAGGGCAGAAGAGACAGCAAAATGGACAGTAGAGAGCATGCAGTTGGCAAGATCGAGGGAGGGAAGCACCCGGCCAGGGACGCCAATCTGGCTGGTGGGTTGAAGCAATCAGTCCCTCTAGCTACATTTCTTTTTTATCTTCACGTCTCCTTAAAACTGAGGAAAAACAGGGTTGTAGGAATAACGGCCGCCTCTTCATTTGCCCAGAGCTGATCTCAGGGCGCAGACACTGCTCTGGGACAGAGCACCGGGGCCCAGAGGCCTCAGTTTCCATTGGCTCAGGCCCTGGAACCTTTTGGGAACTCATGAAAGCGAGGGTGGGGAATGCAGAGACAGCTCGTGCTCAGCCCTGCTCGGAAGCACCCAAACTTATTTCTTAAATCTCAGAGAACAATGCCCCAGCTCCACCCCTAACCCACACCCAGCTCTGAGAAAAACAAAAACCAAAAACAAAAAACAAAAAAACAAAACAAAACAAAAAAACCCCTCAGTTTCTCTATTCCCAGCTCAAAGTGCCCAGGGCATGTGGGGGCAAGGACACCAGAGGCTGGTGAAGGTTCCAAGGACCTCAGAAGGTTCTAAGAACTCAGACCTTACCCACCTGTGCTGATGAGAGAAAAGAGGAGGAGATAGGAATGCAGCACCAGGAATGTTAAGGAAACAACAATCCACAGAGAGCTGGCAAACCTGGCTTCTGGTCCCAGCTCTGCCACTTATTTGCTGTGTGGCCCTGGTCAAGTGACTCAACTTCCCTGGACCTCAGTTTCCTTATTCGTAACATGGGGATGTCGCCTAGCCTGCTAAACCTTCACCCTCCCTGCCTTGGAGGACTTCAGCAAGAATGAAGTAAGATGACAGGAATGAGAACATATTTTAAAATTAGCAGTGTTCCATAGGTACAAGGATACTGCTAACCCCTGAGGAGGGCTGCAACACGGCCCGGGACTTGCTCCTACCAGGCCTCCATGGCAGGAATTCTACCTAAAATAAAGGCAAACTCCTCCAGGACCACTTAGGGACCAGAGGTTATAGTGTCATCTTGGAGGAGGAAAGCTTCAATAGCCAGCTGAACCTGGTGTCCCACCGAGCTCACAGGTGCAGGGGGTGGGGGGAGCACAGACCTGGCGCGTCAGCTGTGTGCATAGCAGGTGGTAGGTTGAGATTTCAGCGCTCCACAGACCCCACTGGGGCGGAACTCCGCCAACAAGAGACACCCAGACCTCCTGCTCTCTAAGAGGCAACTCCTGGGGGCTCCACAACTCCCCACCAGGCTGCTCCCTTACCTCGTTTGCGCCAGCAGGGCCCCTCCCGCACGGAATAGGACAGCTCCACGAACTCGATGTCTACCGCTGAGCGCTTGGGTAGGTGGGAGAAGCGTTGGGCTTCGGTGATGTGATTCTCCACCTTCTTCAGGTGCGTGGTCAGCATCGGGGGCTCCGCCCCGTCCTCCAGCGCCACAGCCATGGCCACGGCCGCGGGTCCTAGTCCACAGCCCACGGCCTCCAGCGCCTTCTCCGCCATCCCGCCACCGGCCTGCAGGGAGAGGGCCTGCTCAGTTCGGGGCAGACCCCCAAGCTCTGGCTCAAAGCTTCCTTGCTTTCTAATGCTCCCCCACCCCCACTCCCCACCTCCTTCTCAGGGCAGATCCGCTACTGGGAACACCCCACTTCCCACCGCCAGAGCATCTGCCCTCTCCTGCCCCCCACTCTCCGCGTAGCTACGCTCGGTCTCGACCTCTCCTCGGTCCAGACAGCCCCAGCTCCAGTCTGGCCCCAGCCCGGCCCCTAGAAGCCCTCACCCGCTCCCCCTCCCCAGGGAGACTCTAATCTCCTTACCCCGCAGGCCAGCAGCCCCTGGGGACTGGAGGGTTGGAGGGCGGGGAGGAGGGCAGGGGAGGCCGGCGCGGCTGCCCGCTAGGAGGTCAGGGTAGCCGGGTGCACGCAGGGAGGACCGGGGAGAAGGCGGAGGAAGAGGAGGCTCTGGGCCTCCCGCTGTATCCCCCTCCCTATCCCCAGGCGCGTCCCCTGGCCGGCCCCTCCCGCCGGCGCCCCAGCGCCCGCTCGTCCCGGACTCTCCCCAAAGGCTGGTGCACCACCGGGACTCGAGACCACCGCCCCCCATCGCTGCCGCCAACTAGTCCCCGGTGGCGGCTTCCCCCCTCCCTATCTCCCGCATGCCTAGTCACCTTGACGCGCCCCCGGGCCGGTGCGGACCAAGAAGCTTGGCGCTGCCGCGGGCCGGGGATGAAGACTCCGGGCCCTCCTCACCTGCCTCCGGCTGCGGCACCCGCTGCCCGGCTCCCGGTCCCGGCGTCGCGGGCCGGGGCGGGGCCGGGGCGGGGCGGGCGACTGGGGAGGGCCCGGGCCTCAGGTCCGCGGAGAGATGACAACGCTGGGGAGGGGCGATGGGGGCGCGCCCCGACTCGGCTGCGCACAGCCGGTTCCCAGAGGCCGGTGCTGGGCGCCGCGTCCCCCCGAGCCCGCCGGGCGACTGCGCTCTCCTCCCAGCTACTGCTCGCCGGTCCGGCTGTTCTTAAAGGGCCCGTGCCGCCCCGCAGCCGGCGGGGGGCGAGCACGGAGACAGGGACAGCAGTGTTGTCGACGCGGGGCCAGAGCAAGCGCAGGTGTAGACCTAGGACTGGGGGTTGGCGGCGAAGGGCCGACTCAAAGACAGTGAGGACAGAAGAGCTGAGGTCGCTCGGTGCGGACAGGTCCCTGGATTACAGACTAGAGGATGGTGGTATGCCTACAGGGGGTGGGGGTGGGCATTAGGGTGCAGACGCCATCCCTCTCAAGGGATCGTGAAGCTGTCAGACTGTCTGCACCACTCCCCCATCAGTTCCTTCAGTTCTGGCCCTTGAGCTCAGGCTTCCTCCAGGGACTCCCCAAACTAGATAAAAAGGCTTTGAAAGCTAGAGTCTTAGGAGAGCCTCCTCCCCTTTCCCCACCCCATTCTCCACCTTCCCTAACTAGTTAAGAAGGGAAGGCTGATGGCAGCTTTGGAAGAGCTTGCAAACAGCTCTGAGGTGACAGTGGTACTTAGAACTCAGCCTGCTCCGACTACAGAAGTCCTTACTCTCCCAGGCAAATTCAGACTTTTAAGAGAGGCACACGCCTTATGCTGGGCGCACAGACGCGTCCGGGCATGGCACCCGGCTCACAGACACTGCCTTGGGCAGCTTCTAGTACACGTGTCATTCTCTCCCTCAGTCCACAAGCCTTCAAACGCAGGTCCCCCAGGACATTCTGGGGCTTTCCCCTGCTTCGCTCCTTCCTCATGCTTCTCTTGGGCCCCCCCTGCCCAGGTCGAGTCTTCTAGGGGTAAGTAGGTTAGCCAGTTGAGACACGTGGCCTGAGCTTTTAAGTTCCCACCTGTCACAGAGCAAAGACAGATGGGAGGGGAGGCCGCGGGGGCTGCTGCCATCTCCTTACTGCAGCCGCTGAGAGGTTACCAGCAGTCAAACCTCTCCCCTGCTCCTCAGCCCCTCCTCCAGCCTCTTCACAGCCTGGCGGCTGGCGGCCCCTGCAGGACATCTCCAGGCTCCGCCCCAGAACTGTCCGGCTTAGTGGATCTAGGATCCAGCCCTCTCCCTAACCTTCCCTGCCTAAGTCAGCACCATCCCTCAGGACCAAAGTTCTCACTCTCGAGATGGACCCTCCGTTCTCCAGACCTTCCGTTCTCCAAGTTAACCTCCAATGCTCCCGTAGAGACTCCCCACCCCCAACGGTTCGATTTACAGAGCAATCATTATGGGCCTGGCATTGCCTGATTTAATTTTTCACCATGCCCTTAGGACGCAAGCATTACAGCTTCTCTTCAGAAATAAAGAAACAAGGGCACAAGGAAGTTGGTTAAGCAATGTCCCCGAGAGTATGAGAGTATGCTTCTCGCTTCTCGTCGGCAGCAGACCAGGGCTTGAACCTTGAAGCCTTTGTTTTTACCCATCCTGCTCTGGGGCCTCTCAGAACCCTATTTGCAGATGGATTGTCTCACTTCATTTTCTGGGCAGGCTCTTCCGTTCTTTCAAGATAACCACCACGTCTTAATGACACTCCTCTCCTTTCCCTGGCATATAACTTGCCAATTCTCAGGAAATTTTCCTCCCCTTTCTTGGGAACACCGTGTCCCCCTTTCCTTCGGACGGGCTTCCCCAGCTTCAGAAACCAACATTTCCAAGTCTTTGATTGGCTTTCTACACCGTGGGATTCACACCCCGCACCCCAGAGCAATGGTCCTCAGTCTTGGCTGTGATAAGCATCACTTGGGGGAATTTCAAAAGACATCTAGATAATACTACAAATCTGTTAATCTTGATCTGTAAGGTGGGACTCAGGTCTTAGTGTTTTTTGCCCTGAGCTGATCCCATGGGGAAGCCAGTCAAGATCCACTACCCTCCCTGAACCTTCCATTCCCTAGGTTGGAACACTTGCCATGTAACCATGGAAATCCTCTCTTGCCCCTAGAACAGGCCTTCCATTCTCTAGGACGCCGCTTCCCCATTTTGTGAGCAGATTTTCCATGTCCTGAATCTGGAGTCAGAGATCTGCATTCTGACCTTGATGCTTTTACTCATTCCATGCTCTTAAGCGAATTTCTCCACCTCTCTGAGCCTCATCCATGAAATCCTGCAGATCAGCCTTGAAATGTTCTTATGAGGTTCAAGGGTCTAAGAGCCTAGTGCTTATTCTCAAGAATTGATGAAACATCTTTACCCTCCTGGACAGACTTAACATGCTTCATTTTATCTCCTCTAGAAGACTCTCCCATTTCCTTGGCAAAGGAGGGGAAACTACATTTACTGAATGCCTACCATGTGCTAGGTACCTGGCAGAGAGATGATTTCTGGGGAAAGAGCTAGGCTTGTATCTTTCTCCCCTGGATTCCTAGAACTTGGACCCAGAAAATACACTCAATAACTCAATAGCTACCCTCTGACTGGAGGGTCTAACCATTCCCTATGAGGGACAGCATTAGGCTTTCATGTTTCGGGTAAGGAAACTGATGCTCATAAATGTTAGTTACAAGTATGAGTTCACACAGCTAATGTAATGGCTCCAGGGATCCAAATCCAAGACTTAGTGACTCAAAACCAGGACATTGTCTACCGTATCACCCTTCCTCATTCTCTAATAGTTCACCTTCCCATTTTATAAGCCGACCCATCTTCACTCCTATGAACAGACCTCTTCTCCTTCTAGGATATAAAACCTTTCCAGCCTTCTAGAGGCCCACTAGGACAGACCCTCCCCATTCTAGGACATACTCCCACCACATATCCCCCGAGATCAGGGCTTTGATTCCCTAGAACACACACACCTCTAATTCCTAGAAGAGATCTCATAACTCAAGAGTGGTGGTTGTTAAACTCGAGCACAAGTCAGAATCATCTGGAGGGCTTGTTAAAACAAATTGTTAGCTCTGCTCTCAGAGTTTCTGATTCGGTATCTGGGGTGGGCCCCGAGAATTTGCATCTCTAATAAGTCCCTAGCTGAAGCTGCTGCTGATAGTATGGGGACCACACTTTGAGAACCATTGCTGAAGAGATCCTTCATCCCTCAGCCTAGACCTCACCATCCCCAGAACCAACCCCCTGTCTCCTATCATGGACTTTCTTTCCCTCAGATGGACAATCCTTCTCTTCCCCAAATAGTCCTCCTCTATTCCCTGAGATTGATCTTTTCCTTTCTCTAGGACCTCCTCAATTCCCACCCCAAACCCGCCCCCTTCCCAAGACAGAGCCTCCACCCTGGGCAGCTTCCATAGACCCAGACAGGTAAGGGTTGATGATAATTGGCTTATAAGGAGCAAGGCAGAAGCAGAAAATTCCTGCTCAGTTTAAATCCCAGGAGTTAACCCAGCAGACAGGCTGCTCTGGGCAGGGATATATGGGAGAAGCAGTTGGTAAGGAGCTTTGTGGACCTATGGGGAAAGGAGGGTAGCAGTGTCCTGTGGGACCTGGGAAGGAACAGGGCTGGGGACTCTAGAACCACCTCGGTTCTTCATCCCCTCCCCCCACCGCCCCCCAGGCCCCTCATCCATGGTGCCTCCTTTGCCCACCATGCTAGTCTCTCATCTTTAGAAAGAATGATTCTAAAGTGTATTTGTCAACAGACCCTCTGCTGGCCACTGGGGGAAACACAGCCCAGGACTGGGAATGAGGGGTCCACAAGGAGGGAGTCTGCTGGAGCCGTCCCCAGCCCAAGTCCCATCCCCAGCCCAAGTCCCGGCAGTGAAGGGGTAGCTACCAGGCAAAGCCCTTGCTGTTGCTTTCTAAAAGACCTTTAGTCCTTTAAAATCATAAAAATACAACATATATAACAAAATCAAGCAACGCTGAAGTGCATTTTTAAAGTGTAATACTTACCTCTCCATCTCTCTTGCTAGGTAGTGCTATTTCCTTTTGCTCTGAAGAAAATGAGGGGCTCTCTAAAGCTGTAAAATGCCAAGGTTCTCTCCACCCAAGAGTCTCTGTCTCCTTTTCCTTCAGATCCCTCACACTTCCCCTCTCCGGTCTCAGCTTGTTGTCTTCCTTCCCCTAGACCTTGAACTCTGCCCACACCTCTTGGCTGTGTCCTTTGCATGGAACCTGCCTCGGAGCCGGTGTCTGCCCAGTGTTTCTCTGGGGCCTGTTTCCCTTGTGAGACGGGGCCCACTCCTCTGGGGCGGGGGCAGAAAGGCCCCTGTGGGTAGGTGCTTCCTTCGAACTCTCCCACAATAATGACTTGTCTTCACACAGCAGCTGACTTCTTCTAGACATACTGTGGGCTCTGAATAGCTCTATTTAACAATGTCCCCTTTCTGGGACTCCTGCGTGGCTCAGTCAGTTAGGCGACACACTCTTGATTTCGGCTCAGGTCATGATCTCAGGGTCGTGGGATTGAGCCCGGTGTTGGGCTCCACGCTGAGCGAGGACCCTGCTTGTGATTCTCCTTCTCCCTCTGCCCTTCCCCCACTTTAAAAAAATGTCCTCTTTCTGACCAAAAGCTTTCCCTTCTGCTTTCTAATGTCCAAAAGCCTTATTGGAACCTCTAGTGCTTTGTGGGTTTTTTTGAGGGGGCGGGTTCTGTTTTTAAGCAAGCTCTGTGTCCAACGTGGGGCCTGAACTCATGACCCTGAGATCAAGAGTCACCCACTCCACAGACTGAGCCAGCCAGATGCCCTGGAACCTCCAGTGCTTTCATTCTAACCACAACCTTCTAGGCGCCCAGGGCCTCCCTGTCCAGTCTTCTCCAGCTGCTTTAATTACCCTGCTCCTTGGCTGACGCAATCCACCTCCTGACTGGGAGTCAACCCTGAGGTCTGTCTTCTGCATTTGCTCCAGGGGGATGCGGTGTCTAATACAAAAAAGTGCCCGGCTGTAGTGAGGTAGCCACTGCCTGATCTTAGTCTTCAACCTCAGCTGTGTCGTCAGGTGATCTATCCTACTCCTGTATCTGTTAATGGCAATTCTAAAACTTGACAATTCTTATAAATCTCCTCAAAATCTTAATTCCTACTTCCTCAAGGAAATAGAGACAACCAGACGTGAAGGCCCTCTCACCGCTCCCTCCATCCCTCCTTCCCTCTACTCTAAAGGAAGGGGTGTCTCCATTCCTTTCGCCCCGTGTCGTCTATCTACTTGTCTTCTATATTCCTCGCCTGGTCAAGACATTCAAGCTATTTAGCATGGAATGAAAAGTTTTCGGTCCCCACCAGCCTTCCCTCTCAGCCTCAACTCCTGAAGGAGCTGAACATGAAATGGGCATGCTCCTTCTTCCTGAAGTGCACTGTGGGATTCCTGGTCTTGAGCAAAACTCATTCATTCATTTACCATTCATTACATGTATATTCCATAGGTCATAATCTTACAGAAGACTTTATTCCCCATGTCCATTCCTCCCTCTCCTCATCTTGGGGAATCATTTCTCTTCTATACTCACTCAGTTCCTCTGTGCTCTTCTCTGAGAATGCGGACCTGCCCCAGGTAGGAGAAAAGGAGCATTAGCTTCTGCACTCCTGGGCCACCTGCCTTCTCTCCGGACCTCCACCGCCCCCTCACCCCGGCCCCACTCCTAGAGGAAGAGTAAGACAGGTTGTCTCCTTAATCTTCAGACGCCATGATGTCTGACTCATGGGCTGACCTGGATGAAACACTAAGGCGATCAAATTGGTATTGTCACCCTCCAAAGTTCTGCCCTCACCCACACCGTCTCAGATACCCTTCCACAGGTCTCTGGCTGCTTTAACTCAGTAACCCCTGCCACTCGTCCAGTGCTTTCTAATCCATACCTGCTGAGCCCAGAATCCCCTCCTCCTGGAGAGCTGGAGTCACATGGTAGCAGGCCAGAATCTCTTCTGCTGTCGCCATGATTCAGAGCATGCTGTGGACATGGCTAAGACTGGTAGGGAAGGCCATTTGTAGTGGGTGTTGGCTCGACCCTGGAGGCACTGCTCATCGGAGGAAAGGACAGCACAGGTAATGCTGGATTACTCGAGAAGCAGCATAAGCCACTGCTTAGAACACCCGCAAAACAGGACACCAAAAAAAAAGGGGGGGGAAGGGGGGAAACTGAGACCAGAATTTGATCATTACTATGTACAGCTGTCCTTGAACAACAGTTTGAAGTGTATGGGTCCAACCGTAACTGGATTTTTTAAAATAAATACAGAATAGTACTACTGTAGGGATGCCTGGGTAGCTCAGTCATTAAATGTCTGCTGTGGGCTCAGGTCATGATCTTAGGGTCCTGAGATCAAGCCCCGCATTGGGCTCCCTGGTCAGCAGGAAGCCTGCTTCTCCCTCTGCCTCTGTCAATCCCCCTGCTCGTACTCTCTCACTTTCTGTCAAATAAATAAATAAATAAAATCTTAAAAAACAGTACTGTAAATGTATTTTTTCTTATGATTTTCTTTTTTTTTTTAAGATTTTATTTATTTATTTATTAGGAAACAGAGAGAGAGAGAGAGAGCATGAGAAGGGAGAAGGTCAGAGTGAGGAGTGGAGTCCCCACGGAGCTGGGGGCCCGATGTGGGACTCGATCCCTGGACTCCGGGATCATGACCTGAGCCGAAGGCAGTTGCTCAACCAACTGAGCCACTCAGGTGCCCCTCTTATGATTTTCTTAAAAGTTTTTTTGCTAGCTTTGTTGTAAGAATACACAGTATATAATACATATGACATACAAAACATGTAAATTGACAGCTTCTGCTCTCAGGGAGGCTTCTGGTCACAAGTTTTAGGGGAGTCAAAAGTTAACACATGAGTTTCCAATTGCATGAGGGGTTGGCCCCCCTACCCCCACATTGTTCAAGGGTCAACTGTGTATTTTTGAAAGAAACTATCAGTTGGATGTCTTTATATATGCTTCATAGTCTAGTATTTTTTTTTTTGTTTTTGGGGTCTTTTGCTTTTTAAAGATTTTGTCAGAGAGAGTACAAGCAGCGAGAGCAGCAGGCAGAGGGAGAAGCAGGCTCCTTGCTGAGCAAGGAACCCAGTGTGGGACTTGTTTCCAGGACCCTGAGATCATGACTTGAGCCAAAGGCAGATGCTTAACTGACTGAGCCACCCAGGTGTTCCTTCATTTTTGAATTGTATATGGAAAGTGGGACACCACCGTTGTTTCCAAGGTTTGGAGCCTTTATTTTTAAAGATTTTATTATTTTTAAGTATTCTCTATACCCAATGTTGGGCTTTCAACTTACAACCCTGAAATCAAGAGTCACTCATTCTATGGACGGAGCCAGCCAGGCACCCCAAGGTTTAGAGTCTTTCAAGTCTTCATCTAGTCTTGGTTAGGAGAAAGATCTCTAACGACATGCTTTGGGGGTCTTTGGCCCTGTTCTATTCAACTTTTTTATCCCACCTCTTGGGAACAGGTGTCAATCAAGTCTAACAAGACAAAATTTACTAAGGACAAAAATGAGAGCCCGCTGTTAAGTCCAAGGTAACAGCTGCATACATCTGAAGTGAGGGATGTGGTTTGGGCAATAACAAAATATGTCAACACAGGAGTTCTAGAGGACAGTGGCTTCACAATAAATTGAGAGCCTAGTATAACCACCAAAACACAGGCCCAGAGGAGGTAGCGGGGAAGGGGTCCCCAGTTACATGACACGAGGAGGTAGAGAAGAGACTGGGGGTCTTCAGCCCAAAGAAACCTCCGTTGTCTTCAACTCTAGGAAGGCATGCTGGGGGAAGCGGATTACACTTGCTTGGTGGACAGGGTGTGGGTGGCAAAACCAGTACAGGATCCTGGAGAAGTGAGCCTGGAAACCCTGTAGCTCTGCTGGTGCCTATCATTCATCCATGTTTCCGCTCTCCTCCACACTGCCTTTCCTTGAAGGTGCTCCTCATAGATGCAACGGGAATATCCACATGGACACATAGCCTAAAGCCCCCATTATCTCTTGCCTGAAATCTTGCAGCAGGCCCCTAACTTCTCTGCTTGCCATCTCTCACTCTTCCAAATGTATATTCCCCATCGCTAGCAGAAATCAGCATCCGATAACCTGACATCGTCCTTCTGGGTGGCCTGGCCTGCCTTCCCGGTGTCTTCTCTGCCCATGGCCTCCTGCCTTCTGTGCTGCAGACCATAAAATACTCCTTCAGCTTTACAGACCTAGTTTCCTCTACCTGGAGTAACTTGTCCATACCTTCATACATGGTAGCTCTAATCACTTCCACAGTGATGCCTTTCCTGACCCCTCGCCCAACTAATACTGCCTTCTCCTATTTTGAGCCTCCTCAGTGAACCCTGCTTGGCTTTGACCGCTCCACTTCTTTAGATCTTTCCTTGTCTCTGTACCGCCACGTCTCTTCAGAGGAGGTCCTGGGTTTTATCCAACTTTGTATCTTTAGCACCTGCCACAGTGCCTGGACTATATAGGGGGAATTCAGTAAATGGCTGATGCAATTAACAAAGAGATTTTTCTTTCCTAAATTCTTCCTGCATCAGGCACCCAGTTTTTGTGAAGAGAATTAAACTTGGTCCTTTGTGAGCAGCTTTCTGTCCAGCTAGGACCCCCGAGAGTATCTGCTTGACCTTTCCAGAGTGGAAGTGACCCGAGGCATGGACACAGGGTGCTGAAGGTGGCTAGACAGGCCAAAAAAATTATTCTTATTTCGGAGTGTTTCAACCTAGTTGAGAATCTAGTGAAAAACAGAAACTTTCCCCAGGAAAATGTACATTCAGAGACACAATTTTCTAACCTGGTTCCTAAACCTAGAGTACCTGCCATCCCCTAGGGCCCCCACGTCCACCTCTCCCCACCCACCCCTTGGCTTCCTTCCCAGGCCCACAGGTACAAACCCCCCCCCCCCCCGAGGCACTGGGTATCTAACCAGGACTCGGAGGGGACGGCTGCGGCCGGGTGCTCTCCCTTCCTGATGAGCCCTGCACGCGCATTCTAGAGTGCTACTTGTGCCCACTCGCGGGACCTCCACGGGGGCGGTAGATGCTCTGAGAAGAAATGGAGAAGTTTCACCAAGGGGGTGAGAGGAGGGGAACAAGAGGAAAGTTAAAAATGAACCTCCGTCACTAGAAGAACAAGCCTAACCGCGCAGCTCCTCTTCTGGGCCGCTGCATCTCCTCACTAGCTAGTTAATGGCCACCAGACACAAGGAAGGAGAAACGAGTAACAGCCCGAGTGTTTCTTTTATTACCAAAACAAGTGTTACACACACACTCGGTGCCTCCACTCCCATCCCTGAGGATAACCAGGGAAGTCCTTGGGGTTGTAGCCGCCCTTCGGAGGGAAAGGCCTGCCTGGCTCATGCTACCTTGGCTGGTTGTGAGGAAAAGGCCCTCACGGGGACCAGTTACACAGCATCGCTGGACCTAAGGACCCTAAAGACAGGACTGGGTACGAGCAGACAGAGGGTTCTGGCCACCATTTCAGCATGACTAGGGGGTTATGGGTAAGCCTGAGACTAGCCCCTCTACAAGAACACACATGACCAGGGCATCCCCCCAAGGAATCCAGACTCCCCAGGATCCCCCACTGAACGTGGTCTGGTGGAAAAGGGAAGTCTCCAGAGCCTGCTGCATGACGCAGGCCGGGTCCAGAGTGCACCGCGCTGCTCTTGGCACCACTCTTAAAGGCCTCCATCGGCAGGGGCTGCCCACTCGGGCGGGGCACAGCCACCAGCCTGGCTCAAACCCCGGGGCCTGGGGTGGAAACGGTCAGGCTCCGCAGCCTTCACACCATCCCGACTTCTGGCTCCTCGACTATTCCCTGAAGCTTTTCCATGATGTCCCCTGAGGGGGGCTCAGGGGCCGGCGGGGGCTCTCCCGGGGCTTCGGACAGCACATAGTAGACAATCTCTTGCTCGCCTTGGGCGTTGGTCTGATTCACCACATGGATGACGGGGCTGGGAGTGTCCTGAGAGGCTGAGAGGCCTGTCCCCTCACTGCTCCCGCCCTCCCCCTCCTCTTCAGCCTCCTCCTGCGGTCCTGGCCCCCCTGGCACTGCTTCAAGAATGATGCCCTGCAGGCTGCTCTCATTCAACGACGCTCCCAGGCCCGATCCCTCCTGCGGCTGCCGCAGCAGCTGCTGTGTCAGCTCCACACTCTCATAGCGAACCAGCTGCAGCCGCATGTAGCCATCTTCATGCTCCTTGTACCTGGTGAAGCAGGAGCACACAGGGCAGCGACCACGTGCAGGGGGATGCATAACGTGGCAAGGTAAGGGACAGACACGAGGGGTGGGACAGGCCCTGGGATTTTAAGCGACAGGAGTTGGAGACCAAAAAGGTCTCTATGAGAATATGTAGAAAAGACAAGAGTGAAGGAGCATTACTCAAAATGGAAACTCGTATGTAGAAACTTGAGAGGAAGGGAGAGAGGGAGAGGAAGTGGGATAAAGAAATGATCTGTGGGGGCGCCTGGGTGGCTCAGGGGTGTAAAGCCTCTGCCTTTGGCTCAGGTCATGATCTCAGGGTCCTGGGATCGAGCCCCGCATCAGGCTCTCTGCTCAGCAGGGGGCCTGCTTCCCCCCCCCCACCCCCCGCCCCCGCCTGCTTCTCTGCCTACTTGAGATCTCTGTCAAATAAACAAAATCTTAAAAAAAAAAAAAAAAAAGAAATGATCTGTGTTGAAGGGTGGGGGTGTCACAGGACTTAGCAGCTCCACTACGGGTCAGGACTCTTAGGCTCTAGTTGTGGTTCTGGCTGCAGGGCTTCGGCATCACATTTAAAAATCAAAAAAATCATCTTTGCTCCACCACTTTAGTCTCAGGGGTCCTCGAGCCCGAATGGAGATGGTGGATTATTATCAAATTCAAAAAAACTTTTTTTAAAGATTTTGTTGATTTATTTGAGAGAGCGAGCACAGTGGGAAGAGGGGCAAAGGGTGAGGAGCAGAGGGGCAGAGGGAGAGGCAGTCTCCCCACTGGGCAGGGAGCCCGATGCAGGGCTCGACCCCAAGACTCTGGCTGAGATCACGACCTGAGCCCAAGGCAGATGCTTAACGGACTGAGCCACTGAGGCGTTCCAAATTCAAGGTTTTTAACGTGTTGAAAAGGCATGAGGGGGGAGGGGCCTGTGACTCCAGAGGGCAGGTTCGAGAGACATACCGAAAACGGGGGTGCCCTGAGGGCCACTTGAACTGGTGCTTCTCACGAAGATGCACAGTGAGGTTGTTGCCCCTTGTGAAGCATTTGTCACACACGTGACACTTGTACCTCGGCTCTGAGTCTCCCTGATGGGGGAGGGAGGAGAGTGAGGCCAGCTCTCCATCCTGGGCTCTCCACACCTCTGCCAGCCCTCTCCCACCGACAGTCCCACTCACTTCATGCACTTTTCGGTAATGGGACTTGATAGAGCAGAGGGATCGCGCACTGAAGCTGCAGTTCTCAAAATCACACCTGTAGGCTGGCTCCTTGCTGTGGGTATCCAGGTGCTTCCGCAGGTCAATCAGATTCTTGCAGCTGCAGGCAGAGGTCAGGTGGGGCTGGAGGGCACGGGGGCCGCTGGACCGTGAGTTCTCGGATTGCCAGCCCCTGGTTCCCCTTACCTGTAGTCACAACAGTCACATTTGAAGGGCCGGTCCTCGCTGTGGCGAAAGCGCATGTGGTTCCGGAGGGAGGATGGCAGCGGACAGGTCATATCACACAGAGGGCACTTATAGTGATTCACTGAGAGGAGCAGAGAGGGGGCTGTGATCTGAAGCTTGGCGGAAACCTGGAGGGCCAGGCGCTTGGGGGCTCTGGCTACTCACCGTGGTTACGCATATGGTCCCGCAAGAGCCGCTCCGTGGCAAATCTCTTGGAGCAGTGAGAGCACTGGAAGCGCTGCTCTGGGGTGGGACGGGCAGAAGACAGGGTGGGCTGCAGGGGATGGCAGGGAGGCGCACAGAGGAGAGCAAGCCCGGGAGAGGGGAACCACCCAAGAAAAGGGGGAGCTTGAGAACTAGGGACGGACACAATACCACTGAAGGAGCATGGGGCTTGGGAGTCGAGAACTTGAATTAGAATCCCTGCTGGCCCCCTAACTAGCTGTGCAACCACAGGGAACTGATTTAACCTGAGACTCAGTTCTTCATTTGCAAAAAGAGGGTGAGGGGTGCCTAGGTGGCTCAGTTGGTTAAGCATCTGCCTTTGGCTCAGGTCATGATGCCAGAGTCCTGGGATCAAGTCCCGCATCAGGCTCCCTGCCTAGCTCCCTGCCTGCTTCTCCCTCTGCCTGTTGCTTCCCCTGCTTGTGCTCTCAGGCTCACTCTCTCACAAATACATACATACATACATAAAATCTTTTAAAAAGGTGGGGGAGAAAAGAAGCACACCTCATAGGGCTGTGAGGATTCACTGGGAAGAGACAGGGCACATGGTAAGCACTGAATAACATCTAATGATTCTCAGGCAGCCAAGGCTGTGGCAGGTGACTGAGCCCTAAGGACAGATGTAGCCAGGTTGCAGATGCCTTCAGCGGGCCCAATCCCAGGAACATGCCCCTAACCCCCACCCCAGGAAGGACAGCCTGCACCCGCTCCCCTTCCTCTCTGATTGCTTACGATCCAATGAGGTCTGGCGACGGATGTGATCCAAGAACTTGGTGTTGTTGGCAAACATGCCCCCACAGGTGGGGCAGGCCACCACCTTCTCCTGGGTGTGGCTGCGAAGGTGCTCTCGAAGCTTCCGGCAGTCCTTGAAGGTGCAGGTACAGCCTGGGAAGGAAGGCCTAGTCAGGTTCCAGCCACGGACCCCCAGAGCAGGCTCTGGTGCCGAGTCTCCAGACAGCAGCCACCTTCACCCCGTGGGACTGGGCCCGTAACTAGCTGCCCTAGGCCCTCAGCAACCGCAGGCGCTCATTGAAGGCCTTACCTTTCCAGCCACACAGCACCACATGGTTGTCCTTGCCAACTGCCTGGTACTCACAGCACAGGCTGTGCGCTTCCACGTGCCGATAGAACCACTCGGGATTGTCGAAGGAACTCTGTGCCAGGAGAACTTGGGGTAAGGATGGGCAGAGGGACTTTGACCCCTATGTGTCCAAGGGGGGCTCCTTGGCTGTCTCCCAAATTAGGCTGGCAGGGGAACGCAAGTTTGAGTAAGGGAGCTACCCGGAAATGAGATGCTAGCAGGAACCTGACATACACAGGGCATCCCTGAAGGGGTCAAGGCATCGTGAGCTAGTAAGACTCCCAACTTCCTTCCGCCCCTATTCCAGCACTGCCCACGGACCTCACAGTGCTCCCACAGACACAGGAAGTGGTCAGGGATGTCAGGGATGATGTTGCGGCTCTGGAAGTCCAGGATGCAGGGGCTGAGGTTGGCCTGGCTCTGCAGGGCCTGCAGCCCCCACTGCTTCAGCTTGGTGTGGTAGCAGTGAAAGTAGACGTGGCGGATGAGGTCAGCCGAACTGTCCATAGAACAAAAGCCACACTCCTGCCACAAGCAGGAGAATTCTTCCTCTGCAGAAAGGGATTTAGAAGGAAGAGTCTGATACTTTGCAAAGTTCAGCTCTCCTACCGATAGCACTTAGCAGCGAGAGAGGAGGCTGGACTCTGACCCAATTACCAGCAGTTCATTTCCCAAATATCAGCATTTAACCACCACCAATCGTGCCCTAGGCACTGGGGATATAACGAGTAAAGAGTCCCAGTCCTTGCCCTCACTACAGCTTTCAGACATGGAGAAAAAACATTAATCAAGTAATCACATGTATGAGTATAAAACTGCAGCCACTCAGGAGCTCTACGAGGGGGGATGGTGGTCTGGGGCACTATAACATCATCAAACGGAAGTCATTTGATGTGGACAGGGATGACTTAGAAGTGTCCCTGTGTTGAGATGTGAAGGTTGAGTATCTGTAAACTAGAGGGAGAAGCATGGTCATCGAGGCAGAGGGAAGGGTGTGTGCAAGGCCCAATGCCCCAAACTCCCAGACGGCAGGGGTGGCTGGCAGGCGCTAGTGGCTCCGGGTTTCTGCCACAGCCTCCCAGCTCGAGACACCTCCTACTCCTTCCTTCAGACCAGTCCTTTCTTTCCCCATATTCTGCCAAGGTCTGTCCTCTCTGGAAAAGCCATCGACTGCTGTAGTCCACTGCCTGACTCTCAGGCAACTCTCTCCAAGCTCATTTTCAATTTTTTATAGGGGTTTAGTTGTTTTAGAAAGTAGATTACTTAAAAAAATATACGGGGCAGGTGCCTGGGTGGCTCAGGGGGTTGGCACCCAACTCCTGATGTTGAGTCAAGTCTTGATCTCACAGTCCTGAGTTCAAGCCCCATGCTGGGCATGGAGCCTACTTTAAAACACACACATACACACACACACACACACACACACACCCTCACACACACATACACACACCCCCAATTTCTCTTTCATACATATGTTATTTGACTTCTGAAACTATTACTTATAGTTCATAGTCGCCAGACTTAAAACAGAATTTAAGGTAGGGGAAAGAGAGCTGCCTCTGTACTTTCAGTAGCACAGAATTCTTTAAACTGTGTTGTGACCTATTAGTGACTAGAAAAATCAATTTCGGGGATTGCAAACCAAGTTTTTTTTAAGGAGGCTCCATGCCCCATGTGGGGGCTGGAACTCATGACCCTGAGATCAAGAGTTGAGTGCTCTACCGACTGAGCCAACCAGGAGCCCCTCCCCATTTTTTTTTTTTTTTTAATGAAAAAGAACAAGACAGAACACTTCAGAGAGCGTTTAATAAAGGCAAGGATTATTTCAAGTATTTTTTAACTTTCGTGTATGGGGTTGGGATGTAAAATGTATTCCTAACTGGCAGCTGCAGTAAAGAAAAATCGAGAAGCCTCACCAGAGATTCAGAGAAGCAGGCTGTTGACAGCTTGTACAGTATGATCCTTTTAAAAAATAAAATCTTTATCTAACGTACATATATACCCAGAAAGACGTCAAAAGAATGTTCACTACAGTACTGTCAGTAATTGCCTTTCGGTGGCATGCTGGCAGATCCGTCCCGTTTTCTATAAGGCATCTACCATGGTTTTACAAGCAAAAACGGCACCATGAGGAAAGTCAGATTTTCTACCTTCCTTGAGCTCTTTCCCCTTTCTGTCCTGCTGCCTTACCAAGTGGGTCCTCCTCCTCCTCCTCTTCCTCCCCGGAGCCGCGCAGGTGCTGCTGCAGGTGCTGAGTGACGTGCTCGCAGAACTCCTCCATGGCCGAGCACACGAAGGAGCAGGACCCCCACTCACACTGGAGCCCCAGGTTCTCCTTCCGGGGAACTTTCGCCGGGGGTGGCATGGCCTTCACCCTAGAGGACGAAGAAATACACAGCTACAAGGGTTCCACCCAGTGCTTCTGGGGGCGAACGGCTGCACCGCCTGCGAAGAATCAGCAGGCGTTTCCCCCCTGACCTGTGAGAAACTGCTCCTCCAGCTCAGTTCCACAATCCCCTGGAAGCTGTCTGGTGCTCCTGCAACGGGAAAACACACACTAACAGTACAGAGTGTGTGCCGGGCACTGAGCTAAGAACTTGAACAGCCAAATTCCTCATGAAGTGTCAGAACAACGGGCCGAGAAGGAATTAATTATTCCAACGGGATGCAGAACAGTGTGCGCAGGTTCAAAGAGATGGCTTTGGACAGACAGACTTCAAATCCAGACTCTGGTGTCTACCACCTACTAGCCGTGTGACTGTGGCCAAGTAACTTCACCCTTCTAATCCTGAACATCCTCAGCTTTCAAATGGGGATAACGAAACCCTCTGTTTTTAATTTCACACTTACTATAGGTCAAACACCATACTAAGCACATTACATGTCACTGAATTACCAACACCGCCCAGTGAGGGAAGTACTATTTTGGGGGGGGGGGAGTACTATTTTTAACTTCACTTACAGATAAGAACTTTCAGGTTCAGAGAGGTTAACTGGTTTGCTCAAGGCCACACACTAGTGGTGAGGCTGGGTCAGGTCAGGCTGACTCCAAAGTCTGTATTCTTTCTAACGCACACAGCTTGCGGATGAGTCCCAAAGCTCTTTATCTCTTACTGCATCCTGTCCTAAGTCCCCACCAGAATTTTAAACCACCGTACAATCTGCTTTTGCCTAACCTACCCAGCAGCTACTGACCACTCCCCTAACATCCTCAGGACTAAAATGTCCAGGTGACCCTGAACAATAGACATTTGAACTGGGCAGATGCACTTATACGCAGAGTTTTGCAATACTTTTTGAATACAGTGGAAAACTTATCAGAGGTTTCCAAAAATTTGAAAAAATTCCCAGACAAACTGTATAGTCTGGATATATCTAAAGAATTAAGAAAAAGTTAGGTATGTCATGAATACATAAATACTAGTCTATTTTAGAAAACTAATTAGGAAGAAGAAAAGAAAAGAAAACTAATTAGGGGGCCGCCTGGATGGCTCAGTCATTAAGCATCTGTCTTTGGCTCAGGTCATGATCCCAGGGCCCTAGGATCAAGCCCCGCATTGGGCTCCCTGCATGCCGGGAAGCCTGCTTTTCCCTCTCCCACTCCCCCTGCTTGTGTTCCCTCCCTCGCTGTGTCTCACTCTGTCAAATAAATAAATAAAATCTTTAAAAAAAATGAATTAGATATATCACGAACACATAAATACTAGTCTATTTTAGAATGCTAGTCTATTTTATTATTTACTATTTATTATCTATTATTACTTATACCATGAAATATACACAAATCTATTATAAAAAGTCAAAATTTATCAGGGCACCTGGCTGGCTCAGTCAGTAGAGCATGTAACTCTTGATCTTGGGGTCATGAGTTCAAGGCCCACATTGGGCGTAGATTACTTAAAAAATTTTTTTTTAAGTTAAAATTTATCAAAGCTTACACACACAGACTGTACATTGTCTTTTCATTTATGTCTAGTGTCAGTAACATGTGCAACATCTGCAGTGTTTTGTTTCATACCAGACAATAATGATGTAGGTTCTGACAGACGATTCACTTTATAAAGAGGCCACATAAACTAACAGTATCGATAAATACAGCCCAGTACTATAAATGTATTTTCTCTTCCTTATGATTTCCTCAATAACATTTTCTTTTCTCTAGCTCACTTTATCATAAGAATATAGTATATAGAACGCATAACATATAAAACATGTTAATCAACTGTTTATGTTAATAGTCAACACTAGGGCTATTAATAGTTAAGTTTTGAGGGAGTCAAAAGTTACACATTGGGGGCTCCTGGCTGGCTCAGTCGGTGGAGCATGCAATCTTGGCATGCAATCTTGAGCTTAGGGCTGTAAATTCTAATCCCATGTTGAGTGAAGAGATTACACTTAAAGATTACACTTAAAAATTAGACTTAAAAATAAAATCTTAAAAAAAAAAACCCAAAACAGGAGCATTGGGTGGCTCAGGTCGTGATCCCAAGGTCCTGGGATGGAGCCCCACATTGGGCTATTTGCTCAGTGAGGAGCCTTGCTTCTCCCTCTCCCTCTGCCTGCTGCTCCCCCTACTTGTGCACGCTCTCTGTCAAGTAAATAGAATCTTGAAAGAAAGAAAGAAAGAAAGAAAGAAAGAAAGAAAGAAAGAAAGAAAGGTTACACGTGGATTTTTGACTGCAAGAAGGTTGGTACTCCCAACCCCCGTGTTGCTCAAGGGTCAAATGTAGATTCCAGTTGAACATAAGAAGTTGTATCTATCCAGTTGATATCGTACCTTGGGAATTTACAATGCTAGGCATGCTTAGGCCTATAATAAATATCTGTTGAAGAAAGCTATATAAGAAACCACAGGTCCTCCATCTTTAATATGCATACAAATGCAGAGTTCTCCAGGCCCCTTCTCTAGAGGTTCCTGATTCAGGATGCCTGAGGTTAAGCCTAGAAATCTGCCCTTTTACCTTAGCACCCCATTTCTGAGGCAGGCAGTTCCAAGAGCATAGTTTGTGGAACAATCAAAGAACAGTTACCCTCATTACATTAGAATGACAGAGGACAACACTGAAAGCAAAAGTTTGGGGGCAAGAGAGAACACTAAGAGGCCCTGACTCTGCCCCTTGAGTGTCCTGACTGATGCTCCCCATCGCTGCTGCCCCTACCTCGGCAGGCCCTGGGAGGGAGCAGGGCGCTGGTCTACCTGAGAGAGGAGGGAGCTCTGAAAAATATTTACTCCATACTAAGAGGAAAAAGGCCAGAGAAAATACAAAATATATGAAATCCTTCATGCCTATAAGAATCCACTGTACCTAACTGCTTATTAGAGAAACTTTTTATGTATGTATGTATTTATTTATTTTTAAGATTTTTATTTTTTAATTTATTTGACAGAGAGAGAGAGATCACAAGTAGGCAGAGAGGCAGGCAGAGGGAGAGGGGGAAGCAGGCTCCCCGCTGAGCAGAGAGCCCGACGCGGGGCTCGATCCCAGGACCCGGAGATCATGACCCGAGCCGAAGGCAGAGGCTTTAACGCACTGAGCCACCCAGACGCCCGGAGAAACCCTTTTTTAATCCACAGCCTCTGCCTCCCCTCTGAGAAGCTGCCAGTCACCTTTGACACTCTGAGGTATACAAGGGGCTGCAGGCTAGACTCGCAGTGAACCCCATTCGGAAATAATGTTGACTATTTTTATGATGTTGGGGTAGGAAAAGTAGGGAAAGCCTTCCTAACTCAGACATAACATCCCAAACCTCCTCACTCTCTCCCGCCTACAGGATCAAGTCCACTTAGAACCGCACGCAAGGGTCTTCTCCAACTGGCCTCCACTTACTCCTCCAGAAACTGAGTAAGGGAACTACCATGACTGAGGGCCTACCATGAGTCAGCCCTGTGGCAAGCCCTCTCTTAAACTTCATTTCATCTGATGTAAGAGCATCTTGACTCTAACCCAAAGATCATACACTTCCTTGTCGACACCATGCTGCTGCTCTGGCTTCCTCTCCCTCCTGTCTGTTCATTCCTCTCCCTCTTTGACCCCACCATCTTTTTTTTTTTTCCTTCCTTCCTTCTTTTTTTTTTTTAACATATAATGTATTATTTGCCCCAGGGGTACATGTCTGTGAATCATCAGGCTTACACATTTCACAGCACTCACCATGGCACATACCCTCCCCAATGTCCATAACCCAGCCACCCTATCCCTACACCCCCCACCCCCCAGCCACCCTCAGTTTGTTTCCTAACTTTAGGAGTCTCTTATGGTTTGTCTCCTTCCTGATCCCATCTTGTTTCATTTCCCTCCCCACACCCCCCACGACCCCCCACCCTGCCTCTCAAATTCTTTATATCAGAGAGATCATATGATAATTGTCTCTCTCTGATTGACTTATTTCGCTTAGCATAATACCCTCTGGTTCCATCCATGTCCTTGCAAATGGCAAGATTTCACTTCTCTTGATGGCTACATAGTATTCCATTGTGTATACATACCACATCTTCTTTACCCATTCATCTGTTGATGGACATCTAGGTTCTTTCCATAGTTTGGGTATTGTAGACATTGCTGCTATAAACATTGACCCAACCATCTTTGTCCCTAAACACATTACATTCTCCTGAAACTCTCTGCCTGAGAAACTTCTACCTACCCTCAAGCCCAGTGTCCCTTCCTTGGGGAGTCCTTTCCAATTCATCCGGTTCAGCCAGAGAATCCAGCTGCTGTCCCTGAACTGCCATGTACAGCTTCGTTGCGGCGCTATTACAACAGAATGGGACATCTGCCACCCCCAGACTAGGAGCTTCTCAGGGCAGGGACCTCGCCCCTTCTCTTCCCATTCCCTACATTAACACAGAGCTCTGTACTCTTCAGACACTCAGTCAATGTCAGGATTTTATCATATCCCAGGAAGCTTTCCTAAATTAACCCTCAGATTACTCTTCCTCCTTGGTTCTACGGCTGCCGTAGCTAACACCAGAAAATCTCAACCTGATTTGTATGCTTCCCATGGCCATTTGATGTGTTCTATTCCCGTTCACACAACAGGGACAATATTAGCTGCTTCAGAACAGGAACCATACCACGCCCATCTGTGTCCCTATACTGTGTCCAGCACAGGGCTGAGCGCAAATACTGTGAACATACACCTGGTGCTGGATGGGTAAGGCCCAGCAGGTGGGCTATCTAGGCATCTAGCTATCTAGAATGACTTGAAAATTAGGTAAGGCTCCCTGAATCCCTCTTTTGCTGTCCCCCAGCGTTCTTGAGTTTCTCTCCCTGTGCCCTGCTTGTCTCTACCCTGGGGAGCTGTGGGACAGTGACTATCTGGTCACCATTCCTCTTTCTGTAGGCAAGGAATACAGTGAGGCACCCTGTATAGTGGAGACGGAATTGGACCAGCTCTCAGAAAACCTAGGTTCAAGTTTCCTCTCTCAATTATTTTACTCTGCCTTGATAATAGAACATTAAGTATCTACAGCAGGCAAAGCACTGTTCTAAGTGTCCTATATATATAAAAAATCATTAATACAACAACCCACCTATTGAGATATTATTATACCACTCCACAAATGAGGTAATGGGCCCTGATAGGTTAAGTAATTTACTCAAGGCCACAAAGCCGAGCGATGGAGACAGAATTCAAAGCCAGGGGGTTTGGCTCTGTTTTCCTCCTACGCCTGCCATCTTAATCTCTCCTTGTCTGATTCCTTCCTCCCCACAGACTTCTTATTTGTATACAAACTACCCAAACATGTTTTATTAAGTAGTTATTCTGTCAGCTTCCTCCAATAAACTGTGAGCTCTTAGAAAGCCTGGCCTGTGCCCTGTTCAGTTCTAACTTCAGGGCCAGCACAGCCTCATACAAGCTCTTTTAATGTTTAAGTGAACCTATAACTACTACTTTGCTTTTTCGATAAATAACCTAACTTCTCTGAACTTTTTTTTTTTTTAAATGTAAAATGGGATACTACTATCACAACTAGTGATAATCAGATTCAACAAACCTGGTTAGAAAGTGCCAACATTTACTACCTGCGTGACCTCCCGCAAGTTCCTTAAGCCTCAGTTTCCCATAGAATAGGCGAATCATTAAGCGTGATTCACTGAACTGATTTATGAACTAAACTAAATAATAGATATTAAAATGCTTAGCATAACATCCCGCCAGAACAAGCGTTAGCTATTTGTATCCTTGCTTCTGAGGGTGACACGATCTAAGCACAATTCTACAAAAAACGTCAACAAAAGGACAACCAGAGGAATCTCTAACACTTTTCATCTGGAATGTAAGAAGAAATTTCCTCTAGTAAGAAGAAATCAGCAAATACTTACGAGTATATATTTTAACGCAAGGCACTAATAGATAACCCCGAACGATATTCAAGAAAAGGAGGGATCTATGTCCTGAACCTCCTAAGAACTCACAATCTGCCCAAAGAGATGACTCTGACGTATGAAGACAACCGCCAAAACAAAGCGCCGATGGGGGAAGTCAGGACAGAAAGATACCCCAGTGCACACGCGAAGCAGGGAAGACTTGCCCTAAGCGGCGGGGCCCGGGCCCCTGAAACGCCGGTCGAATTCGGAGAGAAGAAGACCGTCCCGGCAAGTAAAACCTCTCCCTCGAAGCCCCTCAGGTTTCCCGGAGTCCTTTTCCCACTAAGGCATGGCGGTGACCATGGCTCAGCAGCACTGAAGCCCCAGACAAGAAAGCAGGGTGGTTCGGGTAGTGATTAGGGCCCGGGGGCACTGCAGGCGCCGGCCTGGCCGAGCTGCCAGAGGAGGCTCGCCGAGGTGACTAAAGAAGAGCCTGGCCCCGGGAGCCTGCTCAGAAAGCGCCCCGACGCTGCCCTGGGAAGCCAAGAGCCCAGCTTACCGTCCCTCGACTGCCGGCTCCCTCCAGCTCTTCCCACCTCGGACCATCTCCGGAAGAGCGCTTGAGCGACGGCCAGCGAGAGCCAATCGCCGCTCTCGGATCCCTCTAACAGCCAATGGCCGCTGCGACTGACGGAAACCGTGCGCGACCAAAATACGGAAGGGGCGGGAGTGAGGACCGGCGGGCTGAGGGGAAGCTAGCTTTGCTGGCGCTGCGGGGTTCCAGGAGAGGCGCGCTCTGGGATCCCAAGGCCCCGAATTCGCCCAACTGCGCAGGCTCCGCGCTCGGCTCCTACTGGGCCTGCGCGGGGCTCGAGCTGAGAGCCGAGTGGGGCCTCTCCTTCCTTGCGTGGCTTACTGCGTTAGCTGCGGGCGAGCGTCGGGAGGAGGAGCCGGAGGCGGTGGCAGCTGCGCGCAAGGCTAGGTGCGCCGAGCTGTCAGCCCCTCTCGACCCGAACTGAAGTCCTACCTCTATCCCTCATCCCCTTACTCTGATTTCTTTAAATATCGGCATTCCTGTGCCGTCTTCTTTTCCCCCCACCACCTCTCCTCTTCCGAGGCCCAGTGAACAGCCACGTTATCCGTCCACTCCTTCAAGTCAGAAACCCAGTAGTCAGTCCTTCCTGATTTCTCCCTCATCCGTTACCTACCATCCTCCGCCCAAGTCCTGTGAATTTTACCTCCTTAAGCACAGGATTTCTCAAATTCATCCCCACCCTTCGCCGCCCCCTCGCTAGTCTATTAACGACGCCCAGCCTGATGTCTACACTCTGGTTCCGTTGCGTGCACTCTTGCTTCCCTCCAAGACCTTCCCCACGGAGATCTGATTAAACCACGACCCTGCTTTCAACACTTCAAGGCCTTCTGTGGCCTCGAGGCAAAAAAACCCAAACCATACTGAGGCTTTCTAGACCCTTCGACATCTGAGTCCTGCATACTTCAACCGCATCTTTAGTCCTTCTTGCCCTTTCTGCTCTCCAGCCCAGAGTTTCCTTCGGTTTCCCCACCACACTTAGCCGCCTTTTTACCTTTCCTGCCTGGTACTTGCTGATTCCTCTGCCAGGTGCTATCTTCCCCCTTCTACCCCTCTGACATGTATTTGAATGACTCCTACTCATTCTTCCGGTCTCAGTGAAGATGCTTCTTTTCCCAAGAAGTCTTCTAGTAAGGGCGGGCTGGGGTTGTATGTGCTCTTCACCTTCATGACTCCATCAATTAGCCTAGCGGCTGAAACATTAAGGATTCAAGATATATTTGTTAAATAATGTACCTTAGTAAAGTTCATTGGGGTTGAGATTTATTTTGGTACATTTTTCTGTATTTTCTAACCTAAAAATAAGCCTATATGATTCATATAATCAGAAAAACACATTAAATGTTCGATATAAATGAAAGACACTGTTAAAAATAACAAAGTCAGAGTAAAATCAGAAATTTGTGCATGAAGTTTGTTACTAACAGTGGACTATAGCGTTGTCCCTATTTTAAAATTGGGTTTTTAATATAATTCTGAAGTAACAAAAATATTTTTTATCAACTTCATTCCTTCAAAAACACAGTTATAGTAATACACAAAATGCCAATCTTCTTTTAATTCAGATTTACACCACTGAAGATAGTTTCTAGCTTTAATTTAGCAATTTCATGAAGAAAAATTTCATTCACAGAACTATGTAGACTCAAAACAATTTTTACTGAGCAAAAATTTCAGGATAGCTCTGAGATCCACATATGACTCCAGAATTTGAGACCACATCTTGCTGTCTAGCATTATTTACTTCCATCTCAATCTGCTTCCCTTGAAAACAAGCTACAATTTTGGTTGGATAATTCAGACACATCCTGAGATTTGTTCTTTAAAACTGCCACAAAAACTTAGAGCATAATTCATACTCATCAAAAGCTGTGGGTCTCTTCTGAAAGCGTAAAATGGATAAAGTTGATCAAATAATGTTTTGTATTTCTTGTACATTCTTAAAAAAAAAAAAAAAACCTGTGTTTGAAACATGATCTGTTTCTTTACCATAAACTATGGTATGTGATGCCACTGAGCTCTGGGCAGCTCAGCACTAGAAGCTGAGTACGATTTCCAGTTACCATCCCCTCAATCCACAGGTCCAGTGGGAATCTGAACACTTGCCCTCCCATCAACAGAAGTTTCTTGTAAAATTTCAAGATCGCTGTGTTTGACTATCTTGGCATCTTGGTAAATAAGCTACTCCTCTGTGAGCCATTAAGAGTTGCACTTTGTAGATCAGGGGAAACAGCTCGATAAATCTCTTGAGTTTTCATGACCTAGAGTTGAGCATATCACCATATACAAATTGACTAAACATCTATACTCTGCCATTCGTACTAAATATCCTATATTCGGGGGTGCCTGGGTGGCTCAGTTGGTTAAGTGTCTCCCTTCAGCTCAGGGCAAGTCCCAGGACTAAGCCCCACATCAGGCTCCCTGCTCAGCAGAGAATCTGCTTCTCTCTCTGCCTCTCCCCCTGCTGGTGCACTCTCTCTCTCTCAAATACATAAATAATAAAACACTAAAACAAAAATCCTATGTTCTGTGACTAGTATGGATGGGACATGGGAAATATTGACAGTTCCATGCTGCCTACCCAAAGGCATGTGCCCTAAACCCCCTGTAAGTCATTCAGAATGGCGAGGATGGAGGTGACCTGAATGATTATCTAGGCCACTCTTCATTTTAGGGACGAGGAAGCAAAGGTCCAGAAAGGAGAAGTGGTCTGTCCAAGGTCACTTGGTGTGTCTGTGGCACACTCAGGCTTTCTGTCCCCGGCCCAGGGCTCTGACATCCTGCAGCAGCTTACCTGGTTCAAATCCTGGGTAAGGTCCCACAGAATGGGTACCAGGGGTGTAGATTTTGCTAGCATCCAGAACTCCCTGAAACTTGCCCACATTTAGGAATGAAAGACTTTTCAGTATGATGAAACCCTTATAAGACTTCCCTCTCCCAATCTGTCTCTTGTGAGGCAACAGTTAGCACTTATTCAGCATTGACCATATGCAGCAGAATTGTAAGCACTTCATGCATTTACTTCTCAGCCACAACTGAGTCATAGCTACTGTCCCAGTTCCCATTTTACAGAAGAACAAGACTGAGGCACTCTGTGGTAACGTAAGTTGCCCGAGGTCACACAGGTAATTAGAGGAGCTGAGACTCAAATCTAGGCCATCTGGATCCAGAGTCCATGCTTAGGATTCAATTACATCCTGGAAGGAGCAGTCTATTCAAGAAAGGGGAATGAAGATGCCAGAACGCGTTGATTCATTTTTTTTTCTCTGATTGACGTTTTTTGCTATGACTTCACCCTTCAAAGACTCGTTCTTCCCATCGTCCCTCCACATGTCCCTTCTTCCCTGCAGGAACTTCTTAGCAGACCCAATATGTGTGTCATCTACCCCACTTCACTATCTGGACCCCCATCTTGGACCCTCCCACCCTACCGACGCCACAGCCTTGCTGCTCACTCACCTTTCAAAGGATAACCAGTTGTCCAGTTTATAAACTCCAATTTGACTTTAATTTAATAAATTAAATTCCAAGCCATCACACAGCAATGGACATCATCATCTCCTAACACACAGAGGTGCAGCCCTGCGCTTGTGCCATCATCATCACAGTCTTTAATAAAGCCTCTGAAGCCATTTCTCTGGGGAGGGCTTCCACCCAGCTCCTGGCTCCCTCCTTCCAGCAGAGCCACTGCTCACGGAGAAGGCATCAAGTACAAAAACAGTAATAAAGGGGAGGGAGGGATGAGGAGCAGGAGGGGAGGCAGGGAGGTGGGGAGTACCTGCCCCCCATCCGGGGCACCGGCCCGGCTTTCTGTGAGCTGCCAATGTCCCCAGAGGCAGACACTGGTGCTGGTCGGAGTGGGGACCTGAGGGAGACATGGGAGTCCTGTCCCAAAGGGAATTAACTGCCTACCCTCCTGGGACAGGAAAGAAGGGTCACCTGGGAGAGATGCCCTCTCTTATCTGTTCACTGAGGGTCCTGGACCACACATATAAATAGAAAAGAGAATAAATAGGGGAGGAAGGACCAGCTGAGGAGCTGAGCACCCTGGGACTCCTCTGAGGGGCCAATATCAGCAGCAGGCAACCGGTTCTGAGGAATGCCAGGACAGAGCCCTCCTCTTACTCCCAGCCACCCGCTCCCTCCTCCGTGTCCTCAGCAACGGATGCCCGCCTTTCCCATGCTTCCCGGTTGCAAGTACCCTTCCAACAGGCCCCACAGCCCAGGGTGGACAGGGCTTCCTGGAACCCAGAGGGCTTCCCTGGCCCAGGCTGCTGGGAATCCAGGAAGGGGAATGGAAGAGGACATGGGGGGTGGGCTGAGAGGACTCCTGCCCTCTCCTAGCTCAGGAGGTGAGAAGGGCCCTCAGAGCTGGGGGCTGGGATTGCCATTGGCCTTGGGTTTGGATTTGAAGGAAAAGCGCTTGATCAGGCGGCGAGAAAAGCTGCCGGCCTTCTTTCGGACACTGGGTGTGGCCGTGGTGTTGGAGAGGTCATCGTGTGATTGGCTCAGACCAGCTTCCTTCTGTCGAGGCCGCCGGCGGAAGATAAGCTTCGTGCCACTGCGCAGGAAGCTCACTGTGGGGGAAGAGGGGAGGCTGAGGCAGAGACAGGGGCACAGCTGGCACGGGGTGAGGTGGGGAGCAGAGAAAGGACCAAGCCTGCAGGGGTCGAAGGTACAGAACAGAAGCAGTTCCTCTGTCTAAAGCCAGGCTTCCTCAGGAAAGAAAGTAGAGACAAAACATGCCTTTTATCTTTCCAGAGGAAAAAAATGGCGGTGCTTATGGGATTCCTGTGTGCACTCCTGCCTACTGCCACCGAGCAGCAGACTGACAACTGGGCCTCTACGATGGAAAGACAAAGACTGAGCAGCAGGTATTCCTAAAAGCCCATAAAATCATGGAAGGACAAGGTGGGTGGGCACTGACTCCTCAACCAAATTCCAGGATGTAAGCAGGAAGCAGGGCAGCTGGAAAACCTCAAGGAGGTAAATTCAGGACCAACATAATGAGAAAAGTGCTTGCGCAGCAGACTTTGGACTTGGGAATCTCAACCCAAGAAGTGATGCAGGCTTAAGTCACAGTTAAATACATTTGTGATTGACAGACTCATTGGCAGAGGGATAAAGACGTGTGGGGGCAAGCCCCCTCATCCTTAGAAGTTAGGAAAGCACTGCGACTGTCCACGGGCCAGCCATGTGGCTGCTAGAAGGACACTCCTAGGGTTGACCTGGGGTAGGATTCCTTACACTCATAAGGAAGAGAGTACAGAATGGAAGCAGGGGTGGACCATAGGAAAGAAGATATGTGCTTAGACCCAAGAAGGAAGAAAAGTGGTGGTAAAGGGAAATACTCCGGCATCCCTTCCTGTCACTGGCTCCAGATCCAGGCCAGGAGCCTAGGCAGTAGGTTCCCCTTGTCCACTCTGGCTTGGCTGAAACAGGCTGGGAACTCTGGGGATCCCTTAGCGGAGGAAGGAGAAGGCAAACTGGGTTGAGAATTCCATTCCCCTAGGTGTCCAGTAGGACCCAGGTCCTGATACTGGGCATGAAAGAAAGGGAGGGGGTGCTGCCAATGTCTCCCCACCTTTGTGATCCTTGAGGCTGCGGGTCTCCAGCGCACCGGTAGACCCTGTTTCCGACTCAACGTCATCCACAGATGGCCTCTCAGAAATGTCCGAACGTGTTGTCTCATCTGCTTCCTGGACGCTGGTGGGGCTGGAGAGGGCATCGAGGGGTCCTGGGGACGTGGCTGGTGGGTCTGAGGGCGGGGAGGAGGGACCCCCACTGGTTCCTGCGTCCTCCTGCATGGAGGCGTCCAGGGATGCCGCATAGCCCAGAGATAGTGCCAACTCGTCCTGAGCAATGGGCACCTGGCAGGAGCGACACGTTTTAATGGGCAGGAGTGACCCATCAGGGCTTTCTCCCTATCCCAGCTCCTCTCCTCAGAGCCATGTTACCTTGGAAACGCCAGAGATGATAAGAGTGCTACGCTTGGTGGGCGTCTTTTTGGCTGCCCGCCCGCTGGGCTCAGTGAGCTGACGAATCGCTGTCTCTGCGACAGGGTCCAAGCCGTTGGAAAGGTGGCTCTCCCCTGCTGGGGGGGGGGGGGTACAGAGGGTGGATAACCTGACTCCTCCCTGGCTCCTGGGTCCCACACAAAATGGTTTCTTGACTCTAGGGCCCCCGTGCCCGCCGACACTCACACTTCCCGATCCCCCACTCACGGCTGCTGCTGTGGGAGGCACTGCTGGGGCCGCTGCTCTCACTCAGCACTGTTGTCGTCTTCTCAGTCACCTCCACCTTGGACGGGGAGCGGGAGGGGGAGTCTGGTGGGTGGGGGAGGGTCAGTGAGCTGGGAGGTGCCTTAAAGTGGCCCCCACCCCCTACTGTCTTTATTGAAATGCAGGCTTTGGCTGACTCAGAGGGCAGGGGTGACTAAGGGACAGTTAATCACACAGGTGATTAATAAGATGCCAGGGGGAGCCAAAAGACACCCCAGGAACCAATGGAAGTGTGGGGAAAGGTCATGGGGCCCACCCAGGGCGTGGGGAGATGCCATGAAGATGCCTGGGGGCAGGGGGAACCCCGTGGGAACCCCAGAGATAGAAGGAAGGTCATGGAGGGTGCCAGGGAGTGAGACAAGTATCACAGAGGCCACTGGGTTTGTCGATGGATCCCAAAGGTGCTAGAAGGTTGAGGGTGGAGGGAGGGACAACTAGGTAGTTGGGGCTGGGGAAAGGGCTGGCGGGAGACCTGTGAAAAGACAGCGGGGAATGGGGCGGTGGCAGGCGGAGGTGGAAGGGCGAGAGTCCTACAGGAGGGCCCAGCAGACCCAGGATCCCAGGATGGCAGCGGGAGAGGAACAGTGGGGAAAAGGAGGGATGTAAGGGGAGGTCTGGGAGACAAAGGTGATGAGGAAGTTGTGGCTGGAAAACAGGAGGAGCTGAAATTAGGGCTTCCCTTGCCCTTCCTCGCCCCACACAGGTCTGTGGCCAGGGGCCCCTGGCTCGAACTGGGCTCCCTTCCCTTTACCTAGCTTCCCCTCTACACGGGGCCGGGACTGGACGGTGGTGACTGTGGTCACAATGGTGCCATCAGGCATGATGGTCCGGTCTAGCTCGATCTTCTTGGTGGGTGTGATGCTGGGGCGTGGAGTGGAGGGAGTGGGAGTGCCCAGGTTCCGGGGGGAGCCCTCCTCATACTGAAGCTGCCCAGGAGGGGAAGAGCAAAGAGGCAGAGTTCAACGACTGACTTTCGTTGTCAGGTGTCCTCCTATCTTCCCCACTGGGCTCAACTTCTCACCTCTACTGCCAGGGTGGCCGCCGGTCCCAGCGCTTTCCCTGGCCCAGGGGTGAGTGGGCAGACCTGTCTTCGGGATAGAGGTCTGGAAGGAGGGCCCACAGGCAGCGTGATCTGGCCCAAGAGTTCAGCTGGGGAAAGGCACAGCATTGTGAGCGGGGCCCGTAACCAGGCCTCGCACCCTCCCAGAGGTGCTCCTTCCTGCCCCATACTCACAGTCGCCACAGCTGCTGCTCCTCAGCACTTTGAGGCTCAGCTCCCGGCTCTGGGGGCCCAGATCCCTGCGGCCAAGGGGAGGCGGGGCAGGGAGGGGGAAGATTAGCAAACCAAACCCACCCTCGAACTGACCACAGGCTGAGGCAAAGACAGATGTACATAAACAATAAGGGCTCCAATTGGATTAACTCCTGCTCTCCAAAAATATTCTCTCTTCTAGGACCACCTGGCCGGCTCAGTTGGAAGGGCCCATGACTCCTGATGTCAAGGTCATGAGATGGAGCCCCACGTTGAGTATAGAGATTACTTAAATAAATAAAATTTTTCAAAAAATGAAACAAATATCCTCTCTTACCAAGAGAATAGGACAGGGCTTTGCTCAGTATGCTGGGCATGGATCCTCCTCAGTCTTGCCCACCCTGTCTCTCTCTCTCTCTCTGTCAAGCCTCCCCCTTCCCTTTGCTCAGGCTGTTTCCTCTGCCAAAAGCACTTTTCTGTCACGCTCTGTTGAAATCCTATTCTTACTGTAAGGTGTGGTTTAAATGCCACCTCCTCCACGAAGCCTACTCGGATCTTTATTCCCCCGTGGGAATTAATTTCCCCCACCTAAGCATGCCCAGGGCACTTTGTGCAAATCTTGACTGGAGCCCTTAACCCATCTTCTTTACATACATCGGTCTCTGCCTGGAGCCTGCAATCAGCTCAGGGGTGGGGGTGTATCTTGGTCATGTTTGTATCCCCAGGACCTAGGCCAGGGCCTGGCATACAATCGGGGCTCACACAAGAGTTTACTGACAGCAGAGCTGATTCATGCCAGGGCTATGCTGGAAGGGTTTGATCCTCAGTCTGCCCTGTGTGAGACACACACAGTGAGAGCAGGGGCGGGGGTGGAGGAGTCACTCCTTACAGGGCCAGGTCCTCGGGCCACTCCACCTCGGGACCAGCGCTCACGGGCTTGGTCCACTTCTGTTGCACCGGGTTGTCGAGCTCAGCGACACAGCACAGTTCCCCAGTGCCTGGGAGGAACCAGAAATTAGAGGATGCTCAGATCAAAGATGGGAAGCCACTGAGGGATAATGAAGCCACACCCCTGGCAGAAGGGCAGGGAGCACCTGCACCCATAGCCTCGGCAGTTGCCCAGATGCTTCTGGCTCTCACCTTCCAACTCGCTTCCCAGGTGAGATGCTCGAAGCTGCCGTAGGAATAACCGGGTAGGTCTGGAGACGGCTGGCTGTGTCTGGGGCACCACGGGTGGCTTCTCACTGGGCACCTACGAGCAGAAGGAGGTAAAAAGAACCGGAATCCCAACAGAGCACATTGGGGACGTTCCGCTTACAGACCATTTGCTTTGAGGACCTACTTACCGGGCCCCCAGGCACAGAGCAAGCCCTGAGGTTGACCATCATGGCCGGCTGGGTGCTGACAATGGCGTCCTCAATCAATTCTTCAATGGTGGAGAGCTCCACTTGCTCCTCGCCTCTCTGCATGGGCGAAGAGGAGAACAAAGAGGTGGGGCCCCCGGCTCTGCGTCCCCTCCCTGCTCTGCCTCTTCCTCCCCGCCCGGCCCTCTTACCTCCCTGGCCTGCAGCTTGGGAAGCACCGTCAAGCTGAGGTCTGGGCGATCAGAAAAGGCCCAGGACACGAGCAGCCCCTCGTCAGGGATTTCCTCCAGGCTGACTTCCAACTGCGGGGAATGGACAAAGGGGCTGGGATGACTTGCCTCATGCCTCCAACCGACTCCCTCCTCCCCAGGACCCTCCCTTCCCAGTTCTGTCCCGGAGAGGAACCCAACTGCAAGGCTGAGGCCTTGAACCGCCCCCTGCCCAACTCGGTTTCCCACATCCCCCTCCACCTGTGTTGGTGGCAGTGTCAGAGTGACGTGGTAGGTCTCCATGGAGACGGCAGCGGGGGACTGCTGGGTCACAGAGACTGGGAACATCACCTCCTCGGCAGAGAGCTGGCAATGCAGCACCTGAGACCGGCAAGGCACAGAGGCAACAGGGGTCAGGCACAGAGGGAGGACGGGGGGCTCAACCCTGCTTTGCTCTGCCCTATAAAGAGCCCTCCCCACCCGCTTTTCCTTGGGACTTAGCTTATTTGGGGTCACAAGCCCATAAAAGAATTAAATAAAAGCCAAAGATTCCTCTCTCCAGAAAAATGCAGGTACACACACTTGTGCCCCATTTCGCATGTAACTTGAATGCAACCCTCAGACCTCCTGAAGCCAGTCCTTGGATCCCAAAGGCATTCAGAGACTCCAAGCCAAGAGCCCTCAGAATAAAAGGAACTCTTAGGATCAGCCCCCCTCAGGCCCTGTAGAAGGCAGTGCCCACCAAACCCTTACCATGGTGCGGTCCGATTGGTCTACGCAGGTCACATGACTAATGCTGGCTCTGGGTGGGACTTGGGGTACCTCCTCAAAGGCGATTTGGATGGAACTCTGAGGGAGCGAGGTGGACACAGGCTCAGGTCTCTGGAGCTGCCCCCCACAGGGCTGGCCTGCCCAGTTGCTGGCTGGGCCCTGGCACTGCGGAGGCCTCAGCTGCAGGCTGGCTGCTGGCCCCTCCTTGGCTCAGGGCTTCGGGACAGGAAGCACTCCCCTAGAACCACACCCCTGTGGGGCCTGCAGTGGCTAGGGAGAACCATGGAGCTAGACCACCTCCAAGATCAGGTCACCTTGAGCAGAAGACCCTAGATTTCTCCTGGAATTATCGGGAGCCTCCCTCTTCTCCCCTCACCTTCCTCTTCATCCCCCAACCTACCCCCAAATAAAGGTGTGCATAGAAAAAAAATAAAGGTGTTGGTTGGTACATACATATAACTGGGGAGAGAGCGACACGGCTGAGCTAAGGGTAAAAGCAGCGGGGCCCCTTATTCAAGACAAGAGCTGAGGAAATGAGGCTAGGGCTTCTTCCAGATAAATAGGATGCAGAGACTCAAGGGTATGACCCTAACCATATTGTTGGGGTTGAAGACTAGCTCAGCACGGCCTTGGGGAACTTTCCCAGAGGGACTGGGAAGAAAAGCAAGCTCAGAGGCTCAAGAGTCCGAGGACCTAGCTAATTCCTCGAGGCAGACAGCGGGGTGGTATTAGGCAGCGGAAAGCTGCTTAGCTTAGGTCTTGAAAGAGCTTCCTGATTCTTACACAGCAGTGGAAACAGCTGTGTAAGCCCCATCCAGAGAGCAGGATGGGAAGAAGGATTGAGGAGGGGGCACAAATTGAGCTGGCTGCCCTTCCTTGGGTCTTGGGACGGGAGGAAACAAGTTCACGGGGTTCATGAGCCTGACAAATCAGGGCATACCAACTTCTCTGCTCCTGTCGCTGGCTTGTTTGAAGGCCAGGCCAGGGAGATGGGGAGATGGATGCTTGGAACCCCAATCTCCCCACCCCCTGCAAGGGAGGCCAATGTCCAGCTGAGTCAGCTGTCCCGAGGAGCCACTCCTGACCGAGGGACAAGGTACAGGAAGAACTGGGTGGAGGGATGAGTTAAAGATGTAGACTAACACAAGCCATCTGGCTTTCTGCTGGCTAGAGGGACAGAGGAGACTGAGCAACTTCTTGTGGGGCCACTTCTGCTTCCAGGCATCTGGGGAGCTAGTAAAGCCCCAGTGGGAGCTGGAGCTACAGGACCCTCTGGGAGGGGGCTGATAGACAGTGAAGGAGAAGAGAGATCGCTGGGCCAGGATGGGGGCGAGCCTCATGACAAGGAGGCCTCTACCTCCCACCCCACCTCAGTCTTATGACCACGCTTCCTGCCCTACTTCCTGGGAGACCAGAAGCCCATGGTGCAATTGGAGGAAGTAGGTTGGGCTGGTTTGTGACTGACCCTCAAGGGGCAGCTCTAGGCTTATCTACTGAGAAGGGCACCGACTGTTAATCCGGTCTCCACCTTAACACCTTTTCTTCAATATATATGCTGCGGGTCAGCAAAAAGAAGAATGTGTTAGTCTGTATCAGTGAAATTACTAAAGGCTTGGCAGCGCTGGTAATTCAGGCTCCTTGGGGATCCATCTGCCTGGTCAAACCAAGGATTTGGGGCCTGAAATGTTAACTGGGTGTGGTGGCATGAGGACCAGGCAAATTCCTTCCGCAGGTGCACCTGTTTCCCTGCTATCACGGTTCCTCCAGCACAACCAGCACCCAGGCTACACGGAAGTTGCCCTCAGGCCCAGGGATTAGCGTTGCTATGAGAACAGCAACTTGTGCTTGGGTTTGGAGCCAGAGAGTACCTCCACCACAGAATAGAGAATTCGGGACATGGCTAGATTTCCACAACCTCCAGCCTCACCTGTACCCTTTTCTCTAATCCGGGAGGGGAAGAGAAGCCATAGGATTCTCCGGTTGATCCCCACCCCCATCTGGCCCTCCAGGCATAAGCAGACCCTCCCTCCCTCTTCTGGATGGAAAGGCTGAGTGAGGGGACCACTCAGGTGCTCCTGTCCAACTCACCCCGTCCCTGCAGGCCTGCTCGTTCAGCGCTCGCACCCAAGCTCGTTGCCAGTTCTCTCGGAAAGACTTGAAGGCGAAGAGCGACGCCAGGAGGCCCCGGACGCCTGGCTCCTCGGGGGTGCCAGCCCGAGTCGGCCGCAGCCGCAGCAGCGAGCGCCACACGCCCAGCTCCCGCAGGGAGCCCGCGGGCTCGGCAGCTAAGGCGGGTCCCGGGCCCCGGCCCCCGCGGGCCCGCGCCAGCCACAAGCCGCGGGCATACTGTAGCAGCCAGCCAAACACCGTGAGCAGCGAGGCGGCGAAGAGGATCAGCAGGGCCGCCCAGCCCACGTCCTGCTGCCACCAGCCCGGATCCATGCTCCGCGCGGGCTCCGATCCTGGCCCCGGCTCGGGCTCAGCCGCTGCCCCGGGGGAGCATGGCCCGGGCGGGCCGCGGGGCGGGGGCGGGCTCCCCCGGGGCTGGGCGCGCGCGGGCTCGGGGGCTCTGCGGGGCTGGGTGTCCGGAACTAGCGGGTGCCACAGATTGATGAGAGGAGTCCTGGGGGGTCGCGACGTCGGGGTCCCTCTCTGCGCGGTCCGGTTTCCTCCTTGGTTGGTCCGGCAGTCCGACCTGGGTTAGTCTTCGGCCAGCGCCCGACTCCTCCCACGGCGCGGGCCCGGCCGGACCCGGGCGGGGACTCGTCTGCAGAGACGTGGGGGCTCGAGGACCGGCACCGGCTCCGGAAGGGCTGCGTGCGCAAAGCTGACACTGACAACACGGCCGGCGCCCCGCCCCCACCCGCCCTTAAAGGAGCCGCACCCGCGCTGGGCGGGGCTTCGCGAGCCCCGGGCTCCAGCGCTTAGGGGAGGGCGGGAGGACCACTCAGGGCGGAGGAGGTTTCGGGGTTGAAAATAGGCGGGATCTTTGACCACCCCGCCCCAAACTGAAATCGGGGTACTCCCCTTCCCATGAGCTCACAACAGGAGTAACTTCACTCACTTGGGATAACGCCTCTGATTTCCCCTACGCAGTTTAGATTTCTATAGTTCGGACGCGTTGTGGGGTTAAGAAGGACCTGAACCCCGTGGATAGCGTCGCCCCCATCTCTCAACACGTTCTTTGGTTCCCATTTCTTGGCCTAAGCTAGGCCCTGGATAAGTAGGTGCAGAGCATCCCTCCTAGATCGAAGTGCCTGGCAGACGTCCAGGAGATACCAACCAGAAAGAACATGAACCTGGTAGAGTCTGAGAACAGAACATGCAATATTAAGCCCCCTCCGCCACCACCACCTCCCTTCCACTAGGAGCTAGGATTCAGGAATACCCTATTAACCTCCTTGCTCGTGTGGGTTTGTTCTGGAGATACTTCCCAAGCCTAGGGCTGTTTCTGTTTTTAAAAATAATACATTTCCATAGTAACAGTTCCTGCCTATGGAGCACGTGTAGAAGAGGTGGTAATGAGAAGGGAGCTGGCAGTGTAGCGGTGGACTATCAATAGATTCAGCCAAAATATGTGATGCCATCCAAATGTGATACCCCAACAAGCACACACGAAATGATGCTATAGGTACACTCTGGCCCTCAGGATCCATTCTTTTCCCTAGATTTGAGAGAGTAGATTCCATCCGTATAGGACAGGGGCTTGTCATTTCCTTCCGAAGAGAGGGGGAGAGAACTCTTGCAACAGGATTCAAAGGAACCTCCATGCCCCAAGAGACCCTTCTTCTCCAGCTACATATGGCCACGTGTTCGGCTCCCAGATACGTAATAGGGAAGGTATTAATCTCTCTCCCCAATCCAGTCATAGTCCAAGGAACGAGTATCTGGGAATAAACAATGCCTTCTACAGGGTGGAGCTGCAGAGCTAGGCAGGATCTGGCAGGTTAACAACAGGGTTCCTGAACTAGAGGAGGTGGTGGGGTAGCCTGGGGTGCTAGGAATTCACTGTAAGGAATGACGGGGAGATGGTTGGTGATGGACTAGCCTTGCTATAGCCCTGTCCATGCATCATCGCTGGACACCAGAAATCATGGGGATTCCTAGCATTTTTTTAAGTTTATTAATTTTTTTTAATAATCTCTACATTCAGCGTAGGTCTCAAACTCATGACCTCCAGATCAAGAGTCTCATGCTCTTCCGACTGAGCCAGCCAGGCGCCCCTAGAATGTGGGTTTCTAATCATAAAGGGAGGAAAAGACATGTAATGAAGGAGAGAACTTAGGACCGGACCGCAGGAGGAAGCTGTCACTGGGCGAAGTGGCTAGAGCTAGGGAAGCAGGTTATATAAGAAGTTGCCTAGGTGCACAGTTTCACTATGCAGACTCTCTTCCCCAGGAACCCTCCAACCTCCCAGGGATCTCAGTTCTCTGAGTTCTCGGATTTACTTCCTGAACTCCTCCACGAAGCACTGGGCCCTGGGTGGCCAGACACTGCTTCACGGCTCAGTCTCACACGGTAGCACTTATTCTGTGTATAATCTAGCTGGTTGTTTATGTCTGCTTTTCCCACTCACCAGAAAGCTGCTTAAGAGTGGGAACCCTGTCAGGTCGCTTGGGTGGCTCGGTCAGGTAAACGTCTGATTTCTGCTCAGGTCATGATCTTGAGGTCCTAGGATTGAGCCCCATGTTGGACACCCTACTCAGCGGACTCCCTCCCTGTTCCCCTTGTCTCTCTCCCTGTCCCCCTCCTCCGTCCCCTCCCCCTGCTCATGCTCTCTCTCTCTCTCTCTCTCTCTCAAATATAAAAAATTCTTTAGGTGCCTGGGTGGTTCAGTTCATTGGGTGTCTGTCTTTGGCTTAGGTCATGGTCCTGGGCTCCTGGGATCGAGCCCGCTCAGCCGGGAGCCTGCGTCTTTCTCTCCCTCTTCCTGCTCTCCCCCTGTTTGTGCTGGCATGCTCTCTCTCTTAAATAATAAATAATTTTTTTTAATATATAAAATCTTAAAAAAAAAAGAGTGGGGACCCTGTCAGGGCACCTTGGTGGCTCAGTCCAAGTCTTGGTTTTGGCTCAGGTCATGATCTTGGGGTTGTGGAACTGAACCCCATGTCAGGCTCTATGCTCAGTGTGGAGTCTTCTTGGGATTCTCTCCTTTTCCCTTTGTCACTCCCCCCATAAAATAAAACAAATAAAATCTTAAAAAAAGAGTGGGAACCCTGTCACAATCATCTGTCTTTCCTCATATTCAACCAAGGTGCTTTACTATGCTAAAGCAAACTCTTTGCGGGGGGCGGGGGGGGGGCGGGGAGTAGTGGGAGGAGCACATTTATATCACTTTGTGTCCCCGCAGTACTTAAGAGTTTCCCACAACTATAGTAGGGATTAGTAAATCCTTTGTAATTTTAAGAAGTCTAACAAGACATTCTATTATACATGCCAACACTAAGAATTTCTATATTATTTGCATCTTTTTTCTTAAGATTTTATTTATTTATTTGACAGAGATCACAAGTAGGCAGAGGCAGGCAGAGAGAGAGGGAGAAGCAGGCTCCCCACCGAGCAGAGAGCCCGATGTGGGGGCTTGATCCCAGGACCCCGGGACCATGATTGGAGCCGAAGGCAGAGGCTTAAGGACTGAGCCACACAGGCACCCCTCCGCTAACAACTTTTGATACACTGATAGGGGAGAGGCAGGAAGAAAAGGAAAAAGCGACTCAACTGCCTGGCAAGAGCCACAGATAGGGTCCTGCAAGTGTCACTGCCCAGACTATCCAAAGCTGTCTCGTGGACTTTTTAGGCACTGTAAAACATTTTGGGGACAAGCTTTGACAGGCAATCCAACTTAATGATTGATTGGCCCTGCTCACTGGGAGGCACTCAGAGCCTCCTAGTAGGAGACACGCATCTCAGATGTTGTTTACTCAGCCCAAGAAACCAGCAGAAGCCACTGACAACTCACTTGATCTGTGAATTCTAGGACCAGCTTTAACATTCAGGCAAATGCTTTGGATTTTTACCAGGAAAGGCACAAAATTTCAAGTGTGGCTAAGCCCTGTGTTTGCTTCTCCTAATTAGGCTGATAATCAACTGGGCATTTACCATCATGGGAACAAAAATATTGTAATGCCAGTACCCCAGTAACCAGGTTCTGATGGTAACATGTATATTGGATGAGGAATCTCTAGTGATTTGTCTTTGAACAAGTCCCCTCCCAACCCTGTTCCAGTGAGGATTATACGGGGGTTGGGGGGGTGGCTAATGATCTCTGGAGAAGAGTCAGAGGTTCCCAATGCCAGGTTGGGAAGGAAGATTTATTAGGATTGAACTCCTAATAAAGAAGGAAATAGATACGCTGTCCCTCCAACCCCCAGGGAGTCTCAGCCTGCTCCTGATCAGCAAGATAACTGAATGCTGCCTCCTCTGAGGCTCCCACAAGCTCCTCCTATCCACCTGCTCCCGGAGTCTCACTTCCCCTACTTGGAAGGCCCTTCCATTCTTGCCACTTACTGAAATCCTTGAAGATACTACTCACCTCCCCTGGTCACAACTCATTGCTCTTTCCATGTGCTCCAATTGCCATTTGTCCTTCGTTAAGACCCAGACTCATTGTGTGGGATGATGCCTTGTATACAGATATCTCTGGGTCCTTAGCCCCATGGGGATACTCTGTGGAATAGAAAACACTTGCGTCTAGGGAGTTTCCAGTCTAAGAGACACAAATGCATATACGCATGCGCACACACACGTACACCTGTACACACACACACACACACACACACACACACAGAAAAACAATACCAGTGGGATAATAAGTACTGAAAATCTGGTGGAATACTATCAGGTATGATACTGGGACTGGTTGATAAAATATTAAGTATACTTCAAACATGTATGGTTTTTGTTGCTAATTAGAGCTGCCTTCAAGTAGGAGGGACATTTCACACTCGGTTTTGAGAGGCAGGAGAGGCCATTTTTGGCCTAAAGAGTCAACCTGACCCTGACTCCTGGAGCAGGCTATCTTCAGGAGTGGACAAAGTGAAGGGATACCTGAGTTGTATCTGTAGTTCCTGGTGGTGGTTTCCTCTCTGTGGAATGTAAATCATTTTCCACTGAGACCCGCTGGTGGATGAAAGGGCATGAAGCTGGTGAACTGTTATTTGCAAGGACAGAGGAGCCAAGCCCAAAGCATGGTAACCTGGAGGAAGAAACCTGACTGGGAGTTCCTCAGACCCACAGGAAGCCACGTGTGGGGCTCAATCTCCTGCTTCCTTAGCTCTTTCCAGCGCCGCAGCCTCTTCTCCTCGGTTTGGGAGCTTGGCACAATGGAGGACCAAGGAAAGTCAAGTCCCAGGTGAAATCCAAGACCGGAGGGCACTCCCATCACCTTCAGGGGCGAAGTGCCCCGCTGGGTTGCCCGGCAACTCCTGCTACTGCGGGGGCAGAAGGCGGTGGGAAGATGAAGGCAAAGTACCTGAATCAAGGACAAGAAAAACATGGAGTGGGAGGAGTGGGAGGGACTTTTCGAGTGTCTAGGCTTTAGAATTTACAGCAGCTTCTGAACTGTAGCTGCGTTCCCGGGAACTAAGCTGCGTTTATCTTGACTTCCGACTGCATTGGCAACAGGTTTTCTACCGCGAGCGGGAGCGGCTCTTCATCCTGGTCCCTCCTGTCTCCCCGGTTGCCTCCAGGAGCCATCTTCCCGGCTCCGGGGGCACCCCAGAGGAAACGCGGGGTACTGGCCCTTTAAACGTGACCGGCTGCGGGCCGGCGGACCCAAAACTGACGTGGAAGCAGGAGTAAGCGGCGTCAGACACGTGGGTCACGGAGGAGTTCATCTTGGAACCGGGCAAGGAATTTGTCCGCTTTGGGCTATACATTTCTAATACGGCGTTAGAAAAGTATCCGCTTTTGCTTGTCGGTCTTTGATCGTTTTCCCAATACCCTCGTGGGGAACACTCTCAAATAAAGGACGCAGTTTAAAGGACCATTTGGGTCCCTCTCCACCCCTCCCCGCCCCCGGCTCCGCGTGCCCGTATTAAAAATGGCCGCCGCCGCCTTCCTGGACGCTGGTTGCTCTGCGAACAAGATCCGGGAGGAAACAGTGGATATGCAAGTGCAGTGGGGCACAGTCGAGGTTGCGCTATAGGGCTCGCGCGAGTCCTGAGCGCGCCTCAAGTCAGAGTTGTTGGGTTTCGTTCAGGGTGCTGTGGGGAGACCCAGCCTGTGGGGAGTGGCCACTCTTCTCTGCCGGGGGCTCAAGGCTTCCGCCCGGCTTGTCCATTAGCTGAGAAGGTGGCGGAGCGGGGCCCCTGGCTGGTCATCATGTGGGCCTTCCCGGAGTTGCCAATGCCGCTGCTGGTGAATTTGATCGGCTCGCTGCTGGGATTTGTGGCCACAGTCACCCTCATCCCCGCTTTCCGTGGTCACTTCATCGCCGCGCACCTCTGTGGCCAGGACCTCAACAAAACCGGCCGGCAGCAAATGTGAGCGATGGCACCCGGGTCCTGGGTGGGAGGCAAGGGCAGGGGAAGGGGGGGTCCGCAGGACACAGGCGGGAACTGGGGTGCCTGACCCCGCGGAGACGGAGCCCTAACTCCGCCCACAGCTCCGGATTGTGGGAGATGAAGGGCAGCCCTGGCTAACACTGGGAAGGGATGTTGTTGTTGAGGGGACCCTGGGTGTCTCAGGGACTCCAGCACTGGTGCCCTTCCCCACCCCCCTTTCCCCATTAGATGGCTGTGTGCCTGCGCTAGTGAGTGACCACGCCCCCTTTCCTCTCCCTCCGCCCCCTCCCCTTGCTGCTGGGCCACAGCCCAGAGTCCCAGGGAGTGATCAGCGGTGCTGTTTTCCTTATCATCCTCTTCTGCTTCATCCCTTTCCCTTTCCTGAACTGCTTTATGGAGGAGCGGTGTAAAGCCTTCCCTCACCATGAAGTAAGTGGGTGAGTGGGGGCGGTTGCTTGTGGCTGGGGTCTGGGAGCTACCTGAGAGAGTTGGGGTTATTTGGGTTTGGGTGGAGGGGCTGAGGAACGATGGAAAAGACAGGTATTTTGGGGGCGCTTGGGTGGCTCAGTTGGTTGAGCAACTGCCTTCGGCTCAGGTCATGATCCTTGAGTTCCAGGATCAAGTCCCACATCGGGCTCCCGGCTCCGCAGGGAGTCTGCTTCTTCCTCTGACCTTCTCTCATGCTTTCTCTCACTTTCTCTGTCTCTCTAATAAGTAAACAAGTAAAATATTTTAAAATTAAAAAAAAAAAAGAAAAGACAGGTGTTTTTGAAAGGTGAAGTGGGCGTAGGCTTGAGCTGTGACCTGCCCGAGCCTCCCCCAGTTTGTGGCCCTGATAGGTGCGCTCCTTGCCATCTGCTGCATGATTTTCCTGGGCTTTGCGGATGATGTACTGAATCTGCGCTGGCGTCATAAGCTGCTGCTGCCTACAGCTGCCTCACTACCTCTTCTCATGGTCTATTTCACCAACTTTGGCAACACGACCATTGTGGTGCCCAAGCCTTTCCGACCGATTCTTGGCCTGCACCTGGACTTGGGTGAGTAGCCCTGCCACCACTGCCCCTGGGCCCCTACTTTAGGGCACCCTCACCCTGGGAGATATCTAGCAGAGCATCATTCCTGGTGCTCCAGAGTCTCCTCCAAGTGTCCCTGACTTGTCCCTGTGTCTTCTCAGATCCTTTCTGTTGGTCCTTCATCTGATCCTCTGTCCCCACCACTTTTCTCGGCAGAATATCCTTAAGTCCTTATTTCTATGGGTGGCACATTTCTGTCTTCTTCCCCCCAGGGATCCTATACTATGTCTACATGGGGCTGCTGGCAGTGTTCTGTACCAATGCCATCAATATCCTAGCAGGAATTAATGGTCTAGAGGCTGGCCAGTCACTAGTCATTGCTGCTTCCATCATCGTCTTCAATCTGGTGGAGCTGGAAGGTAGGTGGGGTTGGGAGTAGGGAGAGAAGAGAAGTCTGAATGTTAAGGAAGTTGCCTGATACCTGGCTTTGGGGAATTCAGAGGGGGGAAAAAAGCAATATATGAAGATTTATTAAATGTAAGAAAAATAGAAGCCCTTTCATTTTTAGCTGGATTGGCACTAATAGGTAGGCCATGGTCTTCCGTTGAATGTAAACAATTTCAAAGAACTTCCAAGTCAGACACGGTCACTCTGTGACCATGATAGAGTAAAACCCAGGTCCCTCTAGAAACATGTTCCGGTGTAGACAGAACCACATTTTGTGCATCCTTCAAAAATGACTAAGATTTCCCTCTTCTGGTTAACATGAGCAATTGCTGCTTCTTTCTGATAACAGTTCCTACACTTTTTAGACAAAATTGAGATGCTCAGTTGTAGAATTACTTCGACTGACTGCACCCAGGCTAGGGCAAAACTCCGCCTCCTTGCTTTCTCCCCACAATTACTTAAAACAAATCCCATAATACATCCTTCTAATACCCCCTTACTGAGGCATCCTGTGGTTGCCTGTGGTGTGTGGTCTCCAGTGTCTCCCTTGTTCCAAGTCGGTAAACCCAACTCTGAGTGCAGGTGTGTTTCTGGTGGTCTTTGGCTGATGGACATCAATGCTTATTAAAACTAACCACTTTTAAAGCATTATCTCATTTAAACCTTGTAACATGTGGCAGGGACTCTTGTGAACTATATTTTATAGTGGAAGAAACTGAGGGGAAGAGAATTTAAATGTGTCATGATCGAGGTCACACAGGAAGTAAAACTGGTATTCAAACCTAGGTCTGACTGATTTAACCAAATTGAAGACAGTAACTCATTGAGGAAGGGTTCATGAACGAGGGTGGGATATTAGGAATTGCCTGAGTGACACAAAAGGGGTAGTGAGTTCTTGCTTGTGACTTGGGAGAGGTGGAGAGTACAGCTTGCAACAGAACTTAAGAGACAAAAATAGGACCCAGGTATGCAGGGAAGTACTATCAACTTCTCCTTCTTTCTTTTTCCCCTGCTTCCAAAGGTGATTATCGGGATGATCATGTCTTTTCCCTCTACTTCATGATACCCTTTTTTTTCACCACTTTGGGATTGCTCTACCATAACTGGTAAGTGGGCCTATGGCTCGAGGGATAACTATGTGGTCGTAGAACGAGTATGGTCCTGGTCATGACCCAACTCCTGGAGAGGCTAAACCTGCGCACACCTATGTTGAGTGTTTTCTGGGTCTCTACTTGGTAATATTCTTCAATTGCTCTCTGCCCGGTCACAGTTAGGAACAAGTGTTGTGGGGCCCCCAGGAAGAGATGAATGCAGGGCCTTGGGTCCTGGACAGTTGATGGAAGTGCTAGAGTCTCCTCTGGGCCAGAACCAGAGTCAGGGCTAGCCCAGGGCCCAGGGGTGTATGTGAGAGAAAAGATGGATAGTGCCTCCTACCACTGGCTCAGATCCTCTCCCCCACACAGGTACCCATCACGGGTGTTTGTGGGAGATACCTTCTGTTACTTTGCTGGCATGACCTTTGCCGTGGTGGGCATCTTGGGACACTTCAGCAAGACCATGCTACTCTTCTTCATGCCCCAGGTGTTCAACTTCCTCTACTCACTGCCTCAGCTCCTGCATATCATACCCTGCCCTCGCCACCGTATTCCCAGGTAGCCACTTTGGGGCCTGAAAGGGACATCGTAGCTTTTTCACTTGGGATGCGTAAAGCCAGCCTTATATATCTGCTGTGCAAAGGGAGTGGGCCCAAAGAAGGGCTCTTTCCACGTGGTTAGCCCTTCTGAATTACAGAGCACATTCACCTACAATATCTAATCAGCTCTGATCATACAGTAGTAAGCAGAGCCAGAAATAGAATCTTAGGTCTTTTGATGCCACGTTTGGTGCTCTTCCTATTAATTGACCACAGTGAGGAGAGTTCTTAGAGTAGTGACCCAGTCACATAAAGCTCTCTTCCCCTTGCAGACTCAATACCAAGACAGGCAAACTGGAGATGAGCTATTCCAAGTTCAAGACCAAGAACCTCTCTTTCTTGGGCACCTTTATTCTAAAGGTAACAGGGTAACAAGGAGGTAAGGCTTTAGGCCATCATCCGGAATTCAGGGACTGGGGATCCTAGACCTGCATCAGATCCAAGGGGAGTTTGGAAGCATGAAGCAGATCCCCATTGCTGAAGCAGAGTTGAGGTTCTCTCCACCTTTGGCCCCTCCAGGTAGCAGAGAGCCTCCAGCTAGTAACGGTGCGCCAGAGCGAGCATGAGGATGGTGGCTTCACGGAGTGTAACAACATGACCCTCATCAACTTGCTGCTTAAGGTCGTTGGGCCCATGCACGAGAGAAACCTGACCCTGCTCCTGCTGCTGCTACAGGTGTGGTCAGGGAAGGGCTTTACACCTCCTTGTCTCCCTTTCTCCATGGTTCTGACTCTCCTGTGTTTCTCCTCACAGATCCTTGGCAGTGCCGTCACCTTCTCCATTCGGTACCAGCTTGTCCGGCTCTTCTATGATGTCTGAGTCCCCTAATCCTTGCCCTTTACTGCACAGTCTGCAGGGTTCCTGACTCAGGCCGACCTCTTTCCTGACCAGGAATGGCTCCTGTCCCAGGCCTCTCCTACTTCTTCCCCTCCAGATTTTGTACTTAGTGATTCCGTTCCCGTTCCGCTGTGATTATTGATATCTTGGGCCTGTTTTGCCCTCTACTGACTGTTGATTGGATTTTGCCTGTGGCTTCCTTCAACTTGACATTCTCCTGAGGTGGGGTACTGCCACATTTATGCAGTTATCCATGACTCAGACTCTCAAGGAATATGTTGGGCCTGGGGACAGAACCCTGGCCGGGGATGGGGACACAGGCTTGAAAATCACTTGATATTTGACTGTAAATTAAGTATTCTGATTAGTAAGAGCAGACTGGGGGTGCAGGTGCTCCCAGTGGTGACAATAAAGTGTTGTCTTTTTCTTGTTGTTGTTCCTGTAGGTATATTTCCTATATGGGCATTTTAAGGTAGATTGGGAGGGTTGGTGGAGCCAAGAGGATGCCCATCCCTCTGCCCAGTCCTTTTTCTTTCAGCACAGCAGGCTCCTTATAGCAAGAAATGAACAGAAAGAACTGAGATCAGACAGAACATGTTGAATAAATGAAATCCTCACACTTCAGGTGGCACAGAGGGCCATAAGATTGGAGTTGTCTTTGTCTGGTGTGGGACACAACTTTTGGGGGGGAGCGGGGGCGGGGGGGGGGGCGGGAGGGGAAGGATCCCATTTCCTCCCTCCATCACTTTCCCTTTGCAGGATGGGAGGAGGGAGAAAAAAAGAGAATGATCAGACCCGGAAAGGGAGGCAGTGGCGTTGACCCCCTTTCTTTAAAAATGCTAGGCCCTCACGGATTTCCCAGAGGCTCTAGAGGTGGCTTGGACTCCACCCTCTTTGTCTTCCGGTTCTGGGCTCCAGCTGTAGCGTTTAAATCTGGCGCCCTCCACAGGGATTGGCTAGCTCAGGGAGTGGTTGGCTGGCTGCGTGCTACCACTCCTCCTCGCCTTTTTCCCCGGGCAAAAGGTTTTCAAATTGGACCAATCGGCGGGCGCGCTCCCTCAGCCGTGGCGCGTCACGGAAGGGTTAACTGCAGCCAACCGGAGGCGGGTATTCTCGAAAAGAGCCAATCAGGAGGGCGCGGAGGTGTGCCCTGGGGGCTTATAAGGGCGGCCTCTGGGCGCGCGCGGCAGCAGTTGGACTGCGGCGGGCGGCTGTTCGTTGGCCACGTACGAGGCGTCCCTCTTCACCGCTCTTCTACCTCGCGCAGCATGTCGGGCCGCGGCAAGACCGGCGGCAAGGCCCGCGCCAAGGCCAAATCGCGCTCGTCGCGCGCCGGCCTCCAGTTCCCAGTGGGCCGCGTGCACCGGCTGCTGCGGAAGGGCCACTACGCCGAGCGGGTCGGCGCCGGCGCGCCGGTATACCTAGCGGCGGTGCTCGAGTACCTCACCGCGGAGATCCTGGAGCTGGCGGGCAACGCGGCCCGCGACAACAAGAAGACGCGGATCATCCCCCGCCACCTGCAGCTGGCCATCCGCAACGACGAGGAGCTCAACAAGCTGCTGGGCGGCGTGACGATCGCCCAGGGAGGCGTCCTGCCCAACATCCAGGCCGTGCTGCTGCCCAAGAAGACCAGCGCCACCGTGGGGCCGAAGGCGCCCGCCGGCGGCAAGAAGGCCACCCAGGCCTCTCAGGAGTACTGAGGGGCGCCCGCGCAGCAGCCGGCCCCCCCATGCCACCACAAAGGCCCTTTTAAGGGCCACCACCGCCCTCACGGAAAGAGCTGAGCCTCGTCGGGCTCGGGGCGGGCGGCCGCGGCGCTCGGCTCCCCCTCCCGCGTCGCCGCCGCCGCCCGGCCCGCCCCTCCCCCGCGCGGGCTCGCCGGCCCTCGCGACCGCCGGACCGGGGGGCGGCCCCGCTCGCCTGGCGCAGAGGCTCGGACGCCGCGGCCGGGAGGGGGCCGGGGGCGCGCAGCTGCCCGCCGCGGCACCCGTGACTCAGCCGCCCGGGCTCCGGAACCGCCGATGGGCCGCGGGGAGGCCGCGGCGCCTCCTAGAAGAGCCGCTCGCCGCTCTGACGCAGGGCTGAGGTGCGCGCCGGGGCCGGGACTCTCCGGACGCGGTGTGGGAAGAGCCGATCACTGTTCGCCCCGGCGCTCCCCCCCCTCGGCTCCCGCCTTTTGCACCCGCGAGCTGGACGCTTCTGCGGGGACCGCCGCCCGGGCGTCGGCGGGGGAGGGGCGGGGGCCCGGGTTTGCGCCCCGCGGGCCGTGGGGACCGCAGGAGGCGTGTGCGCGCGCCCGCGGTGACCGCAGCCGGGCCCTAGGGCCCCGCCGCTCGCACCACTTCCCTCCGGGCCACTACTCCGCGGGCCATGCACCTCCATACCAGCACCGGCCAGTTCGTCCCCGTCAGCACTGAGCCTCCGATTGCTTCGGAACGAATTTTGCAGCTACAACCCATCAAGACTAGTACCTTACATATTGGGGAGTTTCAGATGGACTAATTTTGTTTATTAAAGGATTGTTTTGTTTTTTTAAACGCAGTGTCTGTTGTCATTCCGTAAGAGCTGACGACTTTGTAGACTCCTATCCCGAGGCGGTGGGGTCGGGGAGGGGGGTGGTTCTCTGATACGTGGCCCACCCATCAGCTGTCCACACGGGCTAGCTGGAGAGGGATAAGTCCTAGGTTTCTCCGATCACCGATCTTTCATGGGAGGCCATTTGTTGTTTGAAATGAGAACTGTGGCAGGCACAAAGAACATTCCAGGAGAACTTTACACAGAGGTCCCAGCCTCTGAAGTAAAAAGAGTACAGGCTTTGTGCCTGTCCTTATCTTTCCTGCAACCCTACCAAAAACAAAAGTCACCTTGAGAGCTGGTTTATTAGTTGAGTTGGTTACATTTGAAGGCCGTGGCTTGAACTTTTTCTCTAAAGAGATGAAACCCCCACCTACTGTGGAGGCAAGGCACTCCCCACAGCCCCAAGGTGAGGCAAGATTCTGACCTTGCAGTTCAATCCCCTGGGGCAATCACTCCCCAGGTAGCAGTGAGGATGGGGCACTGAAGGCTGGGAGGTAGGCACTGAACAATAGCGACCCAGGCACCTGTGCCCCACTGACCAGTTAGTGGGCATCATTAAGCTGCCGTGCAACATCCAGTATGTTCTTGGCTCCTTTGCTCAGCAACAAATTGGCCAGGCTGATGCCCAGGTTCTCAGCAGCCAGCTGGGCTTCTCGTGGAATGTTCCGGGCAGTGATCCCCACCAGCTGTGGATCATCCTCGGGGCCATCTTCATGCTAGGTGAGGGAAGGATGTGGGATCTGGTGAGCACGAAAAGAGGAGGTAACAGGCAGGTCTGTTTCTCCCCCTCTCCCTCACCCTCCAGCTTTGGCACCTGGGCAGTGACCCGGATGGTGGCCTGCATGGTGTCCTGCATGCTATCTGAGCCGTCTAGACTCCAGACTCCTCCGGTCAGGTACAGCTGGCAAAGAAAACGGGTGACCTCAGCATATTCCGAGAGAACTGTTAGAAACCCAGGCTCTTGCAGGCAACTCGAGATGTACAGGAACACATGACGGTGCTCCCCAACCTGCCTTCCCTCCCACCTTCCTCTGCTTACTTGCCCATCCTTCACAGCCGTGTGCACCGCCACTGGCACACTGCAGCCTCCTTCCTGCAATGAGAAGTTCTCCCTGTGAGCCAGGGACTCAACACCACCCTGTGGCCAGAGCCCTCGGAGATACAGAGACCTCTGAAGATGTAACTGAGACAGAGGCAGGGGCCTCTGTGCACACATTCAGGAATGAGTTACCACGAAATAAGAGCATCAATAGGAGAAATCTCCCCCTCGACTATTCCCAAGTCCCCACCCCTCCACAGGTGGAACATGGACCCTACCAGGTGCCTCAGGAACGCTCGCTCGGCAATGCAGCGAAGCAGAGTCTCAGGATCGTGCAACACACCCACCAGATCCAGCATGTCCTGGTCCTTGGCTCGGACTTCCACGCCCAGGGCCCCCTGATGGAAAAACAGCCTAAGATATCAGGCCTAATCTTTCCCCAACCCATGGAGGTGAGGACGGGAACCAGCCCACCTCCAATTGCTTCCCACTGTCCCTTTTAGCCCAGAAGCCTCCCAAGGTCTGCCCCTCCCTAGAAATGTTTATGCCAGGAGAAGCAGATACAGAAGATTAGGAGACCAGCTTTTTGGTTGAGAGCAGAAGAAAGGGCACATCAACACATGGCTTCCCTCGTCAAACTTACCTGACCCACAGCATACATGCATTCCTCTGGGTGTAGGATCTGCAGGGGCAGAACACGCAGTTAAAAGGGTGGAGAGGGGGTGCCTAAAAGCAGACAGTAGTGAGAGGGGGTTTCCCTATCACACAGAAAGCCTAGGTAGGCAAAAGTGGGAATCTGGTCTTTGATCCCCAATTTTCTCAGCCTGGGACCCATGTCCAGCTTATACGGTTAGAGGCAGAGTGTTCAGAAAGAGAATACAGGCAGGAAAAGGAGGAAGATTAACTGGGGATGGAACAGGGACAGCCCCTACCTGCCCCACCCGGTGCTGCCAGCCCATGCGCTGGAGGCCAGCGGCGGCCAGGATGATGGCGCTGAACTCCTGCAGCTCGTCCAGCTTCCGCAGCCGCGTGTTGAGGTTTCCCCGCTGTGGGGAGATGCTAAGGACCACAAGCACTGGGCAGTCCAGAGCCTCACACCGCTCCCCCTGCCTGAGTCTTCCTGTGTCGAACATCTCTCCTTTGGTCTTCTGCTCACCCATTACAGCTAACATTTACTTCATTATTCACACTTGATCGCTGTACACCAGACACTGATCGAAAATGCTTTACAGGGGCGCCAGGGTGGCTCATTAAGTGTCTGCCTTCGGCTCAGGTCTTGGGATCAAGACCCAAAAGGGGCTCCTTGCTCAGTGGGGAGCCTGCTTCTCCTTCTGCCTGCTGTTCTCCCTGCTTGTGCGCACGCTCGCCCTCTCTCTCTCTCTCTCTGGCAAATAAAATCCTTAAAAAAATAAATAAATAAAAAGAAAGTGCTTTACCTACTCCTATTTCATTTTCACAACCCAGTCTGGTAGGTATTCTAATTATTTCCATTTTTACAGATGAGGAAAATGATACAGAGAAGTTAACTAACTTGGCCAAGATCACAAGACCTCTGAGAAGCATTCCCTGGACCCCCAAGTCTGTGCTTATAAATATTCCAGCTAGAAGCTTCCAGAGAATTCCCTACTTTGTGCATGGGAGTGCTTAACACACACTATTTTGAAAATTAGCTTTATAAAACATCCGATGTGCTTAAAATATCAAAATATAGTAGAATATGAAATAAAAATGGAAGGACCCGCCACCTCCCTCCCTTCCCAAGTTACCACTGTTCAGTATCACTCTGTATTATCAATGCTCATTTGTCTCCAGAACAAAAATGTGAAACTCCATAAGCAAGGACAACGTTGGTCTTGCTCACCATTGTCCCCAGTGCCAGGCACTGGCCTGGGGCTAAGAAAATACGAAAGGATTATGAATGGATGGATGGATGGGTAGGTTGGTGATGAGGACAGACGCTGGAGGACAGACACTCCATTGGCCCGTGTCCACTTCCTCCGGAAGCTCCTTACTTTCTCACGACTCCCTGGGCTCTCTGGACCCAGCCTTCCTCCTTGACTACGGGCCCCTCCCTCCTCGGAAAGGATACAATGCTCTTGAACTCCAGGTGTGGGAACTTTCTCTGCAGCTGGGCAGCTCTTCGCAGGGAGCTGGTTCCCACCACACTGCTCCGAGGGTTTAAAATGAGATTTAACCTGAGATTTCCTCCTCTTCCTCCCAGCCCTCCACGATCTGTGCATGTCCCACCAGGATGCCTATCCAGGCCCCACTTACCTCTTCTCTGGCAAGGTTTCTAGGGTTTTCCCAACAAATTTTGGGTGAAAGACAACAGCATCATAGGGGTTCTCCCGCCTGGAGACAGAGGGAAAGTCAAAGAATGAGGACGAGATCTCCGTGCAGGTCACTCCCAGGCTCTCTCCATAACCGACTAACTGGTATGTTCTCAATTTCCTGCGATGCCTGACAGTCCTCGGTCCTAGAGGCAGAGGGCAGAGTCCCAAAGGGAAAATCAGAGGTTAACACGATGCCACCCGCCTCCCCGTGCCCGACTTGCACAGTTCTTACTTGCAGATGGCCCCAATGGTAAAGCCAGGAGGAAGCACGGTGGGCAGGTCCTTCAGGGAGTGAACGACCAGGTCCACTCTAGAAGGATGGAAGAGGAAGGCAAGGAGAAGGGATCCCAGCAGCAGGCTCCCACCCCTCCTCCACCTATGCCGTCCTCTACTTCAGTGGTGTGCTTATTAGAGCAGATTAGGAAGCGAGCCTGCCCAAGGCCTCAGGACCCTGAGCCCTGCACCCTCCCTTCTGTCCCCCTTCCCTAGCCACTCCTGCCTTCCAGGCAGCCAGATGGCTCAAAACCAGGACACTCCCCTTTCCTGAGGTCTGAGAAGCCCACTTATGAGCCGCCCTCTAGCCTATCCAAAGGTTGAAGCCCCAGAGTCTAGCTGATATCCAGGTCTGATGTGCACAGGGGTCCTAGCAAAAGCCTGAGTAAGAACTGTCTTTCACTTACTCATTCTTCTCCAGCGCATGTTCCAGCTCCTTGGTAAACAGGCTCTTCTCTCCAATCTGCCAGTCAAGAAAGAGCCTCAGAGGGGCACCTGGGGTGGCTCAGTCGGTTAACTGGTTAAGCGGCTGCTTTTAGCTCAGGTCATGATCCCAGGGTCCTGGGATGGAGCCCCATGTTGGGCTCCCTGCTCAGGGAGGGAGTCTGTTTCTCCCTCTTCCTCTGCCCTTCCCTTGTGCACGCTCACACACTCTCTCTCTCTAATAAATAAAATCTTTAAAATAATAATTAAAAAATAAAAATAAACAAGTAAAGAAAGAAAAAAGAAAGAGCCCCAGAGAGAATCTCGGGGGGGCGGGGAAGGAAAGAGGAGGTAGGGAAAAGGACATGTTACCTTAGAGAGCGCAGTATCAAGAATCTTGTCTCCTGTGGTGGACATCGCAACTGGGGAGAGAGCGGATCAGGAGCTCATTGATCAGCATTTCCTGAGCCCCTCCTGAGCCCAGCCCTGTGGATACAGAGGCACATACACCCCAATCCCTGCCCTCCAGGAATGTAATGAACTAGCAGGAAGACTAGACACCTCAATAAAAAAAACCCAAAGCAGAAGGTGATAAACACCAGGCTGGCCCGGTGAGTCAGAGCTGGAAGTGTTCAGAGGAGGAAATGGCCCTCCAAACTGGGCTTAGTCAAGAATTCTTGGAGGCGGGGCACCTGCGTGGCTCAGTGGGTTAAGTGTCTGCCTTCAGGTCGGGTCATGATCCCGGGGTCCTAGAACGGAGCATCAGGCTCCCTGCTCCGGGGCTTGCTTCTCCCTCTCCCTCTGCCTGCTGCTCCCCCCTGCTTGTGTTCTCTCTCCCTCTCTCTCTCTCTCTCTCTCTGTCAAATAAATAAATAAAATATTTAAAAAAATAATTCTCAGAGGCAATGGGATGAAGCTTTGAGCCTAGGGAAAGCCAGAAATGCTGGGTTTGCCCCTCCGGGGGCAGATGGGCTTCCTTCCCATTACCTTCCATTCCTGTCCAGAAAACTCACCGATTTCGAACTGCAGACCTGGGTAGAAGGCTTTCAGCATTGCCACCACACTGTCTGTCTGTATGCGAGCCAGCTGGGGGCAAACATTCCGGTTAGTCTTATCCTTCCCTGCCATGACCCCGGGCTCACACCCGCGCTGGGTAAGGGACATACTGAAGGAGCCGGAATTCAGAGAACGGTTTGAATGCCCACCTGGGAAGGCGAGGGGTCTGGTCTGGGAGCCCTCTGGACCCCAACAGCTTGCGCAGACCCTCCCTCCACAGAATGCAATATGCCACTCTTCATGGGATTTAACACCCAGTCACCCCATTTATCTTCCATTTCTGAGGTCCTGGGAACCAACCCGCTGGGCCCCCTGGCTTGTGATACCGTGAGCACAGAACTCTTCCCACAAACTTCGTCCGCCCGGTCACTGTACTCACTTGGCTCTTTCGGGTACCCACACGAATCACTCTCATCTTTGGGCGGTTTTCTTCCTGCGGAAAAAAATCCCCAAGTCACAGTCCCCTCTGTCCCTCATGTTCCTCAACACCTTGTCCGAGAGCCAGAATCACGGGCCTGGAAGCAAAGAACCTCAGCCCCTGGCCTGTGGCCTGCTGAGCCTTGGTGTGGGGAAATACTCCGAAACTGGTCCCTTTACCTTCCTCAATACCTGCCCCCTCCTCACGGATCCAGAGAACCAGAGACCTGAGGGAAGCGCCAGCAGGACCTGAGGTTGCTGTTGCTTTGAAAACCCGACACTGAGCCCCGAGGCCCATCGCGGCTAAGCCTGTGGGAGTGCTGCACACAGCCAGGTGCGTAAAGAGATAAGGCCCATCGGCCCGGCCACAGGGAGGGTGGGCCCCGCAGCAGGCAGGGGCAGGGCAGCTGGGGCCGCGAGAGGACGGGCGCTGAGTCACGGACGACAAGTTCAGTAGCCACAGCACAGCAGGCCCGGGTGTGTTGCCACCTTGATGCGAATGGCTACCCCACAGCTGCCACACCATGGCTCCCCTAATCCGGCTGGAATGCGTACAGAAAGGATTGGGGTCAACAGATCTTCCGGGGAGTCCCGCTCAGCCTCTTGCAGGCTGACCTTGAGCATATCACCTCATCAGTATCTGTTTATCTAAAAATGAAGACATTTGGACCCCAGTATTTTCTGCCTCAGATGTTCTACGAGACTTAAAAGACTAAGCTGCCTAACGTCCATTCTGCTCGAGTGCTGCCTCTGGTCTCAACCAACCGGAATATTGGAAGGTTGTTGACCAAGCTGGAACTCACACCTCTTCTTCCTGCCAAGGCGCCTTTGACAAAGGTGTTCAGTGCCACCCAGGTGGAACTGTGTGCCTCAATGTGAGGTCCCATCACTTTCTAGATCAGAGAGTAGCCACTGTACATAATGTCAGCTTTCCCTATTCTGAGATCTTCATCCCATGGAGTTGCTTTGCAGGCAAGCCTCTGGGTCCTGTGTTGTTGGAGGATATGACAGCTCGCTGCTCCTGGACCCTAGTCGACCACACTGCTATCAGTTCTCTCATAAATAAACCCTAGGGACCCCGAGCAGATCAGGCTAGGCCTGAAATGCTAAACATGGCCCTTAAAATTCTGGGCCACTGGGAGCCCACAGAAAGTAATCTAAGGTCCCAGAAACAGCTAGGTTGAAATAATCCCTTAATTGCATCGATTCTGCATGGCATATTGTATCCCATTAAAAAAATATTTACCAAACATATACATGCTGGAACTATTAGGGCAGGTATCCCCGGGACCATGTTACAGAAGCAACTGAGAAGTGAAATGACTCACCCAGAGTCACACAGCTAACAATGAGAAAAGAGCTGGAGCCAGAACACAGATTTTCCTACTCCCAGTCCAGTGCTCAAGAATGTCTAATGGCAAAAAATCCCTCTCCTCCCCAGCAGGCTGCACGTCGAGAGATAAGCAGCTGCCCCATCTCTTCCTTATCTCAGACTGGCAGTGGCGTCCACCGGCTTTAGCTCGCATCTATGCAAGCTCAGAGGTCGGGCGGCGAGTTGAGAGAAGACTCAAGAGTGGCGCCCCACCCACCATAGTAACCCCAAGGTGTGTCTCAGGTGGGGGGGGGACCTTGAGAGTAGACTGGGGCTTGGTGACCGCTAATAGGGAAAAAGGGGAGAAGGCGCACTTCCAAGATGTTTGTGTGCAGTTGGGGGACTTGTGGGTACGCTCCCCTCTCAGAATCCAAACTGGGACATATTCCCAAAGTGGCAGAATTCCGCCTCGGCCCTGTCTCGTGTGAAAGGGTCCCGGGAATAGCACCTCGTGGGGTGGAGATGAACTTTCCTGGGCTGGGTCATTAAATCTAGGGCCGCGGATGCCAGGCACAGCCGAACCCCACCCAGAAGTCCGCACGGAAGGGGGCTTCGTTCCAGACAGTCCCTCCACTCTTAACCCCGCCCCCATCGCTCACCCAGCTCCCTTGTCCTTCCTAAGGGCAACCCACCCACTGGCCCATTAAGAACTGTTTCGACCAAAAAAAAAAAAAAAAAAATGACGGATAGTCGCTCCGACCAATAGACGACGGAGGGTGGCAACCTGGAGCCAATCGTTGCGCCGCCAGTCCGGAACGCCAAAGTTGCGAGAGTCCCCGGCTCAGTACTCACCGCTGTTGCGGCCCCGCTGCCGTTGCCAGACATGGCTGTGCTCGGGAGGTAGGTCCGGGGGGTGGCCGCCGAGGTTCCCTGGGCACCGGCGGAGCCGGAGGGCCCGGCCAGCGGGCAGCGGGTGCACGCGGGTCCGAGCTCCTCCTGCAGCCTCAGACTCAGGGCTCGGCGTCACTTCCGGCACCCGCCCTCAGCCGGGAGGACCACCCTCGGGGCGGGAATTAGAACGCTTGAGACAGAGACGACCTTACCTCTCTTTTACCGCCCCTGCTCCGCCAGGCTGGTGGGGACGGTGGCTTCCCCTCCACCCCAGTCTTCCTGGCTTGAGACCCGGGCCTTACTGGCTTTTACATACACCTCGTTTTGAATCAAGAATACTGATGGTCAGTGACTAAGACTTGCTCCCCAGATTCACCCACAGAGCAAACTGTGCAGTCCCTAGACCACCACCGGAAGGGATAGTCAAGCCAAAGTGAGCCCAGGCCGAGAGGAAGAGCACTAACCCTAAAATGCTGCGTTGGAAGTAAAGGGTCCTTGAGCCATGTCCACGCCCTGTTGGCTGGATTAGACCCCTCCAAATTAAGATGCTCCAGAAAGTTGCCCATCCAAATTCTGCAGCTTTATCTCCTAGCTTTGGCACAAGCAATTAGTGCTCCCCTGGTTCCGTTAAAACTTAGCTGTGCTACAACTCCGAAGGAGGCAACATTCCTATTTTTTAATTGAGGAAACTGGTTCAGAGATCAAAGGTCATGCCTAAAGACAACTGAAGCGGGAGTGCCAACACCTTATTAATGTTAGCGGGAACAAGCATGTCGGGAAAAGTGCTTTATCCACCAACAATTTTAATGACCATGTACCGAGCACTCGCGTGCTAACCGCTATCAAAAGAATTGGACGCCCATTTGCTCCTTCGGCCTTTGTAACAGCTGTACAAGGAAGGAGTTCTCCTTCCTGACACACAGGTGAAGGAACTGAGGCTCAGAGGAGGTAAGAGATGCCCTAAATCAAACTAGGATTCAAACTTGGGTCAGCTGGACCCAAAGTCCATGATAAATATAGTGTACTCTACCCCTCCTAAATACTACCTAAAACACAATGTCCAAGCTACTTTCTTGGGCTAAGCAACCTCACAGAAGTAATTTTCTTTTTAAAAATTTTTTTAAGTAGGCTCCATGCTGGGCTTGGAGCACAATCAGGGGCTTGAACTCACAATGCTGAAATCAAGGTCTGACCCAAAACCAAGAGTCGGATGCTTAACCAACTGAGCCACTCTGGTGCCCTAGAGCAATTTTCTGACAGTCAGAGTAACTCAAATTATAGGCAGAACTTCAGGGGGCAACTTTGAAGGGGATGGAAAAAAATGTTTTAGTAAAGGCCTCTTTATCCTGCTTACCAACTGGTACTAAACCGAGCAAGACACCAACCTACCACTGTGAAACCTGGCCTAAACCCCAAGATCCCCACCAGAGTCTGCCTCCTGCTTGAATATGTTGTTGACACGAGAGCCACAGAGACCAGCAAGATTGCAGAGCAGTTTTGGGGACCTTGGTCCAGGCTGCTCTTGGAGCAGAAGGGTAGTAGGCCTTTTGCAGAGGTTCCTAAATGGAAGTCTACTAGGTGCCACAGGCCCCACCCATTACTGGAATGAGGTCTTGTCAACACGGTCTTCAAGGAATTGTGCAGGAAAGGAAGTGGAGTTCTTCCAGAGCAGAGGAGAAGTACATTTTGCACAGCTACGAATCACCATGAAATCCCCAGAATAAACCCTTCAACCCCCAAACTCTTATATTCTTTTATTTATGACTCTGGGAGCAAGGACCCAAGCACAGCCTGGTGCTCTTGGATAGAGAATAAAGCAGCTATTGTTCATACTCAGAGGTTGCTGAGGTGCCCCCCCCCCCCCGCTGGTCTGGAATGATCCACACTGCTCAAAAAGTCAACAGGAGGAATGGCGGGCTGGCCAAAGGAAGGAAGGAGAAAAAGAAAGTCCCCTTTACTCCTGAGGGCTATGGCGTCGGACCAGGGTGGAGTCCGGGGCATATGCGCCTGACTCCTGTGCAACAGCCCCGCCTCTGTCCCCCGAGTCTCCACTGCTGTACCTCCACTCTCACACCCCGCCCCCCCGAGATGCTTAAGTGCCCCTCCTGGAGTGCATGAGCAGGTCCCGCTGCAGCCCAGCCTCCAGGCTTGCAGTCAGCCGGGCTGCGGGAGGGTCAGTCAGCAGAGTTAGTTTGTTAAAAACACCTCGGCCAAAGTAGTCCGCGATCACAGAGAAGCTATCGTTGGAGCACTTGAGCTGTGGGGAAAGAGGAGAGAAGAATCAGAACCGCAGGTGTCCCAGTCCTCATCGAGGAGGAGAGATGGAAACCGGCCGATGCCCCCGCGGGGCTCGGCGAGTGGGGCAGCTATCCACGCACGCCCACCTGGTGCTGGAACTGATCGTGCAGATCGTGTTTCTGTTCCTGGGCCCGGATCATATCCATGACCTTCCGGTTTTCCGGGAGGCAGGTGGGACAGTCGGCATCACTTTCCGAGTAACTCTCAAAGCAGTGTTGGTGGAAGGAGTGGCCGCAGAGAAAGTGGACAGAGGGCAGCTCCAAGGCACTGTTACAGATGCTGCACTTGGTCTTCTGGAAGATCTTCGGACTGCAGGCAAGGGAGACCAGCAGGAGTGGCAAAGAGTGACGGCAGGGCCGAGAGCCAGGTGCACAGAGAGGGAGACAGAGGAAGGGACTGTAAGGCCCTGCCCATGTCTCCAACAGGGAGTCAAATGAGGACACCCGCCTTGGGCCTGCAGTGAGTCTTAGCACGCTCCCCGCAAGGCCAACTAACGCTTTCGGTTTTCACAACGACCACTCAATTGTCCTTCGTATCTTTTTTTTTTTAAACTGGAAGCACAGCTGACGTAGGTCATGTTAGTTTCAGGTGTACAACGCCGTGACGTTCTGCCCACCACGACGGCAGCTACCGTCCATTAGCACTCAGCGCTGTTACCACACCACTGGCCCAGCTCCCTACGCTGTACCTTTCATCCCCGAGACTTAGTCATTCCATAACTGGGCGCTTGTACTGGTCTTTCAGGTCTTTACTCAGATGCGACCCTTCCAGTGATGCCTTTCCACCTCCTACATGAGAACGTACACACGCTCTGCACCCTACTCCCCTTTCTGAACTCATTTCCTCCTTAGAACCTGTCACCGTCTAACATAATATTTTGCTTATTCAGTGTCTGTTTCTATCTCTACTTTGGAAGCTCCATACAGCAGGAGTTTTTGTCTGTGTTGTTAAAAACAGCACTTGAGACATAAAAGGGGCTCAGTAAATATTTGTGGGATGAAGAAAGTCTTCTTCTCTAATAAATATTTTATAATGTTAAGAGCAGATTAAAACTTAAAAGTAGATTAATATAGTACAAACACTTCTAAATTAACCAGTTTCTGTTTCTTCTAAAGCAAAGCTTTTTTTACTTCTGATGGTTTCCAACCACAACTTAGATGTGTGTTTAGAAAAGTAAAACACAGGGGCGCCTGGGTGGCTCAGTGTGTTGAACCTCTGCATTAAGCTCAGGTCATGACCTCAGGGTCCTGGGATCGAGCCCTGTGTCTGGCTCTCTGCTCGGCAGGGGGCCTGCTTCCCCCCCCCCCCAGTTATGATAAAATCTTTAATAAGTAAAAAAAATAAAAGTAAAACACAGACTCCTATAGAAAGAAAAGTATCTGCTGCAAGATAACATTCTCCAAAGCCCAATAAATAATGATCTATGGAATAAGCCATACTTTGGAATTCCTCCATTAAGACAGATCTTTAAGAATGAAACGTTTGAACATGCTCCATCTAACCCTCTACGAGAAGTATTTAGGGACACTCGGTGAAGAATGAGGTCATCCCCTGGGCCTCTGCATGTATCCAGCAGCCAAGTACCTCGCCTTGAGCTCCTGGATCTCCTGGCGGATGCGGGTGGTCTCCTCTCGGTACCGCCGCACCCGGAGCTCATCCTGTGCGATCTGCTGGCTTTGTTTCTGCAGTTTTTGGACCAGGTAATCCCGGATGACAGACAGGGTGGCTGTGGAGTTGTGGGCCAGCGTCTGCACCACTGAGATTGCGTCCGGAAGGAAAGGAGACAATGAAGCACGCGGCCCCCTCTGGATGGCATGGAAGAGCCCCTGCCCAGAGCAGTGGACAGCACCCCTCTACCCCCCACCCCCCGCGTCCTCTCAAGTACCTAGTAGTGGCGGCATGAGGTTCTTGTTCTCAATGTGCTTGAGCACAGCTGCCACATACTCCTTGCAGTCCTCCTCCTTCCGGGCGAAGTAGCTGAGCGCCTGCTCCCACAGGGAGGGCTCCTGCTCCCCGTGGCGCTCGCACACGGCCACCACCTGCCGGTACTGCTCGTGCTGCATGTGGTAGTGCATGATCTGCTGGAACCTGGGGCCGGGGCAGGGCGCACTCAGCGGCCGGCCCTGGAAACCCGGATCCTTCCCCCTTCCCGGAACTTGCCCCACATCTTACAGCTTTCCCTGCTCGTAGAGGTAAAGGACCCCATCCTGGAAGTCGTGCATCTGGCAGAGGACCAGGGCCTTGTCAAAGACGTCGCAAAAGCGGCCACTCTTCAGCAGGGAGATGGCCTCTGCGTGAAGCTTCTCTTTGACCTAGGGAAGGAGGAGCGAGCTGCTGGCCAGAGGGCAGAATCACAGGGTCTCCGGGACAAGGCCAGTCAACCACCTCTTCAACTGCCTCTTCACGGGGGACCACTGAGCCCCCGGCGGGGAGGTGCTCTTGGCCTGAAGAAGGTGGAAAAAGGCCACCACAGAAGGTGGAAGAACAGCACCTCTGCCAGCTTTGCCAGGCCTCACCTGGGGATCCTTCTCGTGGGCCCAGTTCTGCAGTCGCAGCTCCAGGAGCGTGTCGTAGATGCCCTGCGGTGAGTCGGGTTGGACCTCACTCATGTGTTCCAGGAAAGCTTTCAACTCTCGAGGGTTGTTGGCAAAGATGGGGATGAACTCCTCTGAGTTGGCCTGGGATGGGGAGGGGCGGGGAGGAGGGAGTGAATGGGCGTGGCCCCCTTGAGGTCCCCCCGAGGTGATCCCTGCTGTCCAAAAGCCATTCTCCCTGAGGTCTCACCCTGCACCCTAGAGCCTCCCGGTCGCCTCGGCCTTCAAGGCTAGGCTGATAGTCCGTACAGAGCCCCTTCAGCAACTGGGTCGTCTGCTCGGGTATATGGTGCATGAGGATCTTGCCGTAGCGTTTCATGTTGCTCTCGGCCTGCTCGAAAGGCAGCTTGCCGATATACCGGAGGGCTTCCTGATAATTCTGGGGAGAGGTAAAGGGCAGAGGAAGCATATGCTCCTGCTACACCCACCAGGAAGCACTCTCATCATTCCGAGAATGTCCTAGCCAAAAAACCGGTCTCTGTCTCACTTACCTTGATGTCCTCTAGCTGGATCTTTAAGTACCACTCATGATGGGCATGGTTCTCAGCTAAGTAGAGGGCGTGGGAGTAGTAGCCAGCCTGCCGGAGGACCTTGATGGCTGTCTCCACATCGAAGTGGACTTCACTCTCACTCTTTGTCTGCCAAGGAGACATGAAACAAAATCATTCACAGAAATGGGGTTGGGGAAGGGAAAGGAAACATGCATCTGATTCTAAGACCAGATTCTTCTTTCTTTTTTTCTTTTTTTTTTTTTTTTTAAAAAGTAAGCTCTAGACCTAATGTGGGGCTTGAACTCAAGACCCAGAGATCAAGAGTCACATGCTGTACTGACTGAGCTAGGCAGGTGCTCCCAGATTCTTCAGATAACAAAGTCAAGGCCAGGACGGTGGGAGACTAATAATAATAATAATAAAAAAGTCCACCGTTTTAGAACATTATGTCCTCTTGCTTGTCAGAAAGTCCCTAAGAGCCAGAGTCTTCCTCTGCCCCTACTATTTCAGGGACACCTCTGGGGACCCAGAGGCCTCCCAATGTTAATCCCTTGAGTTTAGATACTGCAGGAAGTTCAAGCATCATAAAACAAGAGGGGAACTGGGAGAGCTAGCAGGAAAGGCTGTTCCTCTTCCCAGTTTATAGACCAGAGGGTCCTAGTCCCCACATAAGGTCAGCTCCCTCCTCTCCCTGCATCTGCGGAGGGGCAAGCCCTGGTGGGGCCACCTCAAGCTCTGTGGGACCCTTAGAGAATCTCCCATTAACACCCCCTGCACCTTGATGAACTCCTCTAGCTTCGAGCTGTCCTTGAGCTTGGTATAGCAGTTGAGCAGCAGGGTAGTGTGGTCGGCATTGGCCAGGGACTGCCGGTGCAGGGTCTGCAGGTAGGCGGTCAGGTTGTGGATGCGCTGGGCATCCAGAAACTTGCGGATCACATAGGACGGCTCCAACTTTCCAATGGTTCTGGAGACACACGTACATCATACAATATCTGGATCGGTGTACTTTTCATGTGCATAGGAATCACTTGCAAGTCTTCTTAAAATGTAAATTCTGCTTCGAGAGGTCTAGGGTGAGCCCTGAGTCTGCATTTCTAACAAAGACTCAGATGATATCAGTGCTACTGGATCATGGAGCATGTGAGAAAGCAAGGCTCCAGAACACCAATTCTTACTTTGGCTGAAAACAGGAATTCTAGAAAGATAGGGAAAGGAGCTAGACAGGGTCCCACAACCCCTTATTAAGGCAGAAAATTCCAAGAATCAGTACCAAGGGCAGAAACTGTGGAGGCCCAAGAGATGAATATTCTCTTAAAAAAATAAGACCAAGGGGCGCCTGGGTGGCTCAGTGGGTTAAAGCCTCTGCCTTCAGTCAGGTCGTGATCTCAGGGTCCTGGGATTAAGCCCCGTGTCGGACTCTGCTCAGCGGCGAGCCTGCTTCTCCCTCTCTCTCTGCCTGCCTCTCTGCCTACTTGTGATCTCTCTCCTCTCTGTCAAATAAATAAATAAATAAAATCTTTTAAAAAATAAAAAAATTTAAAAAAGTAAAAGACCAAAACAAAATTTTTTTTTAACCAGGCTGTATGCCCAGCATGGGGCTTGAACTCATGACCCTGAGATCAAGAACTGAATGCTCTACCAACTGAGCCAGTTGGCCACCCCCAAAATGAATATTAACAAAGGCCAGGCTGAAGTTTAAAAAAAGAGGGACTCATCGGCTCAGCTGTATTTTGGTCATGTAATATTTAACTCTTTGCAATTAAGTGTACTGTCTTCTCACTCAGGCCATCACAACTTTCTGCATCTTTCTGCAGAAAGAAGGGGTGCCTCCTGGTGAGTCTGCTCCCCTCACCGAAGCCCAGGTGTCAGCCTATCTGGCTGCATGCAGAGCTACAGCCTAAAGCGCCCCAAGACTGACCGAATATACTGCTGAACAGCCCCATCATGGTTGCCCTTGCTGTAGAGATGGTCCCCATACTGCATGAAGATCTGGGCCAAGCCATCACTGTCCAGGTGCTGGCTCTTGGCCAGGTTAATGGCCATCTCAAATAGGTTCTTCTTAAACAGCATCTGGAAGGGAAGAGATTAAAAAATTGGTAGAGCCATCCAGAGAAGACACCTTCCCAGAATGCACCTACAATACACAAGCCAGACAGTCCTGGACTTCTGGTCGGCCTCGATCCCAGACAGGGCAAGACTTCTCAGATAACCCCCAAGACCAACAATGCCTTACCACGCAAGTCTCTCAGCAGACAAGAGTGGACCCTGAGAGCAACTCAGGCTCATAGCCATATTCTTCCTCTAAGACCTCATCTCAGTCTGTTTACCTTGTAATTCTGCCCTAAGGGATCTGGGTAAGGCTGTACTCCAAAGGGAGGGAAACATACTGGCCAAGGTGACTTGGGGGAGCCTGTTCCTACAGCTGTGTCTGGGTGCCTGTGGCCAGCTCTGGGAACCTGGTGGCCTTGCCTCCAGTTTGGTCTGTGTGTCCTTCTCCTGCAGTGCGTGGACCCGCCCATCCCGCGTCAGCACGTACAGGGAGCCCCACTCAGCAAGTACATCCACTACATCCTCAAAGACGGCGCTATAAGCTATGAACTTGTTGCACAGGTCATAGATGTTGAGAATCTGCTTGTCGGAGCTCTGGGAGTCCCTACTGGTAAACTCCGACCTGTGTAGAAAAGAAAAAGCACCAGATATTTGTACTGCCTGTCTCAGCAACCCCTTACATCACAACTTTGGTCCTGCCCATTTCACCCCCAACAAACCACCCTTCGGCCCCTCTAGCAGTGGATCCCTTAAGCGCAGCATTGCACTGGCAGCTGCAGGAAGAGGTCTTACCCTTCAGGAGCCTATGATTAACATAAGCAATATATTAAAGAATTAAGAATGTCCAAACACTCATTCGTTTAACATAATTAGCACCTGGTAAATATGAGATGCTGCGCTTAGTGCTGAGTTAAAACAAACTAACATTGACAGGGATCACTTCCCTCACGCAGAAGACCCTGCCGCTCCTTTCAGGTGGCTCAGAATAAAAATACTGTGTCCTGCACTCCCAGCCTTTTCCAACTTCTCTACTATGCGTTTCCTTGTTCCTCCTCCCAAATTTTTTTGACAGAAGAGTGAAAAAAAAAAGGGGCGCTGGGGTGGCTCAGTGGGTTAAAGCCTCTGCCTTCGGATCAGGTCATGATCTCAGAGTCCTGGGATCAAGTCATCGGGCTCTCTGCTCAGCAGGGAGCCTGCTTCCCCCCCCTCTCTCTCTGCCTGCCTCTCTGCCTACTTGTGATCTCTGTGTCAAATAAATAAATAAAATCTTTAAAAAAAATTAATAAAAACAAAAAGCAATCCCAAATTCTCTGGAGCATTCTAGTGCACCAGAGCTACTTAGAGAACATCTGTAGCAAAAATACGTCTTTCGGGGGGCGCCTGGGTGGCTCAGTCATTAAGCGTCTGCCTTTGACTCAGGTCATGATCCCAGGGTCCTGGGATCAAGCCCTGCTTTGGGCTCCCTGCTCGGCAGGAAGCCTGCTTCACCCTTTCTCGCTCCCCCTGCTTGTATTCCCTCTCTCGCTGTGTTTCTCTCTGTCAAATAAATAAAAATGTTTTAAAAAAAATGCGGGGTGCCTGGGTGGCTCAGTTGGTTAGGCAACTGCCTTCGGCTCAGGTCATGATCCCGGAGTCCTGGGATCAAGTCCCATATCGGGCTCCCAGCTCCACGGGGAGTCTGCTTCTCCCTCTGACCTTCTCCCCTCCCATGCTCTCTCTTACTGTCTCTATCTCAAATACATAAATAAAATCTTTAAAAAAAAATAAGTCTTTCAGTAAAAACATTACAACTGAATCTAGTTATGAGCATAATCTACATAAAACCAAAGTAGGAGATTGACAGGATCCAGGTATTAGGATTTTAAAATCATGTGAATTCTGGGGAACAAGGACAGCCCTACACCCTTTTCCTTCTCCCTGGAGTCCTTACTTGGGAGAAACCTTCCGGTCACGGGAGACAATGACAAGGTAACCTCTAAACCAGTGAGCGATGAGTTTATGGCCCTCAAAGGCAAAGCAGGGCCCACGTTCATCAGGCTGGTACAAATAGACACATTCATCTCCGGCCACTATGAACTGCAGGTCCTGTGAAGGGTCACTTAGAGCTGAGCAGCGCAGGCCACAACCATGGGTGTCCAATTCCACACGCGGGTAGTCCTTTCCAGAAACTATATAGGACTGTGAGAAGAAAGGGGTTAACAGGCTCCCTTTCAGGAGCGGGCATCTAAGCCTTCCCAAAGGTATTCCCAACTTCGCACTGGCTCTCTAACAGCACCCTAAGACTTTCTCTGGCTGCTTGCTTTGTTCATTAACCATCACCCATCTGTTAAATATATAAGCTGGGGGTGGAGAACAGTGCCTGGAGCAGTGCCTGGATGGCTCAGTCAGTTGAGCATCTGCCTTCGGCTCAGGCCATGATCCCAGGGTCCTGGGATTGAGCCCCATGTTGTACTCCCTGCCCTGTGGGATGTCTGCTTCTCCCTCTCCCTCTGCTCTTTCCACCCCACTCATGCTCCATGCATATGTGTGCTCTAATTAAAGTTTTGTTTAACAATAACAAAATATACATATACGTACATACACGTGTATATATGTATGTATCTCATATATATATATGTCTTCCTCTGTGTGTACCATCACTACCTACTAATGGAATCCTGCCATCATAAGAAATACGATAATCTTGAACTGTTTTACCAAAAGACTATTCCTGAGAGTAGGCGGTTACAAATGAGAAGAGCACCAGGAACCAGCAAAGTAAAGCAACTTGTCCGATATCACTTAACAAGTTAGGAAGAAAATTCAGGTCTTTAACTACAAGCTCTAGTTCTTTTCCTAATTCTAACTCTTCCTCATCTCTTAAATGAAGAAATAAAATGTTAGGGCAAATGATTCAAAGCTACATGATGAAAAACTTAAGAATCCGACCTCTCTTGTCAGTTCCTTACTCTAGGCCCCTGAGCAATGGAGAACGCTTTTCTGCCCGCCCCTAACTCATACCTGAACATTCTCAGTTGTCACAACAAACAAATGAGTGGTTTTTCCCGCTTGGCGAAAGGCCAGCCCAGTTACAGGATAGTTGCCCTTGTGCAGAATCTGGGTCTTGCTATGCCGATCCCGGGTGATGTCACCTTTGTTCAACGTAACACTGCCATCTGTGAAACCTGTAGGAGAGCAGGAAACAGCACTTCACCGAGGCTGAGAAGATCAGGAAGCACAGAAGGGGAAAAAGACCATTTGAGGCACTTGCTGTAAGTGACAAACTTTCTCCTCATACTCAACTTTTCCAATGGTTACCATAAAAATCAGTACGCATGGACTCTTTCAAAGAACAAAACTGAATGCTTTCCCACTCCAAACTTTAATATCTCAAAGGCCTGAGTCCAGGACAAAGTGATCTCATTAAAACAGCGAAAACAAGCTACAGAAGCAACTCTGAAGAAAACTGATAAAGAATCACAGAGTGTTAGCTTTGCCTTCTGCTTACCGATGGCCATAAAGTTGAGATTTTCATGGACAGTCAAACATGACACAACAGTTGGCTCTGTTCCTGGGATGGCAGGAAAGATTCGGGTGCAGAGTGGATTGCCACCATCTCTCTTCTCCAGGTTCCAGATCTTTACCTGTCAACAGACCTCAGATGTGTGAATGCTAGTCCCCTCCAACCACCGTTCCTAGTCTTCTGGTCCTTTCCCACCTCCTTTCTAGGGCTCACCAGGGGGTTGATGCCTTCTTCATCTTCACCAACAGATGCCAAAATATTGTGCTGCTTCAGTTGGTACAGGTGTGTCACCCGAAGTTTGTAGGCTTGGAAGCCTGTCAGCTGTAGGGAGCGAGGCAAGAACCAGATTTGGCCTTCCATATGTGCAGAATGGTTAAGGAGCCTCCTTTCCAAGGAGAGATACTTATATTTAGACCAGAACCCAGATAACTACTAACACACATCCAGCTCTTTAAAATTTTCGAAGATTTTCCCACATACCGTCTCCAGCAAGTCCCTATCTTTAAAAGAGTGAAAAAGAAGGCCAGAGTTTAGTAGCAACACTATGAAGAACAAAGCAACTCTCGGTTTTATTTATCTCCTTGCCCACAATTTGGGCAGGGGAGATAATGACATCTTACACATTCATCTTCCCTCAAGCCACAGAAGGAGCACTCGGCACCATCTAAAGGAAAGTGGCACACAACACGAACCCCTATGCCCGACAGATTCCATCCCAGCTGGATCTCTTCAGGGATCCGGGAAGGGAACAGAGCTCCAGAGGAAGGATATCTCCAAAGACTAGGCTCCCTCGGCCCGAGTCGCAGACAGTGATGCCGGGAGGGAGGCAGAGGAACTTGGAAGCAGCGGGTCCTGAGGCAGGTGCAGCCGCGGGAGCAGCCCCATCATTCCCTAGAGGCTCCTTCACCAGCTCCTTGTCGAAGAAAACGAAGCGCCTCCACTGCAGGTAGGCCGCCATTTTGGACCAAGGTCCCCGCCTCTGGGGAAGAGATCATGTGAGAGGAGCGCACGGATCACATGACCGGACAGCTTCCTGGAGCCTGATTGCACATGCGCCCTCAAATCCGGATGCCGGCTTCCCCAGGGCGGTGGGCGGTGGGCGGTGGGCGGTGGGCGGTGGGCGGTGGGCGGTGGGCGGTGGGCGGTGGGCGGTGGGCGGTGGGCGGTGGGCGGTGGGCGGTGGGCGGTGGCGGGGCCCGTGTGAGGTAGGATTTCTGGCTGGTCACTCGCTTGGCCGGTTACTAATTTGTTGGCTCTGTACATGCACTGGGTAAGATGGTTCTGAAATGCTAGACCCTTCACCTCTTTGAGCATCAGGTTCCTCCCTGATTAAATGCACAGGCGATGAGGGATCCAGATGAGGGCGCCTGCGTGGCTACCTCGGTTAAGCATCGGATTATTGATTTCCGCCCAGGTCTTGTTATCAGGGTCGTGGAATCGAGCCAGCCTGGGTCTGTGGGCTCAGCGCAGTCTGCTTGAGATTCTCTCCCTCTTCTTCTGCCCCTCACCCTGCACGCTCTCTTTCTCCCAAATAAAATCTTACCGGAAAAAAAAAAAAAGATGTGGAATGTCATGCGCCTTGTGAATTGTAACCCACTGTGCTTAAGTGCATTATGTCCCGAGCTCCCAGGGCTGTTTTGAGGCATAAATGAATGAAGGTATATGAAACTGGCTTTTCAGCTGTAGGAGCAGAGAAATAAAATTAGAAGTTTGCGTCTGCCACCAGATACAGATTGCGAACCACAGTCAGTGTCTTACGTTCATTTTTGTGTCCCTCTGTTAGTGTGTGGCATGAAGTAGAAACTTAAAATATGTTTCTTCACGAAGTTAGGGAATACTTATGGTGCAGGAACTCTAAAGAACGTGGGCTTTCTTTCCCTTTTTATAGTGGGAGGGTAGGGGACATAAGTCGAACACAGGGAAAATGTCTGGAAGGGTTAGCTCCTAGAGCCGAGTGATTTAACAAGTGGCAAGTGTCCAATATATTCCATGGCCACCCACCATTTCCATGTCTGGCTAAACCAACTGTTCCTGTGGAAAACTGTAGGTGTACAGTTTGGTGTCACAAAGAGCTATGTACGGGAGTGACAGTCATTTTGAGGTAATACGGACGTGTGAAAAAGTGACCATGTGGTTAGTATTTGTGGAGTTTGTTTTGCACCCCTCTCCCCCACAGCTTTTTATTTCTAGAATATTTTACTCTTTATTCCCACCAGCTGGAGTTCCCAGAGCGCGGGGGCTGTGCTTTGTTTACCAGGAACCAGGCCTAAGAGAGCTGGTAGATATTCCATGTTTGGTTGAAGAAATGAATGTGGATGATTTTCCCCTTACCCCCTCCTCTCCTCAATCTGGTTGACAGAAAAGGTAGTGCCCATTTGCTAAAGAGATAAGTGAGAGGAAGAAACTGTCTAGTTCCCATAGATTTTCTGACTTCCAGCTCAGATGTCTGTCCTGTCACAGTTTCAGGACCTGAACCCATGGGGAGAAGCACAAATGGGGAGTTGACCCTCTTTCATCTGCTGAGTATATTTTGTACTATTCCTTAAAGTTTTTGGATAGTGTATTCGTTTGTTAAGATTATGAATAATATACATTAAAAGAAGCGATGTGGGGAGTGCCTGGCTGGCTCAGTTGGTAGAGCATGTGACTCTCAATCTTGGGGTCATCAGTTCAAGCCTGATGTTGGACACAGAGCTTACATTAAAAAAAAAAAAAGCAGCAATGTGAGGATGTGAGGAGAGGGGGTGAAGGATGGGTGAAAGAGGTAAAAGGCATTATCTTTTTTTTAAAGATTTTATTTTTATTTAGAGAAAGAGAACATGCAAGCGGGAAACGTGCAGAGAAGGAGAGAGAGAATCCCAAGAAGATTCTGGGCTGAGTGCAAAGCCCCACATAGAGCTCCATCCCTTGAGATCGTGACCTGAGCCAAAATTAAGAAGCTGGGCACTCAACAGACTGAGCCACCCAAGTGCCTCAGGTAAAGGAATTAAAGGTATTTACACAATACCTAACACAGGGGTACCTGGGTGACTCAGTGGATTAAGCTTCTGCCTTCGGCTCAGGTCATGATCTCAGGGTCCTGGGATCGAGCCCCGCATCGGGCTCTCTGCTCAGTAGGGAGCCTGCTTCCCCTCTCTCTCTGCCTGCCTCTCTGCTTACTTGTGCTCTCTCTCTGTGTCAAATAAATAAATAAAATCTTTAAAAAATACGTAAGACAGGGATGTAATGTACAACATGGGGAATATAGTCAATAATATTGTAAAAATTTCGTATAGCAACAGATGGTTAACTAGACTTATATGATGACCATTTTGTAATGTATTTAAATATCAAATTGATAGGGTGTACACTTGAAACACAATGTTGTATATCAATCATTTTTCAATAAAATAAAGAAGTAACGTGAACGCAGAGATGTGAACAGAGTGGCATCTTTGTTCTTGACTTGGGTGCTCTCCCGACTGTCCAATGGCAAAGGCCCAGAGTCTTCCTATGATACCTGAACCAGGTAAGGCCTGTGTCCGTTTGGTCTTATTGATGAGGGTATGAAGGCAGAGATTTACGACCCACTGCACCTCTTCAGACTTACTGCCTTCCTTCCTTTCCTCTTTTTGACAAACATGTATTGAGTACTCACTATTCCTGCAATTGTACTAACTTCCCAGAATATAAATATGAACAAGACATGAATCTTGCCCTTTCGGGAGCTCAACCACTACCATGGGGGACAGAAACAGAAAGGCCTGACAGGAGCACCTGGGTGGTTCAGTTGGTTAAGCATCTGCCTTTGGCTCAGGTCGTGATCTCAGAGTCCTGGGATCGAGCCCTGAGTCAAGTTGGGTTCCCTGCTTGGCGGTGAGCCTGCTTCTCCCTCTCCCTCTGCCTGTGGCTCCCTCTGCTTGTGCTCTCTCATGCGCACACTCTCTCTCTGCCAAATAAATATTTTTTTTTTAAAGGACAGTAACCAGTCCTTAATTTTATATAACAAATTATACCTAACAGAGTGCTTTTCCTTTTTGTGGACTTTCCATAGCAACCATTTGCATAAGTATCATTATCTCTGGTGAGAAACTGAGTCTGCAAGAGGTTCAAGCGACTTTCCCTAGGCAAGCACATCAAAGTTCTTTGGGTCCCTAACCTTTAATTAGACGCTTTTCTCAAGCGTGAAGCTGGGCTGTACTTGTCACAAAAGAAACAGGAGGGGCACCTGGGTGGCTCAGTCATTGGGTGTCTGCCTTCGGCTCCGGTTGTGATCCTGGGGTCCTGAGATTGAGCCCGGTATCAGGCTCCCTGCTCGGGGGGGAGTCTGCTTTTCCCTTTCCCTCTGCTCCTGCTTGCATTCCCTCTCTCACTGTGTCTCTGTCAAATAAATAAAAAAAATTTTTTAAACAGAACATACTCCAGGATTTATCTTTTTGTTATATCTGTCTGAATCCAGGAACTTCAGTATAGTGAGGAAGATAAGCAGGCAAACTGCACAGAAAATGATGTACTAATTGTTACAGTTCTGCATACAGAGAATTTGAGTTCTGAAGGGACTGAAGATAAAGAAGCAGTTCAAGCCTTGAGCTTGAAATTAAAGAGATCACAATTCAGAATCAAGGATTGCCCAGCCATGGCCTCTTTTCCCCTTCAGCAAATAGCTGTCCATGATGTACAGAACAGGCATATCCACTGGAGCAAAACAGGAACACTTCTTGTTCTGGCTGCAAGCTTTTATTTTCTATCAGTTTGTTTTGTTTTTTCTCATCTGGCTCTCAGGGTAGAAATCATTTTCCCAACTACTGAAAGTTCTGGGGTTTTTTCCTCGTAGCCCCTCTAAAGGCTAGCAGAAGTTTCCACTTTAGCAATAGGAAGGTCAATCTAAAATAAACTCAGAAGGACACCTGGATGGCTCAGCTGGTTGGGCATCTGCCACCGGCTCAGGTCATGATCCCAGAGTCCTGGGATCGAGTCCCACATGGGGGTCTCTCTGCTCATTGAGGAGCCTGCTTCTCCCTCTACCTGCCACTCCCTCTGCTTGTGCTCTTTCTCTCTCCTTCTCTAACAAGTAAATAAATAAAATCTTAAAATATACTCAGAGGTCTCCCCATGCAGGAGAGCCCAGCTTCCATAGCTACACCAAAACAGGAGCAAGCAATTAGCTGATTTTTTTTTTTTTAAAGATTTTATTTATTTATTTATTTATCAGGAAAGAGAGAGTGAGAGAGCATGAGAAGGGAGAAGGTCAGAGTGAGAAGCGGACTCCCCGTGGAGCTGGGAGCCCGATGTGGGACTCGATCCCGGGACTCCGGGATCATGACCTGAGCTGAAGGCAGTCGCTCAACCAACTGCGCCACCCAGGGGCCCCCAATTAGCTGATTATTGATCATGAAAATCTCGCCCACAGAAGAGAAAAGAAATTCTCCTATGAACTTGGCAGAGCACTTAACCAAGGTTTTGACACTGCAGTAGTGCCCATTTTAAAATAGTATTTCTTAAAAACAAAAACAAGTAGTTAACTAATGTCTATTTGGTGCTTGGGCATCCCAAGCATTGTGCTAAGCATCTTACCCCCCTCTACATCAGCCGTCAGGCATGTACCAGCATGTCGCTTTTAATGTGGTAGAAACTGAGGCTCAGGAAAGCCAAACAACTTGCCTAGGAGTCACACAGGTAGGAAGTGGCGTTTACAGGCAAATCCAGGTCTGTCCAACTCTCAAGCCCCATATTCTGGGTGCTCTATTTACTATTTTTTTTAGAAGCCAATTCTATAAATTTGTTCATCATTCTGAGCGATTTTCTCTGCAGTCACGAAATCACAGAATTTAAGAAAACTAAGTCTTGCTTTCTCTCGACACATAATCATCCCTATCTCAATGTAAACTATGAAATGTTCCCAATCCTTTGCCTCCTCTTTCACCCCCCCATCCTATTCAAATTCATAATACCAGGACCCTGGTATTATGAAACACATAGGTATTCTTAACAGTGTCTAAAGATACAAGAACTGTCATTCACTGCTGTTGGGAGAGGATATGATAAATCTTTCTGGAAGGCAACTTGGCATAATGTATCAAATGCCTAAAGAGAAATTTAAGCCTGCATAACCACTTCTAGGAATTTAGCCTAAGTAGATTATAAGGAGTAGATCTGCATAATGATTTGTCAATAAAAATGTCTATTGCAATTTTATAACAGCAGGAAAAAAAGAAACAACCTAATTGTCAAATGGTAATCTTGGTAAATACATTATGGTTCTTCATGCTACAATTCTATAAAGATAGCCACTGAAAATTCTACAGAGAAAAAAATGATAGGAAAATGTTCTCAATAAATTAAATGAAAAAGTCCCAAAATATTATTTCCATTAAAATTTAAAGTGTGAGGCGCCTGGGTGGCTCAGTGGGTTAAAACCTATGCCTTCAGCTCAGGTCATGATCCCAGGGTCCTGGGAACGAACCCCGCATCGGGCTCCCTGCTTGGTGGGAAGCCTGCTTCTCCCTCTCCCACTCCCTGTATACGCTGGTTCAAGAGAATTTTTAAAAATTAGTTGTCACCCAGCAACCCCCATCTTAGGTTTACATGTAACAATGTTTCACATATATCCTATATATACTAGGTTATTTGCCCTCAGCACAAGATATACTTGCACGGGTTATAATGTATGCATATGCCTTCACTACTGTGTTCATTTCACTCTTCTGTCAGTTCCGCATATGTCCTGCAAGATGGCAACTTGTGGGTTTCTGCTCAGTGTGGGGGAAGGGATGTAGTCCTCAAATGTTATTAACAAGTTATTCTTTTTTTTTTTTTAAGATTTTATTTATTTGACAGAGAGAGACACAATGAGAGAGGGAACACAAGCAGGGGGAGTGGGAGAGGGAGAAGCAGGATTTCCGCTGAGCAGGAAGCCCAATGCTGGGCTCGATCTCAGGACTCTGGGATCATGACCTGAGCTGAAAGCAGATGCTTAACGACTGAGCCACCCATGCACCCCTTAACAAGTTATTCTAAATAAGAACTAGTGAATTCAGCTGCCTTGGTCAATCTAAATCAGGTGGTTTACCTTGAAATGTTCCCATTGTTTTATAACATGTTCTTGTGAAACTCTATTCTCCTCTCTGTTCAGAGAACAAAAGAGGTGATGCCCCAGAGCACTCACACCTGCTGCATCTCCCAAGGGGACAGATACCCCGGTCGAAAACTGTTGCTGCAGCAAACCTGTGCTCCCACCAAGGATATTCTGGGGATGGGAGCTCAAGAGCAGGGCACACTAACCTTTTTGCTTTCCCAATTGGCAACTATTCAACAGGTTTTTAATAAGTACATTGAAATCATAAACTTACTTGTGTCCCAACAGACTGTGACTTTTCCAAAAGCAAGGACATGGTCATCCCCATTTGTGGAATCCCACACCTGGTGCAGTGCTTATATATGACAGAGGCCCAATAAATGTTCAAAGTGCAAAATCTGTTTAAAATGGATGGAAAGAGGGCGTTTAGGTGGCTCAGTTGGTTAAGCGTCTACTTTCAGCTCAGGTCATGATCCCGGAGTCCCAATATCGAGTCCCACATCAGGCTCTGATTCTCCCTCTGCTTGTGCTCTCTGTCGCTCAAATAAATAAATAAATAAATAAATAAATAAATAAATAAATAAAAATCTTTATAAATAAATAAATATTTAAAAAAGAAAGAAATGGATGGACAGAATCTACCTTCCCAGATAGCTACCCAAAAGTAGTCAGTCATACAGAAACAAAAATCTTTCTTAGTGGGACTGAAATGACAACGTATATGTCCATCACTGTGGCTAACCAACCCCATGCCATGGAATGTTCTACAGCACTAAACATTAGGGTGAATCTTTACACACGGATATGGAAAATGCTCATGATCTTAGTTACCAAAAAAAATCTTAAAAAATCAAGTTGCAAACAATCTACATTTCATCATTTACAAACACGCAAAAGCTACATGTTTCGAGATACATATGTAAGTAAATGCACAGGAAGAGCCCTGGAAGGTTACACACCACACTGATAAAAGCAGATAGCTCCAGAGATGAGGATGAGGATGCTATCAAAGGGATTTATTCTTCCTTGTTTCTACCAAGGTCTTCATATGAAGACTGAACAATCCACAAATTGAAGAAAAATCGACTTCTCCCTGGTACTGCCAATTGGTTTATCTTGTAAGCATAGAAACCTGACTACTCTGTCCCCCTAAGCATCATGCAAAATGTAGGAAGAGAACAGGCAAGAGTTCCTTAAACAAGCCATGGCAATTATGGCCAGGACCTTCAACGGAGACTTCTGTGAAGGGAGCCCTGAAGTCGATTTCGGAAGAGGGAGGAAACGGGAGATCCACTTTCCACATTTAAGAAATGTGAGCTCATGTCGATAAGATGGGGGCAAGGGGGCGCTTCCCAAGGACTGTGCACACTTCCATGGGGCTGTAAAAAACAGAGAAGGGAGGCAGGAGCGCCAAATATCTGTCCGAGGTACTTTAATTTGGGCAGAAGCCGGAAAAGAGAAGGGAAGACACACAAGATTTAATGGAAGGAAGACGTGAGGTGGTGCATTTACGCTCAATTACAGCCTCACAAATAAAAACATCTTTTGTGTACAGCGCTTTGCATTTTGGAATATTCCGTCCAGTAAAAATGGAGCTTAGAGTAAGGAGTCCAGGCCAAATTCTGCCACTGATACAAGTGTTATCTCCATCCCGCTAGCGAACATCATCTCTTTTAGTGGCTTTAAAGTCACCGGTGAAACGGAGCGGGGTGGACTAAGCCTGTAGCGCAGCCATTCTGATTCCTATCCAAAGCCTAGGGCAATTCAATACCAACCAGCAAGCGAGCGCCTCTTCCGCGTGGCTGCGGAGGGGATGCGGGTCACTCCCACTCCTCGGCCGGGACTCCCCGGCCGGGGCTCCCCAGGTGACCGGAGGAAGGGGGCCGAGCGCGGCAGCGTCCGTGCACCTACTCGCACCGGCCTCCGGTCACTCCCGACCCCGGCAGTCGGGGATCCAACGCCGAGGCCGGAAAGGTCCCGGAGCGCACCCGGGCGGGCACCGGGGCCCGTGACGTGGTCCAATCCCCGGCTGGCGTCGGCGGTTTTTCCCCCCCAACTGGCTGACCGGCCCCTCCGCGGCCTCCGGGGCCGGAGCCGGCGATGGAGGAGGGGGCGGGCCTAGGACGTGGCCCAATGGGAGCGCGCGCCTGGGCGGCGGGGGCGGGGCCGGGCGCGCGCGCAGGGCCGGGCGGCGGAAGCTCCAATGAGCGCGCGCCGCGTCCGGGGCCGGCTGGTGCGCGAGACGCCGGCGAGAGATTGGTGGCTAATGTAACAGTTTGCAAACCGAGGGGAGTTGTGAAGGGCGCGGGCTTGGGGGCGCGCTGCCGGCCTCGTGGGTACGTCCGCCGCCTCGTCTGTCCCAGAGCTGGGGCCGCCGGAGCGCAGGCAAGCGGTAGGGTGGGTGCGGATGGCGATGGGAGCGGGCCACCTCTCCTGAAGGAGGCAGCGTGCTAGCTCCGGGGGCGGGTCGGTAGCGGGAGCGAGGGCCGCTCGGACGCCGGTGCGCTTGGCCCCGCAGCTCGGTCCCTGGGGCGCCCCCACGTCTTAGGGGTGGGCCAGGCCGCGTTTCCGGGAGCGGGAGCCGCCGCCTTCGCCAGGTGAGGCTTAGGTGAACTCGGGGGACTCGGTGCCCTCTCGCGAAGAATCTTAGCGCTCCTGGCACGGCGTCTGTGTAGGCAGCGGAGCGGGGGTTGGGATGGAGAACGGGGGGCGGCCGGGACACCTCGAAGGGATACCGAAGAGGAGACAGGCCCTTTTAACATCCCAGCCTCTTCCAACGTCACCACCTCTGAGTTCCCGTCCAGGCCCGGCCTGGCTTTCCCCCGCCAGCGGGGGAGCTCCAGGTGTAGGGAGGTAGTCGAGCCCTGGGCGGGGATCCCTGGCCTCCCCCTAGGTGTTTGACAGCAGGGGCAGGGCTAGGGTGCCCCGGTTATAGCCTATGCAGTGGACAGAAGGCTCTGGTCCTCTTTCTTCTGTCCTGGTACCTTGCCTGTTTGGGGATGTAGTGGATGGAGCCCAGGACCCTTTGTGTGATTAGAGTGCCGGGTCCTTATCGGAAGGGAGAGGGAAGGATGGAGGCTACTCTCTCTCCTTCCCCGGGAGACAGCGGAGTATGAATCTTAAAGCTTCTGTTCTGGGATGAGGTTCTGTCTTCTTCACACAGGGCATCGGGTTACAAGTGTTGTTTTTCTCCTCCCTCAGAGGCACAATGGCAGCCACCATCAGGAGGCAGAGGCCGAGGAGGCTAGCCTGTTGGGCGGTGACGGCTGTGCTCTTGGCCCACCTGTTGGCACTGAGTGGTGTGTACCCCAGCAGCAGACTCAGAAGAAGAATAAATGAGTGAATGATGAATGATCCGTGGTGGGAGGGGAGCTTTTGGTTGGAAGCCTCTGGACTGGAGTTGCTGAATCCAGTCCTTTATCTTTTCACTTTTTTACCTTCTCTGTGGAGAGTGGTGGCCTTTGGTTAGAGGGGACTCAAGAATGTGGGGGAAGAGGGGCTAATTGACAAATCTCTTTCCTTTTCAGACACATTGGCTGTGATGTCTGTGGACCTGGGCAGCGAGTCCATGAAGGTGGCCATCGTCAAACCCGGAGTGCCCATGGAAATTGTCTTGAACAAGTGAGGGCGCCCCCAGTGTCAGGGGTGGGGAAAGAGGGGAGTCTGTGCTCCAAGCCAGTGTGTATTCTTCCTAGGGCCCCCGACAGTCTAGTGTCTGAGTAATTGTATTTGGGGTGTTAAGGCTCCCAAGTCCACAGCCTGCTATAGGCGCCTGGGTCCTACATCTCTTCTCTTCAGGGAATCCCGGAGGAAAACCCCAGTGACTGTGACCCTGAAAGAAAATGAAAGATTCTTTGGAGACAGTGCAGCAAGCATGGTGAGCTAGCAGCCCACCCCCTTCCCAGAGTGGTGGGCAGAGGGGAGGAGACGACAGACCCCAGAGTCTGAACCGTCATCAACCTCTGATGTGAGAGGTAGGCAATGATGGACTCGAGAGCCTCATACTCTATCCCTTATTTACCTCCTGTCAGGCCATCAAGAATCCAAAGGCGACGCTGCGTTACTTCCAGCACCTCCTGGGGAAGCAGGAGGGAAACCCCCATGTGGCCCTTTACAGAGCTCGTTTTCCAGAGCATGAGCTACGCTTTGACCCACAGAGGCAGACCGTGCACTTCCAGATCAGCCCGTGAGTCCCACACTGGGGACAGTGGGCTCAGCAGACCCGACGGGCTCCTCTAGTGCTCACCGTTGTCCTGGCCTTAATGCCTGGCTTTCCTTGCCTCCCCCCCGCCCCCGACAGGCAGCTACAGTTCTCACCTGAGGAGGTACTTGGCATGGTTCTCAATTACTCCCGTTCCCTGGCTGAGGATTTTGCCGGTGAGTAGCTAAGGGGGGGCCAGTGGTAGCCAGGTTCCCTAGGGTCTCATAGCAGGGCAGCTTTGCCTCCTGGGGAACCGTCAGCAATATTAGAAGATATCTTTGCTTTGGTTATCTGGGGAGCTGGCTCCTGGCATCCGCTGGGCCGGGGACGCTGCCAGATGTCCTACAATGCGCAGGACAGCCCCACACAGCCAGAGGTTATTTGGCTCAAGATGTCAATAGCACCTAGACTAGGAGAGTGTCATCCGAGGCATGGAGCTGGTGGGAGCCCCATTCTGTTGCCTTCTGTAGAGCAGCCCATCAAGGACGCAGTGATCACGGTGCCGGCCTTCTTCAATCAGGCCGAGCGCCGAGCCGTGCTGCAGGCCGCGCGCATGGCCGGCCTCAAAGTGCTCCAGCTTATCAACGACAACACCGCCACGGCCCTCAGCTATGGGGTCTTCCGCCGGAAAGATATCAACACCACCGCCCAGGTGAGCCCGGGAGGAACTTCTGGCCAGACTGGCAGGGTGGCTGCTTCTGAGGACGGAGGCCACATGGCATGTTTGGCATCTCATGTGCGTGGCTAGCCCTTGCCAGGTTGCAGCTGAGAGAATGCCCGTCTCGGCCTCTGTTGGAGCTTTTCAGCCCCAAGTGGAGAGGGGGTGTAGCAGCCGGAGTTAGATGACGTGCCCGTGACCGTTGTCTCGGTGTCTCTGCAGAACGTCATGTTCTACGACATGGGCTCCGGCAGCACTGTGTGTACCATCGTGACCTACCAGACAGTGAAGACCAAGGAGGCAGGCATGCAGCCGCAGCTGCAGGTCCGGGGCGTGGGGTAAGTCGGGGCTGGGAGGAGGGCTTGCTGAGACACCCTCGGGTCGGGGCTTCCTGGAGGCGCAGCTGCCTCATTTTCCTACACAAATGCTCTCCTGAAGCATCAGTCACCACGGGATACCTTTTGGAAGAACCGGGGGAAGACAGGGAGGGAGGAGGACGGTTTGGGAAGATTGAAAGGCAGGGACGTCCCTGAGCAGCTTCTAAGGAAACCCGTGAGGCTGTAGACCACGTGCAGTCGTTTCCGCTGTACTTGTTGACAATGTTGTCTTCTCTCTCAAACCCATTTGTTTCCGGGCGGCTTTCGCACCCATGCTCGAGTCCAGGCCACCCTTGTCTCCCCACTGCAGGGTTCCGAAAGAAGGTCCCCGTGCCTCCAGTTCTTTCTCCACGTTGCAGCCAGAAGGGTCTTTTCAAAATGCTGACCTGATTGTAATGTTTCTCTCAAAACCCTCAGTGGCTCCACACCTTTCACGTTAGCCTGTGGGAGCCCTGCCTCCTCCCACTTGTCTCTACCCAGAGCCCCTTGCTCTTTGAGCGCCAGCCGCACCTGCCTTCTTGGGAACGTACTGGGCTGGCTCCCGCTGTGGGTCCTGATGGATACTGTTCCCCCTCCTCTTCGCCTCATTACCTCCACTCGTGCTTCAGATTGCAGCTCAATTATCACGTCTCCACAGAACCTCCCTGACGTTGGTAGATCGGCGATGCTTCCCTTTTATGTCTTCTGATGCCGTTTCTTGTCTGTCCCTCATAACTCATGGCGTGGTACACATTTCATGTCCTTGCGATTGTTCGGCGCTAGATTCTAAATGCCTTGACAGCAGGGACCCTGTCTTTTTTCTCTCAGTCACATCCTCTGAGACAAGCACATAGTTGACACCCAGAAATACCGTGGATCGGAGGACTAGGCGAACTGTCACTGGGGTGTCAGCCACGTATGTGGTACAAGAGTCAAGCTCCTGGGGACACGAAGGGACTCTGCGTGTTCCTCACACTTTCCTCTGTCACCTGTTCCTGAATAGATTTGACCGCACCCTGGGGGGCCTGGAGATGGAGCTCCGGCTGCGTGAGCACCTGGCTAAGCTTTTCAACGAACAGCGCAAGGGCCAGAGAGCAAAGGACGTGCGGGAGAACCCCCGTGCCATGGCCAAGCTGCTGCGGGAGGCGAATCGACTCAAAACCGTCCTGAGTGCCAACGCTGATCACATGGCACAGGTGCCCGCCCGTGCTGCTTGAGGGAAAACCTTCCCCACCCAAGGGGAGAGGACCCCAGCTTCCTGAGCTAGGCCGCTGGCGGGTGATGTGGCCTATCCCTTCTTCTTCAGCCTCCTGCCGTTCTCCCAAAGTCCCGTTCCCTCGGTTTCTGGCCTGCCCAGCCAGAGGAGGCCGTGGGTGGGAGATCTGACGTGCTTCATCCTCCCCCAGATTGAGGGCCTGATGGACGATGTGGACTTCAAGGCGAAAGTGACCCGAGTAGAGTTTGAAGAGCTGTGTGCAGATTTATTTGAGCGAGTACCTGGGCCCGTACAGCAGGCCCTCCAGAGTGCCGAGATGAATTTGGTGAGGGGAGAGTCAGGCGTGGGCCTGGGGTGGAGAGGCGGGTGGGAGAGAGAGTCACGGGTGGCGGGCAGGAGGGGGCAGGAGTGTTAAGGAACGAGTCAGCGCTGAGGGGGCGGGCTAACTCCAAGCTGTTCTATGTCCCATTCTTTCTCTGCAGGATGAGATTGAGCAGGTGATCCTGGTCGGCGGGGCCACTCGGGTCCCTAAAGTTCAGGAGGTGCTGCTGAAGGCTGTGGGCAAGTGAGTGGGGGATGCCCCAGTGCCTCGGCTCTGGGCCTGGGGCAGCTGCAGGGCTGAGGAGAGGGCGGCCAGGCTGGGTGCTCCAGAGACGACATGCTGAAGCGTGGCACTTCCACAGGGAGGAACTAGGGAAGAACATCAACGCAGACGAAGCAGCCGCCATGGGGGCCGTGTACCAGGCAGCCGCGCTCAGCAAAGCCTTCAAGGTGAAGCCATTTGTAGTCCGAGATGCAGTTATCTACCCCATCCTGGTGAGTAGGCCTTCTGATTGGGTGACAAGTGCCCTTTACCTCACTGAGCACTCTGTCAGCTCTAGCCTGTCCTCTTGGTTTTCTGCCCGCTGACTTGCTCCGCGTACCCTTACCCCAGAACCTGCTCTGGCTCTCCAGTGTGCCTGCTCTCTGCCTGCTGTGTAGGTGGAGTTCACGAGGGAGGTGGAGGAGGAGCCCGGGCTTCGCAGCCTGAAGCACAATAAGCGTGTTCTCTTCTCCCGAATGGGGCCCTACCCTCAACGCAAAGTCATCACCTTTAACCGCTACAGCCATGACTTCAACTTCCACATCAACTATGGCGACCTGGGCTTCATGGGGCCCGAGGATCTTCGGTGAGGGGGGTTGGGATGGGAGGGAGGATCTGGGGCCACAGGGCTGACACGGGCAGCAGGCTGTGTGCTCAGGGTGGGGGTGAGCATCTTCTGGGGGGAGGGAAGGGGATATTTCATGCCGGGAAGCCACATAGTCTAGAGCTGGAGGAGGCAGGCTGGGTGAGCAACGCGAATGGCTCTCTCTCTCTCTTCCGCAACCAGGGTCTTCGGCTCCCAGAATTTGACCACAGTGAAGCTAAAAGGTGTGGGTGAGAGCTTCAAGAAGTATCCCGACCACGAGTCCAAGGGCATCAAGGCTCACTTCAACCTGGATGAGAGCGGCGTGCTCAGCCTCATCAGGGTGAGAGCAGGAGGCCCTGGGTAGAGGCCAAGGGCTCAGGTCCCACCAGCCTTCCCAGAGTGGATCTTCCACATGGTATTGGAACATGAGAAACAAGAAGGGTTTGGGAGATGGAAAAGTCTCGGCTCTAAATACAGCTAACCAGGGATCTGCTGTGGTCTTCTCAGGACTTTTAAGTGCTTATGGACATTGTAAAGTTTAGGACCCATAGGACGGTTAAGTAAGTGATTCTCAAAGAATAGGTGGGCAGGTTCACAGCTTTTAAAACACGCTGTGGGAAATAATGGCGTCTTCTGTCATGGAGCAGAGGAGTGCAGGGCTCGGGGGAAAGGAGCTGGGACTGTCCTCAGAGGGCTCCTAATTAAAGGGGTGGAGGTGATTTGACTCAGGAGCCTGTAGAAAGAGGCTGGTGAGGGACTAGGCCAGCGCCACCACAAGTCACCTGGGTGCGCGTGAGTAGACTCCCACGATGGCAGGACGTTTGTGGGGGAAGGTGGCTTAGCATGTGTGTGTCTTCAGCTTGAATCCCTGTTTTCAGGTGGAGTCTGTGTTTGAGACCCTGGTGGAAGACAGCCCCGAGGAGGAGTCTACCCTGACCAGTAAGACAAGCGTGCACGTGCGTGTGTGCGTGTGTGTGTGGGAGGAGGTGCTTGTGGGCCTGCTGGGAAGAGGGGCAGGCCTCGCCTTTGGGTTAGGTGGTGTCCCTGCTGCAGCCCCTTTGAGTTTTTGGGCTTTTTTCCTCGCAGAACTCGGCAACACCATCTCTAGCCTGTTCGGAGGGGGCGCGACAGCAGACACGAAAGAGAACGGTACGGATGCCGTCCAGGTGAGGCCAGCATGGAGCCAGGGGAGCTCGGAGAAGGGGGTACGGGCCCAGGGAGTGGCAGCGGAGGCAGGGATTGGGGTGGGCATTCCAGCTGCCTGGGACTGGCCAGACCGCCCCTCCCCCCACCCAGTGACTCGTACACCCCTCTGGACTCCAGGCGGCCCCTGTGCTCGGGCTCCGGGGCACGTTCCCCCTCCTCTCCAAGCCCTTGTCCTTTGTCCAACTAGGCGGCCTGTCGCCATCCCGTCATCTGTCTGCCCCCACACGTGCTGGCAGCCGCAAGCCTGGGGGACAAGCTCAGCGGTCTGGCTGAGCCGAGTTAGCCTTAGGCTCTGCTCCGGTGACTGATTCCTGCGGGGGGGGCGTCTGTGATTGTTTCCCAGGAGGAGGAGGAAAGCCCTGCTGAGGGGAGCAAGGATGAGCCAGGGGAGCAGGCGGAGCTCAAGGAGGAGGCTGAGGCCCCCGCAGAGGACACTTCTCAGCCCCCACCCACTGAGCCGAAGGAGGATGCAGCCCCTGAAGAGGAAAAGGCTGCAGAAAAAGAAAAAGAGGAAAAGTCTGAGGCCCAGGTGAGCTGCAGGCGCCGAGTAAGGCCAGGGTGGCCGCGGGGGCTAAGGGAATGGACGTCCGCCTTGTTTCTTATCCCCAGAGCCCTGCCTGTGGAGAATAGAAGGGCCCGAGCTTTTCCTGACGTGCTCCTCTCTTTCCCCACTAGAAGCCAAGTGAGAAAAAGGAAGCAGGGTCCGAGGGTGTTCCTCCAGCCCCAGAGGAAGAAAAGAAGCAGAAGGCTGCCCGGAAGCAGAGAATGGTGGAGGAGATTGGGGTGGAGCTGGTGGTCCTGGACCTGCCTGACTTACCTGAGGAAGAGCTGGCCCGTTCGATGCAGAAGTGAGGAGAGAGAGAGAGAGAGAGTGTGTGTGTGTGTGTGTGAGAGTGTGTGAGTGTGTGAGATGGCACCCCTGGGAGGGAGAGCTGTCTGACCCAGGGTCCGAGTTCAACATCCTCTCTCCTTCACGCTTCATTCTTTTTTGTCCCACAGACTTCAAGACTTGACACTCCGAGACCTAGAGAAGCAGGAACGAGAAAAGGCTGCCAACAGCTTGGAAGCTTTTATCTTTGAGACCCAGGTTGGTGGGCTGGGAGGCACGCCTGCCCTGGGACCTGTGTCTGAGGAGGGTCTGGCTCTGTGGGCCTCCCCTCAGGGGCTCGGTGCATGCTTGGGCCTGTGTGCTCCTCCCTAGGACAAACTGTACCAGCCCGAGTACCAGGAAGTGTCCACTGAGGAGCAGCGAGACGAGATCTCTGGGAGGCTCAGCGCCGCCTCCACCTGGCTGGAGGACGAGGGCTTTGGGGCCACCACAGTGGTGAGCAGCCTCCCGGGACATGGCGGGTAGGGTGGGAGCCCTCGCTTTCCTCTCCCAGGGTCAGAGAAGGTGAGGAGAGCTGGGGTGTGAAGCCGTGAGCGGGATGCAGGACTGGCTGCGGGGCCGGCCTCGCCTCCCTTCAACCCCTCTGCCCACTCGCACCCCACATCCATCAGATGCTGAAGGAGAAGCTGACTGAGCTGAGGAAGCTGTGCCACGGGTTGTTTTTTCGGGTGGAAGAGCGCAAGAAGTGGCCTGAACGGCTGTCTGCCCTTGATAATCTCCTCAACCATTCCAGCATGTTCCTCAAGTGAGCAGCCCCTTTGCTTTGCTTCTTACTTCAGTCCTGCCAGGCCTCAGTGTCCATCGGCTTCCCACGCCGCGCACGCACACCCCAGGCCCCTCTCCCTCCTGGGCTCACCGTCTCCTTTCTGGCTTCCAGGGGTGCCCGGCTCATCCCAGAGATGGACCAGATCTTCACTGAGGTGGAGATGACAACGTTAGAGAAAGTCATCAACGAGACCTGGGTAATCGGGTGTAAATACTCACGGGGATACTTAGCCTGGCAAGGCGTCCCAGCTAGGCAGCGTGGGAGATGCGGAATGGAGACTCAGCGGCCGCCGCCTCCTGGCCTCGCAGCTGATTGCGAAGGCAGAAAGTGTTTACACTTGAGGCCGTGTCTGATTAGCCCCAAACAAGGGTCGTGGCCATGCCGGAGTCGTCAGACTGCAGTAGCAGCAGAGCCCATCCCCGTGACGTCAGAGCGGCTGCCCCGAGAAGCTGGGCTAGAGCTGCACTCTGAAAGTGGGCCTGGGTTCGGGGCGGTGAGAATGGTCACAGGAAGCCGGAACTCCTCTTGTGGATGTGTGGGGAGTGTCTTTGAGGCAGAGCTTGGGAAGTGCAGAGACAAGGGGATAATCGAGAGGCTCAGCTGTAGTCGGTCCCGAGTAATGATAGGGTGTAAGTCCCAAGCGCATAGTTGGGGACTCCTTTGTGGGAAGCCTCGGGGGCCGTTTTGAGGAGCCTGCCTCCCCTCGTGGGGCTGACGGCCAGGTGGAGCGGAGTGGTTTGCGATCTGAGGGAAGAGTCTGAGGCTGGTTGGGGTGTGTTTCATCTGGGGCGGAGGTGCCTGCACGCTCCAGGGCTGGCTCTCAGCCTGACCCGGCCTCTCCCGCAGGCCTGGAAGAATGCGACCATGGCCGAGCAGGCCAAGCTTCCCGCCACAGAGAAGCCCGTGTTGCTCTCAAAAGACATCGAGGCCAAGATGATGGCCCTGGACCGGGAGGTGCAGTATCTGCTCAATAAGGCCAAGTTTACCAAGCCCCGGCCCCGGACCAAGGACAAGAACGGCACCCGGGCAGAGCCTCCCGTCAACGCCAGTAACCAAGCGGAAAAGGTCATCCCTCCACCAGGTGAGGGCAGGGTGCCCGGCTCTGAGTGCTGCTGGGCAGGAAGAAGGCCTCTCCTTCCTGGGACTACATTTTACTCCTGGTTTCCTTCCAGGCCAGACTGAAGATGCAAAGCCCATTTCAGAACCTGAGAAAGAGACTCGTGAGTTGGGGAAAGCGATTGGGAATATGGCTACTGCTTAACCTAGGGGTTGGCTCACTGGCAGGCACAGCCGGTTTCTGGAAGGTCCACCAGCTGTGAAAGGCCGTTACATTTTTAGGTTATTATACACACACACACAGACTGAGTGTGGCCCACACCTCCTAAAACATTGACTATGTGGCTTTTTACAGAAAAAGTTTGCCAACCCCTCCATTAGGCCCTTCCTCCCTTCTGCAGAGGCTAACCTCTTCCTTCCCCAAAGCAGGATCTGAACCGGCAGACGCCGAGCCCCTGGAGCTGGGAGGTCCTGAAGCAGGTGAGCATGGAGCTGGGGTCCCTGGGAAGCCTGGTTGGTGGGTCCAGGGGCGAGGGGGATCTGCACAGAAGCGGGGTGGGTCACCTCCGCCTCACCGGCTGCATCCCTTTGCTCTTCCCCACTCCCAGCGGAACCGGAACCAGTCCCTGAGAAGGAACAGCCAACAGGACAGAAGCCGACTTTGAAGAATGATGAACTATAACCCCTGCCCCGGTTCCCGTTTATCCCGCCCCCTTCTCCTACCTCCTCTATTTATTAAACATCGAGGGTCGGGGGAGGGGTTGCTCCTGCCCTCAGAGGCTTCCGTTCCTTTTCTCTCGCCTTGATCAGAGGTGTGGAGAAGGGGAAGGAAGGGAGAGCTCACCAGTTCCTTCTGCAGTGGTTCTGTGGTAAAAACTGAAATTGCTCGATTTCCTAATCCCACTCCTGGTTCCCTACCCATCCAGGCCCTAATTTGGGAAAAATCACTATTATGTCTTAATTCTTTGCCTGTGGGTAGGTGAGAGATTGGCCGTGAGGGGTCAATGGACCTGGCAGGGGGAGGGATGCCCTGGGATATTAGAGAGCCTCCAGTCTTCTCTGCCCTCCTTCCCAATCCCTCTTCCACCACGAAGTTCGCCCTACAGGGGCCAGTGTCTACACAGCCTTGGTTACCAGGTCTGGTCTCTGAGTGCCTATCTCTGCTCTTTTCTCCTCCACGGTCTTGTCTTTCCCTAAAAGGCCCCATCCCCAGTGGCTCCTCTTCCCATGGTTCCCTTGCCTTCCTGTGGCAAGTTAGGCAGCCGTCTGCCTCCTGCCCGAGCCCTTCCATCCCGGCAGGCTGCGGGAAAGTTAGATCAATCCCCACCTGCTTGTGCTCACCCCACCCCACCCCCCATGGCCAGAGTAGGCAGGGAGAAAGCCAAGGAGGGAATCCAGCCACCTCTGTGGGAGAGACGTGTGAAAACCCCGGAGCTCCCACTTGCGGACGCAGGTGCAGGAGAGTGTGCGGAGTGGCCGGCGTGGGATGCCAGCCTCCTGCGAGCACTGTTGGAATCTGCATCGGCCCGGTAGCCTGTCCCTCCGTGTCCCTGTGACTCTTGGCCCTCTCCTCTCTCCTCTCTTCTGCCCGCCCAGACATAGCCTTTCCCTGGCCCCCTGGCCCCCTGGGCGGACCAAAATGTGCTTTCTACTGTGAGCCCCTATCCCAAGACCCTGGGAGAAGGAGAAGCCGTGGTGTGAATGTAAAAAGGCCACCTTGCCCTCTTTGTGGCAGGCCTTGGGGATGGAAGGGGGTGGGGGCTGGCCTAGCTTTCTTGAATTGCTCTGCAAAGATGGGGGCTCTTGTTGGGGAGCCTGCCCTCCAGTATGCCGTCTGGAGCAGGAGCCACAGCTGCCACCCAGCTCCCAGGGTGAGGGGGAACCTGGTTGTGTCTGTCTTTTGTCTTTTTTTTTTTCCTTTTTTTTTTTTTTTTTTTTTTTTGCCACATTGGCAGAAATGAGACCACAGGGTCCCACCCCGTCCTGTATGTTTGAGTTCTTTCACTAGCAGTTGAGGCTGGTTGGACAGGTTTAAGTCAAATTGTACTTTGGTCCATTGTTAATTGAGAAACTGTTTCAATAAAATATTCTTTTCTACAGTTTTGTGCCGTGATTTTTTAAGTTTTTTAAATTTATTTGTCAGCGAGAGAGCACAAGTGGTGGGGGGCGGTGGCAGGCAGAGGGAGAAGGAGGCTGACGTGGGGCTCGATCCCAGGACCCTGGGATCATGACCTGAGCTGAAGGCAGACGCTTAATGACTGAGCCACCCAGGTGTCCCTTGTGCTGTGATTTTTTTAAACATTTGTTTCCTGAGTATAGACAGTCCATGTTTATTATAGAAAATTTGTTAAGAGGAGTTTGAATCTCAAAATTACATACACTAGTACCACCACAACATTAACATTTTGGACTTAGTTGAGATTCATGTGTGTTACGTTGTTCTGGTTTTTTCATGAAAACAAAATGTTTTATTTTGCCGCTGACATTTTTTGGACCTCTATGTCCCGGACTTTTTTAGGTGACAACCCCATTTTGCAAACAAGAAACTGACTGTTCACGGGGCGCCTGGCTGGCTCAGTCAGTAGAGCAATGTGACTCTGGATCTCAGGGTTGTGAGTTCAAGCCCCACATTGGGTGTGGAGCCTACTTACTAACTAGCTGAATGAATGAATGAATGAATGAAAAATAGTCGACAGTTCACAAAGATTACAGGAATAGATCCAAGGAATCAGAGGTGTTAAGTTCCTCAGCTACGTTTGAACTTAATTCTGATCTGTCAGCCCTCACTATTAACTGAAATGAGCAGGTATTGCTAGAGATTCACCACTCAATTAATTCACGAGCGCAATTAATTTGGGTTGTTCATCAGTCTTGATGGAACCGTATTTTACCAAAGGAAGATCACTCCAGTCATTAATCACTTACATGTCTAAGATGTTTTTCTCTAAAGGCTAAACAGGTCAGACAAGTTTTCAGCCTGGAAGTCTGGGGTTTTTTTTTTAATTATTTTTTGGAGCCGTTTTAAGTTCACAGCAAAATTGAGCAGAAAGTACAGAGACTTCCCATACACCCTCTGGCCCCACACAAGCACAGCCTCCCCACTGTCGCCGTCCCCGACCAGCATAGTTATAATAACCTATGACCCTATATTGATTATTGTCATTATTAACTATACTCAAAGTTTATGTCATGGTTCAGCCTTGACATTGTACATTTTCGGTCTTAGACAAATGTAAAATACATGTGCCCACCATTATGTGTCCTACAGAGTAGTTCCACTGCCCAAAATATCTTCCACACTCGGTCTATTCGTCCATCCCTCCCTGCCCCCTGCAACTCCTGGCAACCACAGACCTTTTTACTGTCTCCATAGTTTTGCCTTTTCCAGAATGTCACCTTGTTGGAGTCACACAGCCCGTAGCCTTTCAGACTGGCTACTTTTGCTTAGCAACACCCGTTTCCATTTCCCCCAGTTCTTCATGGCTCAACAGCTCGTTTCTTTGTAGCTCTGAATAATACCCCCTTGTCTGGATGCACCATGGTGTAGCCATTCACCTACTGAAAGACATCTTGGTTGCTTTTCCAGGTTCTGCCAATCATGAACAAAGCAGCTATAAATCTCTGTGTCCAGGTTTTACGTTTTCAACTCACAGCGGTATGTAATTTTATGTATATTTTTAAATTTACGTCGTAAGCATGCCATTAGCAATTCTTAAATATAAAAGTAGTGAGCTTTTAATAGCCATTCTTTTGGAAGGATCGATTTTGAGTTCTCTAGTTTATCAGCAGATGGGCATTATTAACAATTCTGTAATACATTCAATAGATAGTCCATGGTTTCCTTAATCTTTCGTTTTTACTGCAACCCCCAGGGTGTTTCTGCTTTTCAGTATTACAAATAACAGGGACTACCTTTGGGCACAGTGTTGTTTTCATGATCTCTTAGGCTATGTTAGGAGGTGGGATTATCTAAGGCAGTGGTTCTCAATTGGGGCAATTTTGCCAGAGGACCTTTGGCAATGTATGGAGACATTCTGGGGTGTCAAAATGGGGGAAGGGATGTTACTGGTATCTAGTGGATATATGTCAAGGATGCTGCCGAGCATCCTACTGTGCGCAGAGCAGCCCTCCCCACCACAAAGAATCACCTCGCCCAAAATGTCAATAGCGTTGATATGGAGAAACCCTAATCTAAATTCTCAAGTATTATCTTCTTTTAATTATTTGCCATTGTGGATGGGAAGCAGCATCGTTCGTTGATTAAGGACATGGGATCTGGTGCTCAACAAATTAGGAACTAGATAGTAACCGATTCGTGAGACAAATAATTTGGCTTTGATTTTTCTTTTTAAGGCAAGATGAGACCCCAACCTCACATGGTTTCTAAAACCAATATAGCATTGGTACTTGAATTTTGCCAACCTGATAAGTTAAAAAGTGGCTTCGATTTTATTTCAGGATTGAGGTTGAACATCTTAAGTGCTGCTTGTATTTTCTTTCTCTGTGAGCTATCGCTCCCTACCCCTTGTTCCTTTTTCTGTTAGGTTCTATTGGGCTTAATGATCTTTCAGGATTCTCACTCTGTTAAGGAAATCAGTCCTTAATCCATGACTTGTAAATATATCTTATCCAGTTTAGGTTTTGACTTTGTATATGATCTTCAGCATAAACTTATCTTAGGTAGAATTTACCATTATTTTTATATGGCTTTTAGGTATTTGTTGTGCTACGGCCATCCCCATTCCAAGATTATAAGAATGTTTCCATGCTTTCGTCTAGTACTTATGGTTCTACTTTTTTGTGTTTAAGCTTTTGATCCACCTAGAGTTTATTGTAAGGTATGAAGTCGTGATCCAATTAGCCAGTATTCCAATCCCATTTATTCAGATCTGTTTTTTCTCGGCTATTACGGAGAGCCACCTTTATTATATAATAAGTTCTCAGATGAATTTGAGCTTATATTGGAATTTTTAATTATGTTTCAATGATACTTTTTAATAGTGCACAGGTTTGGGGCACCTGGCTGTCTCAGTCAGAAGAGTATACGACTCTAGATCTTGGGGTGATGAGTTTGAGCCCCATGTTGGGTGTAGAGATTACTGATATAAATAAACTTAAAAAAATAATGTATGGTTTTAATTATTGTATTTTATACTTTAAAAAAAAGATTGATTGATTGATTGATTTAATTTGGCAGAGAGAGAGAGACACACAGCCAGAGAGGGAACACAAGCAGCAGGAATGGGAGAGGGAGAAACAGGCTTCCTGCCAAACAGGGAGCCTGATGCAGGGCTCCATCCCAGGACCCCAGGATCATGACCTGAACTGAAGGCAGCTGCTTAATGACTGAGCCACCCAGGCGCCCCTGTAGTTTTATACTTTTTAATAACCTCATTACACTTTTTAAAAATTTCTTGAGGGGCGCCTGGGTGGCTCAGTGGGTTAAAGCCTCTGCCTTCGGCTCAGATCATGATCTCGGGGTCCTGGGATCAAGCCGCACATCGGGCTCTCTGCTCAGCAGGGAGCCTGTTTCCCCTTCTCTCTCTGACTGCCTCTCTGCCTACTTGTGATCTCTCTCTCTCTGTCAAATAAATTAATTAAATATTTTTAAAAAATTTTCTTGGGTATCTTGCTTATTTTTTCCCCAGGAGCTTCAAAATTGGCTTATCTGAGAGGTAGCAAGAATGAGTGGACTTAAATCCTGACTGCCACTTATTAGCCCTATGATGTGGGCACGTTTCTTTGCCTCTTGCCTCAGTTTCCCCATAAAAATTGTACCTACCTCACAGGGTTGTTGGGAGACTTAACAGAAATAATACAGGAAAGCTCTAAGAGTAGTGCCAAGGACCTAATGAACACTATCTAAATGTTTGCTATTATCATGGATTAGTTCCTGGAGCAGATTTTTTTTTCTTTTGCCATAAAAGATATTATTAAGACACTTAGATATATTTGATTAAGGGCTATCCATTAGACAATAGCATTGTACCAAAGTTAATTTCCTAATTTTGCTAAATTAATCTTGTTATGGGAAAGATTATCCTTATTTTTTATTTATTTTTTTTAATAATTTTTTAAAAGATTTTATTTATTTATTTGACACAGAGAGAGATCAAAAGTAGGCAGAGAGGCAGGCAGAGGGGGAGAAGCAGGTTCCCCGCTGAGCAGTAGAGCCCAACGTGAGGCTCGATCCCAGGACCCTGAGATCATGACCTGGGCCAAAGGCAGAGGCTTTAACCCACTGAGCCACCCAGGTGCCCCAAGATTATCCTTTTTTATTATTTATTTATTTAAAGATTATCCTTTTTTAAACGACATACATCCTTAAGTATTTTGGAATAAAAAGGCATCATCTCCAACTCATTCTAAATTGGTTCAGAACCAAAAATAATGATAGGCACATATATATTGGCAAGAATGATGACATATAAGTGATAAAACGTAAACATTCAGGGCATCTGAGAGAAGGGTATATAAAATTATTTATAATACCATTGCATTTTTTGGTAAGTTCACTTATTTAAAAATAAAAAGTTTAAAATATAAAAAAAAAACAAATGTTTGCTATTGTTATTAACCAGTTCATGAATCCTGAAACAAAATTATAAATAATGGCAGCTGGAGATGGGAAGGTGGAGACTAAGGAGTTTATTAAGGGGACAATATCAATTTTGGAAAGCTTAAGGAATAGAGGAAAAGGTAAATGTAAGTGTGGGTCTTAATAATTAAGGATATGCTGCCTCCAAAAGACTCAATTTATATTATTTTATTTTTTAAAGATTTATTTATTTGTTTTGAGAAAGAGAGGAGCAAGAACAGAGGGAGAGAATCTCAGGCCGACTGCTCACTGAGTGTGGAGCCAAACGCAGGGCTTGATCTCACAAACTTGAGATCATGACCCAAGCCAAAACCAAGAGTTGCACACTTAACCAACTGATCCGCCCAGCCACCCTACTCACTTTATTTATTTTTTTTAATATTTATTTATTGGGGCCCTGGGTAGCTCAGTTGGTCACACATCTCCCTTTGGCTCAGGTAGTGATCCTGGGGTCCTGGGATGCAGCCCCACATTGGGCTCCCCACTCAGCGGGGAGCCTGCTTCTCCCTCTCGCCCTCCTCCCCACTCATGCTTCCTCTCTCTGTCAAATAAATAAGTAAAATCTTTAAAAAAATTATTTAATCTCTACACCCAACATGGGGCTCGAACTCATGACCCTGAGATCAAGAGTCACATGCTCTACCAACTCACTTTAGATCAAAGACACCAATAGGTTGAAAGTGAAAAAATGGAAAATTATATTCCATGTAACTAAAAAAGAGCTGGAGTGACTCTATGAATCCAGACAAAATAGACTATAAGTCAAAAGAGACTTAAAAGACATTCTCTATTTTTGTTACATACAAATTTTTTCTTTGTTATGAGAGAAATAAAAGACATGATATGTTAATAAAAGAGCCAATTAATCAAGGAGCTATAACAATTGTAAACATACATACGAGACAAAAGAGGCTCCCAATAATATAAAGCATGCAATAACATTCAGTAAAGAATTGAAGGAAGGGGGTCCCTGGCTGACTCCGTTTGTTAAGTGTCTGCCTTTGACTCAAGATATGATCTTGGGGTCCTAGGACTGGGCCCTGCATCTAGCTCTCTGCTCAGCAAGGAGTCTGCTTCTCCCTCTCCCACTCCCTCTATGCTCTGTACCCCCAATATGTCAATCAATCAATAACTTAAAAAAAAATTGAAGGAAGAAATCGACACAATAATAATTGAGATTTCGGTACCCTACGTGCACTGATGGATAGAACTTCTAGATGAAAGATGAGTGAGAAAAAAGAGGACTTTAACCTCACCATAAATCAATTAGACCTAACAGACTTCATCCAAGAATAGAACATTCTGCCCAGCCACAGCAGAATACTCATTCTTCTCTATTGTACATAGAATATTCTTCAGGATAGACTATATTTTAGGTCACAAAACGAGTCTTGATAAATTCTAAAAGACTGAAATCATACAAAGTATCTTCACTGACCCAGTGAAAGGCAGCTAGAAATCAGCAACAGATGGAAAACTGGAAAATCCACAGATATGTAGAAAATAAGTGGTACAATCTTAAATAACCAATGGATCAAAGAAGAAATCACGAGGGAAATTAGAAAATACCTTCAGACAAATTAAAGTAACAAGGGAGATAGTAAAAAAATCAGTGGTTTCTAGGGGCTGGTGGAGAGGGAGAGATGAATAGATGGAAGACAAGGTTTTCAGACAATGAAACTGTCCTGTGACTCTAATGGTGGCTACATGTTATTTGTCCCGACTCCAAAAATGTGAGCTAACACCAAAAGTGAGCCCTAATACAAACTGTAGACTTTGGGTGATAGTGATAAGTGATATGTCAGTTCAGGTTAATAAATAAAGTCTATACACACACACACACACACACACACACACACACTTGCATGCACACATACATACACACAACATACCCAAACCTGTGGGATTCACAGAAAGCAATGCACAGAGGAAAATGCCTACATATAAAAAGAATAAGCATCTTAAATCTACAATCTAACGCCACCGCTGAAGGAACTAGAAAAATAAAAGCAAGCTAAACTCAAATGTAACGGAAAGAAATAACAAAAATTAGAGCAGAGGTAAACAAAATAGAAAATTACTGAAATCAGAAGTGAGAGGAGGGACATTACTCCCACCTTTACAAAAACAGAAAGGATTGTAAGAGAATGCTGTAAATAACCGTATGCCAACAAAGTGGATAATCTAGATAAAAAGGACAAATTCCTAAAAACACACCAACTACCAAAACTGAAAAAATAGAAAATCAGATTAGGCTTATAAAGAGTAAGGAGATTGAATCAATAACCAAAAAATTTCCAACCCAGAAAACTCCAGGACCGGATGGCTTCACTGGTGAATTTTACCAAATATTTAGAGATGAATTAACGGGGTACCTGGGTGGCTCAGTCAGTTGAGTGCCTGCCTTCCGCTCTGGTCCTGATCCTGAGGTTTTGATCCCGGAGTCCTGGGATCGAGCCCCACATTGGGCTCTCTGCTCAGCGGGAAGCTTGCTTCTCCCTCTCCCTCAGCCTGCTGCTCCCCCTACTTGTGCTCTCTCTTTCAAATAAATAAAATCTTAAAAGTATTTAAAAAATAAAGACGAATTAACACCAGTCCTTCTTAAATTATTCCGAAATTGAACGGGAGCAAATACTTCCTAACTCATTCTACGAGGAGGACATTAGCATGATTCCAAAGCCAGAACAAGGCGCTACAGAAATGAAAACCATAAACCGATATGCTTATGAATAAAGAGGCAAAAATATTTAAAAAAATACTGGCAAACCAAATTAAGCACTACATTAATCAGACGACATATATCACGACCAAGTGGGACTTTTCCCAGGCACACAAGAGTGGTTTAATATGTGAAAATCAGTCAGTATGCTACATCACCTTAATAGGATGAAGAGAAGAAACACATGATCGTCTTAACTGCTGCAAAAAAAGCATCTGACAAAATCCATCACCCTTTCATGATAAACACTCAAAAATTTAGGAGTAGAAAGGGATTAATTATCTCAACATGATAAACGGCGTATTTGAAAAACCCACAGTGAACATCATGCTCAATGATGACAGCTTTTCCTCTAAGATCAGGAATAAGACAAGGATGTTTGTGTTCATCACTTGTATTTATTTATTTATTTATTTATGTAAAATATTTTATTTATTTATCTGAGAGAGAGAGAGAGAAAGTGAGAGAGAGCAGGTCAGAGGGAGAAGCAGACTCCCCGTGAAGCTGGGAGCCCGATGTGGGACTCGATCCAGGAACTCCAGGATCATGACCTGAGCCGAAGGTAGTTGCATAACCAACTGAGCCACCCAGGTGCCCCACCACTTGTATTTAATATAGTTCTAGAAGTTCTAGCCAGAGCAATTAAGTAAGAAATAGAAATCAAAGTCCTTCAAATTGGAAAGGAAGAAGTAAGACCATCTCTGTTCACAGATGACTTGATCTTCTATGTAGAAACTCTACGGAAACAACAGGAAATCTGTTAGTTGTTTTTTTTTTAAGATTTTATTTATTTGTCAGAGAGAGAGAGACAACACAAGCAGGGGAAGCATCAGGCAGAGGGAGAAGCAGACTTCCCACTGACCAGGGAGCCTGATGCGGGGCTCAATCCCAGGACTCTGAAATCATGCCCTGAGCCGAAGGCAGACATTTAACCAGCTGAGCCACCCAGGCGTCCCAATCTGTTAGTATTATTAAACAAATTCAGCAAAGTTGCGGGATACAAAATCAACAATCAAAAATCAGTTGTATTTCTATACACTGACAATGATCAAATAAACAAAAGAGAAATTAAGAAAACAATTCTAACATCAAAAAGAGGAGTGCCGGGGCGCCTGGGTGGCTCAGTGGGTTAATGCCTCTGCCTTGGGTTCGGGTCATGGTCCCAGGGTCCTGGGATCGAGTCCCACATCGGGCTCTCTGCTCAGCAGGGAGCCTGCTTCCCCCTCTCTCTGCCTGCTTCTCTGCCTGCTTGTGATCTCTCTCTCTCCATCAAATAAATAAATAAATCTTTAAAAAAAAAAAAAAGAGGGGTGCCTGGCTGGCTCAAAGGAGCATGTGACTCTTGAGCTCGGGGTTTTGAGTTTGAGCCCCATGTTGGGTGTAGAGATTAGTAAAACATAAATAAAAATAGCATCAAAAAGATTCTTAGGAACAAATTTAACCAAGGAAATGTAAGCTTTATGCACTAAAAAATACAAAGCATTTGCTGAAAGAAATTAAAGAAGAACTATATAAATGGAAAGACAACCATGGTCATGGATTGGAAGATTTAATATTGCTAAGATGACAATCCCCATATTGATTGATTGATTAAGATTTTATTTATTCATTTGAGAGAGAGAGAGAGACAGAGCATAAGCAGGAGGAGCAGCAGGCAGAAGGAGAAGCAGGCTCCCTGCTGAGCAGGGAGCCCAATGCAGGGCTTGATTCCAGAACTCTGGAATCACGACCGGAACTAAAGGCAGATGGTTAACCATCTGAACCACCCAGACACTCCTTCCACTATTGATTTAGAGATTCAAGACAATAACTATCAAAATCCCAGTGAGGTTTTTTGCAGAAACTGATCATCTGATCCAAAAATTCATCTGGAAATTCAAGGGACCCCAACTAGCTGAAGCAATCTTGAAAACGGAGAACAAAGTAGTAGGACCCACAGTTCCAGTTTCAAAACTTAATGCAAAGCTACAGTAGTCGAAACAGTGTAGTATTGGTATATGGATATACATACAGACTAATGGAATAGAATTGGGAGACCAGAAATAAACCCCTACATATATACTCAATTGAATTTTGACAAGAGTGTCAAAACAATGCGATAAGGAAAGAAGAGTCTCTTCAGCCAATGGTGCTGGGAAACTGGATTTCCACATGCAAAAAAAATGAAATTGGAACCTTACCTTATGCCATATACAAAAACTAACTCAAAATAGATCAGGGGTGCCCGGGTGGTTCAGTCATTAAACATTTGCCTTCGGCTCAGGTCATGATCCCAGGGTCCTGGGATCAAGCTCCGCATCGGGCTCCCTGCTCTGCAAGAACCATGCTTCTCCCTCTCCTACTCCTCCTGCTTGTATTCCCTCTCTCGCTGTGTCTCTATCAATAAATCAATAAATAAAAATCTTTTTAAAAAACCAAACAGATCAAAGACCTAAATTTAAGAGTTAACACTACAAAACACTTAGAGGAAAACATAGGGGGATTTGGACTTGGCAATTGTATAAATATGGCCGCAAAGGCAATAAACAAAAAGCAATAAAAGAAAAATAGGCAAATTTGACTTCATTAAAATTGAAAACTTTGTTTATCAAAGGATCCTAGCTAGAGAGTGAAAAATCAACCCACAAAATGGAAGAAAATATTTGCAAATCATGTATCTGATAAGAGTATAGTATACAGGATACAAAAAAGAACACCTACAACTCAACAACAAAAAGACAACCCAGTCTAAAAAAAAAATCAGCAAAGGGTTTGAGTAGACATTTCTTTTAAAAGATATTTTACATATTTTTATGTATAAATATAAAATATTTTTTAAAATGTTTTAATCTTTACACCCAACATGGGGCTTTAACTTACAACCCCTAGATCAGGTGATGTGCTCTTCTGACTGAGCCAACCAGGCACCCCCCCATTTTTTCTTAATCAGTATTTTCAGAGGATTTCCTAGTTTCAGCTTGTCAGAATCCGGCTTTGATATACTGTATTGTAGTTTATTTTCTATTTCATTAACTTTTGTCTTTGATTTCTTCTATTTTCTTTGGATTTTTCCTCTTTTAAAAAAAAAATGTCTTAAGTTAGACATTTAGCCTGTTAATTTCCATGCACTTTTCCAATATAAATACTGGAAAATAAGTATGTAATTCTATAATATCCTCCAAATATCCTGTTACTGTAGTCTATAAGCTTTAATATGCAGTATTTTATTTGGGCGCCTGGATGGCTCAGTGGGTTGGGCCTTTGCCTTGGGCTAGTGGTCTCGGGGTCCTGGAATCGAGCCCCGCGTCGGGCTCTCTGCTCCGCAGGGGGCCTGCTTCCCCCTCTCTCTCTGTCTACTTGTGATCTCTCTCTCTGTCAAATGAATGGATGAAATCTTAAAAAAAAAAAAGCAGTATTTTATTTATTTTTCAATTCTAAATATTATCTAATTTCCATTGACTTCTTTGATCCACATGAGTGGATCAGTGTGATTACACTGATCAGTGTGATTACATTCCTTTTTTTTTTTTAAGATATTACTTATTTTTTTTTAAAGATTTTATTTATTTATTTGACAGAGAAAGAGAGAGAGAGATATCACAGGTAGGCAGAGAGGCAGGCGGTGGGGGGGAGAAGCAGGCTCCCTGCCAAGCAGGAGCCCTACATGGGGCTCGATCCCAGGACCCTGAGATCATGACCTGAGCTGAAGGCAGAGGCTTTAAACCACTGAGCCACCCAGGTGCCCCTTACTTATTTTTTTGACGGAGAGATCACAAGTAGGCAGAGAGGCAGTCAGAGAGGGGGCAAATAGGCTCCACGCCGAGCAGAGAGCCCAACGCCGGGCTCGATACTAGGACCCTGAGATCATGACCTGAGCCAAAGACGGAGGCTTTAACCCACTGAACCACCCAGCCGCCCCTCCAGCCAGGTACTTTTAAACACTCCATCTGTTTTTTCTCAACCCCGTTTCCAACAGTCTGATTACAAGTTAAATGTTCATATTGTACTTACTGAGGACTGCCTTAATTTCTTACAGAAAAGATTGTGTGGTCTCTACAAGACGTTTTCCAGACTTTGAACAACACGGAGCAGTGGTAGTGGGAGGCACTCACTAAAAACGGATTTGTCGAAAGCCGTCAGTTAAGAAAGGAACAAACGAATCCACCCCTAAGGGGCGCTGTCCTCGCCCAAGGACCTGTACCCCCAGCAGTACTAGGACTAAATGCTGGGGATGGACTTGGCTCTCATCCAGCAAGGCGCAGCGGAGGCCCCGCCCCCAGCGCACGCGCATGCGCCCGCGGGCTCTGCCGCCCCGCTCTTCGCTACTCCGGCTCGCGCCCGCGTCCAGGTAGCGGGCTGAATGCGGGGGAGGGGCGCCGCCTGAAGGCGGGGCTGGAGGGGGAGTCTCGGGTCTTTGGGCTCCTTTGTTAGAGCCCCAACAAAGGTTGCCCTAACTTCCGATACGAACCGGAGCTGTTCCTGCAGCTGCCCCTTCCCGGGTCGGGGGCAGTCGCTGGGTCTGGGGGCTTCCGGGGCGCTGCCCGTGACCAGCACGCACCTGCTTATTTCTGCCGCACCATTCCGGTGTCTCCGCACCTCTCCAGCTCCCGCACTCGGGCCCGTGGGCTTCCAGCCCGAGTCGGGTGTCCCGGGTAGCTTGAGGACACGGGGCTGGGCAGGTGCCGAGATCCTGCGCCTGGCCCCATCCTGGCGGGCTGAGCCACTCGGAGCCCGCAGCGAGGAGCCTCCGGGAGACTACGTACGGTCGCCTGCTCCGCTCGCGCCTACGCCTTCTGCTCCAATTGCTTTCCCAACTGAGCGAGAAGCCGGGGGCGTGTTGCCGGGGCCCTGCGAGGGGGGCTGGCTCGGCACTGCCGCCTCAAACCCGCGGGGTGCATCTTCCCGCCCGCGGGCGGCGCTGTCACGGACCCTGCAGCCCCCCGCCGCCGAGAGGGCACCCCATCCTGACGTTTCGGGGGAAAAGGGACCAGAGTCCGCTGAGTGGCCCCACCACGACCCGAGCCTTTAGGGGGCTTTCAGTGCAACACAGGGCCTGCAAAGGGAAGTTTCTCTTGCTTACAGGCCTGCAATTATCCATTAGCAGTTACACCCCAACGTGCGCTGAGCACTGGGAGTTAACTTGAGTCAGTCCTAGGAAGACTTGGGAGTCGGGTTGTTGGGGGTTTGTGTCTCATTGAGTGTGTGTGCGGAAACTACGCCAGCACCTAGTGCCGTGCCTGGCAACCAGTAAGCCCTCCCTAAACTTCTTGGTCCGAGGAATGAGAAGGTAGGTGGCCGCGGGAGCAGGGCTAGGGAGGGCATCTCTGCTTATCCCACCCCTGCCTCCCCTGGGCTCCTACAGACAAAAGTAATTAGGTTGAGCCTTTAATCACCGCTGGTTTCACAGGCGGGCGGACAAGGAAAAGCAGAGAAACTCAGAAGTTCTGGGGACACAGCATGCTGACTGGTGCTGGCAGTGCCTCCCCTGGGACCCCCTCCAGCCCCCACTGCTTCCCCGTCAGTAATCTGCTGTTTTCTTGTCTCCCTCAGGACACTGGGTTCCCTACAAGCCGCCCCAGGCTTAATGATTGTCCAGAAGGTGGCTATAAAGGGAGCCTGGGAGGCTGGGTGGAGGAGGGAGCAGAAAAAGCCTAACTCAGCAGAACTGGGTGCCGAAAGAGACACCGGCAGGAGCTGTGGTCAGAGGCTCCCGGTCCCGGCCAGTGGGGCCTGCTCCCTTCCACCATGGCGGCCCAAGGCTATGGCTATTACCGCACTGTGATCTTCTCAGCCATGTTCGGGGGCTACAGCCTGTACTACTTCAACCGCAAGACCTTCTCCTTTGTCATGCCGTCGTTGGTGGAGGAGATCCCTCTGGACAAGGATGACTTGGGTGAGCCCTGGTGGGGCCGGGGGGTGGGCCCTGGGGCCCAGGGCTAGTGGGACAAGTTGGGGCTTTGTGGCCAGGCGGCGGGGCCGTGCACAGCAGAGCACAGGCAGCAGCCCGCGGGTGCCGGCCGCCCGCCGGGACTCTGACCGTGTATCTGGGAATGGGCGCGGACCTAGGCGGGTGCTCTCCGCGTGCCTGAGGAGTGCTGCTCGTCTGATGTGTCCTTGTGTGCCTGTGGCCCACGAGTGCCCCCAGAGACATGGCTTGTTCTGAGTGTGTTTAGGGGCACTCTGTGCGGTTTCCACACCGTGTGGGGGCATGCTAAGACCGCGGGGGGGCCTGCTGGCCACTGACCTTGTGAGCAATGGGAACTGGGGAGTTGGCAAAATGACTTCGCGTGGCCCACCAGGCGACATTTCAGGAGGGAAGAAGGTCCTTGACTCCACTTCTAAGCTCCTCGCCCCATGTTCAGAGGTGGGGCAACAGAACTTGCAGAAGCCCTGGGTTGGATCCAGTCATCAGGCCTTTGTAAATCCCAGGGAGGGCGGCTGCCCTCTTCCCCCTTCTTGTCTCCAGACAGCTGCAGCTGGGCCTCTCCAGGAGGCTGAAAAGTCAGGGGTCAGCCTGGGGCTGGCGCTGGTGGTGAGGAAGAGCAGGGCCCCGGGGATTCCAGCACAGGCTTTTCCTGTAGCCGTCTGGGAGGGGACCTGTCTCACCTGCCAGGCACCTGTCCGCACCTGACCCTATGCCTTCCTCCAGCCCTCCTCTGCCTCTACCCCGCCCGACTCCCCGGGTGTCCTGCGTCCTGCTCTCCCCCCTGCAGGGCTCATCACCAGCAGCCAGGCGGCAGCCTACGCCATCAGCAAGTTCGTGAGCGGGGTGCTGTCGGACCAGATGAGTGCTCGCTGGCTCTTCTCTTCGGGGCTGCTCCTGGTCGGCTTGGTCAACATAGCGTTTTCCTGGAGCTCCATGGTACCGGTCTTTGCAGCTCTGTGGTTCCTCAATGGCCTGGCACAGGGGCTGGGCTGGCCCCCGTGTGGGAAGATCCTGCGGAAGGTGAGCACCTGCTTCCAGGGAGCTAGTTTAGACCGACACAGAGGATGCCTAAAGAGCACGTGGGAGCCCCAGCACCCCCATCTCGGAGTGGGCTCCTTGGGAGTTCCAGTCCAGCTCCTATTGCTTGTCAAGATATTTTAGGAGCTAAACGTGGTGGGGTCAGGTGGCAGATGAGGGAACTGGCCCTGCCGAGTAGAAGCACCCTCTTCCTCATCCCTGTAACGTGCGCTCCTGGGTCGGCCCCACCTGAGCCTCACCTTCAGCGTGTTGAGCGTGGGCACCTACTCCGTCCCCCTCTGCCCCACAGTGGTTCGAGCCATCTCAGTTTGGCACTTGGTGGGCCATTCTGTCTGCCAGCATGAACCTGGCTGGAGGGCTGGGCCCTATCCTGGCGACCGTCCTCGCCCAGAGCTATAGCTGGCGCAGCACGCTGGCCCTGTCGGGGGCCCTGTGTGTGGCGGTCTCCTTCCTCTGCCTCCTGCTCATCCACAATGAACCTGCCGATGTCGGACTCCGAAACTTGGACCCCACCCCCTCCAAGGGCAAGAAGGGTGAGCAGCCGCCCAAGCCGGTCACTGGGGGACCTTCATTCACCTTTCATTTGGCAGACTTCCACTGAGAGCTGGCTGTGTGCCTGGCCCCGGGCTCGCCACTGGCTGTAGGGGGAGGGATGGTGATGGCGAGTTGGCGGGAAGTAAATAAGACTCCGTTCCAAGAGACACTGAAGTACCAGACAAGTGGCAGAGCCAGCAAATGCTGTGACTCACTCCTGCTGGTCCTTCCTCACAGCAGAGCCAGGCGTCCCTGTCCTGGACAGCATCCTAAGCTTAAGTGGCTCGGGTGCCTTCCGCCATGCGCCCCGGTGCTGTTTTTCTCTCGTTTGCTGAGGCTTGCAGTGGGGGAACAGGGCCGAGCAGTGGGTGAAGGGGTGCCTTCCTGCTGGTTCCTGCTGTGGGGATGGACTCTGGCCCTGTGGCTGGTTAATGAGTGGTGGGGGCTCAGTCGGGCAGAGCAGCAAGAGCAGAGCCTGAGGCCGGGCCTCCTCCTGACCCAGGTGCCTCGAAGGAGGAGAGTACCTTACAGGAGCTGCTGCTGTCCCCCTACCTGTGGGTGCTCTCCACTGGCTACCTCGTGGTATTCGGAGTGAAGACCTGCTGTACTGACTGGGGCCAGTTCTTCCTTATCCAGGAGAAAGGACAGTCAGTCCTCGTGGGTGAGATGAGTGTGGGAGCAGGGCTGGGCCTAGGGAGCAGGAAGCGATGAAGGGGATGGGAAATTCAGGCCCAGCTTCTCTTTATCCCTTTCTTCTTTCCCTGAGGCCGGTCACCCTTGGGGGCCCTGTACCTCTCTGGGTTTCAGCCAATCTGGGGCGACCCCAGTGTGTTTAACCCCCTTCCACCCCTCCTTTCCCTCTTCCCACCACAACTCCCTACTCCAGGTAGCTCCTACATGAGTGCCCTGGAGGTTGGGGGCCTTGTAGGCAGCATCGCAGCTGGCTACCTGTCAGACCGGGCCATGGCAAAGGTGAGTGGGCAGAAGGAACGGGAAGGAGGAAGGTCCCTTTAAATCTTCCCAGTGTGACTGGGACAGGCACCAGGGGGGGCGGGAGCCCTGGGGTGCGGGCAGGCTGGCATATGGGTGGAGGGAGGCTGGACCCCATGCTGCTCGCACTTGCTGGGGGTGTGCAGGCAAGGTAAGGCTCCTGGAGAGAGGGTGGTAACAGATGTCAAGGAGAGCCTAGCAGCGGGGTTCTCTACAGCCCCAGGGAAGCCGGGGTTGAGGAGAGACTAGGGGCAGCTTGCCAGCTCATGTCCCCAAGTCCCCACGGGGGTGGAGGGGACGTGGTGAAGTTTGGCCTCGGGCTATAAGGAGCAGGTCCCAGGGCCTCCCAGAGCCGCCCCGGGCCAAGAACCGTGGCGGGATTGCCAAAGACCTGCCAGCAGCAGCCCTGCCGTGTCAGAGTCCAGCGCGGCTGTCGTCTGCGGCTTCTGGGGCCTGACACTGCTGGGCCTGTCCCCACAGGCAGGTCTGTCCATCTACGGGAACCCTCGCCACGGCCTGTTGCTGTTCATGATGGCCGGCATGACCGTGTCCATGTACCTCTTCCGGGTAACTGTGACCAGTGACTCCCCCAAGGTAAATGAGGAGGGCCTGGCCCGCCGCTGGCCCAAGGACAAGAGAGCAGGGCCGCTGACTGTCGGGCTCCCCGGCCTTGGCTCCAGCCGGGCCCAAGCCTTTCTCTGCCTCTGAGATTTCCCTTTCCAGTTCTGGTTTACCTCATGTCCTCTGTACTGTGGTGCTCCTTCTGGACTCGGGGCCCGGTTTTCTTCTCTTCCCTGTGCTCCTCCTCTAGGATGTTGCTTTCTGGACTCCAGCTCTTCACCCTCTCGCTGAGCTCACAGGCTTTACGGAGCATGAGGTGCCTTATCTGTGGCTTTCCTCCTGGGTTTGTCTCCCCCTCGTCCTACCCTGTCTGCCTTGCCCCTTGCATCAATTCTAAGAGGTAGTATCTTACTGGGAGGGATGGCTTCTGAGTCCCCTTCACCTACCCACCCAGGCCCTCAGGCTGGCTCAGCGTGGCCCCACGCCTCTAGCTTGGCTCTGTCAATCGTAACGGGAAGTGGGGAGAGGGAGGCCACTTACTATCTCCTTACTACAATCATTTGTTCCTGGGGCCAAGTATCTCTCCCCTGGCAGAGGTAGGTAGGTAGGCTTTCTAAGACTCTAAATGCCACCCTGCATTGTCCTTGCAGCTCTGGATCCTGGTGTTGGGAGCTGTGTTTGGTTTCTCTTCTTATGGTCCCATTGCCTTGTTTGGAGTAATAGCCAACGAGAGCGCCCCTCCCAACTTGTGCGGCACCTCCCACGCCATTGTGGGACTCATGGCCAATGGTAAGCAGTGCTCTCCAGAGCGTCTCCCCCATCGCGACTGTGCCTTGTACATGGGTTCGCTGGAGGCTGGGGCCAGCCCCACCGACTCTAGCCTCCCAAGTGACCCAGGCTCTTCCCTTCCTCCTCGGCAGTGGGCGGCTTTCTGGCTGGGCTGCCCTTCAGCACCATTGCCAAGCGCTATAGCTGGAGCACAGCCTTCTGGGTGGCTGAAGTGATCTGTGCAGTCAGCACAGCTGCCTTCTTTCTCCTGCGAAACATCCGCACCAAGATGGGCCGAGTGCCCAAGAAGGCTGAGTGAAGAGAGTACAGGCTCCAGTGCATCCTCTCCCACCTGTGGCCTCCCCCTGCACGGGGCTGAGGGGAGAGGGGGTAGAGAGAGAAAGGGGGGCTGCTCCGGCTAGCATTGAGCCTTTGATGTCCTCTTGTGCGCCTTTTCCCTCACCCAGGTGGCGCTGGAAGTTATCACTGGCTAATGAGGTCCCAGCTCCCCATCCTCTGTTCTATTTAAAAGGCAACTTTTGTTCTCGGACTCCATTAGCTCCTATTTCCTGCCTTCAAACAGGAAACCCCTGCGGTAAGGGAGTCCCCTAGACCCTTCTTCCCCTCCTGGGCCCTCCCACGCTATCCCCAGGAGAGGTGAGGCTCCTCCTACAACTGCAGGGTACCAGTGGCTGGTGATTTCTGCCCTAAGGCCTCTTAGCACCGGGCGACCGCTATTGCCAATACCTCCGATTCCGGGAAGGAGGAGGCCCATCGCGCTCACCAGTACCCTGCAAAGACAGCAGGCGGGGTGGGAGGGAGGAGGTCTTGACAGATTAAAACTAGATTTGATACTAAACACTATCATGGAGTCATTCTTTCCAAAGGGGTACTACAAGCCAGAGACCGCTTTCCTTGGAAAATATTCTTTCGATACCTGCTCTTCCCACCCCAAAAGGGGCGGACTTCATCTCCTTGGATTGGGCAATCTGACGGGCACTTCTTTAAGCTTATGGCTCCTCTGCCTTCAGCTTCACTAATTCAGTGATGATTTTACAGATGAAGCTTCTGGGATTCAGGCAGGTGGAACCCTTCGGTGGAGGAAGGCAGTGTAATAGTGGCTCACGTGTAGTCATGGTGTAGTCAGAAAGCCTGGGTTCAAGCTCAGGTGCTTAGTAACTAGCTTTGAGACTCTGAGGCAGAGAGTCTGTACCTTGTTAAATCCGTTGTCCGTAACAGAATGCACCCTGAGATTAGGGTGAGGGTTAAGTTAAATAAAGCAGTAAAGCCTGGTGTAAACCCCTGGTAAATACCCCATCGTCACCACCACGGCTGCCACCATCCTAGACATCAGCGATTCTGGAACTAGACCCAAGGCTCCTGACTCAAAGTGCCATGCTCAGTCATTCAGTGAGTGTTTTCTACCAGAACATATCTCATCTTCCCAGAATTCCGTTATCATTCCTGTCCCCCCACCAGAGCCTTTCCCCCCAAACCATCAATTAGGATAGCGAACACAGGGGCGCCTGGGTGGCTCAGTGGGTTAAAGCCTCTGCCTTCGGCTCAGGTCATGATCTCAGGGTCCTGGGATCGAGCCCCGCATCCGGCTCTCTGCTCTGTGGGGAGCCTGCTTCCCCCTCACTCTCTGCCGGCCTCTCTGCCTATTTGTGATCTTTCTCCTGTCAAATAAATAAATAAAATCTTAAAAAAAAAAAAAAGAGTGAACACAGATCAAAGGAATGTTTATTTAGCATTTATGGGCCTACTCCCTCCATAAATAAACCTGTACAGAGTTGGGAAGTAGGCTCATGATAGATACAGGACGGCAGAGAGCACGGCATTGAGGCTCAGGGGTCGGTACCTGTCATCAGGCTCAGCACCCTCCCATCTTCAAGTGCACTAACGAGGCTGTGGGGATCTCCATTGGAGTGGATGGAGCAGGCTCCCTGCTGTAGGATCTCTCAAAATTTGGGGGATCCATTGCAGGCTCAGCCTATGACCCAGGTCCAAAAGTTCCAGCCTTCTCCGCCACCTCCAGGGCTAACTTCAGGTTCTGGTCGAACAGCTCACACCTAGGCCAGACCCAAGAGGCACAAAGGATGACAAAGTGTGAGGTCTCAGACTCTCCTCCCGCTTCGGGTGCCAAGGTACTCTTGCTTGAAGAAGGACATGAATGGCAAGAGGAGTCTTTGGTTTCTCAAAACAGCAAGAAAAGACTAGTCTGCTTTTGTTTTATTTAGAAGTAACTCTTCTTCTCCTTTTCAAAAATGACCTCGGGGAAGAGCACAAGGGGAGGGGTAAGGACGCTCTGACCAGTGCCTGGGGAGGGGGACCACCTACCTGATGGGCATTTCCAGGGAGTAGAATGGATTCTTGAGGGCAAAGTCTGAGTAGATCTCATAAATCTTTCGGAGAAGAGAATCTATGCCAGCTTGCCTGGGATCTGCCAGCACCACAAACTTGATCCCTGGAGAAGGACCAAGAATGGTCACAGAAGGGTAGAGAATGCAGCAAATAACATCATTCTGTGTGCAGATGGCATCTTCATAAGCCCGTTTTAATTTTTATCCTTATTACTCCATAAAGCAGGAAAGACAAGATTGTGAATCTGTAAAACCAGAACAGGGAAGTGACTTTATCACATCGCCCAACTGACTGAGACCACGCTTTGACATCTAGCTCTGTCACTTAATTCCTAGTCTTGTGGTCCCACAGCAGCAAGTGCCAGGCAGGGGACAGACTCAGGCAGTTTTCAGTTATCCCCATTAAGGGTGTGAGGCAATGACACGATCCAAAGGTCATTTCCATTTGGCATTCAAGTTTCATTTTGAAACACATCTTCCGAAACGTGTGCCACATGAGATACCGTTACAGTGAGTTTTATCTGTACACAGGATAACCAGGGCTGAGCATTCTGGGCGGGATGGACAAAATGGGCATCGGATTAAATATTGGCTTGGGAGTCACAAAACAAATAGACGTATGTGTCTGTGCAATTGTCCCAGGAAAAGTGAACCGCCACCCCCTTGCTTACCAAAGTTGTCTTTGGTCGGTCCCTTCCCCCAACCTGCCCCACTGCATCCCTCTGGCCTGTCCAGAGACGCCTACCTGTCAACGTCTGGAAGCAGTGCAGTTTGAAGGTGTCGGTCTCCAGCATCTCAATGCCCGAGCTGCCCTGTTCAGGAGACAGCTGGGAACCGATTGCAAACAGCCTATTTGCAAAGGAGGGAAGGTTGGGAATGCACCCTCTGTATAAGGGAGGCGTGCTGCTCAGACTCTTCCCCTGAAGTGACCCCATCTGCTGAGGAGTTCACATTACACGCTGAGAAGTCAGAAGAGGGGTGTCAACTGTCTGGCAGCCCCAGAACCAAAATTTCTTTAAAATTCATTTGAGCTCTGCATGTTTTTTACACTCTACTTCACTGTAAAACATTTTACGTTGAAAACTGGGGGTAACATTACCACTGGGCATATACCTCTCATGGTCACTTACCCCAGGGCTATGATTACCCAGTACATCTCCTACTGTCCTTGAGAACGGGAAAAGATCTTAACGATCTTTTAATTCAGTTACCTTATTTTAGAAACTGAAGCTGAGGGAAGAGAAGTGGACTTGTGCAAAGTCACACCACTGCCGGTATTACCTAAAACCTAGTCATTCTAGATTAGTTCTTTTTCCTTCCCAACACAAGAACTGACGATTTAAAAAGAGGCTCAGAAAGGTAAGCACGGCCGCTCAGGAGTCTTCCCGCAGAACCACACTAATCGAGCCGACCTAAGGGCCAAGGGCAGGACCACCGGCCCTAGGAAGGGCTGGGGGACTTACGAGTGGAACATGGAGGCCAGCATGAGCTTCTCATTGGAGGTGAGGCGCGGTCGGCCGAATCGAATGGATACCGGGTAATTGGCAGGGTTTCCCAAGTACTCCAGCACCTCTTTCCCATCGGCCGTGTACTTGCCGTTCACGTCCACGCCATTGATGGCCAGCACTGCGTGGCCCACTGCAGAGATGAGGCTAAGGGTCAACGAAGCCTCAACGTGGGGATTGCGCCGAAGGGACTAGCGACCCGGTCTCACCCCCTGTCCCCTGTCCCTCCGCGCCCTCCCCCGCCCCGCAGAGACACCAGCCCACTCCGCAGCACCGGGCCCGCCCATCCGATACAAGCCTAGCCCACCCCGGATGCCGTCGCGCTGGCCGAATGCAACCAGCACACGCTCGTCGTGCAGCTTCAGCAGCAGATCAAGGGGGTAACTGAAAGTTTTCTCAGCCTCGGCCCGTGGCGCGTAGCTGTCCAACTGGTAGATCAGGCCGCCAGCTTTGTTCACCACATACACACTAAAAATCGCCATTGTGGCCGCCCCTGCTCGGAGACGCAGATCTGTTCGTTCCTGACGGCCCCGCCCCGGAACCGCAGCCGCGGGACCCGCCCCCGCCCCCTCCTCCCAACCCTGCGTGCGCCAGCGCCTGCGCACTTGAGGCACCACGCTTAGCGGGGTCGCCGGGCGTGCTTTCGGGGCCTGGCCGATTGTTTTCTGTCTCTCTTACTGGTTTCCAGGGCCAAGGAATAGCAACGTGTGGCCGCCTCACAACTAGCGGCAAAGCCCAGCAACCGCGAGCAGCGCTCGGGGTGCACGCCTCGGGGACAACTGTCCTCCCGCTGCGGTACCCTCCCCGCTGCACGAGGGGACTCCGCCCCTTGACCCGGAAGCGCTCGTTGCGGGTGGAGGTTTCTGGGCCGGTCTGGGAACGGCGCTTCCTTTTTGTCCGACATCTTAGCGAGGCTGCGGGTGCGGACGTTTCTCTCCCAGCTTCACTATGGTGAGCTTTCGGGGACGGGGAGCCCGTGCGGTTCTGAGAGCCGGGCGGTGCTAGGGCGCGCTTGGGGCGGCACCGGACGGAGGGCCCCAGACCCGCCGGGCCGCTTCTTGAGCCGGGCGGGGGGAGTGCTTCATCCATGTGCTCTGGTAGTGGGGTTAGGGGGCTGCCCTGTGACCTGCCTGCGTTCCTTCTTTTTCTTTACAGCCGCCCAAGGATGACAAGAAGAAGAAAGATGCCGGAAAATCGGCAAAGAAAGACAAAGACCCCGTGAACAAATCTGGCGGCAAAGCCAAAAAGAAGGTCAGTGTGAGCCCCCCCGACCCAAGAGTGGAGGATATTGGGGGCGCAGGACCCATGTGGCTGTGGGAATAAGTGACGTGTAGAGCAAATGGCTTTTAAGGTTGTGTGGTCTAGAGTCTGATTATTAGAGCTCTTATCGCTGTTTTGTTGTTTGGAAGAATAGGGTGGTACGCACAACTTGGAAGTTAAACAAGACTATAAAGCATTCTGATGCCTAGCACATGATAATTTTCATTGGTATCGTGGGGTTCAGCCTGTGTCCGGAACTCGCATACTTTATTTTTTCGCCCAGTCTAACGCATCTTTCACGGCGTTAATGGCAACTGGGGTTCCTTTTATTTTTTGTTCTGGTTTTAAGTTATTTGAATCTTAGTTTGTAGAATGTCTGTAAATTCTGAATTTCGTAGGTTTGTGTAGACCAAGGAATGGTCTCCCTTGCAGTATAGCACCGTGGCATTGGAAGAGAGTTCTCTGACGCAGGTAGTTTGGGGAGAGAAAGTGATTTCTTACAGGGACACTGACTTCACTTTTTCTTTTGGTGAGCAGAAGTGGTCCAAAGGCAAAGTTCGGGACAAGCTCAATAATTTGGTCTTGTTTGACAAAGCAACATATGACAAACTCTGTAAAGAAGTTCCCAACTATAAGCTTATAACTCCAGCTGTTGTCTCTGAGAGACTGAAGATTCGAGGTTCCCTGGCCCGGGCAGCCCTTCAGGAGCTCCTTAGTAAAGGTGAGAGGGGTGTGTTGTACTGGTGTGCTTTTACACGTTAAATTGGCCTGCCCCATTGGCCATCTTAAATGTTTTTACTGAAATTTTGTAAAATAGGCACAGGCTGATGACCAGTTGTGGTAGTCTAACATGTTACCCATAGCGTAGACCCCAAAGCAAGGGTTCTTGGCCACTTTTGTCTCGTGGACCCCTGTGTCCTATTGGTGAAGCCTCAGGATCCCTTGTTTTCTTTTTTTTCCCTTTGTTTTCTTTTTTAAATTCACTTGCGAGAGCTACACAGACAAGCAGAGGGAGTGGGAGAGGCAGACTCCCCGCTGAACTGGGAGCAGGACATGAGACTCCATCCCAGGACCTGGAGACCATGATCTGAGCCACTCAGGCGCCCCATGGATCCTTTGTTTTCAAATAGATTGATTTTAAAGAGTTACAAAAGAAATGCGGTAATACTGAAATATGGCTATGAAAATAGTAAAGGCTTTGATAGGAAAGCATTTTCTACTTAAGTATTAAAATTTAGTGATCTAATTGCCATAATTTCATATTAATATAATGTAAATGAGTGTGAATATTTTAAGCCACCTGTAGTATCTAATGTGGAAAGAGTGATTTTTAAATTAAAGCGCTATGAGGGTAAGCATCTTAACAGTAGGTAATTGGCCCCTCATTTAGAAAAAATAAAATTAGATTATCACCAAGAAATGAAGGATGTTTGCCTTTGTTATTAAAATCTAATGCTCAAATTCAGTATTTTTAGTATCTTATTAAGTATTTCACAGTACTTTGTGAAAACCATATCCTTATTCTCTCTAGGGCTTATTAAACTGGTTTCAAAGCACAGAGCTCAAGTAATTTACACCAGAAACACCAAGGGTGGAGATGCCCCAGCTGCTGGTGAAGATGCATGAACAAGGTAAACAAGAACACAGGCTTGTGGTATAGAAAGTATATACAACCCACTTGTATTATGCTCTAGAATTCTGATTCTTTTATTTTTTATTTTTTGCAGATCCACCAACTGTACATTTTAGAAAATAAAACTTTATTAAATCAAGTAAGCGGGTATGTGTCTTTCCTAAGAAAAGGAGTTACAGAAGAGAATAGGTATAGGTGTGCTGACCCAGCTTTGTCCTTATGGTGGTTGGAGAAGTATCAGGAAACGATTGGCTTTTTTCCTTTATGTGACTGCTGTTGGTTCCTTGCTGCGGCTTCTGTTTTGAACTGATGTCTGAAAGGAAAGGAAGGGTTAGCGGGGTGAAGGCTGACATCTCCTAAGGGGTTGTGTGGGCTGGGATCCTGGCACTGGATCCACACCTGGATTGCCAGCGTCGTCCATTATTCCAGACACGGCCAAAAGAGGGCAGCCAGCCTACACTGGTGCTGGAGCTGTGATCAAAGTTGGCTCCAACTCTGTCTGGGGGGAGTTTCTTCAATTTCTGTTTTTCCTCTATAAAGAAGAAAAAAGTTTTTAAACAGTTTTTTTTTTTTTTTAAGATTTTTTTTATTTATTAGAGAGAGAGAGACTGAGAATGAGAGGGGAGAAGGTCAGAGGGAGAAGCAGACTTCCCGCAGAGCCAGGAGTCCGATATGGGACTCGATCCCGGGACTCCGGGATCATGACCTGAGCCAAAGGCAGTCGCCCAACCAACTGAGCCACCCAGGCGCCCTAAACAGTTTTGAGTAGGAAAATTTACAGAACCCATTCTTGAATTTGTTAACTTACTTTCTTTAAGGAATTCTTCATAGGATGGTCCTATCTGTTGGTTTACAGAGCTGTATTCTTCATCCTGGACCATCCAAGGAGGTGTAGCACCTGGAAAAGGCCCATTAAGGCACTCTTAAGTTTCAAACTACGATGAAGCATGCCCTAACTATAAACTCTTACCTAATGTTCAAAAGCCAAAACCCATTCTGAACCATGGGAAGTTGAGGGCCTTGGGCTAATTTAAAGCAACATCTTAGATGTGATACGCTCTACTGGTATTTAACAGCTTTGTTGAGGCGGGACAGACCTACAGCTGCACACTCGAAAGTATACAATTTGAAAAGCTTTGAGTGTAACTATCAGTCAAGACACTCAATACCACCACTGTGTATCATTCTGCCCCTTTAAAGGACTTCCTGCACCTCCCTGTACCTTTTCCCAGCCCAGGCAACCATGAATATGCTTCTGTTAATCTAATTTGCATTTGCTACCATGTACCTTTTTTCCAACTGGCTTTTAAAAGTTGAGATTTACCTATGCTGCACGTAACAGTTCCTTCTTTGTTGAGCACTGCTCTGTTCCCGTCATTGAGGCACATTTAGATTGTTTTCAGTTTTGGGGTATTGCAGCTAAAGCTCTGACCATCTGGTGTGCAAGCCTTTGTGCAGACATGTTTGCTTTTCTCTCGCAATGTCTGGATCATAATAGTGGGTGTATGTTTAACTTCTTAAATTCCTGAACTGTTATTCCAATTGGTTGTGCCATTTTACGTTCCCACCAGGAGTTTAGGAATGTTCCTTCACACACAGTCTTTAATTTTAGCCACTCTGATGAACATCTTTTTACATGCCTCTACTGAGTTTTAAGAGTTTTTCATATATTCAAGATACAAGTCCTTCATCAGATAGCACTTTATCATAATCAACTTTAAAGAAGTAATTGGGTGGCACAGTCAGTTCAGTATCTGCCTTTAAAAAAAATTTCAGTAAGAGCCAGCAAGCACACAGTGGGGCCGGGGGGGAGGGGGGGGCGGAAGAGGGAGAGAATCTTAAGCAGATTCGGTGCTGAGCATGGAGCCTGATGTGGAGCCCAGTCTCACAACCCCAAGATCAGACCTAACCTGAAACCAGGAGTCGGATGTCGAACCAACTACACCACCCAGGTGCCCCTAAAATCATTAACTTTATTTTATTTATTTATTTTTTTAAAAGATTTTTTTTATTTATTTGACAGATCACAAGCAGGCAGAGAGGGGGAAGCAGGCTCCCCACTGAGCAGAGAGCCCGATGCGGGGCTCGATCCCAGGACCCTGAGATCATGACCTGAGCCAAAGGCAGAGGCTTTAACCCACTGAGCCACCCAGGCGCCCCTAAAATCATTAACTTTAAAAGAAGTAATAAAATAGTTGCCTCTTACCATCTGAGAAACACTGCTCTGGGCCTTACCTGAGTGGATGTTACCAATTCCTGGTGTATCCTGTAGTTGGAAATGGGGGGGGGGGATCCCAGATAAGAAACTGATGGTAGTATATTCCTAGCTAGAAAAAGAACAAGCCACAGGAGTGGGGGTGGAAGCACCACAGTGCTACTTCTGGGCCCTGGTTGGTGTTAAACTTTAAGAGCACAGATAACTGAAACTGAAAGTCAAAAGACTCATGGTCTCAGAAATGAAGATGTCCAAAAACAGAGTGCCTACTAGGTGCCACATAAGCAAAACCCACCCCTCACAGGGCAATATGTATTGTAGGGGAAGAGACTGAAACATAAATTACACGATCACATTCACCCCTTTTTACATGTTCCCTTGTACATTTCTAACAGGCAACCTATTCACATAAGCCTTCCATGAAAAGGTGACCTTTGAGCTAGGCTGAAGGGAGGTAGGCCTATTATTTAAGGCAATGGCAATGACACGTGCAAGAACCACAAGATACACAGCATGGCTAGAGTATGCAGGACATCAGGTGAGGCAGCGGCTTTCTGTGTTCAAAACTGCAGGATTGCATGGGGAACAGTAAGTTCCAGAAAAGCGTAACAGAGGACATCTTTTAGCCAGGAGGTAAAATAGGCCTACTCATTGACAGGACAGGATATAGGAGATGAAAGAAGAGGAAATAACTCCTCTACAGTGCTGGTAATCTAGGGATGGTAGGGGTTAGCTTAAGGTGCCTGTGGAATATTTACAAATGTCCTAAATTGAGCAGAAACGGGTTCTGCAGAGGATGGCACTCCTCGGTGGCAGTGGGGGCAAGAGGTGTGGATGAGATCACTGAAGGGTGAGGAAAGAGGTCTAAGAACACATTATGTCTCTCCCTGTCGAATAAAATCTTAAATAAACTATGGAGCAGTGCAGCCAAGAGACAAGATCCAGATGGCCAAAATAGGTACAAACCCATGAGAGATGGGTGTCCTGGGAATTGAAGGGCACTGGCCCTTCCTGGCTAGCTTATCCATGGTACCTGATGACCGATGAATGTCAAAGGTTGTCCCGTCTCCATCCAGTCAAGCTCCGGGGCGGGTGGCAGGTCCAAGCAGGAGGGCTGCTGTGAGGTGGAGGCCACTAGACTGAAAAAGACAAGCAGGAGCCAGGCTGGCAGAGGAGGTCCTTGAGTCATAAGGATGGCAGAGATGAACTCTGTTGCCATTTTCCAGCCAAAAAGTTACAGAATGCTCAAACAGAAGCCAAACTCAACAGACTCCTTAGCAATTTTACCTGCTGGTCCCTTTCCAGCTTCCAGGTGCTGAAGAGCCTTCTTCTGGGTCTGGCACTGCCTGAGGCTGAGTTTGATTCAGGAAAAATAAATGTGTCTTGGATGCTTAAGAGCCTGCCTAGGCCACGCTCCCACCCTCCAGTAGGAAACAAACTGGCATATTGGCATATGGTACTGCCCATCTTGCAAACTTCCTGCTCTGCTCCCCCTCCCAGCTCTGCCCACATTGCCACTGACAAGGCCTGCCCCCTGGCGGACAGGTAAGGGAATTCAGGCTGAGCAGATGAAGCACGGAGTCCGTGAGGAGTCCGTGAGTTCTCGTAGAAGAGCTGGTAGGCGAGATGCTGGAGCTGGGAGAACCAGGGATCAAACGGATTTGGATACTGCTTTGGCTCCTCCGAGGGACACCAACCTCTAAGACAGACCGAACCAGCTCCTGCCGGCTGTGCTCCACCTCTCGAATCTGAGCTGCCATCTGTGGGAGAGAGGCTGCTTAGCTAGGTACAAGGTCATGGGGCTGGGTCCTTCAGTGGCCTTTTAACTCACCTCTTTGATCACCTCATCCTCCTTTTCCTCATAGGTATCCAAACCTTTCACCATGGATTTCTTGAATCTAAAAAGAAAAAAAGGCAAGTCAGCCAAGAACTCTAGTCTCTGCCAGTTATGAAAAGATCCTCAGTAGATCATTTTTTCTTCAAATTTTGGATAATTTCAAAATCACAGAAACAAAATAGAACAATGAACACCCATGTACCTTTCACCCAGATTCACTGTTAACATTTTGCCATACTGGCTCCACTTCTCTTCTAGCACACATTTCCTTTTTGCCAAATCAAAAATGGGCTTTAGAAGAGACTTACAGTTGTTTTATCCTACAATACATACAGAAAGGTATCAGAAAAATACCAATACTACCAATACCACTATCAACAGTAAAAGTACTAAGCAAAGCTCAGATTTCTCTGCAGTTCTTTAGTCTTTGGTAAATATCCTAAGGGTCTACTGTCAGAATTTTGTGTTTTAAGTTACTTGAATTCTTACTCTTTTGTGACTTATCAATTTGATACACAGCTATGACAATTTCTCATTGTTTACAATTAGTTTAATGATTTGCTTTCTGGCCTGATTTTATTTATTTAATTTTTTAAGGATTTTATTTATTTGACAGAGACACTGTGAGAGAGGGAACACAAACGGGGCGTGGGAGAGGGAGAAGCAGGCTTCCCACCAAGCAGGGAGCCTGATGCAGGGCTTGATCCCAGGACCCCGGGATCATGACCTGAGCCAAAAGCAGATGCTTAACAACTGACCCACCCAGGTGCCCCTTTGGCCTGATTTTAATACATAAAATGCATGTAGGGGAATGGCTCTACCATAATACCCTGGCAGCCTTGCACCTATCCATTCCAGCAAAACCTGGAACCACAGCATTGGAATCCTGGCTGAGCACCTGTGTGATGCTCCCAGAACACGAGGAAAGCAGCTGAAGGAAGCTGAAAGGAGCTGCTGTGTGGCCACGTCCCACTTACCTCCTTATCTCCCCCCACAACCCTCTAGTCTGTCGTAAGAGTTTCTGATCACCTCCTGGTTCCGATGTGGTATGTGGCTCTCTGCCCACCCTTCTCAGATTAGAGCTGCAGGCCACACTGGGCTTCCCAGCAGCGGGGTGTCCCAGAGCTCACACTACAGTTAGCTAGCCCTTTTTGTTTGAGTGGTCTTTTTTGGTGGGTGGGACAAGGCCTCGGGAAGCTGGCACTTTGGGTTTATGCTCTTTGCTATTTAAGTGATAACCCATCTAAATCTAAAAGTGGCTCATGGTATCTTTACCAGTCAAATCAGTCAGACTTGGCTTTGCCTTGTGCGTGTGTGCTTTAAATTTATAAGGTTCAAAACTCAAAACTGGGGTGTCTGGGTGGCTCAGTCAGTAAAGCGTCTGCCTTCAACTCAGGTCATGATCCCAGTGAGCCCAGTATCAGGCTCCTTGCTCAGCAGGGAGTCTGCTTCTCCCTCTCCTACTCCCCCTGCTCATGCTAGCTCTCGTGCTCTCTTTAAATAAAATCTAAAAAAAGGGCGCCTGGGTGGCTCAGTTGGTTAGGCGACTGCCTTCGGCTCAGGTCATGGTCCTGGAGTCCCGGGATCGAGTCCCACATCGGGCTCCCGGCTCCATGGGGAGTCTGCTTTTCCCTCTGACCTTCTCCCCTCTCATGCTCTCTCTAGGTCTCTCTCTCTCTCTCAAATAAATAATCTTTTTTAAAAAAAAAACCAAAAAACTATTTAACCCATAAAACTATTTAATAAAAAGTTCAGAGTCCATCCTCATAATTCTCAACTTTTTCTGCTCAACTGCTCTTTATTCCCATCAAACACCATTTGGAGCTGGGCCGGGGTATAAGGAGTTAGTGCTTTTTTGGCCTCAATTCTCCATCTCCTGCCCAGTCTGAATCACAGATTTGAAGGCAAGGTAGTAGGAGTTAGGCATTTCTCACCATTCCCTCATTATTCACCACACTGAGTAGGAAACAATAATAGATTCATGAGTTTTTCTGTAACTTTGGTTCTGGGATCCCCTTGAGTTCCATTCCCCATAGTCTCAATATTGTCCCAATAAAAATACAGTGTGAGGCCATCTGTGTCCTTTTCCCGAAGCAGTCAGCACTCACAACCGCTCTGTGCTGGCCAGCTTACTGCACTCCAATTTCTCAGGGTCCTCCAGAGGCCAGTTAAAATAGAGACTAAAACTATTCAAAGTGGGCACTAAGTGAGTACCAGTTGTTTACACAATTAAAATGCCTCTTCTATTCCTAAGGGACCTTAATATTCTCTGTACCACACATTTAAATAATCGCTTATAGTGAACTTTTATTATATATTGTTCTCTGTTTGCTAAATGCATTGTAAATCCCATCCCCAAACTAGATATGAACCTTTCAAGGACTCTATCAAATTTTTTTGTGTCCAGTATAGTGCCTAGAATAATGAGTGCTATGAAGACAACAGATACTTACAAAGGCCCTACGTAACTTTACAATTAATAGAGGAAGCTCCAGTACCTGACACAGACCCAGAGAAACCCCATTCTGTTATTTCACCTTTTATAATCAGTGACTTACCGGGCATAGTCCTGGGGGGAGATGAGAAACTTCTCTTTCATTTGGAACTCAGCCTTGTTCTCCCACCAGAATCTGTTGGTTGCTTTCTTGTGCTCTGGGCTGAGAATGAACGGGTAATCTCAATGAAAAATTACAGAACATTACTCAGACATCTAGGCATTAGATTAAGTAAGGCACACTGACATCTGGGTTTCTGCCTCCGGGCAAGCTGACAGAATACTGTTACTAGTCTCTTCCAGATGTCCAGTGTCCCCTCTCCCAATAAATTGGGAGAGGGGCGCCTGGGTGCCTCAGTCGTTAGGCCTCTGCCTTCGGCTCAGGTCATGATCTCAGGGTCCTGGGATCCAGCCCTGCGTCAGGCTCCCTGCTCATCAGGAAGCCTGCTACTCCCTCTCCCACTCCCCCTGCTTGTGTTCCCTCTCTGGCTGTGTCTCTCTCGGTCAAATAAATAAATAAAATCGTTAAAAAAAAAAAAAAAAAAAACGGGAGAATCTGGGAGGAGATAATGGAGGGTAACCTGAGCCAGCGACCCAGCTGGCTTTCCCACCACCACTGGGACCACGGCAGCCATAAGCCCTCCACCCCTCAAGGGTGCGAGGCCTATAAGCTGACTCGACCCACCCCAATCCAACCACAAAAGCGTTCCTCCTCTCACGCACCCCTAACCCCTCCACCCCCCCCACCAGGATGCGAATGTGCTGGCTGCGGCTCCCAGGCCGGACCTCACCTGGCCAAATGCTCCAGCAGCCCCCCGTGCAGCACGGTCAGGTTTCCGTGGCTCAGGTGTTTCCGCACCTCACAGCCGCAGCACGGGCACCAGCAGCGCCGCTCGTGTTCGGGCACGTAGCGCTCCACCTGGGCTGCGCGGATGGCCTTGCGGGCGGCCTCTACCTGCGGCGGAGAGGGGAGAGGCCGGGAGAGGCCAACCAGGACCCCAGTGGAACCCCCACGTCCCCCGCCGCGCGCCCTCCCTGTACTGCCCGCACCCCCTACGCAGGCCGTCCGCGGCCACTTCCCGCCTCCCGTCCGCACCTGGGGCAGGAGCCGCTCCAACGCCGCCTTCAGCGTCCGCTGGTGCTTGCGGCTGTAGACGTGCCCGCGACCACAGAAGAAGGTCTGGCGGCACAGGGGGCAACGCTGCGCCGGCGCCATGGGCCCAGGACCCGGTATCTGCGACGCGCAGCGGATCTTTCACCACCCCGTGACCCCTGACCCCTCGGGGGGCGGGGCGAACCCAGCGGTTCCCCGCTGCCCCCAGCGGCGGGCTGGCGCCACTGCAGACCCATCTGCGGCTGCGCGAGTCCGGCCCCCGGCTCTCTGCAGGCGGACGCACCCGGCCGACACCGACGTCCCCAGATGCTGTCTACCCAGAAAAAGTGGCAGCACCAATGTGCAGACGCGCTGGAAAGAGCGCGCGCGACAGCTAGGTGCCTCTGCAGGACCGCAGACCGCACGCATGTCGGAGCATTGACAAGGACTCGCATTAGACAATGGAACAAATTGTGACCAGTATTACAGGGTGCTCACTGTGTATCCAGAGCTTTACAGTCACTACCTCACTTAATCCTCAATAGATTATTGCCGGCATTTTACAGATGGGAAAACTGAGACATGGGGAGGAAGTAACCGTGTGGAAGGTTGCACAGGTGTGAAGCGTCAGAGGCAGCGCCTTTGGTGCTCTTTCCGGACCAGCTGGTGGTCAGGAACGCCTGCTGGAGGTGGCCTTCATCTAAGACCTAATCACAGCCATACCCCCCGGGGGGGGGGGGGGCCCGCGGAGGGGGGGCTTTCTGAGCCGCTGTTACTGTAAAGAGGAAGCTATGAAAAGGGTGCAGAGTCATTGCTGAGGGTTAACAGACATTTTTACTCTGTAAACATGCTCACCCACTGGAACTTTCATTCTTTACAAGCCACTTTCCTAGAATGAACAGCCTTCCGTCTGTCCTGCTCCCCTAAGCCTTAGGGCCTAAGGTAAATTGCTCCCTTACAGGGCTGAAATCCCCAGGCTGTGATCTCTACCCTAGAGCACCCCAAAAAAGCCGGGGACCCAGGCCAGAACTTACTTAGAGGATGTGCCTGACAGAAATAACAGAGTCCCAAATTTCACTTAGATTTGTTACCAGCGCTGGTGCGTTAACCTGGATGGGCTACAATGTCTGTGTGTGTGTATACAGTCAACTATACCTAATCCAGACTCCTCTTCAGATCTTGACCTCTTGGAGCTTCCCAGTAGACTCAGGCCTGTCAGATGTGACTCATTTTGAAGACCCACAACACTCAATTCCTTGACCTCCCATCACTTCCCTGGCAGCGTCAGTCCCGGACCTTGTCTGCCCAAAATCGCTCCTTCTCTGAATTCAAATTCTGAAGTTGTATTCTGACCACCATCTTCCATCCTCCCATGTGGCCTTAGTTTCCATCTTGCCTTTAACTGCAGGAAGACTTCCATTCTTGAAGATGAGTACTCATTCATTCACTCAGAAAACTGTTCAGCATCTACCAGCTGCTTTGCTCTAGGTTCTCAAAGTGTGGCCTCCAGGTCAGCAGCATCAGTGTCTGGAAGCTTCTTAGAAGTGCAAATTCTTGGGCCCCACCACAGACCTACTGAATCAGAAACTCTGGACTGGGGCCCAGCAATCTATAGTTTAATGAGTCCTTCAGGTGATTCTAAAGGTCAATCATATCTGATCATTAGTGGTCTAGGTTTTAAGTCCTCCTAGCTTCACTTTACCCACTGGATCCCAGGACCTTTTCCACCTCACTCTTGTGGCAACCTATTACTTCCTTTGACTGTCCCAGACCTCTCATTTTGTCAAACCCCAAATGTTCCCAAGCTGCTTAGAATATTCTACACTGCTTCAACTTCTACTAACTTCTTAGCCCTCTGCAGTTTTGCTTTTGAAACTATAACCCTAAAGTTCTCCACCATGGAGTGTTCATTCAGTTGCAATTGAACTTGACTGTGTGAAATGGAACTCAACATCTTCCAGTTGAGAACATCCCCTATTTTCATCCTCCCAGGGAATACCACCAAGCTAGAGCCTGGAGTTTTGGGGAGAGTTTTCTTTGACACTCGCTTTCACTCAGTCCCCATATTCACCCTGTTCAAGTTGTTTTACTGGATTTCTGAGATGTTTAAAGTCTGTTCTCTACTCTTTATACTCCTAGAGCAAATCTTGTTTCAATTCCCTTGCTCTTTTGCTTGGATTCATGAAAAATTTTTTCTCACTGGTTTCCAAGTGTGTGGTCTAAGTCAAATCCATTTATCCTCCAGACTGTGGTTTCAGTAAAGTCTCTAAGTGACTTTCTGAATTAATTTAATGCCTCTAAATTAGCATCGGGAAAAAAATTTAAATTTCCCAGCATGACTTTCAAAGCCTTTTACAGCATGTTTCCCAAATTCTTTTTGTCTTATCTCCCATCACTTCCCTGACCTCCTCCATCTCCTCCTCCAGACAATATTCCTGGAGTCCTGTGCACTTCTGCATCTTCCAGCCCTTGGTTCCCTCTGTCTAAAATTTACTTCTTACCGGTCCTGCCTAATAAATTCTATGATAAAGGATCTGAAATACAAACGAGAATGGAGTTTCTCTGTGGCTGATGGCTTTGTCTGGCACGTGATAAGCTCTCATTCACAGGCTCTCATATCCATTCATTATTGAATAAATGAAATGTCACCCCTTTTGTGAAGCCTTCTAGAGTTGTCTGCAGAATTTTTTTTTTCTTTAGAGATCTTATTTAGGTCGCCTGGGTGGCTCAGTGGGTTAAGCATCTGCCTTCTGCTCAGATCATGGTCTGGGGGTCCTGGGATTGAGCCCCACTGTTAGGCTCCCTGCTCTGTGGGAAGTCTGCTTCTCCCTCTGCCCCTCCCCACTGCTCATGCTCTCTCTCACTCTCACTCAGGTTCTTTATCTCTTGAAAAAATAAATAAAATCTTAAAAAAAATAAAGATCTTATTTATTTGTCAGAGAGAGAATGCACAAGCAGGGGGAATGGCAGGCAGGGGGAGAAGCAGGCTCCCCAAAGAGCAAAGAGCCCAATGAGGGACTCGATCCCAGGACTCTGGTATCATGACCTGAGCCAAAGGCAGAAGCTTAACCTACTGAGCCACCCAGGTGCCCTAAAATAATAAAATTAAAAAAAAAAAAACCCTAAAACTAAAAGGTTTTCTATGCTTAGACATCCCATTTTTATATATGAACATAATTTCTGTCACATTTGTCCTATCCAACATATTATTTTGCTGGTTTTTTTTTTCTCCCCAGAATGTGTTGTGGATATCTGTGTTAGCACATAGGACATAATATTAAATACTATCTATATCCTGATGATTCTCAAACGTATTTACATCTTCAGCTCAGACTTGTCTTTCCAACTCCACACTTACAACAATTATCTACGTGATAAAACTGCCCTAATGTCTCACAGAGTCTAAAGATTTTATTTATTTGTCAGAGAGAGCACAAGGAGGGCGAGCGGCAGGCAGAAGGAGAAGCAGGCTCCCCAATGAGCAAGGAACCCAATGTGGGACTCGATCTCAGGACCCTGGCATCATTACCTGAGCCAAAGGTAGGCACTTAACGCGCTGAGCCACGCAGGCACCTCACAAATTCTAATCAGAACTGCTCAAACCTGCTCCACCTACAGGTTTGCCCACCTCACCGTTCTCCTCAATTGCTCAAACCAAAAATCTCATCCTCACTTCCTCCTACTTCCAGCCAGTCCTATTGACTTACTGATGCCGCCTGCAAGCTACATCTCAAATCAGCCTGCTTCTCTCCAGTTCTCTGGCTGCTGCCCCAGTCCACCCGGGTTACCGCATCTCCTCCTAACAAGTCCTTTTGCTTCCACGTGCACCGTCCTAGCAGCCACTGCCAATGAGTGGCTAAGCAGAATTAAAAAAAATTAGGGATGCCTAGCTGGCTCAGTCTGAAGAGCGGCAGACTCTTGATCTCGGGGGTCGTGAGTTCAATCCCCATCTTGGGTGTAGGGATTACTTAAATAAAATTTAAAAATAAATAAAATCAGGTTCTGTTACTTTCCACTATACCTGGAAAAAAAAAAATTGAACTCCCTTACCATACCCTAGAAAGGCTCACAGGGCCTGATCCCTGCCTCCCTCCCCGATCTCACCTTGGGTCTTTCTCCCCTAACTTACTATATTGTCCTCCATGGCCTTATCCCCATTCCCTCATCAGGCCCAGGTGAAGAGGTCCCTCCGTCCCAGGCTTTGTCTACCTTGTTCCCTCTACAAAACACTTTTCCTCCCCATTCTGCAGCCTGGATACTCATTATCCAGGTCTCAGCTAAAATCTTAGGACTTCTCCGGGGCGCCTGGGCGGCTCAGTCAGTTGAGCATCCAATTCTTGATAGTGGCTCAGGTCATGATCTCAGGGTGTGAGATCGAGCCCCTCATAAGCCTCCCCGCCCTGTGCAGTGCAAAGTCTGCTCAAGGTTCTCTCTCCCCCTCTTTCCCTCCCCCCCCACTAAAATAAATTTATTTATTTAAGTATCCATATCGCTTCCTCTCACAACCACCTAATCTTTATTACTATTTTATCATTGCACATTAATAGGACTATTTAATATCTGTCTTTCCATCTAGACTGAAAACTCTGTGAGAGAAGAACCATTTTGGGTTCCACTGTATCTTTAGCACCTGGCATAGGAGGGGGGCTCTGGTGGGTCCAGGGGGAAGGACATGAACGACATGGTCCTTCCACCCGCTCCCGCAGCGGCTATCACACAGACACTAGCACCCAGATGCTCTGGGAGGAGAGAGTCACAAAGCACCTCCAAGTGCATCAGGGAAAGGCCATTGTTCCAGCCGGACACCTGCCCGTGTCTGTCCTGTCTTTCCCTTGGAACCGGTCACTTTTTATCCACCTGCCCCCCCCCCCCCGCCCCGGTCGCTGCTTTTCGGCACCTCCTCAGCCTGCCCCCTGCCTCCTGGGAGCATCAGCAGCGCCCCACAGAGCCCAGCTGGCTCTGGACACTTCTGGATAAGCAGGGGCTGTTGTTTTCTAGACCTCGGAAAAAGACCCAGTGCTAACTCCTCCTGGGAGAAGTCTTTCCTGGCTCCTCCAGACGGAGCTGATTGTTCTTTTCTCCGTGCTTCCAGAGAATATGGAATGTGCCTCTTAGAGAAATTACTAGTGACCAATCATAGCAAACAGTGCGTTCTTACTACCTGACAAGCCCCGTGCTAGGCTTTGGGGGGCTGGACACAAACACGCGTTGTCCTCACTGATGCTGATGTCACTGTGGTCGAGCGCCTCTGGGCAGGGGCTATACTTCGTCTATACCCCACCAGCCTTAACACCCTAGGAATAGAGCAAATGACCTGTAAGACTGTTTTTACCATCTTGGGGTGCCTGGGTGATGCAGCCGGTTAAGCGTCTGACTCAGTTTCGGCTCAGGTCATGGTCTCAGGGCGTGGGATCCCGCCCACGACAGGCTCTGTGCTCAGCATGGAGTCTGCTTGAGATTCTCTCTCCCTCTCCCCCTCCCCTCCACTCTCTCTCTCTCTCTCAAATACATAAATCTTTAAAAAAAAAAAAACCAAAAAACCTTCTTTACCATCTTGAATCTTACGGATAAAATAATTTACTCACACATGTAACTTTTAAAAGGTCAATATAACACTTTAACTGTAAATAATGGAAAAATAAAGGGAGAGAAATTTATGAAATAAAGTGTATTTCAATAGATAAATGAGACTTGAAGATATGAGATAGTTGGAAATTTGCAAATACCTACGGTGAGAAGAGTTCAGATTTAGGAAAGAATTTCAAATGACTATTGAAAATACTTTTTCTTTCTATTGGCTGCCTTGACATAATAACTAAATATTTGTTTCTACATGTAGACTCCCTGTGAGAACAGCAGACATAAACACAGACTCATGCAGGCGTGCGGTATCGGTGACTTAAATATCAGAGCAGCTTTGCTGTGAGTGAAGGGATTTTCTGAAATGGCAAACAACTCTTGGTAAACTTCCAAACCAAAAAAGCCCACAATTATTCTTCACTTTACAGAATAGTTGCATTCCTGTAAAGTTCAGTGTATCTTAAAATGATGCAACAAATACTTTGTGCTTAGGTGTAATACCAAGTTAGGTTCCTGGCTGAACTCCTGTCTATAGCCCAGGTATAAGGGTCAGTTCTTCAAGGTCAATGGCTGCCTCCAGCACTCAGGATATCTGAGGCCCTGGGTTCTTCTGGACAGGACTGCTGGGGGGCGAGGGGAGAGCAGGAGAGGGAATGAGAAAGGTCAACCAAATTCAGTATTGTCTTCAAGCACTGTCTGAATGTCTGGGGCATCTGGATACAGCTTTAAACTTTGTTCCTGGGGCGCCTGGGTGGCCCAGTCCACCGAGCATCTGTATTGGCTCAGGGCATGATCCCAGGGTCCTGGGATGGAGCGCCATGTCAGGCTCCCTGCTCGGCGGGGAGCCTGCCTCTCCCTCTCTCTCTCTCTGCGCCCCCCCCGCCCCCGTTTGTGTGCTCTCTCTCACTCTCCTCTAATAAACAACATCTTTTAAAAAATCCAAAACCAAAACAGACAACTACAGCAAAAAACCCTTGTTCCTTTCTCACTCAGCCCATGGGTCTACTCTGTATTCCCCTGGGACCCGAGGGTGGCACCTGGCCCTGCCCTGCACACCGGCTCCTGCCACCAGGAAAGCCACACCATCCCAGCTGGGATCTGAAGCTGGGAGAACCCTTTTTTTTTTTTTTTAAGATTTTATTTATTTACTTGACAGAGAGAGAGATCACAAGGAGGCTGAGAGGCAGGCAGAGAGAGAGGGGGAAGCAGGCTCCCCGCCGAGCAGAGAGCCTGATGCGGGGCTCGATCCCAGGACCCTGAGATCATGCCTGAGCCAAAGGCAGAGGCTTTAACGCACTGAGCCATCCAGGGGCCCCGAAGCTGGAAGAACTCTTTTTTTTTTTTTTTTTTAAGATTTTTATTTATTTATTAGAGAGCGAGAGACTGAGAATGAGAGGGGAGAAAGTCAGAGGGAGAAGCAGACTTCCCGCAGAGCCGGGAGTCCGATATGGGACTCCATCCCGCGACTCCGGGATCATGACCTGAGCCAAAGGCAGTTGCTCAACCAACTGAGCCACCCAGGCGCCCTGGAAGAACTCTTAATCAGCTGGTGCTCTGGCTTCTACGGTGTGGTGGAGACAACACCAAGGGGGATGCGCCGCATCTTGGCTCCACATTCCTACCCCTTGCTCAAAATGGTTAAATGGGCACCTGGGTGGCTCAGTGGGTTAAGTGTCTGCCTTCAGTCAGGTCGCGATCCCAGGGGCCTGGGATGGAGCCCCTTGTCAGGCTCTCTGCTCAGGGGGGTCCGGGGAGCCCGCTTCTCCCTCCCCCTGCCACTCCCCCTGGCGCGTGCGCGCTCTCTGGCAAATACATAAATAAAATCTTGGAAGAGTTGCCCTTCTCACTGCTCCTTCCTGGCCTAGTAGGAGAGTCTGTCTTTCCTTCAACTGCCCCACAATTGATGTCTTTCCTTAGGCTTCCCTCCACTGTTCCCGGCTGATTACACCCCCTCCTGTGAGTGGCGGGCTGCTCTGAGCTGGCATCTCCCAGACTGTCCCCATAATCCACAAAAATGGGAGCGGCTCCAGGATCCTGAAGGGGCTTGAGTATTTTCTCCCCTTGGGGAAAGAAGGGCATGGGCTCCCTCTGCCGCGGGCCAGGCCGGTGGCTCACTCCCAGCCTCAGGGGGGACCTCCAGCCCGCCCTGTCCCCAGCCCCAGAGACCACGCGCACACCAGGCTGCTGCGGGGAACTTTAATAAGGGCCGGGTTGACTCCCGCTTCTTGGACTTAAAGGTCAAAAAGGAAGGGCATCACATCTGGAAGAAAAAAGACAGAGTCAACGGAATCTATCTGCCCTCTGCCGCCGCTGTTCCCTCAGCCCCGACCACCGTCTCACGGCAGGGGAGCTACTCCTTCTCCCTCAAGGCCCAAAGGCCACCAGGTCTCAGAAAAAGAAGACGCCTCCTTTGCACACGAATGCTCACAGCACACTTCTCTCACCGTGCGGTCACCATTTCCACCGGCTGGGAGGCCACCTGCCCCTCAGTGGTTTCCCCGTCCGCCCCTTGGACTCCAGGACGCGCCTGTTGGCTGGGGGTCCCGCCTCAGGCAGGCACCACCCCAGGGCCTCGGCCGCCGCCATCCTGTCCCCTGTCGCGCCCCCCGCCCCCCCGCAGCCCCGCGCAGGGTGGTCGCCCCTCGCCCCCCGCCCCCGCCGCGCCCCCGCAGCCCCGCACAGGGTGGTCGCCCGCAGCCCCGCGCAGGGTGGTCGCCCCTCGCCCCCGCCGCGCCCCCGCAGCCCCGCGCAGGGTGGTCTCCCCCCGCCCCCCGCCGCGCAGGGTGGTCGTTCCCCGCCCCCCCGCCGCGCCCCCGCAGCCCCGCGCAGGGTGGCCGGGCCCCCGCGTGCCGGCCGCTCACCCGGCTGGCTCATGCACTGCCGGATGCTCTCCAGGCGCGTGGAGACCAGGGCGCGGGCCTCCTCCGCGAAGCGGCGGCGGCCCTCCTCCGTCAACTTCCAGAGGCAGGAGCGGGGCCGCGCGCCGGGCCCGAGCTGCATGCTGGCCGGCACCTTCTCAAAGCTGTCTCGGAAGCAGAGGTTGTGACGGACGGTATTCTTCCAGCCCTCCGGGGCCGTCCGGAAGAACGGGAAATGCTGTCTGCGGACGGGGAGGGCGGTCAGGGGGGCGCGGGCTCTGCGGGCCAGGCCCTGGCTGCGGCCGGCAGCCCCGGCCCCTCGGAGAGCGGCTCTTTGCTGCCGGAACACGTGGCAAAACCCGACCGGGTGCCTTGCTTGTCCGAACCCTCATCTTTGAAACCCAGTTTATTGCTCGCATTCCCGGGCTCATTTTCCTCCTTCCCTCTGAGGGCTCGGGACTGAGACTTGCAAGGTGAACGGAGCAGAAGCAGGCCCGCCAGCTCCAGGGACAGGAATCCCGGCCAAGGAAGGACACCACTGGTGGATTAATATTCTGAGACTCTCCTGCTGGAGGGAAAAGGTCGGGGAAGCCCCTCACACTCCTGTGTCCGCGACTCTCAAAGCTAAATGTAATGCATCTGGGCAGCCCTGGGGGCCGGGGAGCTGCGGGCCGCAGTCCTGCCCAAAGAGAAAGCCTGCGAGAGACCTGTTGGGGAAAGCAGACTTCCTACTGGAAAATCCTGACAGGAAGGACGGGAGAATTTCTGACCCAGGTGAATTTATGTTTTAAAGAACTAAGGTGGGGCGCCTGGGTGGCTCAGTGGGTTAAGCCTCTGCCTTCGGCTCAGGTCATGATCTCAGGGTCCTGGGATGGAGCCTCTCTCTGCTCAGCAGGGAGCCTGCTTCCCCCTCTCTCTCTGCCTGCCTCTCTCCCTGTGATCTCTCTGTCAAATAAATAAATAAATAAAATCATAAAATAAAATAAAGAACTAAGGTATAGGGGCTCCTGGGTGGCTCAGTTGTTTAAGCATCTGCCTCTGGCTCAAATCATGATCCCAGAGTCCTGGGAGGGGGCCCTACATGGGGCTCCCTGCTCAGCAGGGAACCTGCTTCTGCCCTTCCCTCTGCTGTTCCCCTTGCTTGTGCTCCCTCTCCCTCTTCCTCTCCAATAATAAATAAAATCTTAAAAAGACAAAAACCAAAAAGCTAAGGTATAAATGGTTGGATTTTTTTAGATGTGAAAGAGAGTGGACGTTGATGTCTTCCTGGACACAGGGTACATGGACACCCATTTGGGGACAACCTGGAAGCAGTGCCTTGGAAAGATGGCCTGGGAACACATTTATCCTTTCAGTATATGTGCTGCCGAAGTGAGCACCACACTTATCCTTTCAGACCCATGTGGTAAACCAAGGCAGCAGCCCAGGGCCACGGGTAGATGGGAAAGTATCAGACCAGGGCCCCTGCCCCCCTCCCCTCCCCCTCCTCACAGGGCCCCCGGTGGCACATACCGAGTGAAACTGTAGATCTGTTGCACGTTGAGGCCACAGGGGGAACTGTTTCTTAAAGCCAGTGCAATTAGGTGGAAGTAATTGAGGGGGGGCCGGGACCAGAGCCTCCCCTCCTGGCTGTTGGCTTGCCGGAGCCTCCGACTCTGGAGGGGGGCCCTTTTGTGAGGGGGCGGGAGAGCCACAGAGGAGCGGTCATCCTGGTCCTCAGCCTCCTCCTCTTCTGTGAGCTAGAGGAGCACAGAGTAGGAACTGGTCCTAACTCCACGGCCTCTGCTCCAGGGGGAAGGCAGTGGCAGGGAGGGGGGTGGTCTAGGGCAGCTGTCTGGGCTTCTCCCCAACCCAAGGGGGCATGGCTGATTTCTGAACCCATTCACCCTTGGTTATCGCTAAGCGAACAGACCTCTCCGCTGTATCATCCCGAAGCCGCCCTGCCTACAGCCCAAGTCCAGCCCACGGGCCCAGAAAATTCCTACCTCCCAGGTGCTGGGGGAAGAGGCAAAGCGCTTCCGCTTCTGAGGGGGAGACTGCTCGCTGGAAGAAGGCAGGGACTCTGACTCCACTGCTGCGGCCTCCAAGGAGCAGTTGGCGTTGGCGAAGTCTTGCTCTTTTGGGGGCGGCTGAGGGGAGGGGAGTGTGCTTGGCAGATGCTCCCACTGACGACGTTCTGGGACCTCCAGCTTTCCGGGGGGAAACACAATGTTGGGGTTTACCCACATCCACAGGTTGGGCTCAAGGGCTGGGCCTGTGTGGAGAGAGAGGAGACCACGCACCATAGCTCGCTGGCTCTGGGGGGGCCGGCCCGGGCCGCATGGCCATGCCAGGAAACACACTCCCCCCTACTCACCATCGTCATCAGGGCTGGCTATTCTGTCCACGGGTACTTTTGGTGGCTCAACTATTCGGAGTCTATATCTGGCAACTGAAGAGAAAGAAGAGGGTTGAAACGTCCTAGGATTTCCATTGTGGCCCAGGATCCTGGGCCTTGAAGTTTCGCTTTGAGATGCCTGTGGGCTCTCCCCAAGGCGTTGGGGCACCATATTTGACCTCTCTGACCTTCTCATTCTTCTCACTCCACACACACTGTCCCCTGAGTGATCCCATGAATGCCTGTGACTTCAGCCACCATCTATCAATTCAGGGCTTCCAAATCTTTACCTCTAGCCCAGGCTTCTCTGCTTGTCGGGAAACAGAACTACCTATGGGAGGTCTTTATTTGAACAACCTGCAGGCACTTTGAACTCAACATTGCTAAAACTAAAGTCCATCTTCCTGCTCTGTCTCCTGTATTCCTGTCTCAGCAAGCGGCACTACCACCTACCCTGTCCTTCAGGCCAGAAACGTGCACATGTGCTTGACTTCTGAACTCTTCTCTTTTGGGTCTAGCCACACCCCATCAATCCCCAAGTTCAGTCACCACCTGAATGGTGTTTATCTGCTTTTCTCTAACTTTAAACCCATTGCAGTTGGAGCATCTTCCTAAAATGTCAGTCTAATCTTGTCACCCTTCTGCTTAAAAACTTTCTGATGGCTGTCCATCAGGGCCAAACTGAAGTTCCTTGAGATAGGCTACAAGGCCCTAGCTCCTCATCAGGGTTGTCATTCCTCCCCGGCTCTCTCCTCATCTCCGACACACCACACTCGAGATCCCAGGGCTTCCCACAAGCTGTTCTCTTTGCCAGAAACACTCTTTCCTCTTCCTCCTGCCCTAGTTAGTGGCTAATCACTCATCATGTTTCTGGTTTTTTAAAAGATTTATTTAGGGCTGCCCGGTGGCTCAGTCATTAAGTGTCTGCCTTTGGCTCAGGTCATGACCCCAGGGTTCTGAGATCAAGCCCCGCATCAGGCTCCCTACTTGGTGGGAAGCCTGCTTCTAACCTCTCCCACTCCCCCTGCTTGTGTTCCTTCTCTTGCTGTGTGTGTGTGTCTCTCTCTCTGTCAAATAAATAAATAAAATATATTTTTAAATATATAAAAATATATTTAAAATATATTTAAAATATATACCTCCCTGACCCTCTAGCCTACCACCAGCTCTTGTCTGGATTACAGTAGTCGCCCAGTCTACTAGCTTCTTACCTCCCTATGTACAATGTACCTTCAACACAGCAGCCACAGTGATCTTTTCAGAATATAGATCATACAGGATCCGTTACATAATTTGCAGGGCCCAGTGCAAAATGAAAATGAAGGGTTCCTTGTTCAAAAGTCATATATCTCAGGACAGTGATAGCGGGGCGTCAAATCCAATTGTCCCTCTACCTCACACCCACCTTCACAGGGGACAGTCCTTAAAATATATTTTTAAATATTTTATTTAATTTTTTGACAGAGAGAGAGGGATCACAAGTGGGCAGAGAGGCAGGCAGAGAGAAAGGGGGAAGCAGGCTCCCCGCTGAGCAGAGAGCCCAATGCGGGGCTCAATCCCAGGACCCTGAGATCATGACCTGAGCTGAAGGCAGAGGCTTTAACCCACTGAGCCACCCAGGCACCCCAAATAAATAAAATCTTAAAATACAAATAAATAAAAGATTTATTTGAGAGAGAGGGAATATGAGTGAGTAGGAGGAGGGGCAGAGGGGGAAGGAAGAGAATCTCAAGCTGACTCCTTGCTGAGCACCGAGCCTGATGTGGAACTTGATCCCTCAACCCATGAGATCATGATCTGAGCCAAAATCATGAGCTGGATGTTCCACCGACTAAGCCACCCAGGTGCCCCCATCATGTTTCTGTTTAAACATCTTTCTTTTTTTTTTAAAGATTTTATTTATTTGAGAGACAGAGAAAGTGAGAGGGAGCATGAGAGGAGAGAAGGTTAGAGGAAAAAGCAGACTCCCCGTGGAGCTGGGAGCCCGATGTGGGACTCGATCCCTGAACTCAAGGATCATGACCTGAGCCGAAGGCAGTTGCTCAACCAACGGAGCCACCCAGGCGCCCTAAACATCTTTCTAAAGCAGGCATTCTCTGCCTGTCTGTCCAAACACTCTCATAATACACATTTTATCATCATTACTTTGCTTAAGGCCTCTCTCCCGGTCTGTCTTGCTCACCGCCTGGCACATGGGAGGGGCTCAGCTTAACTGGATGAATGAGTACATGGCGGGCTAGGAGTGTATCAAGTATATGTTAGAGCGAATGTCGTGGCACTATACTGGCTCGTCGGCATTAGGGGGAACTGTTTCCACCTCCCCCCCATGGCACCCACGAGAGTCATCATATGGCAGTTGAATCTAGGCTTTTATCTGGAAAATGAGGATATATTTATTGGAGAGCTCAGTAATTAGAAAGGGTGCCCATTACACTACTAATAATGTTCAACATAGTATTTGAAAAGAGGAAAAAGTACAGGTATTTCTTTATTTTTTTTTAAAGATTTTATTTATTCATTTGTGAGAGTGAGAGAGCAAGAGAGAGAGAGAGAGTTCAAGCAAGGGGAGCCAACAGGCAGAGGCAGGAGCAGACTCCCTACTGAGCAAGGAACCCAATGCAGCACTTGATCCCAGGTGTGGAGATCGAGTTGCCCTGAGTCAAAGGCAAACGCTTAAACAACTGAGCCACTCAGGCATCCTGAAAAGAGGAAAAAGTAGAAAGAGATATAAAGTTGGAAAGAAAAAAACAAAACTACCATTATTTATAGAAAAAAGAATGTTAAGATAGAAACCATACAAAATCAATACACAAATTATTAGAACCAATAAGGGTCCAGCAAGTTTGCTGGTCATAAGAACATACTAATAAACACTGTTCCTCCATAGCAGCATGAAGAAACTGGAAAATGTAATAATAATAAATAATAAAAATTATATTATTTGGTTGTAGCAGCAATCAAAATTATAAAGTATTTAGGAGTTAACCCATCAAAGAATGAACTAGACCTTCATGGGAAAAAGATGCAATCACAATTTAAGGACATAAAAGTTCTGAATAAATGGAGACATAATACATATTATAAAGACACCAGTTACCCTCAAATTAATCCATACACTTTATGCAGACATTATAACACCTAAAAATCAAAACATTTTGCATAGTAAAACCACAAAAACTAAAAAACATCATTAGACAATAAAATAAGCCAAAAAAGAAATTCTCAACTCAGAAAGTTCTTATCTCTCTACTAGATAGACAACCTTTCACTTACTGATGTGTAGAAGCTAACAAATCTATAAATGGGCAAAAGATATGAATTAGTATTCACAGGGAAGGGATATCTGAATTACTAACAAGATGCTCTCAGCCTTACCAGTAATAAGAACACAAAATAATGAGATAACACTTTCCATCAAACTGACAAGAATTACAAAAACAGGTAACACCAAGTGTTGGCAAAGATGCAGGGAAATGGAATCCTTTCTCACATTGCGGATCTGAACGGCCACTGATGCTCACTCCACCTGACAGTCTACTCCTGTGTGTGTCTATTCGAGTCAATACAGGAACTTCTATGCTAATTCCTTGTTAGGATCAGTTAGCTGTAGAGATTGATGGATTCAACAAACAAACTTAAAAACAATACTTCACCTATCTTTCCAACTAACTCCCTCCCAACTATCTTTGGAGACCATGATATCACCAATCCATTGATCCATGGCTTTGGAGTACTCTTTGGTAGAGCTGGATTTAAGCTGTGGTTTGGCCAAGCAGGTGCTCCCCAGCCAGAGAGGGACAAAGGAATTGATGGTGTATGCAAGAGAGAGAACATGTCCGACCATGGGATTCCAGGTTAGTTAAAGAGGGGATTGAGAACAGTGAAAGGGAGACAGGGTCAACAGATTGGTGATCTCAGTGGGATCAAAGGATAGTGCTGGTGTCTATCCATCTCCCTTCTTCCCTTCCTGGCACAGAGGCTCTTGTGACTTCTCAAGGACAAGGTTCCAACCAACCACTCCTCTACTTACTATTATTTGTGTGTGTGTGTCTGTTGGATCATTCTCATCAGTATTCAAGTATGATGTTAATTCTCTTATCGAAAAGACCTTCTTTTGCTCCCATTTTCTGTGCCTGACCACTGCACCATGTTTTTGCTTTCCTTTGAGGCAGAACTCCTAGAAAGAACCCCCTATTCTTTCTATCTTCACTTCCCCTCCTTCCACCCTTGAACTCTTGCCATCAGGCTTTCATCTCTACCACCCTACCCAAACCACCATCATCATGGTTGCCAATGATGTCTGCTGTGCTAAATCCAATTGTCCCTCTACCTCACACCCACCTTCACAGGGGACAGTCCTCTTATCTGATCACTCCTTCCTTGACACACTTTCTTCACTTGCTTCCAGGAGACCACGATCTCTTGGTTTTGATTCTTAATGGTCATTTCCTTAATTTTGGTTGGTTATCTCTCCCTTCTTCAGCATCTTTACAATGGAATGTCCCCAGGGCTCACGCTTGGTTCTTCTCTCTTTTTCTCACTCCTTAAACGCCACCCACATACCAAAGACTCTCAAAATATACCTCCCTCCAGTACTCCAGACTTATATATCCACCTGCTTGCTCAACATTTTCACTTGGAGATCTAAAAAGTATGCCAAACTCAGCATATCTTGAACAGAATTCCTGATCTTCCTCCCTAAATCTGTCCTACCAGAAGTTTCCCCTGTCTCAGCATGAGGCCACCCCATCCTTTTACTCAATCAGCCAAAACTTTGGAGGAATCATGTTCTAATCTCTTTTTTTTAAAAAAAGATTTTATATATTTATTTGACAGAGAGAGATCATAAATAGGTGGGGTGGGGGGAGCAGGGAGCCTGATTTGGGACTTGATCCCAGAACCCTGAGATTATGACCTGAGCTGAAGGCAGAGGCTTTAACTCACTGAGCCACCCAGGCGCCCCCTAATCTCTTTCTTACACTATACATTCACCCATCAACGAACCCAGATGGTTCTGCCTTCTCCGCCACCTCCCTGACCCTCTAGCCTACCACCAGCTCTTGTCTGGATTACAGTAGTCGCCCAGTCTACTAGCTTCTTACCTCCCTATGTACAATGTACCTTCAACACAGCAGCCACAGTGATCTTTTCAGAATATAGATCATACAGGATCCGTTACATAATTTGCAGGGCCCAGTGCAAAATGAAAATGAAGGGTTCCTTGTTCAAAAGTCATATATCTCAGGACAGTGATAGCGGGGCGTCAAAGCAAGTACCAGCGGCCTATACAACCACACCGGTCACACCCTTGGGAAGCCCAAATCCTGGCACTCCTCTGCTCAAAAACTTTCAGCCATGCCACATCTTATTGAAAGTCAACCTGGGCGCCTGGGTGGCTCAGTTGGTTAAGCAACTGCCTTTGGCTCAGGTCATGATCCTGGAGTCCCAGGATCGAGTCCCACATCTCCCCTTGCTGAGTGGGGAGCCCGCTTCTCCCTCTGACCTCTCCCATCTCATGTTCTCTCTCTCTCTCAAATAAATAAATAAAATATTTTAAAAAAAAAAAGGGTTGAATACCCTCATCCCTTTAAAAAAAAAAAAAAAAAAGAAAGTCAACCCTACGGTCCTTAAAGTGGCACATGGGCTCTTCCAGATCTCTGCTCCACATCTGGGAACTGCCCTTTGTATTTAACTTTGATCCAGTTTTCTTGGCCTCTTTCCTATGCCTCAAACACCCAGGCATATTCCCTCCTTAGGACTTTTGTCCTGACCATTTCTTCTGAGAAACTTTTCCTCTAAATATCCTCTTGGCTCACTGTCTCACCCTTTTCAATTCTCTGCTCCAATATTATGTTCCTACTAAGGAAGCCCAGCCTGATGACCCTACTTAAAACTGACTGCTGCTACCTCAACCCACAATCCACCACCATTTCCGAACCGTTTTACTGTGTCCTTCCCCCCCCACCCTATAACATATTATATATATAAAATATATTATATAAATTAATATATTCAATAATTTATTTTAATAATTTAATATATAAATATATTTAATATATTAAATTGTCTGATATATTAGATTGTCTGTCTGCCCCCATAGAATGTAAGCTTTCTTTAGACTTGTCTGTTTCATTCATTATGTATTACCAGTGTCTAGAACATCACCTGGCAAATTGGAGGTGCTCAATAAATATTTTGTAATCAACGAAGATTTTGGAATTCATTAGCATTACTTATGGAGGCAGAGAGTTGGAGACAATGTAGGTCTCCATTAGTAAGGAGAATTACAATGCAAAAGGTAGCATACACAGATGATAAAACACCAGCCATCAGAAATAAGGAACCAGATCTTCATTCAGCAACAAGAGTGGCTCTCAAAAACAGTGTGAGTAGGCAGGGGCCCCTGGGTGGCTCAGTTGGTTAAAAGACCAACTTCAGCTCAGGTCATGATTCTGGGGTCCCCATATCAAGTCCATCAGGCCCCCTGATCAGCAGAGAGTTTGCTTCTCCCTCTGACCCTCCCCCCTCTCGTGCTCTCGCTCTCACTCTCTCTCTCAAATAAAATCTTAAAAAAAAATGCGAGTAGGGGCGCCTGGGTGGCTCGGTGGGTTGGGGCCTCTGCCTTCGGCCGGGTCGTGATCTCAGGGTCCTGGGATCGAGCCCCACATCGGGCTCTCTGCTCGGTGGGGAGCCTGCTTCCAACTCTCTCTCTGCCTGCCTTTCTGCCTACTTGTGATCGCTCTATCAAATAAATAAAATCTTTAAAAAAAAAATGCGAGTAAGCAAAGAAAAAAAAAAAGCAACAAGCATTTAGTAAATTAAGGTCATCTCTACACAGAAAACGACGTCCAACAGTTCTCAAAGATACACCTATCTAAAGGCATTAAAACAATTGGGGTAGCTACGAGGGACTATGGGAGGTGATGGACGGTGCGCCGAAGGGGGACAATGGGTTAATCCAAGCACCTTGCCCAAACAGATGGCAATAATGAACGACAAACAAGGAGGTGATCACCTCCACTCTCTACCCTAGAGGTCCCAAGAAAAAGCCCTCTTCTTAAAGACCACGACAGTAAACCATCCGTTCAGCAAACATTGAACACCTCTAGATGTCAGCCAATGTACTAAGAGGGGGGCTACAGCCTCGAACAAAACTGATAACTTAAAAACAAACAAACAAACAGAAAAAAAAACCAAACGAAAAAAACAGCAGAACAACTAGGGAAATGTGTCGTGTGCCAAATGGCGGTAGGCGCCATGCGAAAAGGGCCGTGGTGAGACCTAGAAGGTTCTGGGACTCGGCGGGCAGTGGGACGGAGGTGACAGGCGGCAGGCAGGCGAATGGATGCCCCGGATGCCCCGGTGGGACCCACTGCCCGCAGTGGGGTTCTCGGTCCAGGCCCGACTTGCCCTGGCCGGGGTGGGGGCGGGGAGGGTCAGGGAGGGGAGAGTGGCTCCAGCGGAGGGGCGCGGGCCCCGAAACCTCAGCCGGCTCCAGGTTCGCCCGCAGGACCCGAGGCGGGGGCTGGGGGCCGGGGGTAGGGGGGCGGGGGCGAGCGCCCCAGCGCCCCGCGAGGACCCCAGCCACTGCCCGCCACGCCCCTCCCCCACGCCCGGCACTCACGGTTCTGCTCGGCGGGGGGCAGGTGTGCGGTGGTGAAGGCCAGAAAGCACTCGTTGCCCATGTCCCAGTCCAGCAAGCCCGGGACCTGGCCATGGAGGCTGGCCCAGAGGTCGAGGTGTTGGAGTTTCAGGTCCACCTTCAGGGAAAGGAGAAGTCGCCCGGCAGGGGGTGGGAGACTCGGAGACACTGAGGCTGAGGCCTCGCCCCACTTCCTCAAAGCCCGGGCTCGGGCTCAGATCCGGTTAGTTGGCGCCAGCTCAGGTGTGGAGAGTCCTCAATTTGACGCCTTTAATCGCCTCTAGCCTCCACCGGCTACTCTCTGCGACCTCTCTCCTCAACCCCCTACACTTTCATTTTGGGGTTTGGGGGTCCTGAAGGGAGGGATCCCAGGCCCTCTTCCCGCTCTGCATTTGCACAGAGCTCTTCCTGTGTTTAGTAAGTTTCTCTACCACTACCACTGATGAATGATCCCGGGATGGTATCAAGAGCTACTTTCTTGAGGTTCTGATCCATTTTATGGCTAATCTAAGATCTCACCCGTAGTAGTACTTAGTGGAGATAGGATTGGAGAGTGTTTGTTGTTGTTGTTTGGGGGGGGGGGGTTGAGATTTTATTTAGGGGCATCTGGGTGGCTCAGATGGCTAAGGATATGCCTTTGGCTGGGGTCATGATCCCAGGGTCCTGGGATCACGGGCTCCCTGACCAGCGGGGAGTCTATTTCTCCCTCTACTTCCCCCCAACCTGTGCTCACGTGCTCGCTCACTCTCGCTCTTAAATAAATAAAATATTTTTTAAAAATAAATAAATAAATAAATAAATAAATAATAAAGAATTTATTCATCAGAGAGACAGAGCACAAGCAGGGGGAGCTGCAGGCAGAGAAAGAAGCAGGCTCCCTGCTGAGCAAGGAGTCTGATGGGGGACTTGATCCCACGACTCTGGGATCATGACCTGAGCCCAAGGCAACCCCTTAAGCGACTGAACCACCCAGGAGTCCCAGGAGGGTGTTTTTGTTTGTTTTGTTGGTTTTAAAATATTTTATTTATTTGAGAGAGAGAGAGAAAGAGTGAGAGAGGGAGCCAGCGCAAGATGTGAGACGGGGGAAGGGGCAGGCAGAGGGAGAAGCTGACTCCCTGCAGAGCAGGGAGCCCAACGCAGGACTCCATCCCAGGACCCCTGGGATCATGACTTGAGCTGAAGGCAGTCGCTTAATTGACTGAGTCACCCAGGTTCCCTAAAATTTGGTTTTTAATCATTCCAAATTTACAGAAAAATCCCAAGAACAGTATAAAAATTCCTGTATATTTGAATCCCATAATCCACCAATGGCATCAAGTATTAACATTTTACCACATTTTAATTTTTCTCTCTGTATAAAAGACATTTATTGTTATTTTTCTGAACTAAGGGTAATTTGCAGACATAATGCCCTTTACCCATAAATACTTCGTTGATTATTTCCTAAAAACAGGGATATTGACATATATAACCAGAAAACCAGAAATGAGACCATTATCAAAATCAGAAAATTTAACATTGACTCAATACTATATTTAACATACAGATTCTATTCAAATTTCACTAATTGTCTCAATGACGTCCTTTATATAAACTTGCTCTCTGGTCTAGGATCCAGTTCAGGCTCACGCAGTGCATTTCATCTTCCAAGTCTTTTGTCCTCCTTTCATCCTGAGCAGTTTCTCAGCCTTTTTAATCTTTCATAACATTGACATTTTGGGAAGAGCACAGGTCATTTATTTTGTAGAATGTCCCTTAGTTTAGGTTTGTCTGATGTTTCCTCATAATTAGACTTGTGCGTTTGGGGCAAGAATATCACATGAGTGATGTTGCCTCCTTCTCAGTAACTCACATCAATAGGCACATGATGTCAGATTGTCTCATTATTAGTGATGTTAACTTCAATCACTTGGTTTAGTGGTAGCGACCAGGTTTCTTGAGGGTAGTTATCTTTTCTCGTTCTTTCTCTCTCTTTTGTAATTAGTAAGTAATTGGTGGGGTGATACTTTGATCTAGAATCCTATTCCTCAGGACACCTGGCATGCTCAGTCAGTGGAGCATGTGATGCTTGATTTCAGGGTTGTGAGTTCGAGCCCCACCTTGGGTGTAGGGGTTACTTAAATAAGCAGAATTTTATTTTAAAAAAATTAATAAGGGTACCTGGGTGGCTCAGAGGGTTGGGCATCTGCCTTCAGCTCAGGTCATGATCCCAGGGTCCTGGGATCGAGTCCCATGTTGGACTCCCTGCCCGGTGGGAAGCCTGCTTCTCCCCCTCCTTCTGCTGCTCCTACTGCTTGTGCCCTCTCGCTCTGTCAAGTAAATAAATAAAATCTTTTTAAAAATAAAAAAATCCTGTTCCTGAAAGAAATTGAAAATTAAAAAAAAAAAAAAACTATTCCTCATCAAGCTTAGGCCTATTAATTCTAGTATCCATTTGTGATTCTTGCCTGAATCAATCATTACTATGATGGGTGTAAAATTATGGTTTCTCTAAATCTACCATTCCTTTCTTCATTTATTTAGTTGACATTCTATTGTACAGAAGAGCTTTTCTGTATCTCATATATATTTTTTGAGATTTATTTATTTTGAGAAAGAGAGAGAGATCACAAGTGGGAGGGGCAGAGGAGGAGAGAGAATCCCAAGCAGACTCCCTGCTGATCGAGGAGCTTGATTCCAGGACCATGAAATCATGACCTGAGCTGAAACCAAAAATTGGAGGCTTAATCCAGTCCGCCACCCAGGTGTCCCTATTTTTAAAAAAGATTTTATTTTATTTATTTGTTTATTTATTTTTAACATTTTATTCTTTGAGAGAGAGAGAAAGACCGCATGAGTCTCCCTGCTGAGCAGGGAGCCAGCCGGCACAGGGCTGGATATCAGGACCTCAAGATCATGACCTGAGCTGAAGGCAAATGCTTAATGGACTGAGCCACCCAGGTACCCCTATTTATTTATTTTTTTAACTCTAAGAGGTAGAGATTTTATTTCTAACGTGGGGCTCGAACTTATAACCTTGAGGTCAAGAGTTGCATGCTCCACCAACTGAGCCATCCAGGCGTCCCCTTATCTCATACTTGTTTATTTATTGTCAGTATGGACCCAAAGGATTCTTAGAGTGGATTATTTGTAATTATTAATTATAACAACTTATAATTATAAAATTCTATAATTTCAAAATTGTCCCAGATTTGGCCAGTGGGTGACCTAGCCCCCTTTGGTTCCTCTGTGCATCCTGGGTTCCCTATCAGAGGCTATGCGCCCTGTACTATGTTGCCTGTGGCTTGTCTAATAGTCCAGAAACTTTGAGAGTACCTAGCATATAGGAGACCCTCAATAAGTGTTGTTTCAACTACAGTGAAAACAACAGCTTCCCTTTTAAAAATTTCCTAGGACTCTACCTTTACTACCTATAATAGTAATTTTAATGCTAATTTCTCTAATTGTAGAAGTAATTTATGTTCAGTGTGCCTGGCTGGCTCAGTGGGTAGAGCATGAGACTCTTGATCTCAGGGTTGTGAGTTCGAGCCCCACGTTGGGTGTGGAGATCACTTAAAAAAATAATATAAGAGGGGGCACCTGGGTGGCTCAGTCCGTAAAGTGTCTGCCTTCATCTCAGGTCAAGATCCCAGAGTCCTGGGATCAAGCCCCGTATCAGGCTCCCTGCTCCACTGGGAGCCTGCTTCTCCTACCACTGCCTGCTGCTCTGCCTGCTTATGCTCTGTCAAATAAATAAATATTTTTTTTTAAAGACTGAAAAAAAAGTTATTGTAATGCATCTACTCTTTACTAGGCCTTTTCAAATCAGTCTACCATTTAAGAGCATTTTTATCAGGGCACCTGAGTGGCTCAGTTGGTTAAGTGACTGCTTTTGGCTCAGATCATGATCCCAGAGTCCTGGGATCGAGTCCCACATCACGCCTCCCCTTGCTCAGTGGGGAGCCTGCTTCTCCTTCTCCCTCTGCCTGCTACTCCCCCTGCTTGTGCTTGCTCTCTCTCTGTCAAAGAAATAAAATCCTTTTTTTTTAAAGATTTTATTTATTTATTTGACAGAGACAGAGAGATCACAAGTAGGCAGAGGCAGGCAGAGAGAGAGGGGGAAGCAGGCTCCCCCCTGAGCGGAGAGCCCAACTCGGGGCTTGATCCCATGACCCTGAGATCATGACCTGAGCTGAAGGCAGAGGCTTTAACCCACTGAGCCACCCAGGCGCCCCAGAAATAAAATCTTTTATTTTAAAAGATTTTATTCATTTATTTGACAGAGAGAGACACAGAGAGAGAGACACAGAGAGAGACACAAGCAGGGGTAGTGGAAGAGGGAGAAGCAGGCTCCCCATGGAGCAGGGAACCTGCGGGACTTGAGGACTCCATCCCAGGACCCTGGGTCATGACCTGAGCCAAAGGCAAACAGTTAACTGACTGAGCCACCCAGGCACCATATGCACTTATCACATTTTTTATTTTTTTTTTCACATTTTTTATTTAACTTATTTACTTGTTTGCATTTGTGGGAATCTGCTTTTTGTATTAAGTTCCCCATAAACTCCATGAAGGAGGAACAATGCCTTTCTACATTTTATTCCTAGCCCTTTTAGTAGTGCCTGGCACATAATAAATGCTCAGTTAATATTGTGGCATGAATAAATGCTGTTGTTCTTCTCTTCAGTTGCCTCCATCTCCCAGGCTCTTGGGTTGCTCTAGAAAGGGGTTGTTAAGACCATTGTTCCAGCATCTTCTATGTTTGTTGTTTTTTATTGTTTTCACAATTTTTGGTGCTTTCCCAGTCCCCACCTTCTCTTCAGGGGATTGTACATTCATTCATTTATTCGTTCGCTTATTCAACAAGTATTTACTGAGTACCTACTATGCCCTCAGCACTGTGGAGCACAGGTACTGTACGCCCTTGGGAACAAAATGACTGCTCTTGAGGAACATACAGTCTCCTGGGGGAGACAACTGAATAACCACATAAACGTGTAATTATAAACCACAGACAGGATAGGGGAACCCCCCTAGTGAGGGGAAGGAGGTCAGAGGCTTCCCTGGAGAAGGTGGGTTACCTGTGCAAATAGGTGTGGGGTGGGGATGGAGGCAGTCTTAAGAGCAAGCCAGGCATATGGAATAGTCTGTACAAAGGCCCTGAGGCGAGAAAGAACAAGGAATATTGGAGGGAACATGGTGAGAACAGAGGGGCTGTGAGGGGAAAGATGAGGGCTGGTCTTGAAGATCGCCTTAAAGAGCCTGGTATTTCCCCTAAGATCAATGCAAAGGCCACTGATCCTTACAAGGATGTGTATTGGAAAGAGGACGACTCCTGCTCTTTTCCCTCAGTTACCAGACTGTACCACTCTTGTCCTCTACCCAGAGTTCTTCCACTTCCGCTCCCTTCTCCTAGCCCCCTTAGCCTATTCTCTACTTCTCCCACCTCCCAGCCTCCTGTCCAGGGTCTCACCCTGGTGGCCCTCTTTGTCCCCAGTCAGAGCCTGTACTCCCCAGCACTTCCCTTTGCTCTGCCAACACCCCGAGACCCCCCCCCCCCACCCCGGCCTCCAGAGCTGCCCACACAGAGCACCACAACCCAGCTGGGTTGCCTGCAGCGGAGCGGGGCAAACCCCACAGCCCAGGTGTGTTCGGAGAAGCCGGGACTCCGGACTCTGAATCTCATCCAGCCCCTTCCTGCCTCCTGAGAGAAGCCGCTCTGGGTTGTGGGGCAGGGTGGGGACGGGGAGCACTGCTGCCTGATAAGGATTCTGTTCCCCCCAGGTGGAGCCCATAGAAGGGAAACACAGGGCAGATGTGGCGTCAGACTTTATTGAGGAAATTTCTGTTACTGAGGAAAAGGGTGAATTGTTGGGGGGTGATTAAAGAGGTGAAGTGGGAGGAGGGTCAGCTCATAGGAGTGGGCTGAGGGCATTATAGGGAGTGTGGGGAGGTGAGGCACCGGGGACCTAGGGGAGGGCAAAAGGAGGAAAGGGCTCCAGTGAGAGGGGGCAGGGAGGAGAGGTGAAGGCCCCGAAGAAGCCATGGTTGAGGCCTGGGAGTAGGTAGTCTTTTCAGGAGAGGAGGTGGGCACACAGGCTGGGGAAACAGACAGGGTCCTGGACCTCCTGGAGGCCTGCTGCCTGGCACTGGCCTCCTCACTTCCGGGCGCCCAGGACCAGTGCGATGATGAAGCCCACAACCAGCAGGAACATGGCGACAGAGAGCAGCACGGTGATGACCACCATGCCCCCTGTCCGGGCCATTCCCAGCCCGATGGATTCCACCTTCCTTCCTGTCAGAAGAGAGACGGGGGAGGCCTTGGTGGGCAGGTGGAGCCCCTATCCTGACCCGAGGCTCTCCGGCTCATACAGCTATCCTTCATCCATTTATTCATCCAACCAATCAGCTGAGCCACACATCCATCACATAAACATTTAGGAAGCATCTCCTATGTTGGTCACTGAAGACGCAGCTATTAATTGGACACAGTCCCTACCCACGTAGAACCTTTAGTTTATGAGATGAGTCAATAGGCAGTTAAAAGGCCAAGGGCCCAGGGCTGGGATACAGGTACGCAAAGAAGCTGAGGGAGCCCCAGGAAGGCCAACTGGCGGGGATGGGGTGGGAGGGCCAGGGAAAATTTGGGGGGGCCCTGATTTACTTACGAGGAAGCGTGGACATTGGGATCTCCCTACTGGACTCACTGGATGTCCCCTTCGTCACTAGGTAGGAAATGCTTTTGTGGTGGGGTTTGGGAGAGAGAGGAGAGAGTCCTCAGTGATTATCTGGGACTTGGGAAAAGAGGGCAGGAGCCCAGGAGGCCTCCTCCTTCGTAGCTAGTCGTGCCCTCCTCCAGGCTCTTGACCCCTTCAGCCATATCCTCACTTTCTCACCCCAAGCTGACCAGATCCCTCCCCACCAGCAAATGTCAGGACCCATCTCCTCTGCCTGCACCCCCTCCCACAAGTGCCCTGGATCTGGGACCTACTAGTATTTGGTTCCTGGCACGAGGTCTGTCACCTGGTACGCACTGAGCCGGGTGACTGTGAAGCCGGCCCCGCTGTCCACCACACTCACCAGCTCTCTGCGCCCACGGCACGGAGGCACCACGAAGCTAGATTTCACCACTGGGCAGGACATGGGGGTGAAGTCAGAGGTGTGTTTCCGGAGACCCCAAGGAGAAGGGCAGCGGAATATGGGCGGCCCAGAAGAAGGGTCATAGGAAGGCAGGAGCGGGGAAGGGCTGCGGATGGGATCCTGGGTAGGGTCTCTGGGGACCAGAGGGTCACCTTGGGAGGGGGTAACAAACCTTGGCTGTCATTGGCTCTCCGGACCATGAGTGTGGCATTACCCCCTGTGAGGTGACAAGGGGGCAAGGCAACCAGCAGGCTCTCCGTGAGTGCCGGGGACAGCAGACCCGAGATGCTTGAGATGTTGAAGTCTGCTGGGGGGCCAAGAGGGAGTTCGGGGTGGGGGGCAACCAATCCCCTTCCCCACCATCAGATCTGGCCCTGACCCCTGGGGGCCATTTCTAAGGATGCAGACGCCTCCCCTTCCGCTCTACCCCTGGTTGGCAGAACACAGGCCTTTGCTCGTCTGACCACCAGGTGGCAGGCTTGGGCTGCAGAAGCGGGGCTGTCCACCTAGCGGCCAGACTCTGGGTGCCAGTAGGGGGCAGCGACCAACCTTACCCCAGTTCCTAGCCTGGGGCCCTTCCCCACACCTCTCTGCCTCCGCGTTTGGAAGAGGACCAGGAGTGTGCCCTGGGCTCAGTGACTGATGCCTGGTCACTGGCATCACCGGCCCCCGACCCCCAACTTGTCAGACCAGCTCCTCTCTAAGGGCCATGGAAGGCACAGTGCCTCCTGCGGGGGCCTCAGAGGCCCTCCCCACACCCCACAAGAAAGGCAGAGACCTGCAGCCCCCAGGGCCAGGACCGTCAGCAGAATCAGGATCAAGGGCAAGGTCCTGACGAGCAGCAGGGATGCCATAGCTGGGCCGGGAGCAAGAACAGGAGCTGGCTGCCTGTGGCTTCCGGAGGCAAGTGAGGCCAGGCCCCTGCGGTGGCTGATTTTGTCTTGGGGTGGGAGTGGCTGGAGGGGAATCCTGTCCAACCTGCCCTTTGGGCCCTACAGCCTCAGGGCAGCCCCCGCAGACAGGTTTTTCAGGACGGGGAGCCAGCTCTCAGGGCAGAAGTGGGGATGCCCTGGCTGGATCAGCTGCAGAGGGGCCGGGTAACTAAGGTGGGGGTGGAAATCGCCCCTTCCCCTGGAACTCTCACACGTTAGGGCCTGAGCATTCCTGCCTGCACGTGCCTCTGGAAGTGTGGCCTGTTGAGGACGGCTCTCCACAGATGGGAGGAGTCTTCCAGAAGGGCAGCAAGTTCTGAGATTGTCCTGGTGTGCAAGAAGAGAGGAACACCGAGGGGCTCAACAGGGCCTTGGCCAGGCAAGGATGGGAGGGAAACTGAGGCTAGTAGTAGGGGACGGAGGCAGCAGAGCCAAGCGTTCCAATTCGCGGGGTCTAGTGAGGCCCAGACACTGCTGCTCAGGGAGAGGCAGAGGGATGTGGGAGTCAGAGTCGTCTGGAGAGAGGGCCCAAGGGATGCTAGGGAAGACTTACAGAGAGACGGGAGAGGGGGGCACCAGCCCTGGCCCGCAGAGAGGGGCGGTGAGCCTCGGTCGACACCATTGTCAAACTGATTGAGAATGGAGGAGAGAGAGACCCGGTAGGAGAAAATAAAAAGACACACAACCCCTCTGACTGCATCCCCCACCCCTGGACTCAACCAGACAGAAGGGAGGGAGGAGGGGTGCCTAGGTGGCTCAGTGGGTTAAAGTCTCTGCCTTCCCCTGGGGTCAAGATCTCAGGGTCTGGGATAGAGCCCTGCATAGGGCTCTCTGCTCAGCGGGGAGCCTGCCTCCCCTTCTATCTGCCTGTCTCTCTGCCTACTTGTGATTCTCTCTCTGTCAAATAAATAAATAAGATCTTTAAAAAAAAAAAAAAGAAAGAAAGAAAGGAGAGAGGAGTTGTGGAAAGCGAGGAGAGATGAGGAGGAGAAAGTCCTCGCTCTGGGCACAGGGCATGGGCCACCATACTTGTCCTTGCAGCCGCTGGGAGCTGTCCATGTCACTGGCTCCCTCTTGTAGGTGTGGAAACAAACTCAGAGGGAGACTTCGCTAGGAGGGGCCGAGAGCTACACGGGAAGCCCTGAAGGATGTCTGGGCTCCTTGAACCGTTCTCTTCCCCAGTCCCAGGGAAGGGCCAGGGTCCTGTAATGAAGTGGGGGGCAGGGGGCTCTGTCCTTATCCCCATGATGGGAGGGGGAGCTTCAAAGCTGGAGTGCAAGCATGGGGTGACAGTGAGGATGGAAGTCATGGACCCAAACAGGGTAGGAGGCTCTCAGACCGGCCTTGTCCACATTTCCGGGGCCAAGGAATCACTAAGGATCTCACTGAGAGGCAGATTCTGATTCAGTAGGTCTGAGGTGAAGCCTGAGAGTCTACATTTCTAACGAGCTTCCGGGTAACGTTGACTGACGCCTAGTCTGAGAGGCCCAGACTTTGAATTGCCACATGCTCTGTGCTGCGTCCCCTACACACACACACACACACACACACACACACACACACACACACACACGGATCCTCTTTGGAGGAGATCAGGGGCAGGTGTGTTTTCCCCAGTCCCCTAGGACAGGCTGCCTTGGGGTGAAGAACTGAATTCTGGTTTTCCTGCGCCTTGGCTTTTGTCCCCTTTCTGATGGGCTCCTACCATCATCCTCCAGACTGAAAGAGGACCGTTTGCACATTGAGGAGAACTTTGGAGAGAGGGAACAAACTAGGTGCTGGGACCTAGGGGTGCCTAGGGGTGAGGGGAGCTTCCTGGTGCTCTTCAAATCCCATCACCGACCTGGAAGGATGTGGACACTGGGGTTGGGAAGGTAGCTCTTCCCATTTCAGTCACAAACCAGGAAGCAGAAAGAAGGGACTGGGTTAGGTGCAGGCTGGGTGGTCTTGGGTCCACACCTCGGCCCACGTCCCGTTGGAAATTCCAAGTGGGACAGAGTAGGGTAGGGCAGGGCAGAGCTCTGCCCAGATTTTAAAGGGCTAACGGGGCCCTGTGCCTTTAAGCCCTCCCTTTTCCCTCCAGCCCCCCTTCCCCACCCCGGCCCTCCCCAGGTTTCTGGAGGAACTGAGAGTTGCGTCTTCTCCCTGCCCTGCCGAGCTGCTCACTGGCTGCTCTGGAGGCTGTGCTTTGCGGTCTCCATGGAAACCATTAGTTGCTAAGCAACTGGAGCATCATCTGTGCTGAGCTCTCGCATCTAATTATCCCATCACAGCGGCCGAGAAGGGTTTGGGGAGCCGCGAGGAGGGGGAGGCCAAGCGCCGGAGCAAGAGGATAACTCTTTTAGCAGAGCAGATTCATTGACACGCTGAAGTCATTTAAAGCCACAGCACCCTGGGCCTCTAGGGGACTCAAAGCTTGGAGGAAAAGAACCAGGACCACAAATGCCTGGAGTCTCTCTCGTGGACCCATGCTTTCTAGGCTGCCTCCCCCTCGGAGTCTTGATTCTAAACTCACTCAAGTTTCCTATTCTGCCCCCTTCCTTCCATGTCAACAGACATTTATGAATTACCTGAAGTGTGTTAGGCACCAGGTATACAAAAGCAAAACAAGTTTCTGCCTCCAGGGATTTCTTAATCTCTCTCTATTCTGCCTGGACGAAAAGATTAGCTCCTAAAACTGACCTACTCTTTCTGGATGATAGTACTTCATATCTGTTCCTGAACTGGTGGTTCTGTAGCCAGAGGCTCAGATCAGAACCCAGGTCTGTCTGGTACATCAGCGGTTCTCATCCTATGATGCAGCTTTTCTGCTTTGCCAGTCAGTTAGAAACATGTCTATGGGGGCGCCTGAGGGGCTCAGTGGGCTAAGCATCTGCCTTCAGCTCAGGTCATGATCCCGGGGTCCTGAGATCGAGCCCGCATTGGGTTCCCTGCTTGGTGGGAAGCTTGCTTCTTCCTCTCCCTCTACCCCTCCCCCTCACTCGTTTTCTCTCTCTTTCTCAAAATAAATAAATACAGTCTTAAAAAAGAAAAAACCAAAACCAAAAAACCATGCCCACTTGATTCCATGGGTGTGTGAGCCTCTGATGGGGACTATTGTCTTCCTGTTGATAAGCAGGACCATGTGACTTTAGGTGAGTCAGTCTGAACCTCAGTTTTTGCACCTATAAAATGGGAAAGCTCGTTCCTTTCCAGTCATCTAGTGAGATGTGACAGGTGTAAACATGCTTTAAAATAAAGGTGCAGGGGGCCCCTAAATGGCTTACTGGGTTAAGCCTCTGCCTTCGGCTCAGGTCATGGTTTTGGGATCCTGGGATCAGCGGGGAGCCTGCTTCCCCCTCCCCCTCTGCCTGCTTGTGATCTCTTTCTGTCAAATAAATAAATAAAATCCTTTAAATAAATAAATAAAAAATAAAGGTGCAGAAGGAATGCTGAAGATCGTTGTCACAATCGGCAGGAGCAGACTGGGGAACCCTGGGGACTTGGACCAAGAAGTAAGATGCAGTGCTCACCAAATGTTGGTCTCACGAGAAACGGCAGAGCCTCTATCCTTGAGATCTGAGGAAAAGGCTGAAAGAAAAAAATCTGTGTCATGCAGGGTTGGAAGAGACCTGGATGCTCCTTTATTTTTTCTAATGCTCCCTATGATGCAACCACTTACGCCAGATCTTCTTCCAGCTTTGTGACCTTGGCCATGTTACCTATCTGAGTACTCTGAGCAGCAGTTTCCCCTTCTATAGAAAGGGTATAACATCTGTCTCACTGAGATACTATGACCATCACTCAAGCTAATTTATTTAAGAGTGCATAGCACGATATCTGGTTCAATAAATTTTAATTTAAGTAATTCATCTTATCCTCTCCTTTAACCCTTACTGCAGATGAAACCTAGAAGCTCAGAGGCAATAAATGAGGTTCCTGAGGTCACAGAGATAATAGCTAATGAGGTGGGATAGAAATTAGAATTTAGGGGCATCTAGCTGTCTCAGTTAGTAGAGCATACAACTCTTGATCTCAGGGTCATGAGTTTAAGTCCCACATTGTGTGTAGAGCCTTCTTAAAATAAATAATTAATTTTTAAAAAGCAGAAATCAGGGGCTCAGTCGGTTGGTTAAGTGTCCGCCTTCGGCTCAGGTCATGATCTCAGGGTCATGGGATTGAGCCCCGCATTGGGCTCCCTGCTCAGCAGGGAGCCTGCTTCTCCCTCTCCATCTGCCACCGCTTGTTCTCTCTGTCTGTCTGTCTCTCAAATACATAAATAAAAATCTTAAAAAAAAAAAAAAAAAAGAACCCAGACATTAGAATTTGGATTTCCAACTGTGTCATTGATACAGAGGGTAACGGTTGGGCAGGAGAGGTAGTCTGAGGAGGAGAGAGACGAGATGTGGGCTGGCTATCCCTTGTACGCCAAGCGTGCTGCCAGGGCCCCGGGCACGCAGGAACTGCCTGCTTACTCGTGTTTCCATTCAGTAGACATTTGTTGAACAAGTGCTCTGTGGTGGGTGCCGTGATAGATGAGATACGGAGAGGACAAGAAGCCACTCCTGCTCTCAAGTTGCTAAGTGCTGGAGAATGAACCGGTTGAAATAAGCAGAAGGGGATATTCCAAAAAGGGAACAGCATATGAAAAAGCTCAGAGACATGAATTATACTGACACCTTCTGTGAACAAATACATCTTGGCTAGAAAGAGACATGCAAAGATGAGGAGGACAAGACCTCCTGCCACCAGTTGGGTCACCGGAGGCTTTGTATCCTATGCTAAGGAGCTTGATTTTTATCCTGAAGAAAACAGAGAGCCTTTGAAGAGTTTTAATTGTGGAAAGAACATTTTGGAAGCAATGTGGGAAGGGATTGGCAGTGGGTAATGGATTGGCACGTTGGGTCAGGGTTAGTCTGTGTGGCCAGTAGAATCTGGCAGAAGCAATGATCACTTCTGAGGCTGGATCAGGGAAGGACCACACCCTACTCCTGGCTCTCTCCTGGATGACTCACTCTGGAGGACGTGGGAGCACTGCTGTGGGGAGGTCCACGTGACAAAGGATTAAGGCCTCCTGCCCACATCCAGCATGGAACTGAGGTCTCCAGACAATAGCCATGAGAATGTGCAAGCCTAGAAGCAGACCGTCAGCCCCCGTCGAGCCTTCAGATGACTGTGGCCCAGGCTGATACCTTTTACTGTGACTTCACGGGATTCTCAGAGCCAGAACTGCCCCGCTAAGTCTCTTCCAGATTCCTGATTCTCAGAATAATATTTGTTTTTACAAGCTGCTGATAGACAACTCATACAGATATCTTGGGAAATTCAGATGAAAATGATACTTTCATAGTTGGGTGTATGAGTCTGGAGCACACAACAGAGAGGAGGGTGATAAAGTGAGGGGAAAGTGGGCAATGGTTAAAATTGTGATGGGGGAAACAGTTCTTGGAGAGACGAGCAGAAGGGAAGGAGAAGACAGAACAGGATACTAGGACACACAGCATCTGAAGGAGAGATGGACAGAGGGGAGCTGATGAAGGAGGAAGGGGAACAAGGAGGAAAACCACAAGGGAGCAGACGGGGAATTTCAAAACAGAGGTGTCGAATGTATGAAGGGCAGAATTGAAGGTGAGGATTGAGAAAGTCCCACTGGGCTTGGCATCTCAGGGGCCACACGTCCTCAGCTGGTGAGGAAGGCAGATGCGGGAGTCCAGAGATGACTGGCAGGGGAGGAAGTGGGGATAGAACCGTGAGGGCTGCTCCTTGAAGAAGCTTGGCTGGGAAGGGAAGGAAACAGGGAAATGGAGGGGACTTCGGGGTATGGGAAAGGCTCACTTGCAATGTGTTTGCCTTTTTTTTTTTTTAAAGATTTATTTATTTATTTTAGAGAGACAGCATGAGTGGGAGGGTCAGAGAGAAAGGGAGAGAGAGAATCTCAAGCAGACTGCGCTGAATGCAGAGCTGGACATGGGGCTCAATCCCATAATCCTGAGACCCTGAGATCATGACCTGAGCAGAAACCAGAAACCAAGAGTGGGGATGCTTAACTGACAGGGTCACCCAGATGCTCCACCTGCTGTGTTTTTAAAGGTAAAGATGCAGAAGAGGAAGGGATGTGACTGATGTAGAGGCTTCTGGAGAAGGGGAAAGTGGTGTTCACATCAGAGGTGGAGGCATTAGTCTTTAGCCATAGGAATGATTCTCTCTCTCTCTTTCCCTCTCTCAGCAGGGAGAAAAGATTGGGCAACAATGCAGAGAAATTGTGGGGGAGAGGGTAGGGGAGAAGGACAGGGGGAGGGAAGAAGCAAATCAAGGGAGTTCCTTCCTGATGGCCTCCACTTTCTCTGGGAAGTAGAAAACTCAGGAGGGAGAAGGGTTTGGGGTCTGAGGAAGGGTGGGAGTTTGAGTAGCTATTTTTGGGGAGAGGAGGACATGGCTACCAAGGGCCTTGAAGAAGGCTGTCTGGTCGTGGTGGCCCAGCTGAGCTTGGGGAGCGCTCTTTTTCAGGGGCACTGGCTGCATTAGTCAGGGTTCTCTGGAGAAACAGAGCAGACAGGATGTGTATATAGAGAGAGAGGTTTATTTTAAGGAATTGGCTCATGTGATTGTGGAGGCTTGGCAAATCCACAATCTGAAGGGGGAAGCAGGCAGGCTGGAGACCCAGGGAAAGAGTTGCAGTTGGAGTCCAAAGGTGGTGTGCTGGCTGAATTCCCTCTTTCTAGGGGAGGGGAAAGGAGAGGTCAGTCTCTATTCTATTAGGGCCTTCAACTGATTGGATGAGGCTCACCATACCATGGGGTAATCCGCCTCACCCAAAGCTCACTGATATAAATGTTCACCTCATCTGAAAACCATCATCACAGAGCCATCCAGAATGATGTTTGACAAAGTATCCCAGTCAAGCGGTGGCCCAGTCAAGTTGACACATAATACTAACCATCCCTCTGACCTTGACATTTTGGGGAGCTTTTCAAATTACACAACAGCTTGAGTGCAGAAATGATAAAACTGTCAGATCGGACTGACTCAGAGTTCAGGTTTTCAAGGCATGGAAAATGTAGGGTGTTGGCAAGAATGAAAGGCTGGAGGCTATGTAGGCTAGTTACGAGAAGGGGCGAAGGATGCGGCTGGAAGGAGCCCTGAAGAGTGAGGTCAAGGTCGCATAAAGATGTGAGAAGAGAGGAGGAACAGGGGAGTGTGGCCGGGGACAAGACAGAGAGTGGCAGCCATCTAGGTGGCCGCTGGGGAAAGAAAGCCAAGGTCCTCACTGTAGCTGGATGGAGCACAGATTTGTGAGGCCGACGGGGGCTGCAGACCTCGGTGTCTCCGGGAGCCAAGCAGAGAACAAAAGCAGTTACACAAGGTGAATGAAATCGGGGCCAACTGGAGAGAGTAGAGCAGCAGGAGCTGGGGTTCCAGGGAAACCATTGCCTTGTGGAAAGGCACCTGTGCCGCCTCTTTTTTTTCAAGAGAGACTAGACATCTGAATTTGTAGGTAACATGGTCTTATTTTCAAGTTCTAAACTAATATATATTATAGAATGGACCTTGTGAGCCAAATGATAAATATCTTTGAGGCCAGCCTCACCCCTGGGGGGCCCCAGATTGTGTCACCTGGAACCCGGTGTCAGAACAGGAGTCGGTGGGGGCACCTGGGTGGCTCCGTCGGTTGGGCATCCACCTTCGGCTCAGGTCATGATCCCCATCGAGCCCCACGCCGGGGCTCCCTGCTCAGTGGGGAGTCTGCTTCTCCCTCTACTCCCCACTCACGGTTTCTCTCACTATCTCTCTAATAAATAAAAAAAATCTTAAAAAAAGAAAAAAAAGAACAGGAGTCGGTGTTTTGCTAGTGAGCAAGGAGGAAGACTGAGGTTGAGGGGCTAGAGGCTGGGGGGTTGGTAAGCAGCCAGGGGTTCAGTGTCACCCATGGCCAGAGCCCAGGCAAGGAGGGCTTGCGATGGAAGGGGAGGGAGAGGAGGAACAGTCGCAAAGGAGCAACCACCCTGCCAAGGCCTGGCCCCCCAGAGACAGAGAGGGGCCTCTGACAGGGTTGAAGCAGAGAAGCGGCAAAATGCAGTTTGGTTGGAGAAAGATTATTGTAGGAGAAGGTGGAGGCTTGATTGTGGGGTAATTAAGCCTCTCCTTAGGCTTGAAGGAGAGCTAATCCATCCAGGAAATAATGGTGGCTGAATTAACATGAATTAATTTATTCAATAAATGTTTATTAAATGCCTTTGCACCAGTCACTGCGCTAAGTACTGGGCATTCAGAGGTGAACAAGATTGCTCTCCTGGAAATTATGGTATAATGGAAAATATGGTATAATGCTCTACTACACTGCAGTGGGATTTTAGCAGAAAAAGTAATACTAACAGTTATTTATTGAGTGTTTACCACATGTCAGGCACCGCACTAAGTCTTTCATTTATTTTCTTGCTTAATCCTCATGGCAACCTCTGGGGGTGGGGGGGTGGGTACTGTTATAATCCTCATTGTATTAATGAACAAACTAAGTCAGAGCCATTAAATGACCTGCCAAAGAGGCTCCTCATGGAAGAGGCAACTTCTATGGGTTTGGGCAGACCTGGAGGGCTTCCTGGAGGAAACAGTAATCAAGTGAAGCTCTGAAAGTTGAGTAGGAGTTCCCAGGGTGAAGGTGGAGGGAGGGAAGGAAGAGAGGGGAGGATGTTCTAGGCTGAGAGCTGCCAAGGCTCATTAAAGGACTGGAGGTTTAGAGCGGCATTTGGGGAAGGCGTTGGAGAAGTAGCCAGGACCAGATGAAGAGCTTTGTAAGCCCCTTTAGAGAATTTTGATTTTTTTAAAAAAGAATTTTAATTTTTATCCTAAGGATAAAAAGAAGCTGTTGAAGGGTTTTAAACTGGAGAGTGTCATGATTAAATTTGTATCTTAAAAAGATGATTTTTGCTGCAGTGGAGAGACTGTGTTGGGGGAATAGCTGGGAGATATTTCAGATGTCTCTTGACACACTGCTGAGGTAAGATTCCGGGCAAAAAATGACCAAAGAGGGGATTTAGGGGTGATGGTTTGATTGAGAGCGCCACAGGGCAGGGTGGGGAGCAGAGTGAAGGATGTCTCCCAGGCTCTGGCTTGGGCAGCTGGGCGGATGGTGGCACTGTCACTAGCTGTGGGGGGAGGGGGAGAGATTTGTGGGGTGGCGTTGGAGAGCTGTCACTTCTGCACTGGAGTGCCTGAGGGACACCCAGTGGACGTGCGTGGAAGGTGGTTGGACGCGTGGTCTGGAGCTCAAGAAGCCTGTGGCACCGGTGTGAGAGCTTCCGCCTCAGAGAGGAGCGCCGGCCAATGAGAAGACAAGAGCAAGGACAGAGCCTGGGGATCACCGTCATGGTCAAAGGGAAAGAGGAGACTGCAAAAGAACCTGAGAAGCTTCCCTCAAAGGAAAAAGAGCCAGGAGGGCGTGGTATCCCAGGTACCGAAGAAGAATGCTTCCAGGGGCCATGCTCCACAGCACACTGGTTCACAGGAACTGGAGAGATTTGCAATGTGCTCCTTGGCTCTGGCACGTAGGAGTCATGGAGATTGCTTCCCTCTGGGAGTGAAGGTGTGTGAATGAGGGCGACTGGGCTGCGCAAGAGGGTGTTGAAGGACTGACAGTCTGAGTGGAGCTGGGTCTGGGATTCCATGAAGGGCTAAGAGACCAACAGCCTAGGGAGGCCAGGTGTGAAGGGGGAGGGTAGGAAGAGTCTTCCCCCCTCGCCCCCCACCCCCACAGTTCCCTACCACTTGGATCTCAGGCGGGGGCCCTTCCTGGTTGTCTGTAGGAACCTATGGTGGGCACAGGGAAGGAGGTCAGGAGGGGCTTCCTGGGATCGTGGTGGAGTGTGGAGAAGGGGTGAACTAAAGCAGACGTGAGCTGGTCTGGGGCAGCCTTCTTCAGGCCTAAGGAGGAAAGAGCTCTAGTCCCTCCTCCCCCTCTACAGGGGTGGGGGGCAGGGACCTGGGAGCTCAAGCCCAGCAAGCAGGGGACCCAAAAGAATTTTGCCCTGTAGGCCCTCTTGGGGTCCAGCCATTGCTGACCCCTCCCCACTTCCTGGGGTCTATGGCTTTGGCTGGAGCCAGTCCCCAGAGAGAACAGGGAGGTGTTTCCAGGTGGTTGCTAAGAGGAAAAGCAGGGCACAGGGGAAGCCCCCCCACATCCTTCGGAATCCCACCCCACCCTCTGGCAGGGAGGGGTGGTCTTGGCGCAGCCCCCTGAACTCTGCCTTCCCCCATCTCCTCAGGCCCTGTTTGATATGCACATCAGATCTGGTGCCCTTTACAAAACTGTTATTTGTACAGAAGCCCAAGAGAGGGGGAGGGAGACCGCGTCCCCCCCACAGCCACTCCCACTTGCAGGGACCTGCCCCCAGTCACACTAGCTTACCAGCTCAGAGGCTGCAAGCCTGAGCACTCCCCACTCAGCCTTGCTGGAAGTTTCTCCTCAGCTCTGCCGGAAACGCCGGCCTCAGAGCTTCCCCTCACCCCCACCGGCCTCAACCCCTCAACCCTTCCTCCCTACTCCCCTAGCCCTGAGCTCAGGGGCGCTCCACTGCGCCTCCCACTTGGCCTAGAGCCCCGCGGGCTGCTGGGTGGTGGCACATTTGCCTCTCATGTCCCCAGTCCTCTATCTCCAAGAATGGAGTGAGAGCCTTGACTGGGTCCTCCCCCGGGCCTCCTGTCCTGCCCACCCTGTCCTAAGGGTGCAGGACCGGACCTCTGGGCTGCTGGGCCTGGGAAGTGGGGCAGTGGACAAGGAGGGCAGTAGATGGCTTTGCAGCTCAGCTTGGGCTGCTACTTTCCAGCTTGGGACCCTGGTCTGTTTCCTGGCTGTCGCAGGAGGCGGTATGCCTCCTCAAGGGGCTGTGGTGAGGCTGAACCATCCAGACCTGAGGTGCCCAGCAGGTGTCTGACACACAGCAGGCTATTTCAAGTCCCCTCCCCTCTCTTCACTGGGGTTGGGGGCTCTGAGGAAGAGGTCAGAGGACAGAAACTAGGCTGGAGGGAGAGGGCTGTCAGGGAGCCAGTGAGGCATGCTGGGGGTGGGGTACAGATCAGTTCTGTCAGCCCAGGGTGGAAAGGAGTGGAGAAAGTGCCAGAGCCCCAGCCCCTCCCAGGCTTCTGTTCTCTCTGCACTCCTTGGACTGGCCTTGGGGAGCCCTCTGGGACAGGCGGCCCTCGAGCCAGGGGGAGGGCTGGGGGGCGGGCCTGGTGTGGGGGCCCTGCCTCTGGGTCTTGAACGACTCCCTCCCCACTCCCCCAACTCATAATCCGATTTCTATTCCTACTCCCTCCTCTGGACCCGTCGCCATGGCAACAGTTTTCTCAGTTGCACTTCATCAGTTTCTCGGCAAATCTTTTTTTTTCCTGCCCCCCTCCTTCAGTCTCTCTTTTTCTCCTCCATCAGCTTGCATTTCTACATACTCGTGGTGATCACCTTGCTCTTTATCGCACCGCCCTCTCCTCTGTTCCTCTTTGGCTCTCTGTTTGTCCCCACCTGCCTGCTTCTGTCCAGATTTCTCTCTCTACACCTCCCCTCCCATCTCTCCCTTTTCAAGCCCCTGATTGTAGCAACGAGCCAGAGTCTGTTGGCTAGACAGGAACTTGTGTCCTTCTGATATGAGGGCCGAGGAGCAGAGAGTCCTGGAGGGACAGGGTTTGGGTCCCAGTGGGTTCTGGACAGAGGCCTGTGATGTCAAGGTGAACATAAGGTCATAGTCATCTGTTGGGCTCCCATCAAGCGGCCGGGAGTGGTGCGGAGGGAAAGCCCTCTTGGGCACTTTCTCTTCCAGTCCTAAGTCAGAATCGGAGTGCCTCTAGGCTGTCCTGGAGGGCACTCTGCTTGGTTGGCTTCCCACCTCACCCTAGGAGACCGGACCCACAGCCTGGACAGCTCCCCACGCTGGGGTGCGTCCCTCAGACTTCAGCTCCCCACAGCTCCACTGCTCCTAGGTCAGATCCCCTGGGATGTCCTACTGTCCTGCCTACTTCTACCACTCTAAACATGAGCCCTTCCTCCCTAATCCATCACCCCTCTGGGTACCTCCCTGTTGCCCGGGTCTCCCCTCTCGGTCATTCTCCACATTATCCAAGGTGAATCAACTCTCCTTTTGAAATCTCGTCCACATCTGCTTCTAGCTCGCTACCACTTTGTAGATGCTGCCCTGGGCCAAGCATCCAGCAAGTCAATCTGGGCCTCACGAGAGGCTCACTTCATGCTTGGACTTTTTACTCAAGTCTCTCATAAATGCAGTCTCCCCTCAGAAACCAAACCTGTCCTAAACACGACTTCTTCTTCTCTCCTCCTTCCTTTTCCTGCTTTTTCTTCTTAATTTATTGAGGGCCTATTAGGCATGAGGTTTTTCATACATATCATCTCATTTAATTGCCACAATGATCTATAGAGTAGGTGTTATCCCATTCTACAGGAGAAGAAACTGATGTCCCGAGTGGTTAAAGTAATTTGCTCAAAGTTCTGTAACTAGAAAGCAATGGAGCTAGGACTCAAAATAGAACCTGTAGAGTTCCAAAGTTACTGTTTTGTTTTATTTTTTGCTATATCAACCTGCTTCTAGAATACTCTTGTACTCAAAAACCTTTTGAATTTTCTTATTCTTCCTTTAGGCTTTTGAGGCTTATGATGGTGTGACACCACCCCACCTACAAAACCATGTATCTTCTCGTTCTCAATGCGTATCAACCAAGAGAACATTTGGGTGTTTTAGGGTTTTGTCTTCATCTCTGTCCTGTTAAATATTTTTATTATTACCTTATATGGAAATACAGTATATCACCTTTCACACATATAATCCTAGAGAGATAGTAAACACTCTGAAGGACAAGATAAGGATCCCCAAGTCATCTCCATGCATAGAATGTCAGGGCAACTTAACAAGAGGCAATGCTCAGAGGCCTATGTAAGACCTCAGCAATGTATAATGGACCAGACATGGTGTAGAAGCAGTTCAGGTAAGAAAAAAAGAAGTAATTCAGGTGAAACAGAATCACAAAATCGAGGGATTTAGTAAGTTCAGTCTAAGTCATCGGCATAATATAGTTGCCAAAGGTAAATTCAATTTTAGGCCATATTAATAGAGATATAGTATTTGGAATAAAGGAGAAGATTGATAGTCCTGCTTTGGCCAGGTGTCGTCACGGCAGTGGCTGTTTAGTGAGCTGGGAACGTTTGGGCTGGAGAGGAGGAGTCAGGAGTCATTAAAGCTCAAATGTGTGAAGGGCTATCACGGGGAGGAAGAATTAGACTCCCATCAGGTGACACACTGCTTACCAGGGGTGTTTATGGCAGGGCCAGGATGGGGGTGGGGGCCGTCCCCAAAAGAACCCGAACCAGGCAGTTGGTCTTCGTTGAGGCCCCTTCCCACCAAGATCTGCGATTCCACCTGCTTTTGTTCATTCTGTATCCCTCACCAAACCCTCGTGCTCCCCGGGACCTGAGGTCAGTCTCCTCTCTCTCCACAGGGCTTCCTGAGGATGCCACCTGCACTGATTACATCAAGTCCACATCTTTTCATTACTTAGCATCTTTCATTGTGTTTTAACTGTCCCTACCTTCGGAGCTCCTCGAGGGCAGGTGCCTGTACTATCTGCTACGGGACCTTGTTCATCACTGACTGTTCTCAGCCTCCCTCCGTCTCTCCTCCCCTCACCCCCAAGATAATTTTATCCCTCACCTGTTGTGGGAAATCTTGTCTTGGCCTGCTCAGTTTCGGAGCATTTGTGATGCAGAGCTGGGAGAATAGGACCCAGAAGCCAGGCAGCTTTCTTGTGGGTTAGGGAGAATCTGGGTAACGGGTGAAAGAAAAGGAAAATAATGAAGCCTGACAGGCTAAGCCAGTCCGTATGATAAGGGGATGAGAGCGGCTAAGGGAGGCAGAGGAGCTGTGTGGACTACCGAGGACAGAGCCTGGCGGAGAGTGAGTCAGCTGCCGCAAGGTGTAGCAGGCAGAAGAGGGAAAGGGAACTTTAACAAGTGGTGCTGTAGGTTAGGAACTGGATCATCAGGAGATACCAGTAAATGTTGGGATTCCGTTTTGAAATGATTTTTGGTGGTGGGAAATTATCTGGGTGGCGGGCTCCCAGAATATATTCGGGTTTCATATTCTGCCACTTTCCCAGGCTCCAGCATGGCGCCAGGGTGTGGGGACCCCCATGAGGCAGGACCCCAGTCCCAGCAGATGGAGCGGACGTGGTCCCGAGGCCATGAGATTCTGTCGAGAAGACTGGAATGTTAGGCTTCTTCTCTTACCTCAGAGGTTCGTCTTGTAAAACCATCTCCTAATCTGGGACTTCAAGAAGTTCCAAATGCCCAACAGTTTGAATCGGTTATGGGTCTTGACAGACAGAGAACATGAGCCCCGGGAAAGTCTATCAGCTTGCTCGAAGTCACAGAGCAGGTTTGAAGTCTGACTGGGACTGGGATGACGCTGGGCCCAGGGATCTGTCCACAATCCAGGGACGCCATTTTTCAACTGGGCCAGAGAGCTACCTGCATATGAAGAGAGTCTTGATGAGAGAGGGTGGGGGGCCCAGCAGCCTGGGGCAGCTGAGCACCCCTCCATGTGTTCAGAGCCCTGCACCGGGCTCCAGCTGCCCTCCCAGATCTCGTGGCCTCGCAGGGAAATGAGCCAGACACAGGAAGAAGTCCAATGGAAAGTTGGAAGCAAGCAAGGCAGTGGTGTGGTGGGAAGGGTCTGGACTGGGGACCAGGAGGCCCACACACCACTGCCGGCCGTCACTCACCAGCCACTATCCTCTCCCCGCACTGGGCCTCAGTTTCCTCACCCGTGAGGTCTATTTTTTAAATCAATAAATTGTTTTGTTGGGGGGAGGGGCAGAGGGAGAGGAAGAGAGGATCTTAAGCAGACTGCACTGAGCAGGGAGCTGATGCAGGGCTCCACCTCAGGATCCTGAGATCCTGCCCTGAGCCGGAAACCAAGAGGGGGAGGCTTACCTGACTGAGCCACGCAGGCGGCCCCACCTGTGAATATTCTCTTAAAAACAAAAGCTCTCTAGTGCTACCTAAAAGAGCAAATTAACGCAGTAACTAAATGTATCCTGTTGAGTGCTTCATGCTCACCCCTCCCAGCACAATCTCAGATAGGCTCTTGCCCCTTAGTTGATGGCAGCAATTAAAACATTCCCAGGACCCAGAAATGCCAGGCAATGTGCACGTGAGGGGTAGGTGACATGTGGCTCTCTCTGGGCTCCAGCCTCCGGTAGCCTCTCCCTCGTTTCTGAAAGCCACCCTCCTCTCCCCTCCCCAAGCCCACCACAGACTGTGAGTGTTTCTCTCTCAACTAACCAAGCCTGCTGTTCCATTGTTATCTTCCCGATAAAGAGCCCGGAGGATAAACTCATCCAATCCTTCTGGTTTACATTTGAAAAAACTAAGGCCCTGAGACAGGGTGTGACTAGGCCAGGGTCACATGTGACTAGGCCAAGGTCACATACTCTTGACTCTCAGGTCCATCCTCCTTCTTTTGGGTCTTGGGGAATTTCTTAGAAATGGTTGTTGGGGGGGGGGGGCGGGTGTAGGTGGGGACCTGGCTGGCTCAGTCAGCAGAGCACACACTCTTGATTTCGGGGTTGTGGGTTTGAGCCCCATGTTGGATGTAGAGATTACTTAAAAAATATAATCTTTAAAAAATAAAAAGAGGGGCGCCTGGGTGGCTCAGTGGGTTGAAGCCTCTGCCTTCGGCTCAGGTCATGATCTCAGGGTTCTGGGATGGAGCCCCGCATCGGGCTCTCTGCTCAGCAGGGAGCCTGCTTCCCCCTCTCTCTCTGCCTGCCTCTCTGCCTACTTGTGATCTCTCTCTCTCTGTCAAATAAATAAATAAAATCTTTAAAAAAATTTTTAAAAAAGTAAAAAGAAAGAAAAGAAATGGGTTGTTTGGGAAGGCAGCCTTAAGAGATCCCCCCTTCCTCCCTTGACCCCTTGCTGGGATCCTGGGCTCTTCAGGCCCCCAGAGAGATGTACTATCTGTCTGCCAGGACAGAGCCATACCTCAGGCGGGCCTGAGTCTCAGCTCAGATGTTGCTCCCCGAGTTTGTAGGAAACTTTTCGGACTCCCAAGTCCAGGACGAGGGTCCCTCCGAAGTGCTCTCCTAGGCGTCATGATACTGAATTGAGATCACTTGTTCGCTTATCTGTCCCCACCTAGACCGCAGGCTCTGAGGGCAAGGACCACATCTGTCTTGTCCACCTACATATACCTACTGTCTAGTCCAGTGCCTGGTGCATAGTAGGTCTTCAAAAATCGTTTCTGAATGAATAAGTAGATGGGGTTGGTCAGAGTAGGATTCCAGGAGGAAAAGGCAAATATTGAGGCAGGTGCCACAGCCTGAAAGGAGGACAGAATTGTCCCTGTTTGAGTGAACTGCCCACAGAAAAAGGAAGTCTTAGATGATAATGGGAAATGGGGAGAGGGAGGGAAGTAAGGCAACTGAAAGGAAAAATAAAGAAGGAAGGAAGTGTTCAAAGGGCATGGCCTTCAATAACTTGAGAGGGCTTCTGGTGGAGGGGAGGAAGGGTCTCAGCCATGAGGGGGAGAAAGGGAACTGGTTGTGAGCACCTAAAATCCCTCAAGAGGGGTTCTTGTATGAGGAGAAACCCAGAAGTCAGCTTGGCTGGAGGGGAGGGAAACTGGAGTGCAGTAGGCTAGCTGGTGGGGGCTTTGAATCCTGGCTACAGGTTTGAATTTGATGCTGGGGTCTGGAGGGAATGGGCGTTCTGGGAAGGCTGGGGGCACGGAAAGAAAAAGGTGAGGAGCAGCTTCCTTCGACTAACTGACCCCTTCTGTTAGGTTGAGACCCTGTGAGGACAGGGCTGTGTCCTCTGTACCCCGCCCCCACCTCCTCCAGGTCCCTGGGCACCTGGGACCCACAAGTAGGGTCCCTTCAGGCAAAGATCTGGAAGTAGCTGAGGCAGCCTGATGAGTGGGGGTGACAGGGCAGGCATTGTGGGAGCTCCCTCCTTCCACCAGCCTTCCCAGAGGATTCTCTTTACCTCCGGAAGTGCGATTCCTTCGGGAGGAGTACCCCAGCTGCCTCCAAAGTCCTTCACCCATCCCCATCTGAGCGGGGCTTGCGCCCCAACTGCTAAGCCAGATCTAGCCACCAGGGGGCCCAAACCAAGCAGCCCTTAGGTCAGTGTCCCTCCAATCCCCCCCCCCCGCCCCCCCAACACCTGAAGGCCAGGATGGGCGGTGCCTCACCTGGCTCGCACCGGTAGTCGGGTAGCCCCGTTAACCCCTTCCTGCCCAGCCTGGGTTACTTCCCTCAGGCGGAGTCATTCAGAGTCCTGGAAGGCAAATCTGAGGGTGGAGGGGGTGTTGCCCAAGAAAGGGGCTGGGGTGGAGGCGATATCAGGGTTTCCAGTTACTCAGGCGCTGGTCCTAGCCGGAGCTGGCGGAGGCGAGCGCTCCCTGCCTCAGTTGGGGAGCTATCTCCGCAGAAAGGTGAAGGCAGAAGAAAGCGTTGTGGTCACCTGAGCTGGGCCTCAGGGGGGAGACAGAGAATGCTGGGGCAGCCGCAGAAGCCAGACTTCCGGGTTCTCCGCCGCCTTCCGTCTGCCAGGGACCTTTGTAACGACTAATGGTGGGGGGAGGGTGGCCAGAGACTGGAGGGAGAGACACAGAGGACCGGGGTGGGGGGAGTAAGGACAATTAAGATTTGGCAGCAGAATGGGCCGATCACGCAGCTCTCAGGTGCCCGGTTTTGGGCGTCTCTCCTCGAGGATCAGGCAGCCAGCCTTCCAGCGCTCTGACCAGCCCAAATCCCGAGATTACATTCCGGGCCACAAAGTGTTAAACAGTGATGGGAGTGGGGTCCGGAGTCCCTCCCTCCTTCCCTCCCTCCTAGCGTCACCACCTCGGAGTCCACTAGGCTGGCACACAAGGAGTTAAGTCTGCCCGCAATCTGCAAGACTGGAGCCGGGGAGGGGGAGGAGGGGGGAGAGGAGTGGGGGGAGAGAAGAAGGGGGAAGCAGACTGCAGGGAGACAGCGCCAGGAACCCCCTCCCCAGGGACCTGGCCCCTGGGCCCCCAGCCCCAAAAGAGGCCCTGCCCTCCCCGGGGTCGTGCTCTCTTCCCCCGCCCTGCCTCCGCCCTCCAGCTTTGTGTCCCCAGGAGGGTGGGCTGCTGGATTTCCAGCCAAGCCTTGGCTGCCTGCTCAGTTTTTCCAAACCCTCCAGTCGGGGAAGGCGGGAGCCCTGTCAGGATAAGAGTCCCTCCCCCACTGCCCCCGCCGGCCCCCTCTCCCAGCCTCCTTTTTCCTGCCCCCGCACCTTTCCCAAACTTCTTTCCCTTTCCGATCCTGGCCCCTGCGCCGCCTATCACCACCTCTATTGGCTCCCAAGTTACAAGTTCAGGTTGGAGGGGCCAGGTGGGTCCCCTATTCCTGGCGAGGCGCTGGTAGAGCCAAACTCCGCAGGCCGACACTGAGACCTGCTGGGCGCCCGCCCGACTCCCAGCTGGCGCCCGCCCCATCCCAAGACGTGGCCCCAGGTCCACCGGGGAAGGTGGCCCAGGGGTCTCCCGCTCCGGGATGGAGGTGGTGCTGCGGGCGCCGGCAGAGCTGGACGGCGGACTCTGGGCGGCTGGTGCCATGCCTTGGGGCACGCTTCGAGGAGGGGGCAAAGTGTTCCGAGCGCTGGCACGGTTCTGTCCAGCGGGTCTATTATATAATAATCACCATCTATCAGGAAGCCAGGCAGCTGGAGTGAGTGGGGAAGCCAGGATGCCCGGATCCGCTCCTCCTCCAGGCCCAGGAAGGTGTCTCCACCAAGTTGGGAGTGTGGGCGCAGCCCAGAAGTGAAACGATGTGGGGGTCGAGGGGCAAGTGAGGGGCCCTGGGCGGTCTGAAGGAGGCCCCGAAAACCCTGCCCCCAGAACTCTGACTGACAGTGCTCTGAGCCAATGATTGAAGTCACTGTAGGGCTCCAAGTTAACCCTTTCTTGGGTCCTCAGTTGCTTTAGGGGATTAGAGTCCCTTCCCGGGAACTGTTCCTTCAGTCCTGAATCCCTCCCACCTGCAAGAGGTCAGGTGAGGAGTCCCAGCTGGAGGATCCTGGCGTCCTAATCGCCTTGCGAAGCAATCTCAGATAATCAGCAGCCCTAGCGCCGCGCCCGCCACCCCCTACCCCCGCCTCCAGTCCCAAAGTTATTTGTGTTACATGATGTGGTTATGTGTGTACACTCTGTGGTTCCAGAACCAGGCCCGTATGGTGCTGGCACCCTCACACACCTATACCCATGCCGGCATTTCCACCGACACTCGCTGACACACCTGTGACACTCCTCGTGACACAGTGACACACAGATACTTGGAAACACCAGGTGATTCCTCGAGTTGGCCAGTAGAGGGAGCCGCTCGATTCCAGCAGTGGGTCGCCAGGCGGCCCCTCTTCACTCCTCGCTCACTCCAGGGTTCCACCCAGAACTCGTGGCTGCCCGGAGCTCAGCTCCGCATCCCGACCTGGAACCTACGCTGGGGGAATGAGTCACAGCCCCACCCAGGGGAGCGCGCTACATGGCTGCTCCACTGGACATGCCGCATACACTTGAACTTACTGAGTACCGCATTTTACGGATCTTTTGCAACAGCCATCACTCACTCCTGCAAACTCTGTGTTCTGGACCTCCTGTGAACCGGGCATTGTGCCGTACAGATCATAACATGCCCATGCGGTTTGTCATGTATGTAACGGGAGACCGATCCACATAAATGGGGTGGACCCTCCCTCCTAACAAGCATCCTGTTTGAGAAATGGCCCCTTTGCCTTGTGGCTCATACCAGGACCCTGGAAAGAGGAGAAGAAATTAAACCCTACTTCCATGGGTCAGGTACTATCCTAGGCTCTAGGATCTTTCACACCAGAGCTCAGCTTTTCTGGGCTTCAGTGTTCCGTGGTAATACCTACCTCAAGAGGTCATGATGGTTCAACTCCTAACCCATCTTGGTGTTTGGCACAGCAATTGGGAGGCATTTGAGGAAGTTTTGTTGAACTGATCAAAACATGATCTAGAGATAATGTGTATGAAGGTGCTTTGTAAACTGATGTCAGACACACATGGGGGTTATTATGTGATCTTTTTTTAGGTTTGTCCTCCAACTCCATCAGTGCCTCCTCAGACTTTGCCCAGTGTCCAGCTGCTAGCACTCTCAACCCATCAAGTGAGTTCCCTCCTCCCCCAGCAAGTGAATATTTACGGAAGTCCTACTATGAACCCAGCACTTGAGTGCTGTGGGGAATTTAGAGGCATGGGAATCTATGCCCATATAGAATAGGAATGCCTATAGAGGCATAGGAATCATAGGCATAGGGCCCTCAAGAATCTTTTGGAGCAACCAAATATATATATATATATATCAAAACATATAAGTAGGTACTCTGTTGGGTGGCATAGAGGTAATAGGTAGTCAGAAGGTAGTCAGAAGGCAACTAATAGGTAGTTGCCCCCTGTAAGGGCAAGGGCCTGGGGACCCAGGAGGGGCAGGGGAGAGGGCTGTGGAACTGAATATCAGGTGCAAACAGACTTGTTTGCTTTCTTCATTTCTGAAGCAGTCTTGTTACTTGTTGGTATTAATTTTGGGTGGGAGTAGTAGGATAGAGGGAAAGTGTCCCGGGATAAGAAGTCCCAAATTCTTCTCCTGGGCTTACCGCTTTCTAGCTGTATAACCTTGAGGAGGTCCTTAATTACTGTAAGACTCAGTTTCCCCACCAGTGTAATGGGGCCACAACCTCTTTCTCAAAGGTTTGTGGTAAAAACTGAAATAACATTTGTGAAATGCTTTTAAAAAGTGCTTTACAATTTCTTTTTCCTTGCATCTACCCTCTTATAGGGTCTTGTGTGTGTGTGTGTGTGTGTGTGTGTGTGTGTATGTGTGCGCGCGCGCACAGCACTTTGAGGTTAGGAGTTCTTTTGAGAAGACAAAGATTTTACTTCCACATTTTCTTAGCATCCGCTTTGTGCTAAGGACTGAGATGAAAAAATTCAGACTATGCCCTCAAGGACCTCATGGTCTACTAGGAAAGACAAATGAATAAAGAGATGCTCAGTGCATAATGAATGTGGGTACAGTGAGAAGGGACCCAGTAGTGTGTGTGTGTGTGTGTGTGTGTGTGTGTGTGTGTGTGTTGGGGGTTGAGGGGAGTCCAGGCAACTCCCACCCCTTCCAATCAGTATAGACTGGAGGTTCACAAACCTACCTACCTCTCTCTAGCCTGGGATGTTGTTGGCGCGTCTCTTCCCCAGTCCTCAGAATGGGGAGGAGAGACGGGTAGAAGCCCCCTCCCCGCCCCGGGGCCAACCCGCCTCCCGCTAGCCGGCCGGGCGCCTTACCGAGTCAGACCACTGGGAGGCTGGGGGAGCCGGGTTGGGCGAGGAGGCGAGCGAGATGGGGGAGCTCTTATTTTGACAGGGGCCTCTCCGGGCTCTGGTATGAAGGCAGAAGGAGGCAGCCAGAGAGCCCCGATGCTTATTCAGGCTGGGGAGAGGAGCCGAGTGGAGGGGCGAGCGAGGCTCCGGCAGCGCAGGGGAGCCCGGGGAGGCGGCGGCGCGCGGCGGAGCCAGTGGCCGGACATGCCCCGGACCCGGGGCCGCTGCACCACTGCCGCCGCCCGGAGCCAGCCGGCCGGACGCCCGCACGCCTGGGTCCCCCGGCGCCGCGCCGCCCGGGGGCTGCGACCCGGACCCTCGGCGTCCGACCAACAATAAGCGCCCAGACAGCCCCCTCCCCGCCCCGCGCCCGCGGTCCCCGCGGGCCTCGGGGAAAGTGAAAGGAGGAGGCGAAGGAAGGGAGGAAGGAAGGAAGGAAGCAAGGAAGGAAGGAAGGAAGGGAGGAGGAGCAGGAGCCGGAGCCGTGAGGTTCGGGGCCGAGACCCCAGCCCCGAGCCCCGGGCCGGGCGGGTGTGCACGCTCTCCCGCCGCTGTCCGGCGCCCACGACCATGCTCGGCGGTTGGGAGGCAGGAACCCAGGCGCCCAGCGACCCCCGGATACCCTCTCCCGGGCCGGGCTGGTATTGAGATCAAGGCGTCCAGGATCAAAAGATCACCGCCTGCCCGCCCCCCTCCGCACCTTCAACTGGCAAGCCAGAGGACCCCAATCCAGTCACCGACCCTGACCTGGTCATGGCGTCCAGCTCCGGCCTGGCGTGAGGACCCCCGACCCGCGCGAGGTGAGGGGTGGGCTGGGGCCGAGGGCGAAAGTCATGCCAGGCGGGCAAAGCCGCGAGGAGGGAGATCCAGTCTGAACTGGGGAGGGGAACACAGTCTGATTGTCTGTTGCCCTGTGGCACGCACTCCCAGGCTGTTTAAGGGGTGGGGGACGCCCCCAGGGTTAGTGGTGGCTACTCGTGGGCCCCCAATCAGGTTGGCAGCCCCAGAGCTCAGGGGGGAGGGCTTAGGGGCAGCCAGGGGACCCTGCCACCCTAGCGCAGAGAACAAGGCCGGCCTTGGGCCAGCTGGAGCAGCAACCCTGCCCTGGGGGCTTCTGGGAGATGTAGTCCCCCTCCCAGGCTCACCAACCCCTTGGGTCGCAGCACCCCAGCACTCCTCCCCTGGCTGATGGGAGCCTCCAGAAGGAGGTACATTAGGATTGGGGATTGCTAGGGTTACCCTCTGCCCCCAAGCAGTGCCTAGGAGCAGTAGGGGCTGTGACTGGAGGAGTCTCCCCTGCTAAGGATTCTCAGCGGTGTGGGCTTGGCTGGGGGGTGGGGCAGTCACACAGTTCCTTGGAGGTGTCCCTGCACTGCTAAGGGGAGGCTCCCCCTGCCTCAGTCTGGGGAGCTCCTGGGGGAGGAATGTGAGGAGGAGAAGTGAGACTTAAGGCTTCTTGCTTGTCTGCTCTATGTCCTATCTCTGGGCTGCTGGATTTTGGTTTCCCGAGACACTGAAGTCTACTCTCTCCTTCTCCCTCTGGGTTGCTGAGAAGGAGCGTGTCCCCAAAGTCAGGGAGTCTGCAGGGTGTCTCTCTGGAGCAGTGAAGCCAGGATCTGCTTCTGTCTGTCTGTCCAGCCTCCTTCCTTCCGGGTTTTTCTGACACCCCCTCCTCCCGCCTCCTTCAGTCTGTCTGCTGCTTGGGGTGTGTGTCTGTGTCTCCCTGCTGTGCTGCAGGGAGGAAGAGCATTGCTCTGGGAGAGGTGAGCTGGGCATGTGACTGAGCTGTGGGACAGGGGCTTGAGGCCCACCTGATCTTTGGCCGTGGCTTCCTGTTTTACCTAGGAAAGCTGTCTTCACACTGTATCTGCTGGAACCCTACTGATGCCTCTGGGCAGCTCTCTGAGCGTGACCTCCACGGGGGTGGCCTTCCACTCCTCTTGTTCTCCCCACTCCTCAGCCTCTCCAGAGAGCAGCCACTTCTGCTGGGCCTGGCTTTTCTGCTGTTCCCAGTGCAGCCTTGCCTTCTCTGGGTCAGGACCACGATTTTGTGGCCCCAGGGGAAGAGCATGATCAGGCCCCGTCTTTCTGGTGTCATCTGTGAGGTGCCTGGTGATAGAAGCCTCAGGACGCAGTGAGAGTGGGCCCGGAAGGTGAGGGGTAAGGGAAGTCTGGTAGAAAAGGAAGGTACTGCCTCCCCTGGGTGATCAGGCTCCTTGGCCTTGGAGAACCAGGCCTGGAAGGCCAGGTTCTAGCCACCTCCCTCTAGAGGCTCTCTGCTTACCTGTATTGCTCCTGATTAGGGGCGGGGCCTGGGGGGGAGGTTTGATGTTTGAAAGCACACTGGTTGGGGATAGAGTACCTATCATCTTCCATCCAGGGAAACTCTCGTGTTTGGGATAACAGGGCCCCCCTGGCTGGAGACGGGTCCTGGAGGTCCATATGCAGGTTCAAGATGAGTCTCTAATTACTGGGCTTGAGGGTCAAGGCGGGAAGAGATTACAGAGTCCTGGAGAAGGATTGGTGGTCCACAGAAATCTGGGACTAGCACAACAGTGGTAATATGGGGCCTCGTGAACTTGCTTATTGAACCTGTGCCGGGCTCCTGTGCCTCTGTCTGTATAGTTCCTGCCCCCCAGCTTCTGGGTACCTGGGTTAAGCAGAAGCCCTGAGCTGGAGACTCAGCTTCCCTGAACAAGCAGGGCAATAGCCTTCTGGGCAGAGGCCTAGTGGGTGGCAGTGTGCACTCAGCAAGGGCTGGAATGCCTGGCACCTGCTTTAGATTAAAGGCGATGCCTGCAAAGGAGGCGGGGGGGGGGGGTGCCTGCCTGTGGGGGAGTGGCCGGGATGGAGCTCCGCGTAGCCCAGGAGTGGGGTGGAGGAAGAAGAGGACCAGGGTTGCAGGTAGCAGCAGCTCCGGCAGGAGTGGAAGGAGCCGAAACTCACCCAGCTCTGCAGCCCCTCCTCCAGCGAGTCTAAGACCAGAGCTGGGGGCACCCCCATACTGCCTCTGGCGCCACAGGCTGAACTTCTACCCCAGCGCCCAGGGGACGGGTCAGCTGCGGGGAACCAGGGTGTCTGAGTGTCCGGTCTTCCCGGGACTGGGAAGAGCCTGCAAGGAGGTGGGGGGCACTTTGGGGTTCTTGTTTACTCTTCCTGGCGCTCCTTGGTTGCTGGTGGTGAGGCACCCCAAGAGCCTGGATACCCAAGGGTGTTGGGGAAATGGCATCCCTTCCTTGTGCCAGGAGCCCTGGGCACTGCCCGGGTGCTGACCTGGGGGGAGGAGGCAGAGGGGGATGGCAGCGTGGGAAAGCGGGCAGCCGTGGGAGCCAAGCGGGTGCAGGCTGGGTGCCGCGGGCAGGGAGCCTCTGCCAGGCCCGCTCTCCCTGGGGTGGGGCTGGCTGTTCCAGGGACTGGCTCAACCTGTTGAGCGCCTGGCTGCTGTAGCTTGGCATCTGCGCCCCTGCCTGCCAGCCCTGGCAGCGGCCCACCGTAGCCACACTGGAGGGGCTGCCCCTAGGGATCTGGGGGAAGGAGGCTCCGAGTGGCCAAGGGGCCGGGATGGGCCTGGTAGAGGCTCATCCAGAGAGTGCTCAGTTTCCCCAGGTCTTGTTCTCTGACTACCAGAGCTCGCCAGCCAGCGGGGCCTGTTGGAGGGCTAGGTAGCCGGAGACTAGGAGCTGGGGGCCAGGTGGAGAAGGCCCCCGCAGTGCTCTGGAGGTACTGCTTGTCCCTGGGATGGGCGGCCGTAAAGGCAGCCTGGAGTTGCAGCCTGGAATTTCCTCTGCTGGGTGCCAGGGCCAGGCCTCCAGAGCCCCACCCCCAGCCTGGCCTGACCTCTCCTCCCTGGGAGAGAACTGCCGACTTTCCCTGGAGGTTGGGGGAGGGGCAGTACGGGCATTCTGCTGCCCTGGGAGGGGAGGGGTGACTTCCTGGGTGTGGGGGTATGTTGCACTGCCTCAGTCTCCCCAAAGGCCTCCCTCCCCACGAAGAAGGGAAGCCCCTGGTTCCCGGGGAGCTGTCCCCCACCCTGCTCTGAGTATGGGGAGTCCTCAGTCCCACGGAGGATCTCGGAGCCCTGTGGGCCCTTGCTGTCCTCCCACCCTCTCGGACCCCTTAGCTTTGGGCCCACCTTTGGGCTCCCCGAGCTGGTGGAGAAGGGGAGCCTGGTTGTTGCTCAGTAGAGGAGAAGGTGTGGGCCACCGCCCATAAATGGGGGAAGCGGGCACAGGCAGCTTCCCTCTTCCTCTCACTCCTGAGGGGAAGGGCGGCCTCCCCTGCCTTCTTACTTTTTCAGTCAGTGGCCAAAGCAGAGTCCTCTCCTTCTTTGCCTCCTTTCCACCCCAGGCCCTTCCTGCTTGTTCCTGGGCCACCTGACCCTCCTAACCTTTGTGTCTCTTCTAAGCCCCCCTCCCTGGGGATGTGGGATTCCCTCTGTCCCACCCCCTCTCCAAAGGGCTGGTGGCCCTTCGATGGCCTGTCTTCCCCTCCCCCCTACTCTCCACCCACCCCCCTAGCCTCAACTGGGAATGGCCCTGAATCCAGCATTTCCAGCATTTCGAAACCAAGATTGTTTTGAAATCCCTGAGTACTTCTCCACCCCCCTCTGGCTCCCCTCCTCCCCACTAGCCCAGAATTTAGTCCTCTAATCTGACCTCACGCTGCGCATTGCCAGGGTCTGTGTGTGTGAGTTTGAGTGCTAGCATTCAGCCACGTGCACACTACTGTGTGTGTGTGTGTGTGTGCGTGTGTGCAAGTGCCCAGGAGCCAGTGTGTGTGTGTATCCCAGGATGGGTATATCTCCTGTCTGTCAGCAGTTCTGTGTGACCGGCCCATGTCTTTTGTGATTCTGGAGCTCTCCTCCTTCTCTGGGAGTACGGCAGAGTCATACTGTGGGTCTCGAGACATTCTTAGGGAGTTTGGGGTTATTTTTAGGAGATAGATATCTTGGACGTGTATCTTTGGGAATCGTGTCTGTGTCTCAGTTGCACGTCCCAGGGAGTGTCTCTGAGGAGTATGTATGCCTGGGGTTGTGTCTCTTTGGTGAGTTTATGTGCCTGTGTGTATGTGTGTATGTATGTGTATGTGCCTGTATGCGTGTGTCCATGTGTGTGCTCTGCTTTTGTTCCTGCTTCTCTCCTCCTCCTTTTGAACATGTCTGCTGTGTGGAGTCACAGGTCTCCCTGCAGCAACCTGGGACGCGGAGTCCTCTGTCCCTTGATAGGGAGGCTTCCTGGAGTGGGGCCAAGGCTTCTGGCAGGTCCAGGGTCCTTGGAGAGAACGTGGTGGTGCAGGGAGACTTTGGGCTAAACCACCGCTCCCCCCCCCCCACGGCTGGGCTCTCTTCCTCTGCCCCTTACAGACACCCGGCACCTTGAGGAGTCCCAACACCTTCTTCTTGACCTCCTGATACAGTGGCGGGCGACCGTAGGGAGGCTAGTGCCCTAAAGGAAGGGCTAGGAAAGGGAGTTAACTCTCCACCCCAGTCACTCCCTTCACTGGGGATGAGGAAGGGGCTCCCACCTGGGAGCTTGGTGGCTAATTTAGGATTCAGGAGAGGTGACTCCTCTCGCTAGGGGTAGACAGCAAAATGAGACCAGACATTTATATTTCCAGTCTTCACAGAAGATAGAGGGGCCTGGAATTCTAAGCGGGGTGAGGTTCTACCCCAGAAATATGAGGCATTTGGGGTATTTGGGGTGGGGCCAGCTGCCATTGTAGCCTGGGAAGTCCTTCATGTTTAAGTTCATTCTGCAGTTAGACAGTCAGCGTTCTATGGCAAGGGAAGAGGCCGGGGGGCGGGGGGGTCGCGGGGGGGGCGCGGGGGGCGGGAGCCTTTTGTTTTTGTTTTTTGTTTTTGGCCAAAGCAAGGGTGGTGATACCAGAATTAAGTTAGAATAGGACTCGGGCCCGGGAACCCCTGATAATCTCACTATGACTCAGTATCCCATCCTGGGGTCTCAGGCTTTAATTGCATGCTTTCCTCTAGAAGTGCTTGGGGCAGGTCGTGAGGAAGAAGAGGGCCTAGGCGGGGGCTGTTTGCAGGAGTCCAGGGCCTGCAGAGATAGCAGCAGGAGGTAGGCAGAGGATAAGCTGTCCCTTCCCCCCACCCCCGTGGCCTCTGGTCCCAGGACACAGTGGGAGGAAGGGAGGGCCAGAGGCACAGGTTGGTACAGTGCTCAGTGACCCAGCAAGGGGAGGGCTTTGGCAAGGAATTTTCAGTTTGTTTCTCAATCTCTGTCTCTGAGACACGCACACACACGTCACTGCAGACTCCTTCAGGAGATGAGCCTAGAAAAGTCACCTAGGGGGCGGTAGGGCAGGGCGCTACCAGATGGGGCTGTGTGGGACCAGCTCCATTCTGGCGGAAGAGGCCCCGCACCTGCCCCCTTGAACTGGAAGCCCGGCCCAGCTGGAGTCTCCTACCCAATGCCCCCATCCTGGGCCTGGGAGCAACACAGGCTGGACAGGGTTAAGTCTGGTTGGCAGGGACACCCCCCTGCCCCCAGTGCAGAGGGAGAGAGAGAGAGAGGGAGGGGTGGTTAGCAGCTTGCTCTAGTTGGCGTCTCTCCCAGAATTCTTCGGAAAAGAACTCCCCTTTGACCCCCAGTACGAACTGAGCCCAGCCACCAGCCTCCCTCCCGCCTGCCTGTGGGAGCTTCACCCAGCCCCCCTCCTGTGGAACTGCTAAGCCAGATCCTCTCACCCCAGGCCCTCCCAACCAGGCTGGTGGGGACTTTGTGTCTTCAGGGGACAAGGGGTGCAGCCAAAGGGACCACACAGGGACCCCGGGAGAGGCCCCATTCTTTTCTCTGACATAGGATAATCCTGGGGCTGGCGGGCACTGAAAGCCAGGGTCCTCCGGTCTCCCCATCCATCCCTTCCCCCAAGACCTCAGGCCAGGTCATGGGAGTCATTGGCCCCGCCTCTGTCAAAGGCATCTTCCAGTGCCTTCTCCTTTCCTGCTTCCAGGATAGGGAGGGGGAGCGGTGTGGTGCAGCAGCTGGGTCAGGCCTGGATCCCAGCCAATCCACAGAAGTCCTGGAGTGGGGGGGGTGTGGTTGTGTCCGAGTAGCTCAGAGACTTCCTGGAGCTGCAGGCTGTGTGTGTGTGTGTGTGTGTGTGTGTGTGTGTACATTTTCTGTGGTGTACATGCTGGGGGAGGGGCTGGGGTTATGGGAGGAGCAGGGGCCTAGATTGCTGGCCTGGGGCTCCTAGCTGTGACCCTCTCTCCACAGGGAGCCCCCTTCCCAGACCACACCCTTGAGCCCGAGCCCGGCACACATTACTCCAGAGGTGAGAGCTCCGTGTGCTTGCGTGTGCCCTCCGCAGCCTCCTCGCTGCTCTCTTGTCTGCCGGTCTCCTGCTTGGCTTTTTGTCTTGGGCGCCCTCCTCCTGGCTTTCTGCCCCCACTTCTCCTTTCATTCTCCTGCCCCCAGAGGAGGGGAGCTAACAGCCTTACAACCTGGAACCTGGGGGGTGGGGGTGGGGCAGGAAGGGTTAAAGCACCACTCCAGTGAAAGTCCCAGTTCTTCTCCGAGCTGGAATCTTTCCAGGCCGGGAGGTGGGGCGCTCCTGCCCAATCACCCCTGGACTGCAGGGTACTGTTTCCTGGTCATCCCAAGTGCTTGCCCCGCTCTATCCTGGCTTTGGCCTCCCCCGGGCTGAGTCAAAGCCAGGGTGGCTATGAGCCACCAAAATGTGGTTTCTGCCCTGGCCTCTAAACACACACACATACACACACACGCACACATACACGCACACGCACGCACACACGCACACAGAGGCTCTCTCCCTACTGCCACCCCCCCTTCCCTCCCTCCCCTCCTTCCTTACTTAGCAACAACTCCCTGAATTCACAACAAACACGCCTGTAGGCTCCTGGGCTGACTCGGGAAGGCTGCAGAAGGCAGAGGACTGGGAGGAGGCACTTCTCAGACTGTCCTCGGGAGGGAGGGGCTTCTGATCCCCCCACCCCCACCCCGCTCCTTCCCCAGGGTCGAGGAGGCCACTGCCTCTCAGGGCCAGGGAGGAAGTCGTCCGGATTCCAACTCAGGCAATGAAAAAAGTAGGGAGCAGTGACAGGTGTGGCTGAGCAGGTGTGGGGGCAGGGCTTGGACTCCACCCTTCACCAGTGAGTCCCACTTGACCTTTGACCCCCACCTGGGGAGTGAGAGGGGCTGCAGACTCCCCTCCAGCCCACCAGTCTCTCTCTCTCAGCGGAGCCCCTGTGTCGTTGTCATGGTAACTGGCCTGGCTCCCTTCCGACTATTAGGGACCAGGATGGGCAAGGACATAGCGGACTGGGGGTGGGCAGGACTGGGTGTCCCCCCCCCCCCCCCGAGAACTTTGCTCTCAGGGCACCTGTGCTGAGGGGGTGGGGAGTGGTGCCCTCTCTTTGATCCCTTCCCTGGGCAGGAACCGTGGCCTCTAGCCAGGACCTGGGGCACATCGGGCGTGGAGGGAGTGTGTGTGGAATGAGTGAGGGGCACCCATTCTCTCCTTAGAGCACAGAGGGCTGATGCAGGGTGAACTGGTCCCGCAAAATGGTTAGGAACCCAATTGCGGGCTTGTCTGAGTTCAAATCCCGATTCTTCTCATTCTGGACTGTGTAACTTAGGCAGGTTACCTAACTTCTCTGTGCCTTAAAGTGGGGGATCCTAAGAGTACTTTCGTGTAGAGCAGTTGTGAGGATTCGATTAGATGGCGCATGTGTGGCATCCAGGACAGACTGATGTGACGGCGTAAGATGCTCCTCCGTAAGAGGTGAGGAGCCTCCTCTCTGCTCCGCGCCATCACAGCTGCAGGAGCTCCTAACCCCACCCCTAGGGGCCTCTGCCAGGGAAGGACAATGGC
>CM052815.1:80007488-80149661 GCA_028533885.1 Nasua narica
CCCCCCCCCCCCCCCCCCCCCCCCCCGTCTGCTAGCGCTCCTCAGGCTGCGCTCTCCCTCCCCCGGGCTGCTGGCTCGAATCAAGTTTAGCACCCCTCCCACCCTTCCATCCCTGCTGTTCTGGCCTTCCACCAGGCTGAACGCGACATTCTGTCCTTAAATGGCTTAACTGGCTGCCTCCTCTCCTTCCTGGCCTAAGGGGTCAGGGACCTTCCTTGGGCAGAACAGTGGCCATGTGGAGCTGTAACACGGATGGCGGCTGTTAGGGCTGCCCCAGGGTCCAGGGTCCCCCAGATCTCCTGTACCCTCTGCCTGGGCCTTTTCCTCGAGTGTGGCAGAGCAGTGCCCAGGCCTGTGATACGTACAGAAGCCCAGATGGGAATGCCTGGCACCTGCTGTGCACAGACGGGCAGGGAGGAGGCATCCTGAAGCCCAGAAGAGGGGTGGGGTCACATCAGCATCCACAGGGGCCAGAGCACTCTTTTTGTGGGCTGCGTGGTAAATGTGGGCAGTGCCGGAAAGAGTTCTGCTTCAGCCCCGTGTGCCCTGGGGCAGGGTGAGTGCCGAGGGACACCGGGTGAGCAGGGCTTCTGAGGGGCCTGGCGTGGGGGATGAGATAATGCAGGAGCTGAGGCTTGGGAACCTCTGGAAGAGGAGCCCAGGAGTGGACAGCAGACAGGTGGTTTGGCTCTTCCGGGGAGTGAGTATCCAAATCTCAGGGGAAAGTGGATTATAAGATGTGGCAGAAATGCCTGGGATCCCAGGGCTCCTGGGTCTGAGACCTGGGCTTGGCTGCCAGGAACCTTCTCTGGTCTGGTCCAAGACGGGTGGGCTGGAGCCCCTGGCTCTATGCATCCCCTCCTTCTGGAACCAGAGAGAACACTTCCCTTCTATGGGCCTGCAAGTGAGGGCTCCGGGTTGACCTGGGCCGTGCCTCGCTGCTGGACTGGCCATGCCGCCTATGCCCGGCCCCTGGGGCCTGTTCCTTGGGCAGGCTGGGGCTATTTTTGGGATCGGGCTGGGGCTCTGGGGCTGGTTTCAGATGTTCCAATGTGAACAGGAGAAAATGGGAACAGATGGCTGGAGGGTCCTGCTGGGAGCAGGTTATTTTTAGGGCCTTGTTAACCCTTTTGAGGCTTGAGGAGCCACCCTGAGAGGGACAGCCCTCTCTAGCTGTGAAGAGGACAGGTCTTCTACCTGGACCCCTGCTTTCCAGAACTCCCTGGACCAGCTGTTCCTCTTGCCCTCTCAGACCCTTCACTCTTGAAGGATGTGCATTCGTGGCAAGAAAGTAGGCTCCAGCTTCCTCCAGCCCAGGCCCTGCAGGAGACAACCAAGGGGTCAGGTGGGGAGAGGGCTGCCTGGCTGGGGGGACGTAGGCCACTGTTGACGGGAAATCCCCTCTCACTCACCTCCTGAGGCTTTGAGGCACACACCTGAAGCTAAGAGAGTGGATAACTGCTTTTTGGGTTCACACTCTGGGTTCAAGTGTATGTCAGTAAAGTTAGTGATGCCCAGGGGAGAGCTAGCCGAGGGAGCTGGCCTCTTCCAGGAGGGCAGAACAAGAGCCACGTCCTCGTACTTGGTACCCCTTATATGATATCCGTGGGCCCCATTCCCTTGTGTACTCCAAGGGCAAATGCCCGCCTTTGTTTACCAAATGCCCACAAATCTGGGGGCTGTGAGAGGGTAAAGAAGGGGAGGGACATCACGGCCAGAGGTGGTTTCTTGAGCGCCGCGTATGTCATAGGCTTTCTGTGAGATGAGAGTATCTCACCCTCACTTTGAAGATGAGGAAACAGGTCAGAGGGACAAGTCCCAGCTCAGATAGGGCGGGATGTGATTGGCACCCTGTCTGCCTGACCGTGAACCTGGCCCTCCTTGCTGTCCTCCCCGCATCCTCCCCAATCCCAGGAAGTGAGGCTGCTGGGGACAGGATCTCCTCAGGGAGCAGGTTTCTGGAATGAGTGTGGGAAAGGAGGCCCGAGGGCAGGGGACCCTGCCTGTCCCTGGTCTCACAATCCCCTAAGCCCTTCTAGCCTGAGGGTGCCAGGACTGACACCAGAAACCCCGTTTGGCCTTCCTGTCTTCCCTGCGGGAGGATCACAGGCACACATCCTGTCTCTCGGCCCCCACCCCCACCCCGTCCTGGCCCACAGGCTCCCGCTTCCTGTAGGGTCACGGCCGTCTGGATGTCAACGTGGGCAGAGCTGGAGGGCCCTCCAGGTGCCGCCAGGGCCAGGGGCTTGGGCCGGGCCGGCGAGGTGAGGGGGCAGGGAGGACGTGTGGGCCGCTGGCGGTACCTGGGGGAGCGAGCCCAGCGGCGGCGCTGGGTGAGGGCCCGCCCCGTGGTGCGCTGGCCGGCTGTGCCAGCAGTCTGCCCGCACTCCAGTCCTCCCACAATGGCCCCATTGTTCCCCAGCCGCCAGGCAGTTTGGAGGAGGTTCCTAGGCCACCCCTACCAGCCCCCCCAAACAGGGGCCGGATTAACCCCTTGGAGGACAGGCCAGGTGAGGGCCCACAGGGAGCTCCCCGCCCAGTCCTCCCTCCAGGGCCTCCAGGCTTTGGGAAGTCACCTTCCACCCACGTGTACCCAGCCACAGGACTACTCCAGACATCGGGGTCTCCCCCTGGGGAGGGAGGAGCGCCTAGACCCTCTCCCACCCCCACCAGGGTGCAGGTGCCAGGGGCCAGGAAGTGCCGGTGGGGTGGCAGGCGGAGACCAGATATATTTGGGCCGGTGGGGCTAATTCCAGCCACCACCGCCTGCCCTACTGGCTCCCGAACTCCTTTCCTTCCTGTGAAACCAGAGCTGGGTTGGGCCTAGCTCAGGATTTCGGTGGATTTAAAGAGGTAGCACCATCCCTGCCAGCCTGGCTTCCTCTCCCCCTCCCCAGGTAGGGTCTGGGGCAGAGAGAGGACTGAAAAGAACTCTGGCTCTTGCCTTGCCCCGGGCTAACCCTGGGCCCTTACCCCGGTTGGGGGTACCAGGCTCTTGGCAGCGCCTCTCTCCCAGAGCTTTGGGCGGGTGGGGTGGGCGGGGGTGGGCTGTGGTTTCCTGTGTTGGCTGTTTGTGCCTGGCCCAGAGTGCCCGCCGCCTGCCTGGGCTTCCTGCCCTGTCTTGTTTCCTTGTGCCCCCCACCCCCCCTTCCCCCTCCCCCCCCCGAGGGAGGGAGCAGCCAAGGATTGGGCAGCAGTCTTTGGGGGCACCCCACTGCCAAGGCATGACTGCGTCCCAAGGCCTGGCCACCTTGGCACTGACTGAGGGAGCCAAGGGAGGTGACTTCAAGCTTGTCTAGTCAATGCCACTCGTCTTGCAGACTCTAGAAGGGACAGTGGGCACCAGAATGGGCAGAACGCCCCCTTCTCCCCAGGAGCACCTTATTCAGAGACCCCGGACTAGGGTAGTCTGGGACTAGGAGTTCCCACGGAACTGCAGGACTGGGGTTGCCTGGCGACACTCTGGGGCTGCAGGTGGCGCGAGGTGGTCTGTCGACCAGACAAAAATTATTGATTTGCATGGTCTCCTTTGGCAAGAGGTGGGGAGGAGGGAAGTGGGGAGAGCTGCTAGGAACCAGGTCGAGGGGGAAGGCCTCTGAGGACCCACAGAGAGGGTCCCAGAGCAATACCTTGGCCCTTGAGCAGATTTCCTGCTGGGCTGTGAATCCTTGACCGCCCCTCTCAGGCTGAGTCACCTCAGGAAGAGGAAGTGACCTGGGTGGTAGAGGAGAGCTTCTAGGGACCAAGGAGTCCCAACACCCAGGAGAAAAGGGACCCGGCCCTTGTCTTGGGAGCTGCATCTCCTTGAGCTGGGGGGGACAATAACTGCACCCCCATGGCTCCAGGAGGGCCCGAGCAGCCGATTTCCTCTCTAGAGGTGTCTGCCCACCGTCTTGGGGAGCATGGAGCCCCCAAACCATTTTCTCGCTGCCTCTCTTGGGTGGTTTTGGGCTAGGCAGTGAGGCCGGTGGGCCACCTGGAGAACCAAGCAGGGCTCCCAGCGCAGGGGCAGCTGGAAATAGGCAGGGGGCCACTGGTACACCTGTGTTGAGCATCCATCGAAGGCATCCGAGGAAGCGTTCCTGATCTCCCTCCCCCCACCGGGGTCAGGTCCACCGGCTCCCCCCAGCACCCCAGGGAAGGCCATGGGGAAGCAGCTGATCTCAGGCTCTTTGTGCTTCTGGTCGTTTGCTCAGGTGACTGTGGCAGCCTGTTTGTGAGCACAAGTCACCACTCCAGAGTCCCCTGCCTTTCCTTCCACTCATCCCAGGGGCTCCTGCTCCAGGGCTGGGAAGCCCCCCTCACTCACTGGGGAAAAACAGCAGCCGTCAGGAATTAGCCACCCCCCCCCCCATCCCCAGGCCCTCCAGGTGTCTTGGGGGGAGGCCCTGAGTGTGTAGAGGAGGAGGGGTCTTTGGGAGCCCCAGCAAACTCCTGAGGGGTAGGGGGAGGTGTGAGAGGGGAAAGTCCTGACTCATCTGTGCTTGACTCAGCTCGCCCTGCGGCCGGTGGGAGCGAGGAGGTGGAGTCGGACAGGGGAGGGCCCCTCCAAGATTCTTCTGAGGAGGAGCCTATGTCTGGCTGGGGACACCGGAGAGGACTAATTTTCTAACAGCCCCTTCCCAGATTATTCCAGGTCCCAACATTTGAAGCTGTAAACATGGGAGGTAGTGGGGGCGGGCCCAGTGGCTAGAAGCCCACCTCTCTGGTGTGGGCTCAGAATAGGAGTCCTGACTCCAAGGAAGAGACACTGCAGTGTGTGTGTGGGGGGGGGGGGGCACCCTAGTAATGGGGTCTTGACGCTGGCACATGACCCAGGGGACAGTCGCTCACTTTTCCCACACCTCAGTTTCTTTCTGGTGAAATGGGAATAATAATACTGCCCCTTTAGGTGGGAGGGAGTTTTGAGGACCACAGGGTGGTGAAGGTGAGAGCTTGAGTGAGACGTGTCAGCCACAGGCCTGTCCCTAAGCCCAGGTCCCTGTCCAGCCCTGCTCTTAACTGCTGCTGCTCTAACCTGTTGCAGGAGATGGAGGGCTGGCAGAGGGAGGTTTCTCAGCCAGGCCCTGGACTTTGGAACTTTTCCCTGAGGAGCCTCTCTTCCCGGAGGCAGGCCTAGAGAAGGGAAGGCCAATATGCCTGGGGTTGATTTAGGGTTAGACTCCCACAGGGTTACGGGTGGGGTGGGGGCCTCGCCTCCGGGTCCAGCCCGGCCTCCAGCAGCCCCGCTGGGAGCAGCTGGAGTGCGCACCGGCGTCTGGCGGGGCGGATCACGAGGGCGAGGCTGGGCCCAAGTCTCCTCCCCTCCCCCACCCCGATCGGTGGTGCCGGGGAGGGCAGGGGAGGGCAGGGGAGGGCAGGGCAGGGCAGGGGGCGGTTGGGTGAGGCTTCTGTGTTGGTGTGAGTCTGTTTGTTGGTTTATCTACGGCCCCGCGTGTATGTGTGTATGCGCGCGTGTGTTCCTTTGTCACTACCAGGCTCAACCTTCTCTGGTTCCCTTGTGGCCGGGCCTCAGTCTTTTCATCTGTTCAATGAGTCGGCGCGCTCCCTCTCTGCGGTCGGGCAGCCGGGGCGGCTGCGGGTGCCCCAGGCTGATTCCGAGCTCCTGCTTGGGCCCGCGCCTCCCTCGCCCTCCAGCACACCTCCGCGGGTCGGCGTGAGCGCGCCTCTAGTTTCCTGGGCTCCGTCCGTGTCTTTGTCTCCCCGTCCACGTGTGAGCTGTGAGTGTGTGTGAGTCAGAGTTCGGGTGCTTGTGGGTCTCGGAGCCCCTGCCAGGCGGCGCCCAGCGCTAGGCCGAACCTCGGCCAGCCAACGCCGCCGCCGCTGCCCGCGCCCCGCCCCTCGCCGCACTTGGCCGGTGTCTGTCCGTGCGGCGCGTGCGGGGCCCGGCGAGGCACGCTGCAGTCCTGTCCGTCTCCCGCTCCCTCGCTCGCTCGCTGGCTCCCTCGCTCGCTCTGCCTCTCCGCTCGGGCTCTGCCGAAGGGGGCGGGGTGGGGTGCAGGGGCGGGGGGGGGGAGGGGAGGCTCCTGCATTCTTGCGGTCGGGGAGGAATCTGAGCCAGCGTTACTGGTCTCCAGAAGAGCCCAGCTGCAGCCCCGGGGCCCCGCCAGGCCTCTCGCTGCCCGCCCGGGCCTGCTGGAATGGGCACGGGCTAGGCCTCGAGCTGGGGGCGGGGCGGGGCATTGCCCCTGCCCGGGCCGTCTCGGCGCCGGGGGCACCTTGGGGGCGGGGCGCGAGGAGTTCCCCACCCGGGGTGAGGGGCGTGCCTGGGAGCGGGAGTCCCCCAGGGGGCCAGAGCAGACCTCACGGCCGCCCCACGCGGGCGCCTTTGCAACCTAGCCTTTTAGTGATTTCTGCCTCTGCGGCCCGGGGTTGGGGGTGGCCCTGCTAGAGACTGCAAGCTCCCTGAGGGTAAGGTGCGGGAGGGATGGGGATACAATCGGCCTCTAGGATAGAGACCCCACCTAGTAGCTCTCCCTTTCCCACCTTCCCCTGCCTAGTTCCGTAGTCCCAGGGCTGTTGGGTCCTCCCTCCTCCCCTCCCCTTCTTACACCCCCTCCCCAAGTCACAAGTTTTCTCTTTGGGGCTTGTTGCTGCAGTCCGTGCTCCAGTACCGAGTACCTGGCTGGGCCCTGGGCACGCACAGGGGCCGTAGCCCCACTGTGTGTGGGAGCCATGAGGATCCTGGCTAACAAGACAAGGTGTGTGGGTGTCGTGGAGGGCGGGAAGTGTGTGTGTGTGTGTGGAGTGCGGGGAAGGGAAGGGCCCAGTGATCATGGGGCTGAGGTGTGCTGGCTTGGAGAGTGAGCCCTATGGCCACTTGGCTTCCAAGGCCACCGGTGGGCTAAAGGGGGGTCAGAACGGGAAGGCCTGCCCTGAGGCAGGAGCCCGCAGCCTTCATGCCTGGGCCCAGGGGACAGAGGGCAGTGGCAATCAGCTATGCCTGCTGCTCTAGTCCCTTCCAGCCCTTGCCTCCTAACAAACGGTTTGAGCAGACCCCCGCCCACCCCGCTGTCCGGTCCAGTGGCGCCCTCTGGCCTCAGTCTAGCTGGGGGTGGGAGCTGGAGGGAGGGGCGGTGCCTGCCCCCCTCCCCTTCCCCAGGAGAAGCCGGCAGACAGGGCCAGGCGGCAGCAGCAGGACGGCAGAGCTGAAATAAATCTGAGCTGGTGTGGAATGAGGGGGGATAAATATCCTCTCCCGTGATGTGATCTTTCCAGCGGCTATTAATAGGTCTCCGGGGAGGGGGAGGCGGTGGGGGGAGCGGGCTGGAGCTTAAAGGGCCCGCAGCCTAGGCTGCAGGAATCCTTGGCTTCCAGCTTCGCTCCAGTCTGCTCCGCACACCGCTCCCCTCCCCCTTTCCTCCTGCTCCTGCCTCCCTGCCAGCCCTGCCGGTGGACCCCTTCAGGCTCTCCCCTCCTGCTCTGAGGAGCTGTCTGGACCAGTGGGTACCACTCTCCCGTGTGCTTGTCCCCACGTCCCCAGGGGAATGGGGCTGGGGCATGAGCAGTGACCCTGAGGTCCTGTGCCCCTTACCTGTGGGCGTTGGGGCACATGAAAGTTGAGGATTAGGACCTTGGAAGGAGTCTGGAGACAGCAAACCCTAAAAGAGATGTGTCCAAGTGTTGGTCAGCTGCTGGTGGGGGTAGTTACCATGGAGGCTCGTGGTCTGATGGATGTTGGGGGTGGGGGTGGATTCTGCCACCCAAGGCCCTGGTTTCCACTTGAATTGTGGGGTCTGAGAGGCGGAGAGGGTTGCCCTATCTTCACTCCCCAAGGTGGAGAAGGGAGTCAGCCCTTGTCTGAGGACCCACAGAGGAGCTAGGGAATAGCTGGTGGTCTTAACACGCTCCTTGGCCCCCATCTCCACTACCATCAAGTGGGGCGGGAGGGGTCAGTTAAAATGCAGGCACGCTAGGCACCTAGCAAGATTAACCTTTCATGTTTCTCCCACCTTGTCCCAGGTTACCCCATCCCAGGAGGAGAGAAGCTCCAGGGAGCCCGCCGCTGTCCCCGCGCGGCCACTGCCCCCCAGCCCCAGCCAAGCCAATGCACCCAGAAAATAAGTTGACCAATCATGGCAAGACAGGGAATGGCGGGGCCCAATCCCAGCACCAGAATGTGAACCAAGGACCCACCTGCAACCTGGGCCCGAAGGGCGTGGGGGCGGGGAGCCATGGGGCCAAGGCCAACCAGATCTCACCCAGCAACTCAAGTCTGAAGAACCCCCAAGCAGGGGTGCCCCCTTTCAGCTCGCTCAAGGGCAAGGTGAAGAGGGAGCGGAGCGTGTCTGTGGACTCTGGAGAGCAGCGAGAGGCTGGGACCCCATCCCTGGATTCAGAGGCCAAAGGTACCCAAGACCCGGGCATGTTCCCGTCCAAGGCCCAAGCTTGCTGCCCCCTTTGCCTAATCCCTGTCCCTTGCTTCTCTCCAGCATTTATGTGGGGTCACCTTTCTCTTAGCCCCATCAAACCCTTCGGCTTGGCCATTCTCTCAGGAGTGGGGGTGGCCAGGGCGGGGCCTTCTCATCCTCAGGTGCCACCCACGGAGGGGCCACACAGCGTGATGGGGCTTCCGGTCAGCCTCATTCCTCTCTGCAGGGGGAGAGGGAGGTGCTCTGGGGTGAGGACCAGACCCACACACCTCCTAGGAACCTCCTGGTATCCCATCTGGTGGGAGCCTTTGAGCAGGCGCTGGGGCCTGCAAGGGTAGCAGTGGCTCTCCCCTCCCTCACCCCCCCAGCCCTAATTAGAACCAGTTGTGGTTGGGGATTATGCTGTGCTTGGTGCTGGCTGGGGGAAGGGAGACAGGCAGCGGGGCTGGAGAGAGAAATCAGAAACAAATGGCGTGGTGGGGGCCAAGCGCTGGCCAAGTGCCCACCATGGCCTGGGCAGTGCCCTCTTGGGGTGGGGCATCTGGGAGAATGGGCCCGTGGGGAGCCTGGGTGTGGGAGGACGGGACCTCTGGGCACTCGGTCTGACCCCTGCGCACCTTGTCCTGCCTGGATAGAGGTGGCACCCCGGAGTAAGCGGCGGTGTGTGCTGGAGCGGAAGCAGCCATACAGCGGGGACGAATGGTGCTCAGGACCTGACAGCGAGGAGGACGACAAGCCCATTGGGGCCACCCACAGTGAGTGCCCGTTGCTGCCAGGATCTTGTGGCCCATGGTGCCCCGGGGGCATGGCCGCCCTGAGGGAGCCTCCCTCTCCTCACCTAGGGCTTCAGAGGCCTGAGTCTGAGCAAGAGCAGGGGTCAGGAACCCAGGCTACTTCTTTCCCATCTCACCTGTCACTCTGTCCCTCCCTGCACTGTGACAGCTTAGCCCCTGCCTTCCAGGTGCTCAGCGAGCCCCTCTTTCTAGGGACAGAGGTGGGGTGGGGTGGCCCCTCCTGACCACACACCTCCACCTCCTCCCATGAATTCTTGGCCTCTGCTGCCACCTACTGGTCAGTGGAGGGAGGGTGGCGGGGGTCCCTCATCACTGGGAGCCAGACGGTTGGTTCAGAAGCCTTGCAAAGTCTGGCTAAGCCTGGGTGCCAGCTGACAGTGGCTCTGTCTCTGGCGCCCTTCCCCAGCCTCTGACTGACTGCTGGCGAGTGCCTAGCGTGCGTCACCGGGACGAGGAGTGGGTATGGGTGGATGCCCACTCTTATTCTTTTACTGATCAGTGTGTATTTGGGCCTTGCTCAAGTAATGGGGAGCACTGGACATTCTCCCGCCCCTGGGAAGCCCACACACACATCTACTGGGTGGTTTCCCTCAACGCCGATATCTCTTTGAGGGGAGAAACAACTTAATACAGACGAACTAGCCGGAGAGTGTTAAATTGTGACCTGCTCGCCCGCTGGGACCCTAGAAAGAAGGAAGAAAAAAATGTGCGGGCTCTCTTGCTGCTTTGTTTTACCTAATCCTTACAATGGCCCTGGGAAGGAGGTGCGGTTATGATGCCTAGTGCAGAGGAGGAAATAGAACGAGCAGTTTGTGGAAGGAGCAGACCAGGTCCGCGGAGGCGGGGCCCGCGGGCTGGGACTTTAGAGGTCCTCTGGGCCCGGGTGCCCCCCCAGGGGACTGGCCGTCCATGGGCCCCTCTGAACCCGTCGGTGATAGATGGGGGAGGTCACTGCCTCCTGGGACCCACAGCCCCCCACCAGTTCGCTTTTATAACTTTAGACTGCCGGGGTGTAGAAAGGTTGGAGGAAACAGGGCAATGCGGAGAAGGTGCCGCCTTCCCATCCCCGGCACTGAGGCAACTGTTGCTGCCGTTTCATTAGTACTTGCCCGCGACGTTCTCAAGGAGCCCTTAGTTTGGGGGCAGTCCTCTGTAGCGGCGAATAGCGCAGACTCTGCGGTCAGACCACTGTGGTTTATATCCTGGATCTCCCATTTCTTATTCATGTGAATTTGGGAAAGGGTCCCAGTTTCCTCACCTATAGAAGTGGATTTCTTCGCAGGATTGGTGTGAAGAGTAGATGACTTGACACCCATAACACTTAGAACACTGCCCTTTTTTATTATTGTCACTGTACTAGGACATTCCTCACTGGAATAAAGCCTGCTTCTCTCCCCTAACTTGTACCCGGGCGTCCTTGCTCTGTGTACCGAATGTGCACCTTCCTCCTCCCAGGACAGCCCTCACACACCGAGGCCAGCTCTCAGGCCGCCCCGGCCCCCAAGCGTTTGGCTCTGTTATTCAACGTAAAATTTGTTTATCTCGGCACGGGAATGGGTCCAATTACCTAGTCTCGTTAATGACCACGCGAAGATCTTTTTGGGGCTCGGACTCAGATCCACTTTGGGACCATGGAACAAACTTCATTCGGCGCTCAGGGTGCTCAGTCTACGCTGGGAGGGCACCCACTGTGCCAGCCTTTTCTAACTGTTTTCTAAGTGATTTTTTTTCATTGGCGACATAGTTCTGAAATTGCTGTAAAAATAGATTTCTTTGACCTGCCCCGCTGTGCAGAGCAGGGAGTTAGTGTTCCCATTTTATAGATGAAGCAACGGAGGCTTAAAGGGACGAGCTGTCTTGTGCCTAAGGGCACAGAGTCCATTGGTGGTGAGCTAGAATGCCAAGCCCCTCACCGTTTGACTCATCAATCTGTGCAGCCTCTTGGCCTTCTCCCCTCACCTGGTCAGAACACACACACACACACACACACACACACACACACACACACACACACACAGTCCGTGGGCTCAGAGCAGGCCTTTGGAGTCCCTGCCCGGGTTCAGACCCTGGCTCGGCACTGATGGGCCGTGTCACGTTGGATGAGTAATGTCATCCCTCCAGAGTTGTTTCCTTCTCTCTAAAGCAGAGCATAGGACACCTTCCTCCCAGGGATGTTGTGGTCAGAGGGACTCACGTCTGTAAGTGCCCTTCGGGATGCCAGGCACAGAGGAGCCTGTTTGTAAGCGTCCCATTTCCCCTCCCCCTCGTCTCCATATGGCCCCCACGATTTCCATCCTGGTTGAAGACTGGTCTAGGGCAAGGAAGCGTGCACACCAGACGCGTACCACCGGAGGTGTGGCAGCAGGTCCCCCGGCCGGCCTGAGCTGAAAAGCAGTGAGCCCCTCTGTCGCGGGGCATCTCTGGGATGGGGTGGCGGGGAGCTCCGGCGGGCTCTCCTGTCTCAGGCGGGGCAGCTTACCGGGCTTCCCTCCTCTCTCGTGCAGACTGTAATGTAGCAGACCCAGCCATGACGGCCCCACAGCTGGGTCCCGGCCAAGCGGCCCAACTGCCCCTCAGCGAGAGCAGCGCTCCAGGACCCCCCCATGGGCCGCCACCTGGCCTCCGGCCCGACGGCCCCGGGGGCGGGGGTGGGGGCGTCCCCGGCAAGCCTCCCTCACAGTATGTGTACGTCTTCACCACCCACCTGGCCAACACGTAAGTGCCTCGGGGTGGGCCCAGCCTCCTCCGTGACCCCTCAGCTTGTGGTTCTGAGTGTCTGCCTGCAGGGGGCCAGGGCGAAGCTGGGTGGGGTCGGGGGAAGGGGAAGGGCTCCCCCCCCCCCCCACTGCCTCCCTGAGCGGTTTGTGCCTGACCCTTCTGCCCTTCTGTGCAGAGCTGCCGAGGCCGTGCTGCAGGGCCGGGCCGACTCTATCCTCGCCTACCACCAGCAGAACGTGCCCCGGGCCAAGCTGGACCAGGTGAGTGCGGCACCTCTGAGGACAGTGGGATTTGCTGGTGCCTCCCCTTGTCTTTCTCATGCTCCACCTCTGTCCTCTGCAGGCCCCGAAAGTGCCACCTACCCCAGAGCCGCTACCCTTAAGCACGCCGTCCGCGGGCACCCCTCAGTCCCAGCCCCCTCCGCTGCCACCGCCGCCCCCTCCAGCCCCCGGCAGCGCTCCGCCGGCTCTGCCTTCAGAGGGGCCCCCCGAGGACGCCAGTCAGGACCTGACGCCCAACTCAGTGGGAGCGGCCAGCACAGGCGGGGGCGCCGGGGGCACCCACCCTAATACCCCTACGGCCGCCACCGCCAGCAACCCGCTGCCTCCGGGAGGAGACCCCAGCGGGGCCCCTGGCCCTGCTCTGCTAGGGGAGGCTGCCCCCACGGGAAATGGGCAGCGGAGCCTGGTGGGCTCTGAGGGCCTGTCCAAGGAGCAGCTGGAGCACCGGGAACGTTCCCTCCAGACGCTGCGGGACATCGAGCGGCTACTGCTCCGCAGCGGGGAGACCGAGCCCTTCCTCAAGGGACCCCCAGGAGGAGCCGGCGAGGGGGGGCCACCAGCACAAGCCCCTCCTGCCCCCCAGCAGCCCCCCACGGCCCCTCCCAGCGGGCCGAAAAAGTACGAGGAGCCCTTGCAGTCTATGATTTCACAGACGCAGAGCCTGGGGGGCCCCCCACTGGAGCATGAGGTGCCCGGGCACCCCCCAGGCGGGGACATGGGGCAGCAGATGAACATGATGATGCAGAGGCTGGGCCAGGACAGCCTGACCCCGGAGCAGGTGGCCTGGCGCAAGCTGCAGGAAGAGTACTACGAGGAGAAGCGGCGGAAGGAGGAGCAGATCGGGCTGCACGGGGGGCGCCCCCTGCAAGACATGATGGGCATGGGGGGCATGATGGTGAGGGGGCCACCGCCTCCCTACCACAGCAAGCCTGGGGATCAGTGGCCCCCCGGCATGGGTGCACAGCTACGGGGGCCCATGGATGTCCAAGATCCCATGCAGCTCCGGGGCGGACCTCCCTTTCCCGGCCCCCGTTTCCCAGGCAACCAGATGCAACGGGTGCCTGGTTTTGGAGGCATGCAGGGGATGCCCATGGAGGTGCCCATGAATACCATGCAGAGGCCTGTGAGGCCGGGTATGGGCTGGACCGAAGACTTGCCCCCCATGGGGGGGCCCAGCAATTTCGCCCAGAATGCCGTGCCCTACCCGGGCGGGCAGGGTGAAGCGGAACGGTTCATGACCCCCCGAGTCCGGGAGGAGCTGCTGCGGCACCAGTTGCTGGAGAAGCGGTCGATGGGCATGCAGCGCCCCCTGGGCATGGCGGGCGGTGCCATGGGGCAGGGCATGGAGATGGAGAGGATGATGCAGGCGCACCGGCAGATGGAGCCGGCCATGTTTCCTGGGCAGATGGCCGGTGGCGAGGGCCTGGCAGGCACCCCCATGGGCATGGAGTTCGGTGGAGGCCGGGGCCTCCTGAGTCCCCCCATGGGGCAATCTGGGCTGAGAGAGGTGGACCCTCCCATGGGGCCGGGCAACCTCAACATGAACATGAATGTGAACATGAACATGAACATGAACTTGAACGTCCAGATGACCCCACAGCAGCAGATGCTGATGTCACAGAAGATGCGGGGCCCGGGGGACATGATGGGGCCGCAGGGCCTCAGTCCTGAGGAGATGGCCCGGGTGCGGGCCCAGAACAGCAGCGGCGGCATGATGGGTGGCCCACAGAAGATGCTCATGCCCTCGCAGTTCCCCAACCAGGGCCAGCAGGGATTCTCTGGGGGCCAGGGGCCCTTCCAAGCCATGCCCCAGGACATGGGCAATACCCAAGACATGTTCAGTCCCGACCAGAGCTCGATGCCCATGGGCAACGTGGGCACCACCCGGCTCAGCCACATGCCTCTGCCCCCCGCGTCCAATCCTCCCGGGTCTGTGCATTCGGCCCCCAACCGGGGGCTGGGCAGACGACCTTCAGACCTCACCATCAGTATTAATCAGATGGGCTCGCCAGGCATGGGGCACTTGAAGTCGCCCACCCTTAGCCAGGTGCACTCGCCCCTGGTCACCTCGCCCTCTGCCAACCTCAAGTCACCCCAGACTCCCTCACAGATGGTGCCCTTGCCTTCGGCCAACCCACCTGGACCTCTCAAGTCGCCGCAGGTCCTCAGCTCCTCCCTCAGTGTCCGTTCGCCCACTGGCTCGCCCAGCAGGCTCAAGTCTCCCTCCGTGGCGGTGCCTTCTCCTGGCTGGGTCGCCTCGCCCAAGACAGCCATGCCCAGCCCTGGGGTCCCCCAGAACAAGCAGCCGCCTCTCAACATGAACTCTTCCACCACCCTGGGCAGCATGGAACAGGGTAAGTCAGCTGGGCCAGGCTGGGGGAGGGGGCGTGGGGCCGGGACTCTGGCACCGGGAACCTCCCTGGTGCAGTGGGGGGTGGGGGGTGGGGTGTTCTTACGTTCTTCCCGGGGCAGGTGCGTGTGCAAAGGCATCCGTACGGGACGCAGAGGCGGACACTCTGCTCGAGGGACACATGTCAGGGGCTGAGCGTGAGCTTCCACAGGGAGTGCCGTGGGGCTCTCCCAGGCATTTGGAGAGGTTCGCTCTTGGGCTCTCTCCACTGTCTGGGGGCCCCGAGGCTGCAGGAACGGCCCGAAGATGGGCGGGCAGTAGTGATAATGGGTTGAGCAGAATACTGAAGTAGAGGCGTCCCTGGAGGAGTCAGGAGGTTTGGGAGCTGGCCTCTCCCTAGCCCACCATGTATGTGAGCAGCCACGCTCGTCTTCCCCGCCCCGGTCACCCCTCGCTCTCTCTGTCCCCCTGCTTCTGTAGGTGCCCTCCCGCCTAGCGGCTCCCGCAGCAGCTCCTCAGCGCCTCCCGCCAACCCTCCCGGCGGCCTCGTGAACCCCAGCCTGCCATTCACTTCCTCCCCAGACCCCGCGCCCTCCCAGAACCCCCTGTCACTGATGATGTCCCAGATGTCCAAGTACGCCATGCCCAGCTCTACCCCGCTCTACCACAATGCCATCAAGACCATCGCCACCTCCGACGACGAGCTGCTGCCCGACCGGCCCCTGCTCCCGCCTCCGCCCCCGCCGCAGGGCTCTGGGCCAGGTGCGAGGCTGGAACGGGGGCGCAGGGAGAAGAGGAGCTGGGGTGGGCACCGGGCGTGGGAAGAGCGGCCACGGCCGGCAGTCGCCTCTGTGGTTATGCTGACTCTCCTGTGCTCCCGGCGGGCCCTGGGAGTGGGGGTGCGATGTCCTGGGTCAGGTTCCCGCTTGTTGTCATGGAGCGAAACCAAGCCCGGGGCCGCCGAGTGGCCTTTCCGACATCCAGTGAGTGATGGTGCCTGTGGCAGACTGGGCCGGAACTCGGGTCTCTTGGGTGTCTAGCCTGAATGCCTGAAGTCTGTGCCCCTGCAGCCAGCACAGGCCCGTGGTGGAGGCCCTCACCCTCCTGGCGTGAGCCCAGCTGGGGAGAGGGGAAGAACCGAGTCCCGCCGCTTCCCCCTCTGGGCGCACACGGCTCTTGACCCCCTTTTCTCTCTTCCCACAGGGATCAGCAATAACCAGCCCAACCAGATGCACCTGAACTCAGCTGCTGCCCAGAGCCCCATGGGCATGAACCTGCCAGGCCAGCAGCCCCTGTCCCATGAACCCCCGCCTACTATGTTGCCCTCCCCTACCCCTCTGGGGTCCAACATTCCACTGCACCCCAATGCGCAGGGGACAGGAGGGCCCCCTCAAAACTCGATGATGCTGCCTCCAGGGGGCCCAGACTCCCTGAATGCCCCTTGTGGCCCTGTGCCCAGCTCCTCCCAGATGATGCCCTTCCCGCCTCGGCTGCAGCAGCCCCATGGTGCCATGGCCCCCAGCGGGGGTGGGGGCGGGGGGCCTGGCCTGCAGCAGCACTACCCTTCCGGCATGCCCCTGCCCCCAGAGGACCTGCCTAGCCAGCCGCCGGGCCCCATGCCCCCTCAGCAGCACCTGATGGGCAAAGGCATGGCTGGGCGCATGGGCGACACCTACCCCCCGGGCGTGCTCCCTGGGGTGGCGTCAGTGCTGAACGACCCCGAGCTGAGCGAGGTGATCCGGCCCACCCCGACGGGGATCCCTGAGTTCGACTTATCGAGGATCATCCCCTCTGAGAAGCCAAGCAGCACCCTCCAATACTTCCCCAAGAGCGAGAACCAGCCCCCCAAGGCCCAGCCCCCCAACCTGCATCTCATGAACCTGCAGAACATGATGGCGGAGCAGACCCCCTCACGGCCCCCCAACCTCCCGGGCCAGCAGGGTGTCCAGCGGGGTCTCAACATGTCCATGTGCCACCCCGGACAGATGTCCTTGCTGGGCAGGACAGGTGTGCCCCCCCAGCAGGGCGTGGTGCCCCATGGCCTGCACCAGGGAGTCATGTCTCCGCCACAAGGCCTCATGACCCAGCAGAATTTCATGCTGATGAAGCAGCGGGGGGTTGGGGGGGAGGTCTACAGCCAGCCCCCCCACATGCTCTCCCCGCAGGGCTCCCTCATGGGCCCCCCACCCCAGCAGAACCTCATGGTGTCGCACCCGCTGCGGCAGCGCAGTGTGTCTCTGGACAGTCAGATGGGCTACCTCCCGGCGCCGGGCAGCATGGCCAACCTGCCCTTCTAGCAGTCCCCTGGGGGGGGTGGCTGGAGCTGGGGTGGTCCCGCAAATATGATACCCTTAAAGAAGTTCCTTCCCCTCCAGTGTTGGGACGGCCTGGGTCAAGGGGTGGGGTGGATGGGGTGGGAGGGGCTTATGTGGGGAGTGGCATTTGTGGAAACCAGATGTGCTGGCAGCTTGGGGGGGGGGAGGTGGCAGAGCGGGGTGGGGGGTTTTGGATTGGGGTTCCATTTTGGCCACCAGGACTGCCCGTTCCCCACCCCTCCCCAGTCCGATGGAGCCTCTCTCTTCCCTCCTTCTCGGCATCCCTCCCTGTCCTCAGCTGTGCTTTCGGAGTCCTGTTATGGAATCCTGGGGGGGGGGGAGTCGATCCTGGGGGGATGTGGGGGGAGAGGAGAGGTCTCCCCACTCTGTCCCTTCCCTTTCTGCGGTTGTCTCCTCGGCTTTGTGCGCTCCTGGAGCTTCACTCTCCTCTTGGTTTCTCTGCTCCCACCCGTTTTTCCTTCTGTCTCTTCCTGCCTCGTTTCCTCCCCCTGCTGCTGTGGCTGAGCCCCTCTCCCACCCCTCCCTGCAGGCGGCTGGCCAGGTGGGCAGTGCCAGCCGCAGCTGTAAATAGAGCGCTGCGCTTTTGTGCTGGTTTGTGTGTGTGCTGTATTTCTGTGTTTTGATAGAAGTCACAAAAAAGAGAAAAGGTTAAAAGAAACCCTTCCCTCCCCCTCTTCAAATTGTTGCCCCTTTCCATTCCCCTGGACTCAGGACCACGCAGCCCGACACACGCTCCCACTGTTTGCCGGGTCTCTGGGTTCATAAGGATACCATTCCGGTCCCTTCCCCAGATGGTGAAACGACAGATATCCCACACCAAAGCTGAGGTCAGAACACCTGGGCTTCCACCTGGAGAGCCCCTTCTGGGCTGAGAACCCCCCTCCCCGGAGCGGCAGCCTGTCTGCCGCTGAATGAATTCAGGAGAATGTGTGCCCGGGTTGGCATGTTCGCCCCACACAGGTGACCCGGGGCCCTGGCTTCCCAGCTATGGATGTCTGGCGTCCCCTGCTGCTACACCTTAGCCAGAACTTGAAGTCCTTTGTCCCCAGTGTGGGAGGAGGGAAAGGAAGAAGAGGTGCAGGCCCCGTGGCCCCTTGTGCAGAGCCAGGGAGGTGTGGCACCACGGCCCAGATGGCCTTGTGCCTCCTGCACCAGCCCCCGGCCAGGGAACCCCCAGGCCCTGAGTTTTCCAGGAGCTGCCACCCACTTCTCACCAAAGGCGGAAGGAAAAGGGGTTGGCTGAGTAGATCTGTCTCCCTCCAGCCTCCGCCTTTTGAGGATGGATTTGAGAAAGTGGTAGAGAAGCAGGGGGGATCCTGCCTGCCCACTCACCGTCAAGGTCCCTCTGCCTGGGGCTCCCGGCTCCGAGCCTGCCCAGGCCCAAGCCCAGGTGCGGCCACTGCCTCGCCCTCGCTCCCCTGCTCTTTCCCAGAACTCCCCACCTGCCTCTGGTCAGAGCTGAAGCCATACAGACTCAGTGTTTTGCCCCCTCGGCCCCAGGAGTAAAACACTTCTCCTTTTCTCACTTCCTTTCCTGCCTTGTGAGGTGGCAGGGCAGTTCCCTGGCCTCTGTGCCCTGCCTCCAGGGCCAAGGGCCGTTTCTAGACAAGGTGTCTTCTGCCATGGCCCCGTCCCCAGCCTTCCTGATCTGCAGGGTCTGGCCTTGCATCGGCAGCTGTGATACAAAGGGAATTTGCCCCACTTTTCCCAGTCTGGTGCTGTCCTCAGTCCACCGTCAGCCAGGTTAAGCGCTTCCTCCGGGGCTGGCTGGCTGTAGGCTCCCGCCTCCCCCAGCACCTCCCGGGGTGCTGGGGACAGAGCCCCGGCACCTGTGTTTGGGGGCCACCTGCCTTCCATCCTGCCAGGCGCTTTGCCCACCCTGCCTCAACCTGGGCCCTGGGCCAGCCAGCCCTCCCCACCCCCAACCCGAGACTCCCCAAACTGACTCTTAAGTGTTTCCTGCCTGGAGGAGAGAGGGGTCAGACCGCAAAGGGCCCAGTGTCCTCCCCGTTCTCCTCTTGCCCCATCTCCGCCACCAGACTAGCTTTCCAAGGTGAACTCCACAGGCCAGCCTATGTCCCTCCATCCATGGCCATACCCCCAGCCATTTTGTACCATTATATAAATATATATATATAAATATAAATATATAAATACAATATGTGAAGACATCTTCTTGGTTTTTATTTTGAAACAATTTTTAGGCTTGTTCCGGGGGTCTCTGTGCTGCCTGTACTGTATTGACCTGTTTTATAGGTGCCTTTTTATTAAAAAGAGAAAATTAAAAATCCAACCTCTTGCCTTTTTGCTTCTGCGTCTGGCTACTCCGATGCCCAGCTTACTGTTGGATGCTGGGAGGAAAAAGGGGGGCCCGGGGGCTTTCCCAGTGTTCCACGGTAAAGAGGCAGCCTCTCCCTCCTACCCCGGGTCACAGCTCTAATTTCCAGTATGGGGCCTCCCAGGGGGCTTGGCTGGCTGCCCTGGAGTGGGACTAGGGCCCCCTCCAGATATGCCCTCAGCAAGGGCAGGGGTCCCGGACATCCCACCCTAGCCAGAGCAGGGGCTGTGGAGGAGGGCGGGAGAGCCCTCCCTGGGGGGAGGCAGGCAGGCACGGAGCGGTTTCCTCCGGTTCCATCTGAGTAGTATCCTCTCAGGGGCAGGGCTCGGCTTCCTGGGGCTTGGGGACTTCCCTGCTTCTTACCCTGCCTGACCTGAGGGGATGCCTTGTGGCTCTTGTGAGACCCAGAGAGGTGGCAAGCTCTGGGTCTGGCCCGCAGGTAGGGGGCTGGATGAGATGACCCCCAGAGGCCCTTTTCAGTCTGTCATTCTTGTCCAGGGGTCTACATCTCCGTTTTGACACTCGGCGAAGTGCTCCCTCTGTGATTGGGACCCCTCTGCTACCCAACTTTTTCCTGGTTGTGTGACTGGTGGGGGCGGGAAGGAACAGTCTGCCTCCTTCCTTATCAGTGCCCAGACGTTCCAGGGCTCCAGACCTGACTGCCCCTGGCCCATACTGGGACCTCTCCACCCTGGGCAGAGAAGACAGCTGGCTTTGGTCTTTACTTGTCCCTCCTTGAGGCTGAGGAAGGAGAATCATTTCTTTCAGTGGCCTTTCTCTGCTGGCTTGGCCTTAGTTCTTCCCTAGGACACTGGCTGATGTCTGAGGAGTCCGCCCTCAGTCCGCAGACCTCTCCGGGCCCGGTGACATGGGGCTGGCCCGGTGCCACTTTGGTCAGGGCCGGGAGCAGCTTCCTGGATTGGGTCAGTAGGAGTTTCCAGCCCCAGATGCAGGGCTGGTAGCCTGGCAGAGTGTCTGTGTCTGTTAGGGACCGAGATAAGGCCACATCTTTTCGCCAGCTGGCCTTCCCTCAGCCTCGCCCTCCATCTCGCCCCTGGTGCTCAGCCTCTAGCTTCTTTCCGCAGGAGGGCTGCGAGGAGAGGCGGGTGGCTGTGGAGGCCCGTGGTCCATAAGGCGGTGGAGTGCATTCTGGGAGGGGACTGACTTTCCCTATTGGCAGGGGCGAAAGTAAAGGTTGTTTCTTGAGCTTCCCACGGTTAAGATGAAAGAAGGGGATACCAACGGGCACAGGCATCCTTTGCGTTGCGTTGCGGCTGCCTCCCCTCCCTGGACTACAGCTCCCGGGAGCCCCGGCCGGAAGAAGCGCGGGCAGGGGTGTCCCGGAAAGAGGGCGTGGCTCTAGCTGCCCCGGATGAGGAGCGCGGCCCGACGGAGCTCCTAGGAGCCCAGCTCTTGGTGGAGGGGGTTTCAGCAACACCGCACCCCCCCAAGGAAAGCAGGAACACAGGGGGCTAGGACCTAGAAGGTGGTGAGGGAGGTGGCATTCTCTGACTCCGAGAGACTGCTCTTGCGCCACGTAGGGAATAACTGGCAAAGGGACGCAGGGCCGGCACAACCCAGCTTGGTCAGAAGGCGCGACAAGTCGCTGCGGAACTTGACGCCCGCGAAAGTGTAGAGCATGGGATTGAGACAGCAGTGGGCCAGGCCCAGGAACTCGCTCATGGTGATGGCCACGGAGAGGTAGCCGTTCAGCTCACAGCTGTAGCCCACGGTCTTCAGCCTCGCCAGGGTGTCCAGGAAGATGACGATGTGGTAGGGTGACCAACAGAGAAAGAAGACGCTCGTCACCAGGATGGCCACCCTGACTGCCTTCTGCCTCTGAGGGCGCCGCTGGGCCTGGCACAGCCTGTGCACCACCCCGACGTAGCACCAGCCCATCACCAGCATGGGCAGCAGGAACCCCCCGATGTGGTAGAGAAAGCGGGAGGTGAACCAGGCATTGGTTTCGGCCCGGTTCTCCTGGGAGAAGGTGCAGCGCGGCAGGGAGTCGTTGTGGTGGGGTTGGCTGACTTTGGCAAAGAGGATCTCCGGCAAGGCGAAGAAGCAGCCCGCCCCCCAGATGGTGGCGCAGGTGATGTGGATGGAGAGGAGGCGGCGGTGGCGGTAGGCGTGGACGGCGTGGACGATGGCCAGGTAGCGGTCCACGGCGATGCAGGCCAGGAGCAGGCTGCTGCAGTAGAAGTTGATCTTGTGCAGGGCGATCACAGTCTTGCAGAGGACAGTGCCCAGGCGCCAGCCCACAGAGCCCTCGACCACGGCGAAAGGCAAGATGAAGACCAGTAGGAGGTCGGCCACCGCCAGGTGAAACAGGAAGGTCTCGGTGGAGCTGCGTGTGTGCCGGTGCCGCTCCAGGATCACCAGCACCAGGATGTTGCCCATCATACCCAGGAGGAAGATGAAGCCATAGGCCACCGGCATGAACACGGCCTTGAAGGAGGTCAGGAGGGGCCCCTCGACCGTGGAGCAGAGGTGATTTTCCACCGTGGGGCTCTCGGTGCTGTCGCTGTAGTTGCCTAGTTCTCTGTACTGCAAGGGCAGGGAGACAGCAGGGCGGGGGGCTGAGGACCCGTCTCTCGCCCTCACACAGGGACCCTGATTCCCCTGTGGATTCCCTTGCCACCCCCCAACCCCCCAATGCCGCTCTTGTCCCTGTACTCCCAATATGTCCCACCGACCAAATCCCAGTCTCCCCTTGTGTGTCCACGAACCAATCACTTTGCCTTTTCCAACTTTAGTTTTCAGTCTGTAAAAGGGACTGATGCCCCACAGGGTCCTGACAAAGATGGAAGGAGACACATAGTGTGTGCGGCGGGGAGAGGCTTCCCTGAAGGGCACCCGTAAGTTACTTTGTGTTGATGTGTCCTCAGATAGGGAAGGCTGCGGGCTCCCGGGCTGGAATCAGGGCTTCAGTCTGGGGAATGGATCTGGTTGGAGCAAGGAGCCATCTGGTCCGGTTCTGAACAGAGCCGTGGGCACTAAAGCCTAAGATCTTGCTGAGGGGGTAGCTGCTGGGCCATCCCAGCTCCTGGCTTCCTCTTGGGATGTGTCCCTATTCCTGAACGTCTTCATTATTGCCGAAATGGTATCAATAGCCTCCTGTTTTGTTTAACCTGCACAACGAGCTCGGGTGTGTGATATTCCTCTGCTACCCATGTGTCTGTAACGGTCGGGTGTGTTTGAACCCACGCCGATCCGCCTCCAGAGCCCGTCCTTCCACCACCTTGCAGTTTTGTCTGGGGTTCTCTCGCTGCTACTTCCCATCACTGGTTGCCTCCCCCCTCTGCTTCCCTCTGCCTCAGAAGCAAGGGAGGAAGGGGTGATGCTCTTCCAAGAGAAGCTGCTACGCCCACTTTGTCTCCGGAAGCTCCTCTCCCCAGCCTCCCCCTCCTCTCTCCTCCTCCTCCTCCCTGCCCCGCCCCTGGCCGCCAGCGCTCAGGTTGTTTACCCAGCTAACCGCAGAGGAAGACATGGTATCTGTTTTCATACCTTTCACTCACAGCTGTCCCTCTGCACCTGCTCCTCCTCACTTCCCAGCCCCGTTCTCCCCCCTCCACCAGACCCCTCCCCACGGTTTCAAAACCAATTATAACCAACTTCTGTGGGTTGAAAAAGACACTTCTATAAATGATGAGGCCCAGGGAGGGAGAGGTTGGGAAGGGGTACTCTGCATAGAAGCTCTAGTTGGTCTCACGCTGCCCTTCTTCCAGGAGAGCAAGGGGCTTGCACAAACAGAGGATGGTTGCACTGCCATTCAGGGCCCCCAGTTGTGGGTTACACACTCACTCTCAGTGGGCACACCCATTCTCCATTGTGCCTTTCCTTCTGGCCCCAGGGGGCAAGTGGGTCTGGGAGAAGGGGGTGGGGGATACATTTGTGTGATGACCCAGCCATCTGCCTCCCCCCACCCCAGTGTCCCTCCACCACAGCCTCAGTCCAGCCCTCCTTCACCCTACTGCCCAGGACTTCTGTCTCTCCATGGCCCCATTCCAGCAACTTCTCCACCTTTGCCCACCCCTTACACACAGGAGGGATTTTCTAACCCACAGATCCCATCAGTGTCCTGTAAAGTCCTTCACTGGTTCCCCATTACCTGTAAGCACGGGTTTTCTTCTCATCTTTACCCCCCTCCCACCTAACTTCACATCTAATAGCAAATCCAATTATAAGAAAAAGTCATGCGTTAAAATTAATCAATAGAAGATTGGAGTAAGCCAATCCCAGCTCATTCACGCGCAAGAATACAGTGCAGTTCTCAGGAAGAAAGGTTTGTCTGTGTGTTCTCTTAGGGAAAGATGGTTAACACGCAGCACCCCATTTCAGACCCGACCGTGGGTCACTCCACACAGCACGATCCCCTGGACTCTCTTCGCAGGGTTTCCTGGGGCCTCTGCTCCTCTGCTTGCCTTCAAATCAGACTTCTCCACTCTTGTCTCATGTGGTGTTTAAGAAAAACAGCGCAGGGGGCACCTGGGTGGCTCAGTGGGTTAAAGCCTCTGCCTTCCGCTCAGGTCATGGTCTCAGGGTCCTGGGATCAAGCCCCGCATCGGGCTCTCTGCTCGGCAGGGAGCCTGCTTCCCCGTCTCTCTCTGCCTGCCTCTCTGCCTACTTGTGATCTCTCTCTCTCTGTCAAATAAATAAATAAAATCTTAAGAAAAAAAAAAAAAGGAAAAGAAAAACAACTCGGCTTTTGGTTGAAACCATGGACTGGCAGGGCGAGGTCTGCAGTCCTCTACGGGGGGCTTGAAATGTCTACGAGATAGCCCCCTGACTTTTCAAACCTCATCTTCTGCTTTATCACTTTAGGCACTCCCGTCCTCCATGTTCCTCATCCTACTGGCTGCCTGCCCCCAACACCCCAAACCACCCGGTTTCCGAATCTTTGCCCCAGCTCTGCCTTGTGCGGAGCACTCCTTTCTCGCCGTGATGGCCTGGCTGATGCTTACGCTTCCTTCAAGGTCCCGCTCAGCCCCACTTCCCTGCCTCTCTCCTAGCTTGGGAGGAGATTCTCTTCTTACTCTGCATCTGCTTGTTTTATTATGGCACTGGGCATTGCCATGTGCGTTTCCTCACTAGACGGCGAACTCCTGAAGGCAAGCCTTCTGTGTGCCCCTGACAAGGCCATGTGTTTCACGCGTGACAGACATGCGACAGATGTGTGCCGAACACCTCGGAGGGCGGGTTCCCACAGACGGCCAGGCGCCCTTCTGTTCTGACCCCTTAGGCAGGTCCGTCTCTGGGCCTCCGCGGAGACTCAGACACTCCTTTTCCCCTTCTTCGGTTCCTGCCTCCTCCCAGGGCCCTCGACAGCCTAGAGCCTGTCTTGGGTTCTTTGACCATATTGGGAGGTACGTCTGAGATTGTCTTTAACTACAACCGTTCGGGTCATGTTGAAATTCAGCAGGAGGCAAATGGGGAAACAGTGAGACGAGTAGTCTCCGTCCAGAGCAAAGCAATTCAGATGCAGGGCGAAGAGATGCGGGGACCCGGGGCGGTCCGTGGGGCTGGATCCCACCTGCCCCTGGGAGGGCTTAAGTCCAGTCTGCGTGTCCAGCCCGGAAGGCCCTTTATGAGAGCCACGCAAGCCCTGACCCTCTAAACCATCCAGGCTGATCGGTTTATTGCTCATATAAAGTCAGGACAGTGGGCTATGTCCCCAGGACCCCTGAAACCCCATCTCCTGAGAACCTAGATTTAGAAGACCGTTGAGGGGAAACTATCCTTCCCTCCTTACCAAGAGGTATTTGTTTGGCAGAATGCTCAGGCAAGGAGGGGAACATGGGAGGAAGCTGGTGTGAGGGGTGCTGGGAGTTGTTAGTACATCTCAGCAGGAGGTGTCAAACAGACATTTTGGGGACTTGGGGGTGATACATGTCAAAGCCACTTCCCATACCTAGGGGGTCAGTCACCTCTGCCCCTCCCCAAACCATGGAGGGAGGTAGTGAAGCAAGGCTGGCTCTGGTCTCGTGGGAAGTGGAGGGGTCATGGATCCTATATGGTGTGGGGCGTGCGGGGCAGAAAGGACCCCTCCAAGACTCCTACCCAGAGGGAGCTCGGTGCAGACGATCTGGCTAAGTGCTTACTCATTCTTTGACATCAAAAGCCACAGGGGCCCAAGGCCCCCACGCACACACGTGCTCTGATGGCACCCAGTAGAGACACAGCCACGTGCCCAGGTCGGGCCACGACAGCATGTGGCCCAGGCGGGTACCCAGAAGACAAGAGCGTGCACAGAAGCCAGGGGCTCGCACCCCAAAGAAAGCAAGCCAACATGAGGAGCGGGACACAGCTGAGCACTGAGCCAGGAATCTAGGTGGAAGATGACTGTGAGCACTGGGGATAGGGCAGGAGAAGGAGCTAGAACATTCTGGGTCCCAGTATTGAGGAAGAGAGAGGATGGGGGGGGGGGGGGGCAAGTGCCTCAAGGCCCTGCACGGACCAGCAGGAAGACCAGCAAACACTTGCTGACCTGATTCTCTGCAAGCAAGTGGGACAGGGGCTGACAGGGGCATTCCTCGGGGGTCTGTCCTGGACCCCCATCTCTTTGAGCCTCTCTCCACAGCCTGGAACTAGAGGCCCAGACTGGCCAGATGGAATTGGTAAGGAACAGCAGAGAGGCTGAGACCCGCATTTAAAATTTCAACCATCTGGGGACAAGTCAGGGAAGACCTGGCTTACCGACAGTTGATGAGAAAAAGACCAGAGAATGTGTTGATCGCCAGCTTCAGATGAGTCACAGGGTGATGTGGCTGCCAGAAGGGCCACTGTCACCTTACCCTAGGTGAACAGAAACCTGTAGGTGGGCAGCTGACACTACCCTGGTTTGTTTGGTCTGGACAAGGGTGACCAGTTTGCTGAGGGATCTGGAAATCCCCACCCCGGAAGGGAATGTTCAGGTCCCGGAGTGCAGAGTCCAGGCGGAAGAAGAGCCGCCGCGGGCAAGAGTGCAGGACGGGCTTATTGTGGGAAGCTCTACAGGGCAGACCGGGAGGAATGGGCAGAGGCTGGGCTCGGGGTGTTGCCATCCAAGGAGAAAGAACCTTCTCCCAGGCAGAGCTCTCCAACACGGGGTTGGGGGGCATCTGGGAGGATGAGGAATGTCTGAGCTCAGGTGCGCGGGGAGGGATTGCTGCCCTGGACGGGAGGCTAGACTCTGCCCTCAAATGCCCCTCACGCACAGCTCCCAGACGCTCGGATTCTCCGGCTGCGGCACTCTGCCCAGGGCTGAGTGGGTTCTCAGCGTGACCTTCCTCGAGCTCAGCCCCTGCGTGGGAGCTTTGTTTCCCTAGCTCGTCTGTCCTCTAGCCAGAGAATGCCCCAGACTGACCTTGCTGCTCAGCCCCCAGGAGAAGGGAGGGCTGCCGAGTGTGGGGCTCATCTAGGCAGAACCCCATGACTGCAGGGCCCTGAGTCATCCCGGCCGTGGGAGGCATCTGCACACAGATGCGGGTCATCGTTCCGGCCGTATGGAGCACAGGGAGCCTCCATCTCCTTTTAGGTCCCTGTCTGGATATTCCCAACCAAGAGTCAGCAGCTGTGCGTGGGGCCAGCCGGGGCAGCTCTCCTCCCAGGCTTCAGCAGCTCGAGGGGGGAGGGCCTCTGGAGGATTGAGACCGGGGCCTGTGGCCCTAACCCCACTCTTCCTTTTGCGGGTCCACACTCCCAAAAGACCATCTGAGACTCCGGCATGTCACTTGTCACATCACCTCCTTGCCTGCTCCCCCCCTTCAGGAGCGAACCTGCCAGGCCCCCCTTTCCTTTCTACCCAGGGTTTGGGATCAGGCCATTAGGAACATGGTACTATTTCGATGTGGTTCTGGGAGGAGACTTTAAGCTACTCCTATTTTTGCACCGAGTCTTCAGTTTAAGGGGGTCCTCTCCTGGCACCCCAAAGTCAGTTTGCGCTTTGGAGACAGTCACATGGTCTGGGCGGACATGTACCCTAGGTGTATACAGCAAACCCTTGAAATATTTTGTCCTGTCATTCCCGAAAGACTTGATTCTCAGCACCTAATCCATGGCCACTTTTTAAGATATCCAGCCAGAGGGATGGGATCTGTGTCCTTTTTTTTTTAAAGATTTAATTTATTTGACAGAGAGAGATCACAAGTAGGCAGAGAGGCAGGCAGAGAGAGGGAGAAGCAGGCTCCCTGCTGAGTAGGGAGCCCAATGCAGGGCTCGATTCCAGGACCCTGAGATCATGACCTAAGCTGAAGGCAGAGGTTTTAACCCACTGAGCCCCCCAGGCGCCCCGGGATCTGTGTCCTTAAGGAAGGCAAGAATTCCTGAGGGACACTGTGGTCTGTATGCCCAAGCCCAGATTCACTTCAACTCTGACCTCTCTCCAGGCTGGCCCTGGGTCTGTCCCTTATCTCTCACCCCTCAGGTTACACCCCCCCCCAGTTCGGACCTCCTCCCCTGGGATTCCTCTGGGACTTTTGACCTATTTTGGGGGGGGGGGCTCCTTCCCTCCCTCTAGGCATAGCCCAGAAAGAGCATGGTTTTGGTTCCTCTTCCTTACCCCTTCTTGATGAAATGACATGGTACATGTGGGCAGACTTTGTAGCTTCTGATGTTCTGACCACAGTGAAATGGTTTTGGGGGATCATCACTGAGGAGTTAGGGGGAGGCAGATCCTGGGACCCGGCCAGATTTGCCCTCCTCTCTAGCAGCTTCCTATCCTGGCTGGTGTGCGGGGTGTGGCCGCAGGTGCAGTTTCTGCCCAGTGCCTGTAGGCACCCCAGCCAGGCCCCAGTGCTGTCAAGAGGGGGCTCTGCACCCCCAGATCAAGATTCCTGCAGACAGGAATCTAGGTCTGCCTAGATCAGCCTTCCTAGCAGGATGGGTCCCTGGTGTGCCCACCCCAGGGACCTGGCTCCTTATCCCTTGTGCTTAGCCATCTAGATCTTTTGTTTGGATCCTCCATTCGTGGGCATAGTAGCTTATCTTTGAAAAATGGACATTTAAAGTGGCTAGAGTTGATCTTAGAACTGAGGGGGTAGAAGGGAAGACAGGATGACCAACCCTTGGCTATGGCCAAGGGCCCTCAGTTTTTAACCTAACATTCGAGTCTAGAACCCTGTCTTCTAGGAAAGTGAACCAATACTTGGTTTGGACAAGGACAGGAAAGGGAATAGGAAGTAAAGAGCATAGAAGCGAGACAAACTTCAGAGAGAATGCTGAAGACTAACTTCAGAGGACCTTTAATCGATCACAGTTTCCTAAATACGTATTGAGTAGCTATGTACAAGACCTGTCTGCTGCTCCATCATCCCGGGGCCTCTGGGCCACGAGACCCTGGCCAGGTGGTTATTACAAGTGTGCGGAGCTACGGGGAGGGGGTGGGGCGGAGGGAGAGGCTCTGTGCTCCCGAGGGGGAAACAGCCCTGGAGAGAGAGCATGTCCAGGGAGTCGGGGAGAGCCGGATGAGGCACCGGGAGCCGGCGGAAGAAGAACTCCACAGAGCCTGGATCGTCCCAGGACTCCTGGGCTCCCGACTAGACTCTGATCGAGGGAGGTCGAGCGCACTGGGATGCCTGAGACCACTTATGTGAGTTGTGACATGCGGCAAGTAGCCAGGTCTCTGTCCCCGGGCTGCCGGGTTTCCTTCATATATGGGACATGCCCTGTTGTCCCCTGCCCTCTGCCACCACCTGTCCCTAGTAGGTCACGCAGTGGAGTGAGGCATGCAGTAAGGGGAAACTCTTGAGGTTTCTGAGAAGCCAGGACCGGCCAGGTCCGGGTTGGTTATGATGTTATCCAACTGGGTCAGGGTTCGTGGTCAGCTCGAAGCTGTGGGCAGAGGAAAACACCCACTAACCTAATCAGGTGAGGCCAGGGGCCAGGACGGGGAGCCAGGGTGGGAGCGTGGAGCCTTGTCAGGGCGGTGGAGTTTAAGTCTGGTCTAGGGTATTGCCCAGACTCTGTGATCACTCTCAGGGTCAACTTCACGGGCACATGACCCTACACTTAGAAGAGCTCCGTGCTTGGTTTAGTGTTCCGCTGTTGCTATCGTGAAATTCTTAATAATTTTTGAACCAGGGGCCCTGCATTTTCATTTCGCATTGGGTCCCATAAGCGAGGCAGCAGGTCTAATTAGGCTCATGGTCTGGCTCTGCTCTCATCTGGAGATTGGATCCGAGGGGCTGGACTTTGGGTAATTAGGTCTTCTCCACACCTTCTCCCCTTGCTCTACTTAAAATTCCAAGCTCTGAGATCTGGGCAAGTGAGAGGCAGACTTTTCCAAGCAAGTCTGGGAACACGGTTGGTAGAGTTCTAGTGGAGACCCCAGCCGGTAGAGCTGGAGGCTATTGGAGAACATCTCAGGGTGAGTTTAGGGTCAGGAGAGCTAGTGGGTATAGGAGAAAGTATTTGGATCCTTTGTGATCCGTCCCAGAGTGCAGCTCAAAGAGAAATCTTTTCCTTAGAAGTGCTCTTGGCCATGGGGGAAAAGGAGGAAAGAAGTTCCCCAAAGATCCTCATGAACGGCCCCCTCCTGCCTGTCCAACGCAGCCCCAGGTCCTCTGCTGAGCTGTTCCCTACACACATGCCTTGAGAGCCTGGGCAATGGAACCACTTGGTTCACAGGAGGGACTTGGGTGGGTGGCGGAGTGTGACGCCGGGGACCATTTTCTTAGCCCATCCAAGAATACCTTATCTCTAGAGATTCCAGTTTTTCAGGTGAGTCACAACATGCTTTAAAACATTTCTAGGATTAACACGAGAGCTCTCCCACCAACTTGGCATCCCTGCGCCCTCGGGCTCTGACCCTGTGTGTGATCCTCTCCCCTGCTGACCACCCCGCCTGACACTTCCCTGGTTCAGCACATCATTATTGTCTAAGAGCTTCCAGTGAGTGGGTTTGTTTTTTTTCTTCCTTCTGTGGGTAGACTGTAAGCTATTTAAAGACCAGGACCAAATCCTCAACTTCTCCATCCAACACAGAATTGTAGTACCCCAATGATAGAATCGTAGAGCAGGAGATGAATAAATATACTGGAGCGATGCCAAGTTCCCGAGAGTAAGAAAACCTCTCAAGTACTTTCCCATCTGGGCCCTTATTCTACCCCTAAGAGATAAGAAGGGGATCTTCTTTTGAAGAACAGAGAGGCAAAGCAACTTGTTCCAGGTCACACAGCATGTCAGGGAGGAGACAGGGACCAGAACCCGTACTTCCAATCCCCCTGAAAGAGTACCTATCTCAAACAACAGCTCTACTTATCTGCTTCCTCCACAGAATACTCTTAATAGTCAAAATACAGTCTTAAAAGACAAGAACCACGGGGCTGCCTCGATTCTGCCGACCCATAGCGAGAGGGGACTCCACAGCTAGCTCCTCTTCCCCGGGTCCTTGGCACAGAATATCTAGAATTCCAAGGAGGGCCTGGGCGACCAGCTGTCTCTACTCACCACATCCTCTAGGTTGTAGTTCATAAGGTCCATGTCCAAGGTTAGGGGGTAGTTCATGCTTGTAGCCGTATGTCAACCAGACTGGTCACTGACTGACGTTGAGAGGCTCTCTGATGCCTATAGAGAGGTGGCAGCCGTCAGCTGCAAATTTAAACAAATGAGTTGCGCACTGTCTCCTGGGGCTGCGTAGGACCCACTGTCTGCCTCACAGCTCATCACTTTTTTTTCCACTGGGTCTTTTCTGTTGTTTTTTTTTTTTTTTTAAGAAAAAGGGAAAATCCCCACAGCATCAGTGCTAGTCAAGCATTTCAGCCTCTTTCCTGGCAATGGTTGTCTCAATGGGGCTTGTGACTGGTGTGAAGGCTGACCCTGGCTTCTCCTCCCTGCACCTCCCCATAAGGGAGTTGTACCTTATAATGAAAATCACCACAACAGTCAGTGGGGCAACAAGGGGAACTCCACATAGAAAGGGAACAGGAGGAGAGCCCTTCCAGGACTTCTTCTCCAAGCCACCTTCAAATCTTCACCTTTCTCACCACTAGGGAGACTGATCATCCGGTTCCCCCCAGGCTGAAAGTCCCTTGTCTTGGGAAACCCCTCACTCCCAGGCAAATGGGGCGCTTGGTCACCCTACCTGCTACCATCCTTTTGCCCAAGCAGGGGCAAAACCCCTTCCCTTTTGAGCTCAAGTTCAGGAGAGAAAGGTTAGAAATTTTCAAAGGGAACAACACTAAAACGTTACTGGAAGTCAAAAATGAAATCACCCAAATTACCAGCAGAAAAATATAAGTAGTCACACAGTCATCTTCTGACTCAAAAAGGATGATGGTCTAGCTGCAAATGAACTTGGTTGGCACCTAATTATTCACGTCAGAGACTACCCGGCTAGAGAAGATACAGGAGGACCCCGAGGTTTGGAATGGGAGAGGAACAGCCTGGGACCGATAGCTAACCAGTGGCAGAGCTGGACCTTGAAGCCAGCTTTCCTGACTGCGTGTTCAGTGTTTTCTCTACACCAGGCTGCCACTCCCAGGGGCTCATGCAACCCTCTCCTTTCCCTCAACTCTGTTCTGTCTGAGGACCCCTTCCGTTAAGAAGCCCCTTTGTAGGCATTGATCAATGTCTCCTCTTTGTGCCTTTCCTTCCAGGAGAGGGCATTGCCTCTTTTGGTCCTCAATAACATAAAAATAATGACAGCACACAGGGGCACCTACGTGGGACATGCGGCTTCTTCGCTTTTGTCATCAGCTTCCCTTCCAGCCAAATTACCATTCGCTGGGATTCTCCTCTTTCAAGTGTCCTCCTTCATCTTTTCCTCCATGTTCATTCCCCCTCTTTCTGGCCTATATCTTGCTGATAACACCACTGCACCCCCAGCAGATACAGCTTTCTTGGGTTTCAACAAGGAGGAGTTCTCGAGGAGTTCTTGACCTCTGTTTGTTTGTGCTGTTGGGGCCCATCTTTTCCCTCTTCATTCACTCACTGGCTTCAGCAGTGGCTTTTAAGGAGGAAGAACACCAGGACAAGGAGTAGGAGTTCCTCTTCCGAACTTCCAGTCCTGAAACGTTCAGGAGGAAGCTGCCCCGATGCTTCCTGTGTCCCATGCTTGCAAAGCCCTCCCCATTCTTCCAACCCCACACCCGAACAGCCCTGCGCCTCCAAACCATTGACATGTTCGACTTCATTTTTGCTACTCTAAGGACATTGATTAGGAAGGAGTATCGGGGCACCCAGGGGCTCAGTGCGGTTAAGCCTCTGACTCTTGATTTCAGCTTAAGTCATGATCTCAGGGTTGTAAGATTGAGCCCCGCGTCCACTGAGCTCTGTGCTGGGCGTGGATCATGCTGAAGACACTCTCTCTCCCTCTGCCCGCCCCCCCCAAGAGGAAGGAATATAGCATACAGAATCATACAGGAATTGGACGGGAATTTGTAAGATAAACCAGTCCCTCCTCATCCCCCCTTCTTTACCCCCAGCAAATGCAAGATTCTTGTGACTACATCCTCACCAGAGGGCCGGCCGGTATTGGACAAACATCACCAGGAGTAAGAAACTTCTTCCTTTCAAGAGATTGTGTTTAAGGCAGGATGATTTAATCATTAGAAACTTACTCCTCACGCTGAGTCCAAGTGTGTGTCCCTGTAACTCCTCCCAGAGGTCCTGGTTCTGCCTTCTGTCCAGATTTTCTAATAAGCACCTTCTGAAGACAGAACCCACTTCCCCATTAGTCTTCTCCTCTTCGAAATACACATTCTGGGTGTCTTCAGTCATTCTCCAAAGGACGTGATTTCTGGGTCCCTTGTCGGCCTCTGGGTGATTTCTGCTTAATGGTCCACATATTACCTGAGTAAGACAAAATCTACAGAGATAAGAATTTCCTTGTTCAAGACTCTGTACGTACAAAACAGTGATTAAAATGGTGTTTCCTGTGGGCTCCCACTCCTCTTGACAACATGCCAAAGAAACTTCCTTCTGAAGGTTCCAGGGCATCATCTCAGCCTATGAAGGGGAACTTCCGCAGCCTGATTCAGTCACCTGTGCTGTGTTGACAACTTAGATAAGCGTGCCATTCTTCAGTCTGTCCCAGTCCCGATGGAAAAGATCGGCAGGACAATGCCAAAAACAGAGCTTTGCTTCCGGCCCTTAGAGACCCACTGTTCTCAAAGGCCAGGAAGGACTTTGTGGGAGAAGTAGGACATGAGCTGGACATTGGTGTACCTGGAAGGGAGGGTGCACGGTTAGGAGGTGTGGGAGATACTGAGGATTGCATGAACAAATATGGGGAAAGAGTTACTCAAGATGCGGGTGGTAGTGATGGTGGTGATGGTACTGATGGTAGTGATGGTAGTGATGGTAGTGATGGTGGTGATGGTGGTGATGGTGGTGATGGTGATGGTAGTGATGGTGATGGTAGTGATGGTGATGGTGGTGATGGTAGTGATGGTAGTGATGGTGATGGTAGTGATGGTAGTGATGGTAGTGATGGTAGTGATGGTAGTGATGGTGATGGTAGTGATGGTGGTGATGGTGGTGATGGTGGTGATGGTAGTGATGGTGGTGATGGTGGTGATGGTGGTGATGGTGGTGATGGTGATGGTAGTGATGGTAGTGATGGTAGTGATGGTAGTGATGGTGATGGTGTTGTAGCAGGAGGAGGCAGGACGGGGCTACAGTGTGCACTGGACAAGATAGGATCGCTTGGCCTTCTCTCACAGTTGCCCGTTTCCTGTGATGCATTGTGGGCCCAGAAGAGGAGTCCGGGAAGAGGCTCAGGATGACCTCTTAGGTGTGGCAGCAGGCCAAGGCAGTCGTCTCAGCTCTAATAGTGTGGGGAAGCAAGTATCTGTGAGCTTCTCAATGGCTGACCTGGGTTTTCTGGAGCAGAGGAACCTGTGACTGTCACCCAAGCTCCTTCCTGGGCCCTTGACTTTCTGATGCTTCTGTCACTGCGGACCCATTCAGGTGTTCCTTCCCATCTCTCTAGATGCTGAGACACACTGTAGGTCCCCACGGCCCACTTGTCCAAGCCACTGACCTTCGACGGGCAACTCAATTTGCCTTAAATGGATACACACCTCCTTACCCTGAATTCTGATGTTGTCTTAGAAGGTTCAGAGAGTAACTGCCTCTGGTAGAAAAGATGATCTTGTGAATTTCAAATCCATAAAACCAGACTACTTCCCCCCAGTAGAGAGAGCAATGCCTAGGCTACGATCCCCTGACCGTAGAGATGAGATAGCAGGGGTTCTACCTGAGTGTGATAATCAGATGGTGTTGAGGGGTGGGGGGAGAACTTCCAGATCGTGCAGCCCAAATATTATTTCAACGTGCCACTTGTTTACATTTCCACTGTGTGGTTTCCCAGTCCCCACACCACAGGCAGCCTACCCGAGGCTGAATTGTTTTCCAGGCTTCTCCTCAAAATGACTGCTGGTGGTTCTGGCATGAGTGGGCTTCTGTGTGGCTTCCGGGAGTAACTGCTCCGTGTCAATGAGCTCAGGTGAATTTTCTCAGTAATTTTACTTCACTGTTCACGGATTAGATTAAACCTCTATTTATTCCAGAGACCAGATACAATCACTTGTCTTGGAGTTCATTTCCCACATCCCTCAGAAAATTAAGCTGTTCTGCAGAATGTTGGAGCAGGGAACGGGTTGGGGTTTTTTCCCCTGTTCTTCCACTAACCCGAGACAGTCTCTTCTCATCTGGGCAGAGATCCTGTCGTCCTCTTTCTCTGAGTTTCTCCCAACTGTTCAGAACAGAGCTCCATAGGCCCCCACCTAGTGAGTCGACCTGGGAGAGTGTTGGACATTTTTCTCAAAGAAGAACAGCAATGACATTTGCCTAGCATTGACCAATGTACAAGGCTCTACAATTTTGACATTTAATTTTACTTTGTACTTAACTTGATTTCACATTTAATCCTATTTGATGCTCGAAACACCTTGTGTGGGAGATAGCGGCATCATCCCTGACCTTGTTAGGGGGCACGGGTGAGGGGATGATGAAACAGAGGCTCAGTCCCTTGCTCAGGATTACAGGGAGAGTAATTGGCGGAGTGAGAGTCGGAAGCCAGCCCCATGGACAGCAAACTTGAAGCTCTCTCCGTCACCACACCACCTTCTCTCCGGGATTGTTTTTGCAAATGACCGGCACTTAAATCTGGCCATCCAAGGGGAAAACTGCCTCCACTCTTCATGGTCTGCTCATCAGGTTACTCACTACGTGCCATGAAGTGTGTGAAATCCACACACATTATTTCCTTCCTTCCTCTGAAATGTCTTGTGTTAGATATTTTTATCACATTCTCACACATGTGGAAACTGAGCTTCAGGCGGTAGTAGGAAGTAGTTGTGAGTGTTAACAGCTTACTCAGGCACCGGGGACCCAGAAGCACAATACAAATCAACACAGGAAGTGGGGGGGTAAAGGTTCTCAGTGCGGGGAACTAGCACCCACGCATAGCTCCTCTCTCGTTAGGTAATAGATAGGAGACCTGCAGGGAGAAAATGGGCTACAGGTGCTAGGAGGCACATCAAGGTTAGCTCAAGGTTATAGGGCCATGAGTGCCCTTGGGAACAGGGGCCCAGGGGTGGGCTGTGTGGCCAGGGTGCTCAACCAGGTGTTTGCATACTGAGTGGGAGCTGAACCTTCAGCAGAGGGGGAATGTGAAGATCAAGGGTGCCAGGACTCGGGCTCTGTCCTTGGGAGCACTGGGAGCACGTTGTCTTAACAGAGAAGGCTGGAACAGATACGCGTTCGCAAGTTTGCACACTCATAGACACACATACCTTGAGAACGCTTTCAAAGCGACGTGTGTGACTGTACCGTATCAGTGACCCTGTGCAGGCCGAGTGCGGGGAAGGCACCGGAGTGAGACGGCGTTCTCTCACACACGTGCACGTGAGCTTTGTAGCCTTTGCGGGGAGAGGCCGAGATCCGTGCAGGGCTGGCTCGGGAGCTCCAGCCCAGGATACCCGCCGTTTCTGGGCAAGCCAAAGTGCTCAGGGCTCCTCAAAGTGTGTTCCCAGGCCGGTACCATCAGCATCACCTGGACACTTGGGAGAACCGAGAATTCTCAGGTCCCACCCAGACCTCGGGAATCAGAAACTTCGAGGGAACGCCCAGCATTGTGCGTTTAACAAGGGCTCCAGCTGCTTCTGCGACATCACAGCTGAGAACCATTTTCCTAGGGATGCTAATGGGCATTCTGGGTTTGGCGGGTCTTCAAAGAGCTAGGCAGTGCCCTGTCTAGAAGCAACCTTGGTGAGGGCGCCTGGATGGCTCAGTGGGTTAACGTCTCTGCCTTCGGCTCAGGTCATGATCTCAGGGTCCTGGGATCTGAGCCCCGCATCAGGCTCTCTGCTCAGCGGGGAGCCTGCTTCCCCTTCTCTCTCTCTCTGCCTGCCTCTCTGCCTACTTGTGATCTCTGTGTGTCAAATAAATAAATAAAAATCTAAAAAAAAAAAAAAAAAGCAAACTTGGTAGAAAACAGAAGTGCTGGGTCTCGGATGTGGGCCTCCTGGTGTAAATCCAGTGTCTTCTCACAGTTCCTGCGGCACCTTCGTGCCCTGCCTCTTTAGGACAACTGGTAACACCCCACGCAGCCCGCACTGTGACCCGCAGCTGGCCTCTCCCCAAGCACCCAGCCTCCCCGGGGCCCACGCCACCACTGCCAGATGTACAGCAGGCTGCGGTGCTCACTCCCACCCCTGGCGCCTCTCTGCTTTGTCTCCGCCTCGGCTCCAACTGGTGGTGCTTAGGCTCTGCTAGGTAACCTCCAGCCTGCCCTGTGACCCAGTCACTTTGACCGTGGCCCCCGGAAAGAAGTAGGTTTCACATCACAACCTTGCTGGCGTGTGTATACACACACACATACACACACGTACACATTTCACAAATAATACTTAGTCTTAGTATGTGTGACATTCATCTTGTATCCTCTTCGTTTACCTCTCTCTGTTTCTTTTTTTTTTTTTTAAGATTTTTTATTTATTTATTAGAGAGACTGAGAATGAGAGGAGAGAAGGTCAGAGGGAGAAGCAGACTTCCCGCAGAGCCGGGAGTCCGATATGGGACTCGATCCCGGAATTCCGGGATCATGACCCGAGCCGAAGGCAGTCGCTTAACCAACTGAGCCACCCAGGCACCCCTCTCTCTCAGTTTTTTTTTTTTTTTTTTAAAGATTTTATTTATTCATTTAACAGAGAGAGAACACAAGCAGGCAGAGAGGCAGACAGAGGCAGAGAGAGGAGCAGGCTCCCTGCGGAGCAAGGAGCCCAATGCGGGACTCGATCCCAAGACGCCGGGATCATGACCTGAGCCAAAGGCAGCCGCTCAACCAACTGAGCCACCCAGGCGTCCCTCTCTCTCAGTTTCTTTAATGGAGGTCGCCCAATTGTTTTTGTGGATCCACGAATAAGTCACAATCCCAGGTGTGTAAATTACAAATAAAGCTTCTCTGAGGGGCGGTGCCTGGGTGGCTCAGTGGTTGGGTGTCCAACTCTTGATTTCAGCTCAGGTCATGATCTCGGGGTTGTGGGATTGAGCCCCACAACCCGGGGGGGTGGTCCGTGCTCAGTGGGGAGTCTGCTTCTCTCCCTCTCCCTCTGCCCCTCCCCTTCCAAAAAGTAAAAAATAAAATAAAAACTTCTCGGAGCCTTAGTTTCCTAATCTGTACACTTGTTTTTTAAAACTTTTTTTTTTAAAGATTTTATTTATTCATTTGACAGAGAGATCACAAGAAGGCAAAGAGGCAGGCAGAGAGAGAGGAGGAAGCAGGCTCTTCGCTGAGCAGAGAGCCCAATGCAGGGCTCAGATCCCAGGACCCTGAGATGATGACCTGAGCCGAAGGCAGAGGCTTTAACCCACTGAGCCACCCAGACACCCCCTCCTAATCTGTACACTTGTAAGATGCCTACACTGCCAGTCTTGCTGCTGTTCGTCTTGAATAATATCATGTATGTAAAAGTCTTTTCCAGATAGAAATCTAGCATGGCTACAAAGTGTTATTAGACATACACACACACACACACACATGCACACGCTTTTAATTTTTTTAAAGATTTGATTGATTGATTGATTGATTGACAGAGAGTGCACAAGCAGTGGGAGCGGCAGGCAGAGGCAGAGGCAGAGGGAGAAGCAGGCTCTCCGCTGAGCAGGGAGCCCGATGTGGATCACCACCCGAGCTGAAGGCAGATGAAGGCAGGCGCTTAACCTAAGGAGCCACCCAGGTGTCCCCACACATGTGCTTTTTAAAAGGGGCTCGGAAAGGAAGGACTTGAGGCAGAACTTTGAGGGAAGGGAGAGGGGATGGCCTCGGTCCCGCAGAGGCCGGCAGGCAGTATAAAGCATATATATGCTGAGGGGAGGGTGGCGGGCACTTTTTCTGGACTGGAGCAGAGGAGAACGTGGGAAGAGGACGAGAGGCAAGGACGGCGAGGGCCGAGCGGCGCAGAGAGCCCGACTGGGCATTTGGATTGCAGACAGAGCCGCTGAGAAACACAGCGTAGTCTTCAGAAGCAACAGACCTTCCCAAGGAAATGGGTATTTAAGGAGGTTTGTCATTTCAAGCTTCCAAAAAACATTCATCTGTTGCCTACTATGTGCCAGGGTTTAGGAGTGAACAAGACAGGCTAGCCTCGTGAGTGTCTCTAGTGAGACACTTTTACAAGTGGGCAGCGGGGGGTGGGGGGGACCTCGGATAACTTAGTGAATTATTCCTTAAGCCTCTGCTGCATGCCAGGCACTGAACTAGGTGCCGGGAAAGCAACCAGAAGCAAAGCTAAGCAGGACTCCTAGCCTCTTGTAGTTCACAGCCTGGCGGGGAGGCAGGCGTTAGACAAGCTTACATGCCTAGTAATAATGATAACTTGCAATTCTGAAAATCGGAAAGTACTACGAAGAAAAAGAACAGGGTGCCCGGAGAGAGCATAATAACGTGAACTCAATCTTTACAAACTAATAACCACAATGGCAATACTCCCAGATTAATTTATAGTTTATGAAGGCCTTTCTCATTCTTTGTCTCACGAGGACCTTGTCTCGAGCCCGTGGAGAAAGCCAACCAGGATTTCTTAGCTTCTTTTATTTATAAGGAAACCAAGGCTCGGCAGGTGTCACGAGCGACCCGCGTCTATCCAGTTGGAAAGGAAGCTCAGCCAGTTCTGACCCCAGACCCCATGCTGCCCTCCGTGGACAAGAGATGGGCTGGCCCCCCGTGGGCTGCTTGGCCGGCTTGTCGTAGACGAGATGTCAAGTAAAATGGCAAAAAGTTCATCTCCTCCATGTCCACGTCCTCAGAGCCTCTTCGAGGGAGGAGCTGTGGTCCGCGGGGAGAGGGTGGTGGGTTGGACGCCCTGCACTGAATGACCCCGGGCGGGGCCCCCAGGACCGAGCCGTCTCGACAGGCAAAGGCAGGAAACGGCTGAAGCAGGATGGCGATATGACATTTGTCAAAGGCATCCACACCCATCTCCGGCAGTGAAAGTGTACCAGGCCCTGGGCGGAGGTGATGGGCCAACGAAACTCACCGCCGCATTCACCTCTGCGATTGGGGACACGGTGAGGCCGGCCCACCTGCCGTATCAGCACCTTGATCACGGAGCTCATCAGAGAGAGGTTTCCAAATGACTTGGCCCCGCTGCCCCAGGAAGGAAGCTTTCTGGGCTGCAGCGTGGGGGCTGCTGGGTGTGGGCCAGGCGCTTGAAAGGGAGTAAATGATGACACAGCAGTGGGGGACAGGGTTGCTGACACTGTGGGACCAGCTCTGGAGAGGAGGCCGGGAGAGGCTGATAAGGGGTCTCCCTTACCTGCCCAACGGGGACATTGGAAAATCACACCAGTGGCTCCCTGTAAGTCAGACAACAGGTGCCAGACTCTGGAGCTTGGGTGTTTTAGGCCCCCCAAGATCTGGCCCCAATGTACAGTTCTGGTTTTCCAGGTGGATAAATATTTATTGAATATTCACCATGTGTTTCCAAACTTAACTTCCTGCTACTTCCTTGCAGGTGCCCTTGCCTCCAGCCTTGGGGACTCCTCTGCTCTTCCCTACTCTTCCCAACACCGTTCCTGAACCTCAGCTGCTCTTTCCCTGCATTGTGGCGGATCCAAGGCTGAACATTCTCAAGGCCCATCTTGGTGCCTCTTCCTCCTCAAGATGCCGCTGAATCAAAGTAATTGTTTCCTCCCTTGACTTAGTCTAGCAGTTTATCTGGATTGCTTACTTTTACCTTGCACTGTAGTTACTCATGCACTCTATTAGGCCGAGAGCTTTCCGGGACAACTGTCATACATAATTCATTCTTTCCTGGAGAGCTTGGCACCAAAAGGTGCTCGATAAGTGTCTTTGACTGACTGGCTGAAGAGGGAATGAGGGTAGAGGGTCCGTGGAGAAGTGATGGGAAGTCTGGGGTCGGGCCCAGGGGCATCTGACTCTCCCTCATGGCTTTCTGTGGCCTGAGCATGCAGGGCTTCTCCTGGGCCTGCCTGCAAGGTCAGGAGAAAGAACACAGGCTTGGTCTCTCAGCTTTGGTGCTCAGGGCAAGTCTCTGTCTTCTTCCTCAGGCGTGAATTATATAATACCTCAAAAGATTATCCTGAGAATCAGTATGCTTTCAATACATGGAAACACCCAGTACCTAGTAGGTGCTCAGTAAAGTGTGTTTACCAGTTAGCCAAGTAAGAGTAATGTTTTAGTCTTTTATTTCAGGTAGGAGTGGAGGGCAGGTGGGCATTTGCTTTACTCTTCATAGTAGAGACCTCTGTTGACTTGTAGGTTCCTTCCCCCTAGGTTATAACCTCGCATGGCATCTGGCATACAGGGTAGATGCAGCAGTCCACAGAGGGCTGGTGAACAGGAGGATGAAAACATGCAGGGTCACTGAGTCTATTGTCTCTGGAGTTTAAAATCCTACTTGCAAGGTGCTCTGGAAACTAAACAAACATAAGCTATCTCTGTTGCTAATGTTCTGGCTCTGACAGAAGAAGTCTAGTCCTCTGCACAGGTGCTCCAGCCCCAGGCTGCTCCCGGCCCCCCAGCCGGGTGCTGCCGAGACGCCCTGGAGCGAGAGGTAAGAGAGAGGCAATCATCTCTCTCTGGATGGCTGCCCCAGAAACGAACTGGGGCTTTCTGCCCTTGCCGCCCGGGGGTAGGGCGGAGGAAGTCCCAATCTGCCCGACAGACCAGCCCAGTGTGTGGAAACTGGACCCCGGCCCAGGCTTGATGGCTGTGAACTCACCATCCTGAAGATTGGTCTGGGGGGCTGAGCCCTGGTCGGCCACAAAAAAAGAGGACTCTTAGGGTTGGGGGATGGGGAAAGAGAGTGGCTGGGGAGGGGTCTGGGGATGGGGAACAAGGAGCCCCAGACCAGCCTGCCCAACTTTCCATGCATCTAATTTTGCTTCCGAGGTGAGCAGAGTGAGGCACTGTCTGTCGGGCAGTTGGATATTCAGATGTAGAGTTCAGATGAGAGGAAGGAGCTCAAGATGCACGTTTAGCACTAGTCCGATGGCATTCACAGCCCAGCAAGAGAGGAGACAGAGAAGAGACGGACTGCGGCCTAAGGCGTACCAGGGTTCGGAGGATAAGGACCTCTAGTCAATGCTTACAACAACCTTCGGAGGAAATTACTTTTCATGTCTTCATCTTACAAGTCATGAAATTGAGGCATAAAGAGAGAGGTTCAGTTGCCAAAACCACGTTGCCAAGGAGCAGCAGAGCTGGGATTCGCACCAACAGTCTGGCTCTGAGTGTCATACGCTTTGCCTCTGGGTTATGGGGGCGGGTCCTCTTGGTGCCCACATTTTACAGGTGGGGAAACTGAGGCTTAGGTGAAGTCATTGGCTAACCCTGGCAGCAGAGCTGGGACCACAAGTCTCTGGCCGACTCTCTGGGAGGTCTCTGCTTTGTGAATCACGCCGCCACGTGACCTGCAGAGCATTTTTACAATGGGGAGAAAGCCTGCTCTGTCTCTCAAATTACAGCCCTTAGACAACTGCCCTTCCCACTCACACGCAAGACTTTTCTGGCCGTCACTCCGGTCGGAGAAATGGGATGCCGGGTCTAGCTGCCAAGTCAAACTCGGCCTCTGCCACCCCCTCCGCTGCCCCCTCTCCTGGTCGGGAAGCCCGTGGCTAGACACGATTCCTGACTTCTGGAAGCCCAGGTCATAAGGCAGTCCGGCAGAATGGTCCCACGTGGCCTTGAGCAAGCGGCTACCCTTCCCAGCCTCGCTTCCGTCTTCAGTGAAACAAGGAGATTGGGTCAAGGCAGTGGTTCCCAAAGCTGGCTGCGTATCTGAATCCCCCACCTGGGGATGGTCGGGAGCCTGTCTCGCCCACGACAGACCTAGGGAATCCGGCGCTTCCGGGGTGAGGCCCAGGTGTGTGTCTGGTGATCGTGACACACACCTTGGTTAAGAAACCATGGACACGATCTCTTAGGATCTCCTCCCGGGTCTCCTGCTCTGTGGTTCCAGAGCCTTCCTCGTCTTGGACTGTGTTCCTTTGATGTCTCTCTCAAGGCATAGCACCGGGTGGACCTACGAGTAGAAGGCAGGAGACCTGAGTTCTCATTGCCACCAGGACCATAATTCAGCTCCAACAGAAAGGCTTCCTCTCTTTGGGCCTCTCTTTGGGCCTCATCTGCCAGAGCAATTCCCTGGGGCAGGGGATTGCTCTAGATTCATTTACCCAGCAAGTGTTTATTGAGCATCTGGTCTAGGCTAGGATGTGCAGAGCCCCGGGCTGAGTTTAACTCATGCAGAACAGGGTAGGGGTGGGAAGGGCGCTACTGCTGGTTGCCCGGACTTCCAGGCACGGAGGGCAGAGTACCTCGTTAGCACCTGCACGATCGTCCCCTCGCCCTAGACCCTGGCCCTGGCCGCGCCACCTGGTCTCCACAGCAATGAGCAAACCTGCCGGGCTCAGGAAGGAAATGGTATGCAAAATTGGTCAGAGAAAAATGAGTAGCTTTTCTAGGTAATCACGATAGCTGATTCTGAACTGTGAGACTGAACCGGCTCATTCGGACCAGCACAGCTACGGCCTGACTTTCCCAAGCGCGCTCCCAAGCGTGGCCGCGGCAGCGCCTGAGAGCTGGTTAGAAATGCAGGATCCCGGCCCCCACCCCAGGCTGCTGGCTCTGCTTACATCCCTGGCTGACTGTATGTTAACATTTGAGAAGCACTGAACGGAAAGAAATCACCTCAGAAAACCCTCCGTAAGAAATGTAGGTGAGACCCGGATGAGGAGAAGCAGGTGACTGTCCTCACTTGGATCGTGACTCCATGTGGCGTGTTCTGGGATGCGGCAGGGGGGTGGTGTGAAGACATCTGTTCTCACCAACGTGGAACGTGTCAAGGTCATCTGTGAACGGTTCCTCTGAAAGAATTAACGGATAAGAATGTTGTTGTTTTTTTAAAAAAAAGTAAACATAATTAGATGGGATTTTCCCTGTTTGACAGAAATAGTGTTACATGAGAATATTCAAGTCGGGAGGAAGTTTGACTGTGGCCCCACTACTTCCTAGACATGTCACTGCTATAGACTGAATTGCGTCCCCCCCAGATTTACATGCTGAAGCCTTCACGTTCAATGTGACTGTATTTGGACATGGATTCCCCCCACTCACCACAGGACCACAAAGGAAAGGCCGTGTGAGAACAGAGACACTACAAGCCAAGGACAGAGCTCTCACCAGAAACCAAACCCTTCTGGAACATCAGAAACTTGATCTTGGACTTCCCAGCCTCCAGAACTATGAGAAAATAATTTCTTTCGCGTAAGCCACATTGTCCGTGGTATTTGGTGATGGCAACCTGAGTGGATGAAGAGAGTCGCCCTGGGAAAAATCCTCGGATCCCTGTTCAGTAGCAGGGGTGGGGGTTGGGAGGAGGGAATACCACTGATGACCCCGTTAGGATGTAAACATGAAATATTGTGTGTAAAGCGCCTAGCACAATGCCTAGCCCTGCCCAGCCTGACCAGCAAGTACGACGATAACTACTGTGGCCCCGGGACACAGAGTCATAGAAACACCAGTGGCACCAAATAGACAACCCAGAAACATACCTGGGCATTTGTAATAAGTTCCAGGGATCAGGAGAGGGAGTATATTTTTATTCACCACGAGTCATTTTCCCCATGCCTACCGTATGTATAGCACATAGTAGATGCTTCAAAATACTTGTTGAATGGGGCATCTGAGTGGCTCAGCGGGGTAAGTGTCTGACTCAGTTTCAGCTCAGGTCATGATCTCAGCGATGTGGGTTGGAACCCCGTGTCAGGCTCCGCCCTCAGGGTGGAGTCTGCTTAAGACTCTCTCTCTCCCCCTCCCCACTCCCCTAAAATAAATAAAATACATATTTTTTTTTCTTAAAGATTTTATTTATTCATTTGACAGAGAAAAAGGGCATGCACAAGAAGGATGGTCGGGAGAGGGAGAAGTAGGCTCCGCACTGAGCAGGGAGCCCAACTGTGGACTTCATCCCAGGACCCTGGGATCGTGACCTGAACTGAAGGCAGACGCTTAACCAACTGAGCCCCCCAGGTGCCCCAATAAATAAATCTTTAAAAAAAATATTTGTTGGGGCGCCTGGGTGGCTCAGTTGGTTGGGCAACTGCCTTCGGCTCGGGTCATGGTCCTGGAGTCCCGGGATCGGGTCCCATATCGGACTCCGGGCTCTGCGGGAGGTCTGCTTCTCCCTCTGACTTTCTCCCCTCTCATTCTCAGTCTCTCGCTCTCTAATAAATAAATAAAAAATCTTTAAAAAATAAAAAAAAAATATTTGTTACCGCCTGAATTAGAATTTAGCACATGCTAAAGAAGGATTCATAAATCAGTGGTGAAAGAAAAGACCCTTCTTTGACGGATGCTGGAAAAATTGCTGACTTGGAATAAAACAATTTGATTTTATCATTTCATCCCATAAAGGGACTTTCAAACATTTTGTGACCGTGACCCATAGTAAGAATGATGTGAGTCCTGGTCATTCTAAAGGGGTATTTTTTGGGCGCCTGGGTGGCTCAGTTGGTTGGGTGACTGCCTTCGGCTCAGGTCATGATCCCGGAGTCCCGGGATCGAGTCCCGTATCGGACTCCCGGCTCTGCGGGAAGTCTGCTTCTCCCTCTGACCTTCTCCCCTCTCAGTCTCAGTCTCTCTCTAATAAATAAATAAAATCTTTAAAAAAAAAAGGGGGTATTTGTCAAGGTCAGAGAATAGACTATGTTTTATCTAAATCTCTTAGTTTGACTTACAACTTTTTTTTTAAAAAGATTTTATTTATTTTTTTGACAGAGATCACAAGTAGGCAGAGAGAGAGAGAGGCGGAAGCAGGCTCTCTGCTCAGCAGGGATGTGGGGTTTGATCCCAGGACCCTGGGATCATGACCTGAGCCGAAGGCAGAGGCTTTAACCCACTGAGCCACCCAGGTGCCCAACTTACAACTTTTAAATAGGAGATCTCCGGGCTAGGGTCTTCCATTTACACACTTGCCCTGGGTCTGGCTCTGTCAAGGGCAGGCTAGGCTGAATGGATGGACGGTGAGCTTCCTGGGGCCGAGCCCTTCTTCCCCAGATAGGATAGGGTGTGAGGATACACACAGACCTTTGGAGCTGCAGCTCCCACTTGACTGGAAAATCTTTGCCGCTTTGATGGGAATGGTGAGAAAGTGAAAAACTGTCATTTCAAAGCAGACATTAATCCATCTTCATTGTGGAAAAGCTTCTTGTGGGGACTTTTAGTTATGCAAATGAAGAACAGAGCTCCTCTTCTGAAAGGGAGCTGGGGTGGCCCAGGAGCTCCACTCCTCTGGTGGAAGCAAGGCAATAGCCCATGTTGGAGGCAGAAAGTTGTCTTCTGATGCTGTTTCCCTTTTTAAGAATCTGATATACATTTTATCCAATAATATTTAATGAACAATTATCATGTGCCAGATACTAAGCGAAGCACTTGACATGGATTGTCTCATTCAATCTTCATAATATACAATATTATAATTTTTATTCTTTAAAAAAAAGATTTTTAGGGGCGCCTGGGGGGCTCAGCCATTAAGCGTCTGCCTTCAGCTCAGGTCATGATCCCAGGATCCTGGGATGGAGCCCCACATCGGGCTTCCTGCTCGGCGGGGAGCCTGCTTCTCCCTCTTCCACTCTTCCTGTTGTGTTCCCTCTCTCGTTCTCTCTCTGTCGAGTAAATAAAAGATCTTTAAAAAATTAAAATTACAATTAAAAAAGGATTTTATTTATTTGAGAGAGAACACGCTTGCTCGAGCTCAAGCAGGGTGGGGGAGCAGCAGAGGGAGAGGGAGAAGCAGACTCCCCACGGAACAGGGAGCCTGACGGGGGTGTTCTATCCCAGGACCCTGGGATTGTCACCTGAGCCCAGGGCAGGTGCTTAACCGACTGAGACACCCAATCACCGATGTAACTTTTATTCGATAACTGGGGAAACTGAAGTTGAGAGCTCAAGTAATTTGTACAGAGGTACTGTACAAGTAACAGGACAGTGGCTCAAGTAACTTGCCACAAATAGCAAGTGGCAGAGCTGGGATTTGAACCTATGACTGACTCCAGAGCCTATATCCACCGCTATCATCCTCTGGCATTCTTCCAGGTCATTAACGATGCGAGAACATGGAGAGCCCAGACTGGAAGGCCATGCTCAAGATCGACTCAGACTGGAGCAGAGCAGGAGGAACCATCAGCTTCTGTGAAGTGTGTGCCAACTGCACCCGTCCTTGCTGACTTTTGGGGGACTTGCTTCTTCACCCCGGAAAGAATGGGTGGAACCCCTTCACAAATACGGCACGCGGATGCAACAGAGAGGAAGGGGCCAAAGCCCTTTCTTCCTCTGGGTCAGGCCAGGGAGATCCAGGTGACCAAATCAAGTTCAGAGGGGCAATGTTGGGGAAGGCTTTCAGGCGATGCTGAGACAGAGAGCCAGACCTTCTCGCAGAAGTAGATGGCCCACTGGACAGAGGCTTCTGGCCAGAGCGAACTGCTGAGGTAAGCCATGTTTGGAGAGCTAGACGATATGGGAGAAGAGCACCCCCTGGCAGCCTGCTGCCCCGTCCTGGATGGGGCTGCCCCTTGGTGCAGACTGGGGCTGGACACCGGGAGTAAAGACCTGCAGATCCCACATGGAAGGATGTCCTTGTTCTTTTTGCGGTGAAAGCAGGTAGGACTCAAGAGAACTTTTTGTGTTGCTTCTTGCTTTGGAAGTGTAGTTGACCCGCAATGTTACATTAGTATCAGGTGTGCAACATAACACAGCTTTCTTTCTTTTTTTTTTTTTTCTGACAGAGAGATCACAAGTAGGCAGAGAGGCAGGCAGAGAGAGAGGGGGAAGCAGGCTCCCCGCTGAGCAGAGAGCCCGATGCGGGGCTCGATCCCAGGACCCCGAGATCATGACCCGAGCCGAAGGCAGAGGCTTTAACCCACTGAGCCACCCGGGCGCCCCAACACAGCTTTCTTTTATTTAAACTTTCCTAATGTTGTCAGCAGAGCACAAATGCTGCATGCACGCCTCCTGTGCACGCGCCTTGCTCTCCCACCTCTCCTCCACGTCAGTAACCCTGCCTGCCCGCCCTGGCTCAGGCGCTACGCTTCTCCTGATACTCCTTCATCTTATGTTTAAGCTTGGCTCATATTTAGCTTGTGGTTCACATGGACAGCCAGATCTTTTTCTTTCTTTCTTTCGTTCTTTCTTTCTTTCTTTCTTTCTTCTTTTTATTTTTATTTTATTTTATTAATTAATTTATTTATTAACATATAATGTATTATTTGCCCCAGGGTTCATGTCTGTGAATCATCAGGCTTACACGTTTCACAGCATTTACCATAGCACATACCCTCCCCAATGTCCATACCCTACCCCTCCTTCCTCCCAGCCACCCTTTGTTTGTTTCGTGAGTTTAGGAGTCTCTTATGGTTTGTCTCCTTTCCCATCCCATCTTGTTTCATTTCTCTTCCTCAACCCCCCATGACCCCCTGCCCTGCCTCTCATATTCTTCATATCAGAGAGATCATGTGATAATTGTCTTTCTCTGACCGACTTATTCCGCTTAGCATAATACCCTTTAGTTCCATTCACATTGTTGCAAATGGCAAGATTTCGTTTCTCTTGATGGCTGCATAGTATTCCATTGTATATATATATATATATCCCTTCTTCTTTATCCATTCATCTGTTGATCAACATCTAGGTTCTTTCCATAGTTTGGCTATTGTGGACATTGCTGCTATAAACATTCAGGTGCATATGACCCTTCGGAACACTACATTTGTATCTTTAGGGTAAATACTTAGTAGTGCGATTGCTGGGTCGTAGGGTTCTTTCTTTCTTTTTTTAAGTAGGCTCCACATTTGGTGTGCAGCCCAACACGGGGCCCAAACTCACAACCCTGAGATCAAGACCTGAGCTGAGATCAAGAGTCAGAGGCTTGGGCCCCTGGGTGGCGCAGTTGGTTGAGCAACTGCCTTCGGCTCAGGTCATGATCCTGGAGTCCCGGGATCGAGTCCCACATCGGGCTCCCAGCTCCATGGGGAGTCCGCTTCTCACTCTGACCTGCTCTCTCTCACTCTCTCTTTCCTAATAAATAAATAAATAAAATCTTTAAAAAAAAAATATTAAGAGTCAGAGGCTTAACCGGCTGAGCCACCCAGGTGCCCCATGTCAGATCTTTTTCATACAAACTTCTGTCAGGCCACTTCTTCCCAGCCTAGGTTTCTAGTACTCGTGCAACTGATAAAAAGTAAAGCAAAATGTTAGTACAGGTCACGTTTAATTTTGTTTGATTCTGGTCTGCTGAAATAATGTCAGTGTTTTCTTCTCTCACCTTTTGTAATAATCCCCTTCCTTTCTATCTTCATATCATCTGCAAAACTGATGAGCACAAATTACTTTGTAGTTAATGAAAAATGACTGCAGAAATTCATTAGTTGCTAAAGAAAATGGGAAGTGGGGCAAAACAGAGCCTTGTGGCATGATGCTGTGACAAGGGTTCTCAAAGTGTGCCCTGGAATTCCTAGGGTTCCCTGAGGTCCTCTCAGAGGGCCAAGGGTCTGTGAGATGAAAACTATTTTCAAAATAATGCTAAAAATGTCTTTTTCACTCTCGTTTTATTGTGCATAAGTCATGGAGTTATCCAGAGGCTACGTGATGTGGGAGATTGCAATAGATCAGGCAGAAGCAGTTAGGAGAAACTAGCTGTCTTCTGTTACCCAGACGTTAAAGGGATTTGCAAAAATATAAACCAGAGCCATGCTTTCCCCACTTTTTTTTTCCTTTTGGAAAATAGTTATTTTTCATTAAAAAAAGGCTATGTTCACATGCAATGGGTCTATCACTAGCATTTTAAAAGCAATTCATAAAGCATGTAACATTTTTTATTAATTTTAATTTCTAATACAATAAATGTTCATAGAAATGATCTACATAAACAAAAGTTCTTGAGGGTCCTTAACAATTTTTAAGAGTGTAAAGGAATAGGGTGGCTGGGTTATTGACATTGGGGAGGGTATGTGCTATGGTGAGTGCTGTGAAATGTGTAAGCCTGATGATTCACAGACATGTACCCTGGAGCAAATAATACACTATATGTTAATTATAAAAATTAAAAAGAGTGTAAAGGGATCCGGAGACCACAAACGTTAAGAACCACATTAGAGATACTTCTCTGGGCTGATACCCAGCCTTTACTCTATGGGTTATCATAAATAATGTGAAAATTCTTTTCAGAGTTTTCCAAGCACCTTTCTTCTAAGGCAGAGGCAAAATAGCAGGGCTGACACTAGAGATTGAAGAGCCCCAGCGCTCTCATTCTGGCTCTGTCACTAACTAGCCATGTGATCCCAGGTAAACCTCTCCACTTCTCTAGAAACCAGACTCCACGGGTCTTCATTGTAAAAATGAAGGGCTTTAGAGGATTGACCTCTAAGGTAAATGTTCAATTTCTTAACAACTAAAAGCACTTTTACAAACCTCTTTGGGGGGATGAAGGAGGGGAGGAATTTACTCTTTATTTTACCTACAGAGATGTTAAGGTCCAAAGATGTGAAGAGAAGGAAATGCTCAAGGACTCGCCCTCAGGCAGCATCAGGCGCAGGAACTGAAGCCAGCGTCCTTGTCTTCTGCCTATGATTTGATCTACTCAGTGAATAATATGAATCATAATAGTATTTGCATGGATAGAGCATATAAAAAATAAATTCATATTGTGAAACAATTCCAAACTTTGAAAAGTTGGACAGGGGTGCCTGGGTGGCTCAGTAGGTTAAAGCCTCTGCCTTCAGCTTGGGTCGTGATCTCAGGGTCCTAGGATGGAGCCCTGAATCGGGCTCTCTGCTTGGCAGGGAGTCTGCTTCCCCCTCTCTCTGCCTGCCTCTCTGCCTACTTGTGATGTCTCTCTCTCTGTGTCAAATAAATAGATAAAATCTTTGAAAAAAAAAAAGAAAAAGAAAAGTTGGACAGACAGAACAAATAACTTTCACAGGTTTCATGACTATGGTAGCCGGCCCCCAGGATGGCCCCCCATAATCTCTGCCCCTGGGTATCTATGGCCTTGGGGAGTCCCCACCCCCATTCAACAGTGCTGACCTATGGGACCAATAGGATATTAGGTCAGTATGTTGAAGTGATAGTGTGTGACTTTGAGACTTCATCATAGAAGACGATGTCCATGTTGCTCTTTGATGGCTCTGGGGGATGCCCTCCCCCACATAATGTTTCAAGGACACGCATGCATCCCTGTAGAGAGTCCTACGTGTTGCAGAACTGAAGCAGCCTGCCCTTAAGTAGCGTTAATTTGCATTTGATTGGAAGGCAAAGACTCCATTATGATGGAGGCCTGGAGCTGATGGAGCCCCGGTAAATCAGGAAGGGGGATCGCTGGCCTGGTCACCTACAAGGAAACAGCATTTAGCGTCTTTTCTAAAAGGCATGGACGGATAAGCACTAGCCCACCCGTAGCAAACCAAGTGCCACGGGATACGTCAATTTGTTTTAGCAAAGAAATCATACCTGGTACAGTAGCTGCAACTGGAAAACCCCCAAGTTTTGGATAATCCATGTTATTCTCCAAGGCCCATCAGACTTTTGACTGGGTCAAAATAGGGTAGGAGTCACCGCCCCTGTATCTTTCAAGACCTCGTTGGTGGCATTAATCTTTTCAATGCTTCCAGAAATGTGATACTGGTTTTCGTTTACCATTTGGTATGTGGACACAGTTCTAGTGACTTCCGCTTGGCTCTTTTTTTCATCAGTCTTTACTCCATGGGTCAGAGGCCCACTGTAGGGAGCTTACCAGTTGTCGAGCGTGCGTACTCAGATACCTAGTCTGCAATGTATACCCACCTATATGTTCTGGAGTGGAGGAAATACTAACGGGACGGTTCTGGGAACCACTGGGCTTGCTGTGAGAGGGAGCCAAGAAGCCCCTACTCTGACAGGCGACAACAATGACATTTTGAGTCTCCAGGGATGGGCATCAGTTCGGAGCCACAGTTCACTAATCTCCCAACAATCTGGTTATGTTCCCTTCCTAATGCATGGTTACCTGGTAAGTGGCTGTAGGGGAAAAGGTAGAAGGAAGATTGACAGTAGGACTTTTTGGCAGTAGAATAAGGTCCTTCCTCAAGTGGTCCCAGAATAAGGTCCCTTTATTCCAGGAGGTCGGGGTTTATGAACTGGCGCCAATCTAAGAACTGTTTGAAGGACCCTTAGTCTATTATCGGAAGTCAGACTTCTGTTCGCCACAATGCCAGTCTCTCCACGTATACAAACCAAGTAAGACCAGTAGGCTGCCTAGGCATTTGTGCCCTAGGGACACTGTGAGCACCCAGCCAAAGCCAAAGCTTGGCGGGTCAAACCACTGTGAGGCCTGCTTTGGCCCTTCTGCCTATTACAGTAGCTACGCTGACTTTGTCTCAGTTACTAAAGGCCTACACTTGACTCCCAATCCTCTGACATCTCATCATCCCTGTTCCATCAATTCAGGGAGCCCCCTTTGATGACTGCATTTCCCATTATCATGCTTTGCTCTTAGAGCCCTTCAATGATGCCAGTGTTCTTCTCGCTAGTGCATTTCCCTGGTGAAGGCAGGGCCCTCTGGATCCTACCAAGGAATATCATGAGGTGTTTTTACCTTATAAATCCACTCTCGCATTCTGGATACGTTTCTCTTCTGTATCAGAAGTTCTGACATCTCAGCCCCATTTAGTGCAAACCCTCTGTGGGCTTAATGGCAGACTATTCAGAGACATTCCCACCCAGCCGGAACAAATACATTACATTCAGAATCTCTGCCTAGTGCCGCATATTCATACATTCAGCCCACGCCGACACTATGTTCCTTCCAGCCTGATCCAAGACCTTTAGGATCTACTCTCATATGTATTCCCTGGGTTTCTGTCAATATAAATTGGCATTTGAGGGGTCTTGATCAAAAGTAAAGAGATTTGTTTGTACCACTTGTGTAACTTTTCAGTAAACACGAGATTTTGTCAAAACAAAAAGCGAAACAACACACAAACTGACGGAGTCTCAATGTTCTTGTGGTGGGTGTGGTATTTTCTCCTGGGCCGCGCTGCAGCCCGAGTCTGGCTGCAGATCTAAAAGAAGCGGTAAGGTTACGTTCTTAGGAGAATCAGCAGGTCCCCTGCAAAGGAACTACCTGGGGAGGCCATTGCACGTCATCAGATAAGGCAGGATTAACTGTACTTTCCCTGCTGAAGGAGGGTCAGGACACTTAGTTTGAGGTCTCCAGCGTCATCAGAATCTCTCCTTATGCCCCCTGAGATTCGGGGTCTTACTCCTTCCCAGTCAATGTCTTATTTTTAACACGAGACCCTATCCGGTTATTAATTCAATATTTATTGGAATTCAGTTCCCTGTAAGTAGCAATTTAAGTTTTGGATATGAGAAATCTTGACCCTAAGGCTCTAAGAGATAAGAGTTTCTTTTAGGGTAGCCAAAGACATTTTTTTGGGGTCCCTTTCCCATATCTTAAGCTGGAATTTAAAGCCCTAAGCTTGTCAAGCTTGTCATTGTCTTTCTCCAAACTCTCTAGTGTACTTAGAAGCAACCAACAAGACTCCTTATGCTACTATTTCTACCAAAATGCTCTATGGCAGCAAATATTTCATTACCCAAAGGCTTGCCTTCTGTAAGCATTTATCATAGGTGACTGCAGGTGAGAATTTAAGGGACTGTTTTTCCACTGAATGCCATGGAATACCAATGTCCCCTTTACCACTGGCAATAATCAGTAACGCATTTATTATTCTTTAAAATTCTTAAGTGATCTCTGCACCCAGTGTGGGACTTAAACTCATGACCAGGAGATCAAGAGTCACCTGCTCTTCTGACTGAGCCAGCCCGGTGCCCCAATGATGAATGCATTTAAATTGAATCATATCGAAGAACCAATTCCAGGTTCCCATCTTTAAGATTCTATTTCCCTGAGACCATAGCCAGTACCAATAAGCATATCAGACAGAGAAGCAGGACCACCGTGAATTATAAGATAGGGAGTTTCTATCAGAATCAGACCTTCCACAGTTGCGGAAGGAGCTGGGGAAGTGAAGGAGTAGCAGAGAAGTCAGAGGATCAGAACAGGGGTCACCAACAAACCCATCTTGCTGGCGTGGGCCCATGACGAGAAAGCTCGTGGAGCCACGACCTCTGTGGGCCCCCTACCAAGTCCCTGGAGGTGGACCTGGGGCCACTGTTGGTCAACTGGGTCAGCCATTGGGAAGAATTTCTGTACACTAATCGGAGCAAAGCAAGGACAAGTCTGAGCTCACTGAAACTTATGCCTGCAACTCTCACCACATCTAACCACAATGACCTTCAGAGAATAATACTTGCTGCTTCATTTCTGCCTTGCCAATCTCATGCACGTTCCTCTTTTGACCTACTCTAACCTGAAACCATCTGGGGGAGGGGTTTCTGGCAAAGAGAATTCCAGCTTAACCAAGTTCTCACAGTACAAACCACCACTGCCACGTGCACCATGCAAATCTGGCCTGGATCCTTGGTTGGAAGGAAAACAGCCCCTGAAAGGCGTTTTGGGGAAATCGGGATGATTTTTAGATGGACTAGCTGTTAGGTGATTAAAAGGGATTAATGTTAACTCTGATGCTTGAAAAGCATTATGGTTATGTAAGAGAATGTCATTTTTAGGAGTTAGGCACTTAAATAGTTAGGGGTGAAGTTTCAAATGGTTTAGCATTTATCTGTTTCATTTTTGTTTTTGTTTTTGTTTTACTTATGTGAACATGGCAAAATATTAACAGTTGTTGAATCTGTGTGGTGGATCTACAGATGTTTCAACTTTTCCGTTTGAAATTTTGAGTAATAAGATAATAGGGAAAATAAAAGGCTCCTCTTGATTATGACCTGCTCTAGAAGCTTTTTGTGCCTGCCTTTTCTCTCCAATTATGTCTACCCTGTTGCTCTCCAAGCACCCCCAGCTGTAGCTCTGGGGCATTTACATTGCCTGCCCTTCGTTGTTTGTTTGTTTTTTTAAAGATTTTATTTATCTATTTGAGAGAGAGAAAGCGCGAGAAGTGAAAGGTCAGAGGGAGAAGCAGACCCCCTGCTGAGCAGAGAGCTCGATGCGGTACGCAGTCCTGGGACTCCAGGATCATAACCTGAGCCGAAGGCAGTCACCCAACCAATTGAGCCACCCAGGCGCCCTGCCCTTCAGTTTCTTGTTTTCTGGTCGCTCTCCCCCTCTAAACTTCGAAGTCCTTAAAGGACACAGATGTCTCTCACCTTGAACTCACCAGCGCTTATTTCCGTACCAGGCGCTTATTTCCGTAGGTCCTCCTTTAATCCCTGTTCAGTAAAGAACAGAAGTCTAATGGAGGAACTTTCTTCAGGGATACCACCAAGTTTAATCTAAGGAGAGCAAGGATTTGGATTTTGGATTTTCGAAATTTTTGTTTCAAATTACAAAACTAATCCATGCAAATTAATGTAATATCGAAGTGAAAAACGAAATTGGTGTTTCACTCCTATTATATACACACTCCATCCCGTGGAGTCAAGAGCTTAGAATGTATCTTTCCAGAACTATTTTTTTCTCTTCTTCTTCTTCTTTTTTTTTTTAATTAAGTAAGCTCCACACCCAGCATGGAGCCCCAACAAGAGCCTCAAACTTGGAACCCTGAGAGGGGACCCAAGCATCGATCAAGAGTGGGGTGCTCAACTGATTGGGCCACCCAGTACCTCTAGAACTTTCTATGAAATTATAAACACACACACACTCACACGCGCACGCGCGCGCGCACACACACACACACACACACACACGACATGTTTGGTGATTTTTTTTTTTTAACTGAATAATATATCATGGAGTTTTCCACATTAGTGTATCAATAGATTCACATCATTCTTTTTTTTTTTAATTAAAGATTTTATTTATTTATTTGAGAGAGAGAGAGAGCACGAGCAGGGAAGGACCCTGGGATCATGACCTGAACTGAAGGCAGACGCCTACCCAACTAAGCCACCCAGGCACCCCAAGATTATATATTTCAATAACATGTAAACATGATCTCTACTTAATATAGTCATTTGACAATAGGAAACACTAAAAGACAATCTGAAAAGTTAACATAAGGTAAATGCCAAATAAACACAGTATAAAAAGCTGAAAGATGATGATACAAATATTTAGTATTTAAAAGGTAGCATTCTTAAAATGAAAAAAAAATTTATCTATTTATGTGAGAGTGAGAAAGAGAGCACACAAGCAGGGAGAAGAGCAGAGAAAAAGGGAGAAGCAGACTCCCTGCTGAGCAGGGAGCCTGATGTGGGGCTCAATCCTGGGACTCAGGGATCAGGACCTGAGCCAAAGGCAGCTGCCCAACTGACTGAGCTACCCAGGTGCCCCTGAAATGAAAATTTTATTTATTTATTTATTTATAAAAAAGATTTTATTTATTTATTTAACAGAGAGAGAACACAAGTAGGCAGAGAGGCAGGCAGAGGCGGAGAGAGGAGCAGGCTCCCTGCCGAGCAAGGAGCCCAATGCAGGACTCGATCCCAGGACTCTGGGATCACGACCTGAGCCGAAGGCAGCTGCCTAACCAACTGAGCCACCCAGGCATCCCTGAAATGAAAATTTTAAACATGCAAACATTAATTGCCCTGTCTAGGAATTTTCTGTGATTTTCATTTAATGACAGATAATCCAGGTATAAAAGATATTTCTTTTTTTTAATTAACATATAATGTATTATTTGCTTCAGGGGTACAGGTCTGTGAATCCTAAGTCTTACACAATTCACAACACTCACCATAGCACATACCCTCCCCACAGTCTATAACCCAGCCACACTATCCCTACCCCTCTACCCCCCAGCAACCCTCAGTTTGTTTCTTGAGATTAAGTGTCTCTTATGGTTTGTCTCCCTCCTGATCTCATCTTGTTTCATTTTTCCCCTCCCTGCCCCCTACAACCTCCTCATATTCCTCAAATTCCTCATATCAGAGAGATCGTATGATAATTGTCTTTCTCTGACTGACTTATTTTGCTTAGCATAATACCCTCTAGTTCCATCCACGTCGTTCCAAATGGCAAGATTCTGGGTGTTTTGATGGCTGCATAGTATTCCATTGTGTATATATACCACATCTTCTTTATCTATTCATCTGTTGATGGACATCTAGGTTCTTTCCATAGTTTGGCTATTGTGGGACATTGCTGCTGTAAATATTCGGGTGCATATGCCCCTTCGGATCCCTACATTTGTATCTTTAAGGTAAATACCCAGTAGTGTGATTGCTGGGTCATAGGATAGCTCTGTATTCGACTTTTTTTTTTAAGATTTTATTTATTTATTTGACAGAGAGAGAGAGATCACAAGTAGGCAACGAGGCAGGCAGAGAGAGAGAGGGGGAAGCAGGTTCTCCGCTGAGCAGAGAACCCAATGCGGGGCTCAATTCCAGGACCCTGAGATCATGACCTGAGCTGAAGGCAGAGGCTTAACTCACTGAGCCACCCAGGTGCCCTATATTCAACTTTTTGAGGAATCTCTATACTGTTTTCCAGAGTGGCTGCACCAGCTTACATTCCCACCAGCAGTGGAGGAGGGTTCTTTCTCTGCATCCTCGCCAACATCTGCTGTTTCCCGACTTGTTAATTTTAGCCATTTTGACTGGGGTAAGGTGGTATCTCACTGTGGTTTTCATTTGTATTTTCCTGATGCCAAGTGATGTTGAGCACTTTTTCATGTGACTGTTGGCTATCTGGATGTCTTTTTGTAAATATGTCTGTTCATGTCTTTTGCCCATTTCTTGATTGGATTATTTGTTCTTTGGGTATTGAATTTGATAAGTTCTTTATAGATTTGGGATACTAGCCCTTTATCTGATAAAAAGATATTTCTTATATTTGCACTGATGTCGGTTGAATACGTCGGTTGAAATTGCTAAAAACACATCCAAAAGCATCTTTAAGTTAGGCTTTAGAGTACACGTTGCTTCATGCAAGCTCATTTCCCTTTATAACAATTTGGTTTTAGTGTTGAAATTGGTATTAGTTTTGCAAATTCTGGTTTTAGATCAGTTTCTGATTTCGTGTCAGTGTCCTCTACAACATTCTCCTCTCCTCTCTTTGCATTTCTTCTGTGGAAGTATTTACAAATGACTGTAACCCATAGCGAATATTTAAACGTTAAAAAAAAAACCCACCAATGCACCAATGAACATTGTTGAGTAGTATTCAAATTATGGAACACTCAGATTTCCTGGCACTACATAGAATCCCAGATTAAAATGGCCAATTTAAGGACTTAACTTTGCCTATGAAACTTGTTATTTCTTGAATCACCACTCACTGGGTATCTGTAAATTATGCCTCTAAGCTTATTTATATTGATTTTATTTACAACAATACTTGCAGTTAGCAGCAGAGCCACGAACACACACTTGTAGCATGGGAGTGAAGAGAAATGGATAGGAAACAGATAGGTTTTCGCTGCGTTTTCAAATAGGTAAATACCATCCAGATAGTACCGGCTGGTTTAATAGTCTCTATGCTAGCGACTAAAAGCACATCATGGTTTTGTTGACTGAGACAGTCTGAGTGGAACACAAGGTGGGAATGAAAGATTCAGAAAGAAATAAGATCGAATAGTGAGGGTGGGTGAGGACTCTCGGGAAGGAGAGGGGGCTACCGGGCAAAATGGGCTTGTTTGTGTGTATGAGAAATGGACCAGGAAAGTGAAAGCTGTGGGGGTGCCAACAAGGAACCCTGATGGACCTTGAAACATCTTCTGGTAGGATTTCATCAGCCCTTGTTTAGGTAACTTTCTCTTGTCACTGGGAAACCTGTGGGACTTTCTCCTCCAAGATGAATGTGGCCCAGACACTTGCTGCTTTCACTTGTTCCTGGGGTTGTGGCCCTACGTGCGATCCACACTGGCTGCCTCAGGGCACTCCAACTATGTTAATTTAGTGGGAAGCTCTCAACTCACATTTATCAGTTGGCTCCATTCGGTTTCACTCTTGGATCACGGTTTTCTATGCTCTCTATTTTGTTCCTTAAATAGGCCAGAAGTAAAGTCCCTTCCTTGGTAGAGTCCCTTACTTGCCATTTTACTTGTACCCACAGTGCAAGGCGGAGCTCTTCTTATTCCCTCCACAACTGGTTGTGTCAAATCTCTTTTTGGTCCAGGTCACTAGTTTCCTGTAGGAACTGCTCCTCTACCCGCCACGCTCATTCGAATGTGGTGATTAAAGAAATGCGCATCCTTACAATGAACTACTCTGTAGCCTGTGTAAAGAATGGTGTGGGTCAGGAGCCTGGGTGACTCAGTTGGTGAAGCGTCAGCCTTCAGCTCAAGTCATGATCCCAGGGTCCTGGGATGGAGTCCCACACTGGGCTCCCTGCTGAGCAGGAGGACCGCTTCTCCCTCTCCGCTGCCCCTCCCCGCCGCTCGTGCTCGCTCTCTCGTGCTCTCTCTCTCTCTCTCTTTTTGAATAAATAAAATAAATAAATAAATTTGAATAATAAATAAACTGTAAATAAACAATATCAGTAATATAAATAAATAATACTATAATAATATGTTAATAAATAATATTAATAAATTAATGTGATTAATTAATATAATTAAATTAATAAATAATATCAATAAATGATGAATTTGAATAAATCTGAATAAATGAAACAATTAAATAAAATCTTCAAATATATATATTAATCTTATCACAATATGTAGGTTTACAATAATGATAAATGTGCACTTATTACACGGCTTTTTTTAAAAGCAAAACTCTAAAACCTTTAGTATACCTCTATCACAGAAAACTGGTACACTGTGTATTATCATGATCACTCATTATTATTATTACTATTTTTAAAGATTGTATTTTTTTAAGTAATCTCTACACCCAACATGGGGCTCAGATTCACAACCCTGAGATCAAGAGTTGCATGCTCCACCGACTGAGCCAGCCAGGCGCCCTGATCACTCATTAAAACATGTAAATAAAGTGTTTCAAAAAAGACAGAATCACTGATAATATCAAGAATCCCTGGGAATTTCTATTTCTTATTCTGGAATCCTGAAGGTTGGCTGTAAGTTAATTTTTGAAGCTGGTCATGGGCACATAGCAGGTCATGATACGCACGTTTAAATTTTTCCGTAATGAGTAAAACAAAACTGGATCATGCCACATTCCTGCCCAAACTCCTTCAGTGGCTTTCCGGTGCCCATAGGATAAAAGACAACTGTGTGATCATGTCCTTTAAAGCTTGACTAGATTTCACCCTCCCACCTCTTCGGCCCCCATGCATCTCACTCTCCCGTTACTTTCCAGCAACGCTTGCCTTCTCTCAGTTCCTCAAACTCATCAGACACTTTTCCTGACTCAAGCCCATGCCGCTCACTTGCTTAGAATACTTTTCCTGTCATTTCCTGGGCAAACTCCTACTCATCTTTAAACAGGGAGTTCCTCTTGGAGGCCCTCCTTGGACCAGCCTCCTCCCCCCTCCCACCACCAAATCTAAATTAAAGAGCTCACATAATTCCTTCATAGTGCTTCCCACAGTTTGTAGTTATATTCATGCGCTTCGCTGGTTTAGTGACGATTACCCTCACTACATGGTAAAGGCAGACAATGCGTCTTTCTCTCTCTTGTTTTGCCTGTGCCAAGCACAATGCCTGGTACACAATAGTCCCACAGTAGATACTAGTTGAAACAATCGCATCTGTCAAGGGAGGTAGATACTATAACAATTAGGAAATAAAGCAAAATTCTTCTTAGTGAATATATAACAGCTCTCGGTGAACAGCATTTTGTTTTATTTTGCTCACAAACCTATCCTAGAATCTCACCCAAGATCGACCCCGGGCTTGCTATTTGTTGTTTCTGGAGGCTACCTATCTTCCTAGTAGCTTTCATTAAATCTAAAAGCGATCCTCCAGGGTTGGCGATGGAAGGAAAATAAGCATAGGAGATGTAAGAGACATAGCAACCAATTGCCACTTGCCTAGAATTTCGAATCTGACCCTGGTCCCAAGATTTAGGGGTTGTTGGTTGGTTTGTTTGTTCCATATTACTGCACGTTATTGTTCCCTCAGATTAAGATTTAGTTTTGGTGCAAATATAAGAGAGGACTTCACTACACCCTCTAGACATTAAAAAGACAGCAACAGGGAGCGCCTGGGTGGCTCAGTCAGTTAAGCGCCTGACTCTTGATCTCAGCTCAGGTCTTTTTTTTTTTTAATAACGATTTTATTTATTTATTTAACAGAGAGAGAACACAAGCAGGCAGAGGCAGAGAGAGGAGCAGGCTCCCGGCGGGGCAAGGAGCCCGATGCGGGACTCAATCCCAAGACGCTGGGATTATGACCTGAGCCAAAGGCAGCCGCTCAACCAACTGAGCCTCCCAGGCGTCCCTCAGCTCAGGTCTTGATCTCAGGGATATGAGTTCAAGTTCTGTGTTGGGCTCCACACTAGGTATGGAGCCTATTTAAACAAACAAACAAACAAACAAATAAATACAGACAACAAGCATGGAGCCTATTTAAATAAATAAATAAATAAACAAACAAATAAATACAGACAATGGAATATTATGAAAAACTTTACACCAATAGAAATTGAACAACTTAGAAGAAATGGATACAGTCCTTGAAAGACACAAATGATCATAACCGACTCAAGAAGAAATGAAATACCTGAATAGTCCTAGATCAGTTAAATAAATTGAATTGGTAATGAAAAATATCCCCTTTGGCGCAGAATGGCTTCATTGTTAACAAAATATCAGCGAATTGAATTCAGCAATATGTAAAAAGGATAACACAGCATTCCCAAGTGGGTTTATCCTAGGAATGCGAGATTGGTTTAACATTTGAAAATCAATTAATGTAATTCATCATGGTAACAGAATAAAGGAGAAAAACCATATGATTATTTCAATAGATATAATAAAAGCATTTGGCCAAATCCAAAACCAATTTATAACAACAACAAAACTCTAAGATTTATTTTGTCCGAGATTCACCTTGTGTATAGCCTAGCTTCCGTGCTTTTCACTGTGTACCAAGGTTCCCCCCCACAACCAATCCTGAAAGAGTCAACACTCAACCTTAAACAAATATTTGAGTGCCTATAAGGGGTTAGGCAATGTTCTAGGAGCTAAGGATACAGTCATGAACAGATGAAGTCCCTGCCTTATAGAGTTTGTGTCCTTTGAAATAGATTTGATTTTATTGAAGGTTCTGGGAGAACTTCTCCCACTTTCACCCTACCCATGTCACTTACGATAAATCTATATGTGTGCCTATCTTCAAAACTTCTCCTCTTTCCCATCTTTCCATAATTTCTCACAGATTATAGAATAAAAAATGACTATGCTACAGTTCTTTCAGTGTCCTAGGAGGTAAACTATCTGGGCTCTAGAGTGTTGGACTCCTTTAAGATACACGGAGGCTCATTTATTATCTTTCCTATATCTTGGACTTCAATTCACATTTAAATCTATTCTCCTTAGGAAAGCACTAAATAGGAGAGGCATGGTTTTCTCTCTGTCACTTGTAAATCTGGCACCATACGCCCTAGTGCTAAATTAATAATTATCTTCTTGCTCTAAACATTAAAAAAACCCAACCTTATGTAAATATGATTCACATACCATTTAAAATGTTCCTCTATTTAAAGGGTATAATTTAGTGTTTTTAAACCATATTTACAAAGCTGTGAAACATCACAACAATCTAATTTTAGAATATTTTCGTACCACCTTAAAGAAATCCCATAGTCACTCTCAGTCAATCTTAAATACTTTTAAAGTGTTTTTATCGCTGTCCTTAGCTGGTTTTCTCAAGCCTCCATCTAGCGCACCTCTCCTTCCCTAGCTTCAGCCTGGTGCACATAATCCCAAAGTCCCTATCTTTGAACTTGACCTTCTTCTGTATTATTCTCTCTGCCCTTAGGACTGTAGTAGGTGCTATCTCTACAATATCCTTCCCACCCTCTCCGCCTTGGGTAGCAGTGTGCACGGTTGGGACTCTAGCTCCTGCAGAGGGGACCTCCAAACTACATTGCACTTGGAGTCCTTCCTTACTCTGTACTTTTCAGTTCATTGAGCCAATAGATTTCCTTTTTTCTTTAAGCCAGTTTGAGTTGGATTTTTCGTTAAACTGATATGGGACCCTACTTAGGATTCAGTTATTATTTTTTAACAGCTTTATTTACATATATACAATCGATCTATTTAATGTATAGACACAAATCAGTGGTTTTTAGTGTATTCAGAGTTGTGCAACCGTCATCAAAATGAATTTTAAAGTATTTTCATCATCCCCAAAGGAAACCCTGTACCCATGAATAGCCAGTCAGTCCACTTCTCCTCATATTGGACTTCTGATCTCTAGAACTGTAAGATACTAAAATTTTTAAAAATACTTTATTTTTAAATAATCTCTACACCCAGTGTGGGGGGTCGAACTCACAACTCTGAGATCAAGAGTCACACGCTCCACTGACTGAGCCAGCCAGGTGCCCCAGTAAATGGGTATTGTTTTGAGCCACTAAGTTTGTGGTAATTTAATTATGGCAGCAATAAGAAATGAATAAACAAGTGCTTATTAGACATTTGTATATCTTCTTTGGAGAGATATTTATTCGAATCTTTGTCCATTGGTCAATGGGCTTATTATTTTGAAATGTAAGAGTTCTTTATATAATCTGGGTACAAGTCTCTCTTTTTTAAAATTTTTTTTAAAGATTTTATTAATTTGAGAGAGAAAGAGCACAAGCAGGGGAAGGAGCAGAGGGAGAGGCAGAAGCAGACTCCTGGCTGACAGACATGGGACCAGACATGGTGCTCGATCCCAGAACCCTGGGAGCATGACCTGAGCCAAAGGCAGACGCTTAAACGACTAGCCCACTCAGGCGCCCCTGGGTACAAATCTCTTATCAGATACATGATTTGTAAATATTTCCCCACATTCTGTAGGTTGTCTTCATTTTTCTTGGTCATGTTCTTTGAAGCACAAAAATATTTAATTTTGATGAAGTCCAATTTATCCATTTTTCTTGTGTTGTTTGTGCTTTTGGTGTCATATTTAAGAAGGCTTTGTCTAACCTAAGGTCATGAAGATTTACTCCGGTTTCTTCTAAGGATTTTATCGTTTTATCTTTCATAATTAGGTCCATGATACCATTTAGTCGATTTTGTGCATGGCGGGAGGAAGGGGTCCAGCTTCATTCTTTTGCATGTGGATATCCAGTTGACCCAGCACCATTTATTGAAAAGACCATTCTTTCCTCCCACCTTGAATTGCCTTAGCGCCCTTACTGAAAACCAATAGACCTTAAATGTAACAATTTATTTCAGGACTCTCCAATCTCTTCTACCAGTATGTCTCTCCAATCTCTTCTACCAGTATGTCTTTTCTCATGCCGGTACTGCATATCTCGATTTCTGTAGCCACTTGTCATTTTCAAATCATGTTTTTATTATAAAGACAATATATTATCATTATAGAACATGAGAGGAAAAGGAGGGCAAGAAGAAGGAAAAGTTGCCAATGATTCCAATACGGCAAGATAACCCTGTTAATGAGTTAGTATATTTTATCCCTTCCTTGTTTCCATGTTTTTAGATTTTACTTTTTAACACACAGAGGTTATAATGTATATAAAATATCATGTTTTGCTCTTTTACTCAACATTGCAATAGAAGCATTTCCCCCATGTTACTAGAAGCTCTACAAAACATCTTTTCTAATGGCTTTCATTAATGTTCTGCCGTGGGAATATACTGAAATTTATTTAACCAATCTCTTTTTCTTTTGCCATCTAAGTTGTTTCCATTTTGAATCTTTTAAAGAACACTGCATCTTTGTGAATAAATTTTTGTATCTATTGTGGATGATATTCTTGGGATAATTAAACAGGAACAGAATTGATACACATCACTGGATGGTTCCTCTGAAAGTAGTATCAATTTATACCACCTCCAGCAGATCATAGGAAGGAACCCCAGCTCTGGATCTTCTTCTTCTTTTTTTCTTTTCTTTTTTTAACTTTGCAAGTTTGATAGATAAAAAATGGGTAACTGGTTTTTAGAATTTGCATTTCTTTTGTTATTAGTGAACTTGAACATTTTCCCACGTGTCTTTTAGCTCTGTATATTTCCTCTTTTGTGAACCGTTCAAGTTCATTTATTTTTGAGGGGGGGGTGGTTCTTGGCGAATTCTGACTGATTACTCTGGATTCGGGCTTTCCTATCAGTAACCAACTCTTAACACACCTGGGTCATTTTTTCAGAACATCCAGAAAGTGGCTTTCTGAATAAAGAGGATGTTAAAGAATGTATAGATATTTGGAAAGGGGCTCTTCTTCAGAAAGTGGGAGGATAGAAAAATGGGATCAGAGCAAAAATATCCCGTTTCTGAAAGGGATATTAGCTGTCTCTGATTAGCTCTAACAGCCAGAAAAGTTGACAAACGTAGCCCTAAGCAAATCACTAAGGGTCTTGAGAATTTTCATACTTAAAAATCTCCAAGTTTAGGGGCGCCTGGGTGGCTCAGCGGGTTGAGCCTCTGCCTTCAGCTTGGGTCATGATCTCAGGGTCCTGGGATCGAGCCCCGCATCGGGCTCTCTGCTCAGCAGGGAGTCTGCTTTCCCCTCTCTGCCTGCTTGTGATCTCTCTCTGTGTGTCAAATAAATAAATAAAATCTTAAAAAAAAAAAAATCTCCAAGTTTAAGGGGCACCTGGCCCGCTCAGTCAGTGGATCATGCGGCTCTTGATCTCAGGGTCGTGGGTTCAAGCCCCACGCCCACGTTGGGTGTAGAAATTGCTTAAGTAAATAAACTTAAAAAAAAATCTCCAAGTTTAAGTTCCCAGTGTGTTACATATAACTTTGAACTTAAGCTTCTCAGGGCCGTGATAAGGTTCTAAGCGGTCTAATATGGGAACAATCCTTCAAGGGGATGGGGTAGGGACGTTCAAAAGTAATAGGAAGCCATTATCTATTCATGCCCAACACAGGACGGCAAACTCTAATCTTAAACTGCCTTAGGACAGCTGTGGCGTAGTATCATTAAAGACTAGCCAACTGTCAGAGGTGGGAGTCTGGCCAACAGATGATTGTAAAAAATCAGTACATGCCTCTTTGGTTACTTTGTAGGAAGAACTTGATAATGCCTTGATAACTCTTTGTCTGTAATAGGCATGTCCCAATAGAGAATGAGATGGGCTAAATGATGTGAATTCCAGCTGGTCCACAGAAGGTGACATAAAGTGCAAATGTCTGATCTCATAGGGCCATGACATCATCACATCATCCAGCCATTTCTGAATTAGACAAGCCCATTAACATGCAGGGATTCTGGGTATGAGTGGGAATCCCATAAAAGTCACACTTCAAGGCTGAAGGTAAGTGGGGGAATACCAGACCGGAACCTGACATTTCATATTGCATCCTTGGCAGGACCTTTTCAAAGAAACAAGAACCGAAATGTAGCTTCAACTGGCATGCAAAGCAGGCCGCTATTTCAGTCTGAATCATGAACCGGGGCCGCAGCGGGCCATCTGAAACTGAGTGGCTAAAGCAGACTGAACACCCAGGCATGAGGTGCCTATGGTAAAGAATTGAGACTGTCCAGGCAACTGGACAGTTCCAAGCATTAGCTAGGCTGGGAATCGGGCCAGGAAGCAGAATTTTATAGCATTTTCTTCCTGGCTAGAGCCATGCGACAGTGATATTCGAGCTCTCCCACCCCACCCCCGCCCTGGGATTCCTGCAGTCCCCTGGCCCGTCCCAGGACTGCAGGACCACAGGTCTGCTTTGCGGTATACTGCAGTGTTGTCATGCCCCCTGCCGCTCTGCCCCGCCCCCCACCCCGCAGCCCTGCCATGCTGCCAAGGAGCTAGCATGGCCCAGTCCCAGAGGGCAGGACTGTGGCTGAGGTGGCCAGCCACGTCATCTGTAACCCAGAGTGTTTATGTTCTCTGCAGTCCTGCGATGCAAGGACCTGCCAATGATCCTCAAGTTTCTTCTGCTTTCTTTGGCCTTCCAGAAGTGAATAGCTGTCATGAAAACGAAGCAAAGAAACCTCCGATGGGAAAATATTTTCAGGCTTCCTTCTTTCCTGCTTTTTTGTCTGCTAGGTCAGCTTCCTCCTGTCCATCATCCTGCTGTGTATCGTCCTTCTGGAAAGCCTTTCCGAACCCTAAGACCCACTCCTTCAGGCTCTGGTTCGTCTGTACTATGATCACCAAACAAGAATTTTCATTCAGGGCCCAGCCCAGGTTTCTCCTAACCAGGGAAACGGAAGGGGTGTTTAGAGAAAGTAAATAGAGTTTACCATTAGCTTAAGTCGCACTCAGCTCTTCTGTACAAAGCAGGCACCGAATAAATTTAACTTAATTGAAATCACATGGAGAACGCCACTGCCCTTGAGAGCTAAGGCAACTTTAATTTTTAAATGTCTGTGCACAGATAATCATTAAAATCTCGGGATCTTGATTTAGACAGACCTGAGTGAAATCTAGGCTTTACCACTTACTAATTGCAACCACGGCCAAGTCACCACATTTCTCTGAACTGCCTTATTTTCTAAAACGAAGACATGAATAACATGCCCCATAGGGCTTTCGAGAGGATTAAATGTGACTCTATGTAAATGAGCCCCTTGTTCATACTCATGGACAATTCAGCGATAGCGGCCTCATATCTGTGTGTGTGTATCTTTCATGTGCTCCCTCTCCGCACCTCTGCTTGTTGACCTTGAGCTCTGTGAGGGTGGGGCCAGGATGTACCCCCTGAGGGAGTGTAGTTGTCCAGATGATTGATCCTACATAATCCCAAGGGAGCTCAGATAGTCTCCTGGTATTTGGGACAGACTTGGGAGAAGGGCCTGGATGGTTGGATTTGAGACAGAGGATGAATATCTACATAATGAACCAAGCCCACTAAATCACGCCGTGATGATGCCTAGTTGTGAAGTTTTAGGAAACTTGTTCATTTGTTTATTTGCCCTAACATTTATTGAACCTCTATTATGTCTGAAGTACAGTGTTGAGAGACGTGCAAGGTCTCTTACCATGTAAGCTTACAGCTTAATGATTTAACCTAAAAGAAATAAGGAGGCAATTTAATTAGTATTCATTGAAAAACCATTCAACTCAACTATGTAAAGGGAGAAACACTGTGTTTTATTAAGCAGAACCAGAACCTCCAAAACTTAACTCTTAGAAGAGAATATCTGGAGAGGAAGAGCTGGCTGACCAGGGTCTGGCATCTGTCCTAGGTTCCCTTCCCCTCAGGAGTCCTCTCTGTTGTTCCCTCACTAATCCTCAACTCCAAACGTAGATTTTAAAACTTTCGCTTGTGGAGGAAATGGCTTAGAGTCCTCCACAAAAGATTTTACTACATAATAAGGGAGAACAAAAGGACATCGTTGGAAGCAATGGGAAGCGATGGTATGACTTGGGAAATTGACAATACCTACTAGAGCTGATCATAATCATACGTACGTGTGATGGCCCAGCAAAGCCGTTCCCAGGAACACACCCAATGGGCAGGTTTTTGTGTACGTCTGCTCACTAAAACCATATGCCAGGGTGTTAATGACAGAACTATCTGTAATAGCCAAATAATAGAAACAACCTAAATGGCCACGTGCAATAAAATCGACAGATTAGGGTATCCTCACACAATGGAATACTTATCACACAGCACAAAAATGGGCAAACCACAACTATGTGCAACAAATGGGTGGATCTCAGCACCACACTGCCTAGCGAGGAAAACCAGACACAGAAGGGGATATACTGTGTGATTCTAATCATCAAAATTCCAAAATAGGCGACACTAATCGATGGTGTTTGAAGTCAAGATAATAACCGTCTTTGGGGCTAGTGACTAGAAAGCACACAAGGACTCCTGGGGCACTGGTAATATTCTATTTCTTTGATTTGGATGCTGGTTACAAGAATTCATCAAGGTATACACTATGATTTGTGCACTTTTCTATATGTACACTATACGTCAACAAAATCAGGCTCTGCCCTCCTGATGGTCCTATCGCTAACTCACTCAGGAGCTTGGTTTGAATCATCGATAGCCTACTCTCACACTAGACAAGTGCCCAAGCCCTTTGCATGCATTCCTGTTTTCTCAAGCCTTTGAACACGTAGTAGGAGCAGATGTGGTCTTATTTCCCACCACCGACGAGCTAAAGTTTTGTCCCCTTGGTGGCTTAGCTTACCATTTCCCTGGGTCTTCCAGCCATTTCCTAAGTCCCAGCTGAAACATATTCCAGACCCCAGAAGATTGGTAGGAATCTGGTAAATGATTCAGTGAACAGACACATCTTTGGGGTGAGATCCCAACCTCTATATCGAAGAATGGCCATGACCCCAATATAAACCCAATAATAAAATAGTACCTTAATGAAACAGGGCACCTGGGTGGCTCAGTCAGTTAAGTGTCTGCCTTTGGTTCGGCTGATGATCCGATAAAGCACTGCTTTATTTAATTTTACTCATGCCTGCTGTAGTCCCAGCACCTAGAACAGTCCCTGGCACATAATAGGCACTCAATAAATATTTCTTGAATGAAATAACTGTTGACAAAGAAAAGCCCCGCATAGCACAGAGGATAGGAGTTGTGTTATAGAATGAGATCGCATAGGTTCAAATCCCAGCTCTGCCACTTGCTAGCTAGGAGATGTTGGACAGACTATTTAATCTCTCCGTGCCTCCGTTTCCTCATTTGTAAAATGGAAATAATGCTAGTATCTTCCTCTTAGAGTTACTGTGAAGTTTAAAGAACACATGTAAAGATAACATATGGAATGCTTTGGTGAACATTATGCTGGAAGAGGGCTTGTCTCATCTACACAGGAAAATTGAAGTCTTCTGACTATCTTTGTGACACACAGTAGAATAAGTAATAAAAAGAAACATTTTTTTAAAGATTTTATTTATTTGAGAGAGAAAGACACAGTGAGAGAAAGTATGAGCAGGAGGAGGGGCAGACAGAGAGGATAGAAGCAGGATCCTTGCTGAGCAGGGAGCCCCACATAGGGCTCGATCCCAGGACCCTTGGGATCATGACCTGAGCTGAAGGCAGATGCTTAACCGACTGAGCCACCCAGAAGCCCCATAAAAAGAAACATTAATAAAAACAAAATAACTTAAATGAAGAAAACTTTAACAATTATTTTTTTAAATATTTTGTTTTTAAGTAATCTCTACACCAAATGTGGGGGTCGAACTCACAACCCCGAGATCAAGACTCACGTGCTCCACTAACTGAGCCAGCCAGGCACCCTGAAACTTTAAAAACTATTAAAATTCGAGATCTCAGAAAGATGTTGTAGAGGTATAGACAAGCTTATTCTAAAATTATACGAAAAGGCAAAGGAGTTAGAATAACTGAAACAATTTTGAAAAGGAAGATCAAGGGAGAGGAATCACTTGAATAACTTGAATAACTCTGTCATGTTAAAGCTTACAATGTAGCTATGGACTCACTTCAGAGCTACAGTAACCCACACAGTGGGGACTGATAAACACAGGTCAATGGACCAGACCAGGGCGCCCGGGAAGAGACTCCCACAAATAAGTCCATGTGCGTTTTCGCAAAGAGACAAAAGCAATTCAAAAGAAGAATGATGGTCTTTTCGACAAACGGCACTGGAGAAATTGGACGTCCATATGCAAAAGAGGAAAAAAAAACTTGACCTAAACCTCACATCATATACAAAAGTTAACTCAAAATGGATCATGAATTTCTATGTAACATGTGAGAAAAGTCAACCACTGAATGAGGCCATTTGCATGACATTCTCAAAATGACAAAACTATATAGAGATGGAGAAGTGATCAGGGGTGGTAGAGAACAGACACAGTGTGTGTGTGTGGGTGTGTGTGTGTGGGTGGGTGTGTGTGTGTGGGTGGGTGTGTGTGTGTGGGTGGGTGTGTGTGTGTTGCTCACGAATGTAGAGGGATGGGGCACCTGGGTGGCTCAGTCGGTTAAGCTTCTGACTCTTGATTTTGGGTCCACTCACGATCTCAGGGTCATGGGATTGAGCCCCACATTGGACTCTGCGTTCATGAGTGCAGAGTCTGCTTAAGATTCTCTCTCTCCTTTTCCCACAGCCCCCCCTTCTCATGCATCCTCTCTCTCTTTCTGAAATTAATTAATTAATTAAAAATGTAAAGGGATAGCACAAGGACGTTCTATTGTGATAGAACAGTTCTTGATCCTGATTGTGGTCGTGGTTCCACAAATCTGTACACAATTTAAAATTGCATGGGGCCTCGCACATACAGATGAATGCATACAAAAAATGGCAAAACCTGAATAAGGTCTGTAGTCTAGTTAACAATACTGTTCCAGTGTCACTGTCCTCGCATTCATATTGCACTCAATTATATAAGATAGTTACCATTGGGGAAGTTGGGTGAAGGGCAAACAGGACTCTGTGTACTGCTGTTTCAGTTTTCTGTGGTGTAACTATCTCAAAATAAGAAGTTTTAAAAAAATGTATAACATTTCTCATAGCACTTGATACACAGTAAGTGCTCAAGAAACATTAAGCTTATTCTTTAATTGTTGTCTTTACAATTATTAAAACAGGAAAATGACTCATTTTTACTCTTTGCCTGGCATAGAGTAAACAATCAATCAATAGGTATTGAACGGATGGAGGAATGATAGGTACAGGGAAAAGATGTAGGAGTGAGAGATTTAAAAACTGGGTCAGGTAGGGCACCTGGGTGGCTCAGTTGGTTGAGCGATTGCCTTCGGCTCAGGTCATGATCCCGGAGTCCCTGGATCGAGTCCCATATCGGACTCCCGGCTCTGCGGGAAGTCTGCTTCTCCCTCTGACCTTCTCCCCTCTCATTCTCAGTCTCTCTCTCCCTCTAATAAATAAATAAAAAATCTTTAAAAAAAACAAAACAAAACTGGGTCAGGCAGAAAGCAGCCTTCCTGGGCCTTCTGTTCTAATGGGGGAAACGGACATGTAAGCAACTAAACAGAAGGCCTCCAACAAGTGGAGGCTTTGAGCTGAGACTTTGAGGATAAGTAGGTGGAGAAGGATAAAGAATATCATGGGAAATGAGAATATAAAGATACACTGAGGAGGGTTCTAGATGTGTTTAAAGAGTTTGGTCCCTTACTTTGTAGGTAACAGAGTGTCATTAAAATTTTGTGTAAATTTTACCAGTCTGGTGGCCAGTGAGAAGGGTGGATGGTCACAGACAGGGTGTAGGCCAAGGGTAAGTATCCAGTCGGTGATGAGATTAACAATTTAAATTGGAGTCGAAAGAGGCATATTTGTATTAACATGTCAGCAGTAATGTCACTGTGACCAACTTTTCTCTTGTCTGGATAAACTTTTTAGAGGCGGCAGATCCTCACCTGTTACAAAAAGGAAATTGAAAAGATGAAGAAGGGTGTTTCAGGGATTTCCACTTCACGTTATATCTATTTTCCAGAACCGGAGACTGGGTAGAAATAAAGTCATAATACAGGCCCTTCCTTCAGAAATAGCTAACATGCCCAAACAAAAAGACATTTTGTGGGGAGTGTGGGGGCTGGGGGTGGGGGGGAGATTCGCAACATTAAAACTAAAAACAAGTGATTTCTATAAAGCTAATTTAAAGAAACTCTGTAGCCAGCCCTCCTAAAGTCCAGGTAAGGATGTTATAATTCGGAGATTTGCACTTCCCTTTATTTCTCCACCTGGCCTATTTCCTGTTTCTAAGGTACTTTGGTTGCCATGGAGACATAAACAAATACAACTAGTTTCCTCTAGTAGGGCTGCTGAATTCACCCAGGGCTCTACCTCTCTGGTTTCTCTCATGGCCACTCCCCACTACACTGCAGTTAGCCATTGCCTTTTGCCACTAACCTGCTTCCTCCCCACACCTCCAACTTTCTCTCCCAATCACTCTCTCTCCTGGTGTGGCAACACACTTGAATGTGTGCATAACTATGGGTGTTGGCTTCCCAACTTATAAATTCTGTTTGCAAACTTACCTCTCCCCAGTGGGATTGACTCCTGCAAAAACTTTTTTTGAGTTATATTGACTGAGCAATATATCGATCGATCGATAGATAGATGGATAGATAGATATTGGTATATATTGGCCCAATATATATTGATTGGAATTAGGAATGCCTTGAGTATTGACATTTTGTTTTCTATTAAATAGCCATATATGGAAATAGTAATAAATTTTTATGAGTAGGAATATAAATGGCCCAGAGCATCGAGGAAGTAGAAGGATGTATACAAGCTGGTACAAAATAATGATTCAGAACAATAATGATACATAAAATTAAGAATTAGGTTACTTTCGGGGTGCTTGGGTAGCTCATTCGGTTCAGCTCAAGCTCTTGGTTTCAGTTCAGGTGGTGATCTCAGGGTCATAAGATCCAGTCCCGCGTCGAGTCCCGCATCGAGTCCCGTGTTGGGATCCACGCTCCGCGCAGTAAGACTCTCTTTCCCTCTCCACCTGCCTGCCCGCCCCCAGCTCTAAAATAAATAAGTCTTTGAAAAAAATAATTAAGTTACTCTGCCACCCAAATACAAAGGGAATAGATTGAGAGGAACAGTCATAATCTGGAAAGCTCCTAAACGAACTATGTATTAACTGTTCCTTCTCTTCCCTCCTTCTTCTCGCTCATCAGCCTAATATAGTCATAACTTGGGACAGTAGGTGATCACACACACTGCATGAAGTGTGACATTCCTGTTAGGGTGCAATTATAGATCGGCCGGGGAGGAGATTTCCCATCTCTGAACAGAAGCTCCTGGAATGTCCTGAAGCAACAGGTGGATCTAATGTCAGAGCCATTTGGGAGATGGGAAAATGGGTAAAACATTTCGTCAACTGTGATAAGCACAATCAGCATGAAAATCCATGTGTTAAGCACCTGCTTCTGCCTTGTGCTGCCAGGAGCGAGTTCCATGAACAGGTGCCCTACTAACGATAAAACTACAGAAGAGAACTCAGAAGACTAAGCACAGATCTGCAGTGAGAGGTGTTTACATCCTATATGTAGGTAGACCAAGTATATTTTTAGGGTAGCAAGTTCTGGCCAAATGAGCTTAACACGAAAACATGCGTATTGCCCTACTTCAATAGACCCGCCCATTTAATATTCTGTCTTTGAGATTGGAACCAAAAACTTAATTATTATGTACAGTTTTCATACAAATGACTAATTTAGTTCTCATTGTACACTGTTTTGTAATAAATCTACACCATCTTCCCTACTAGATTAACTTTCTGCTAGGACAGAATTTCTGTTAAGTCACCAGCTATCTGGGAACTTTGAGAAAAGTCATATTGGAAAAACAGGTTAATCACTTAGGCAAGCACTAATTCTTTTAAGTATATAAAATTTTTCTAAACCGGTAACAACGGGGTATAATGAAGTTTGTAAAGCTATTTGTACACTAAATGTCTCAGAATGCTGCACTTCTGAAGATTTTTACAGTCTTTCCTGCTACCTTCCATCTTATCAGCTCCCACTTCTCTTTGCTCTTAAGGTAGAGTTTGCTTCGCAGAGACCCTCTTCCCTTCTAACACTTTCTAATTGGCTACGGGCAGATGATAAGTGTTACTTAGATTTGCACCACACTTCACCAGTTATAAAGTGTTCATCTGACCTTTGCAGCTGACATCATGGTCTGTCAGTCATAGCCCGAGGCCTGGCCTGACCAACCAGAATATTCCATCTCCCTCCACCCAATGACTGGTTTTTGGGAATGGCCACATGACCCAAGCTGGGCCTACCAGTACCTGTCCTGGGACTTTTGGCAGAGTGCTCAGGAATGCAGTTCTTCTGAGGTTTAGCCTAATGCTATTTAAAAAAAAAAAAAAAAAATGAACCATCTTACTGCCCCATGGAAAGGGTCTAACATACAGGAAAAGAACTGAGAGATAAGGAGAGACAGACCTGAAGATGTCATTTGAATATCTGAATTCTGGACTTGACGGCTTACATGGGCTCCCACACCCATCTCAGCACATACATCAGTTCTTTGTGTATATTTTTGCTGTGTTTAAACCAAATTCAGGGGCACCTGGGTGGCTCAGATGGTCTGCCTTCAGCTCAGGTCATGATCTCCAGGTCCTGGGATCGACTCCCATGTCGCGCTCCCAGCTCGGCGAGGAGTCTGCTTCTCCCTCTCCCTCTGCCTCTCCCCCTGCTTGTGCTCTGTCTCTGTCTCTGTATCTCTCTCAAATGAATAAATTAAAATAAAAAAAAATTAAACCAAATTCAGGGAGCGCCTGGCTGCCTCAGTCAATGAAGCATGGGACTCTTGATCCCGGGGTTGCGAGTTTGAGCCCCATGTTGTGTGTAAACATTATTTAAAAAACAAAAACAGAAAACTAGTTTCAGTTGAAATTCTGTCACTTATACCCAAAAGAGCTCTGTCCAATACAAACTTCACATCAGTACTTTGAGATAATAGGAATATATCACTGGTTTTTCAGGCTGAGAAGCTAATGACTTACTACATAAACGAATATACTTCATTGTATATAAGAAAAGAACTTCAACCCAGATCTTGTGTTTCTTAATCTCGAGTTTATTGGGCTACAATCCATTACTTTTCAAATAACCAAAAGTGTTAAAATTGCAAATAAAGCAAGAGAAAGTGTGCTTTGAGAGAGGTCCTACAGGTAAAGCATCACAAAGTCTAAATATTCAATGCTTCAGGATCACTTGGGGGACCAATTTGCTGAGGTCAGACTTCACCCTCTGCAGCCCACCACACGCCAGAAATTTCCAACATTCAGTGAAAGAGTTCAGCCAGTAGGGGCCCCCAGGACTGCCTGGGCGACAGATTTTCTAAAACAAAGGCCTTCAAAACAAGTTTTCAAAGGAGTTTCCATTTGAACATTTTGTTCCCAGTGGGTAAAGGTTTGTTCTTATGTCCTCCTGTGCTTCCTTCCTTCCTTCTTTCCTTCCTTCCTTCTTTCTTTTTTTCTACAAAAAACAAAAATAGTAGTGTCTTGCTTCCTCCACCCCACTTTACTTCCTCATTTCATACTCTTTTAATTGATTCCTTTCTATTTTCCAGCAGATCTTGAAAACACAGTCATACTGCTACTTACTAACTTTTCTGTTTCAGATACTGTCTACTGGCTTCTCCATTATGGAAGACAAACATGCGTCTCCCACACATCACCACCACCACCACACCTTTACCTGTCCCCTCTCCCTCGCCCTAGGTTTGATTATTTAGTCTTATGAAGGTCATCAAGTCCTTAAGACTGTGTAAATGCTATTCACAGCTGAGTCATGGTGGACTAGTGTGTTCTGTGATTGCTTTTCCTTTCTTGGAGAACTTTTAGCTTCCCCAAAGTTAATACTTATCCTTTCAGTTTGTTTGAATGCTTCATTTTCTATGTACTAATTAATTCAGCCCCAAACTCTCCTCCAACTATGAAATCCTCACTCGATACACTAGGCACTTGCTCAATACACTGCTTTCCTTCAGGAGACATCTCTCCACCCGCCGCCTGCCCCACTCTGGTCTGGACTGGCTGCTCTAACCCTGAGGCACAGCTGTCTTCCTGGGACCTCCCTTCAACTCCTCACCAAGGTTCCCTCCCACGTTTCCCTCTGTTGCACCTTCTCATCCTGTGTTCTTCTCCGGGGTCTACTTTTTCATTTCCGGTGAAGTATGTCCCTCAGCAGCGTCCTGACCAAGTGTAGTTGGGAAATAAGCTTTTAGAGAACTTGCATGCTCGAAAATGTCTTCGTTTTCTTTTTGTTGTTGTATTTTAAGACTTTATTCTTCACTACACCCACCATGGGCCTTAATCTCACACCCCAAGATCAAGAGTCCTGTGCTCTACCAACTGAGCCAGCCCGGTGTCCCCAAAATGTCTTTGCTTTCATACTACATTGACAGCTTGGCTATATTTGGGATTCTATGTTGTAAATAATTCTCTATCCGAATCTTAAAGGTGTCCCTTCATTGTCTTCTTCCAGTGTGGCTCTAATAGATCTAAAGTCGTTTTGGTTCTTAAGCTTCTCTATGTGGCCTATTTTATTTTAAATGTATTTTATTTTACTTAAATTCAAATAATTAACATATAAGGTATTAGTTTCAGAGGTAGAGCTCAGTGAATCATCAGTTGTACATAACACCCAGTGCTCATTACATCATGTGACCTCCCTAATGCCCTTTACCCAGTTACCCCATCCCTCCACCTCCCTCCCCTCCAACAACCCTTACTTTGTTGAGTGGAGTTAAGAGTCTCTTATGGTTTGTCTCCCTCTCCAATTTTGTCTGATTTTATTTTTCCCTCCCTGCCCCTGTGCTCCTCTGTTTTGTTTCTTAAATTCCTGTGTGGCCTATTTTAGATTCGTTTTGGTTTTTTCCTTTTCAGACCTCTTCTCTTTAACAGATTTTCTTCCTTGCTGATGCACCTTCTTGTGGGTCTGTTTTCATTCACCGTGTTGGCCCTAGATGGGACGTTTCAATCCAGAAATTCACATCCCTTAATTCTAGGTAATGTTCTTAAGTATTCCTTTGGGGATTTCCTCCCCTCTGATTTTTCTGTTCTCTTTTTCTTGAGTACATTTTATTTACATGCTGGATCTCCTGGTCTCATCTAATTATCTTGGGGCTTATTTTGTTTTGTTTTGTTTTGTTTTTCCCCTCTATTTTCTATCTTTGTCTTCTTCAACGTAAGAGTTCCTCAATTTTATCTTGCAGACTTGCTCTTGAGTATTTTTTTTTTCCCAAGGTCTCCCCCACTGGGGGCTTTATTCAGAGGACCTTCCAGAATCCTCCTTATTCCCACTCAAGGCTCAGCCCCCAAAGCCCCCACACAGCTTGGCCTCCTGCAGGCTCCTGATCGGGAGCAGGGGGAGGTGGGGGAGTAGGGGCTGAAGATACCTTCAAATCTACAGCAGCTCAGGCATCTCCAGAGGGCTTGGCCCCAGGAGCAGGTTAGGGGGTAGGGTTGCCAGGAATGCCATTTCCTACTGGCGACTGTCCCTCTCTTGCTGGTACATCCTCTATTCCCGCATGGCTTGTTCTAACAGGGGTAGATCCATTCCTTCGACTCAAGTCAGCCTTCACCATGGAGCCTCGGTCCTTCTGGTGCTCCAGCTCCCCAAGGACAAGGGGAGTCCCTCACCCCCTCCCCCGAGGCAAGAGCACCCTTCCTCAGATGGCTGCAGTCTCCTGAGGTGTTTTTTTTTTAATCTCTATCATGCTTTTTGGTTTTAGAGAGAAAGAGAGCATGAGCTCAATACCTATGTGGATTCCTTGGCACCCTACTTAGACAGCAACCCCTCACACCTGGGTCACGCCAGAGTCACAACTCCTCACCCTCCTTGTACTAAAGTCCTGCTCACCCTGCCCTGTTACCCCCACCACACACACACACAGATATCTACCTTGCTCGTGGCTTTGGGACTAAATTAGTCAAGAGGAAGGGAAGGAAGGAAGGAAGACGGGAACTAGGTTTCTTCCCCAGTCTGTTTTCTTTAAGTGACTTTTGTCCTGTTTATTTTGGTCTCTTCTTCATATAAGAGGAATTCCTCACTTGTGATTCTTGGATGTTTACACGTATGTAGGGGGATGGAGGGGAGGTGTTGGCTTATCGTTTGGGAACTTTACTGATCTGGCTAGGCTGTTTCGTGGAACATCTGAAGGTATCGTCGCCACTGTTTCACCTGCTTTCTGCCGGGATGAGGGATGAACGATGAGCAGGTCTGGAGACGGGGTCTGGATACCTAACTGCATGTTAAGAGATTGAGCCATCTCTTATTTGCAGTTCCTTTGCCCCATGGCTGTGGGGTTCCTGTGCCCTCAGCTCCTGAGCCTTTGGGAGTTCAGTGGTGAAAATCAAGTTGCTTCTTGGTTTTTGTCTCTGACAGTTCGGGACACAGGTTCCCTGGTTCAGCTAACATAGTTACCATTCATCCCCTCTCCTGTTCTCTTTGTCCTTTTTCTGTCATTTCAGTGAAGTTTTGAAAGGGTGGGGAATTTTTAAATGCGAGCTTCATCTGGCATCTTGCTGGAAGCTCCAGTGTGAACTTTCAGGTTTCTAATGGCCTCCATGACTCGGCATCCAGGGCCAAAAGACCCAAATGCTATTCTTTTGAGTCACATATTCTTTTAATTCCTCATCCTTTTACTTCTTTGTGTTTCCTTCCATTTGGCTTCTCTTACCATTGACCTCTGTGTCATCTCTTTCACTTGTGTCCCATGCAATCATCATTGCAATAACAATCGTAATAAGGAAATCTGGGCTTCTCCTTAGCCTCACATCAAATTGACGCTCAAGGCCTATTAAGTCTGTCTCCTGAACATCTCTAGAATCTGCCACTTCTTCCCCTCCACACCTGTGATCGTAGCTCACACCTTCACTTCTCATCTGGATCACCTCCTGGCCTTCCTGCCTCTAATCTAGCTCCATTTCTTTTTCTAAAATACAAATGTGATCGGGACGCCTGGGTGGCTCACTCAGTTAAGCGTCTGCCTTCAGCTCAGGTCATGATCCCGGGGTCCTGGGATCGAGCCCCATGGTAGGTTCCCTGCTCATCGGGGAGCCTGCTTCTTCCTCTGCCTGCTGTTCCCCCAGCTTGTGCTCTCTCCCTCTGACAAATAAATAAATAAAACCTTTGAAAATAATTTAAAAAAATAAAATACATATGTGATCATGACTACTGCATAAAATCCTTTCTCAAGTTCACAGGTTTTAAAATTGGGACTGAATGCTTTCAAGTGAGCTTGTACTCTTGAAGTCTTTGTAGGCCCCACCACACCCTCCTGCCTCACATTCATTTAGGTCACCTGCCTTTCCCTGCAGGCATCTGAGCTTTTGACCCCTGCTTTCAGGACATCGCATTGCTCTGGGGTAAAGTACCAACTCTTTCTGGCCTAGAAGACCCTTCAGGATCTGGCCTGTGCTCACCTCTCCCCATGCTCTATTCTCCAGCCAACCTGAACTACTTTTGCTTTAGATTTACCGAACTCCACCTTGCCTCGGGGCTCTTTGCTCGCTGTGCTCCTCCTCTCCACTCCTCCCCCATTCATCTGGCTAATTCTGACTCCGCTCTCAATGTAGGCATGATTACCTTTGGGAAGCCAAGCCCGTTACATGCCCTTCCTGCTGGCTCTTCTTGGGTACTCTACTTCCTCAGTAATAGCACTTGTCACATAATGTTATCCTTACCTATTTATTGTTTTATGATTATATCCCCAGAATATACCTCAGTATTTGACACATACAGGCCTTCAGTATTTTCAAATTAATAAATGCATTTATTAGGTGGTTTAGGATGGGTCAGGCCATGGGGCAAGTTTTTTTTTCTAAAGATTTTATTTATTTATTTGAGAGACAGAGAAGCTTTGCGCAGTGGCAGTATCGTAGCCAATGAGGTTTATCCGAGACGCGATTAATGCTAATTGAGAGACAGAGAAAGTGAGAGAGAGCGTGAGCGAGAGAAGGTTAGAGGAAGAAGCAGACTCCCCGTGGAGCTGGGAGCCCGATGTGGGACTCGATCCTGGAACTCAAGGATCATGGCCTGAGCCAAAGGCAGTTGTCAACCAACTGAGCCACCCAGGTGCCCGTTTGTTTTTTTTTTTTTTAAGATTTATTTATTCATTTTGGGGGGGGGAGGAACAGAGGGAAAGTGAAGAGAGTCTTTTTTTGTTTTTGTTTTTTTAAAGATTTTATTTATTTACTTGACAGAGAGAGAGAGATCACAAGTAGGCAGGAAGGCAGGCAGAGAGAGAGAGGGGGAAGGAGGCGAGGCTCAATCCCAGGTGACCTGAGCCGAAGGCAGAGGCTTTAACCCACTGAGCCACCCAGGTGCCCCAAAAGTAAAGAGAGTCTTAAGCAGGCTATGTACTGAGCACAGCCCAACGTGGGGCTCAATCTCATGACCCTGAGATCATGACCTGAGTCAAAACTAAGAGTCAGACGCTTAACTGACTGCGTCACTAAGGTGTCCCTCGGGTAAGTTTTTGTATACATATAATCTCCTTTTGTCATCACAATAACTTTAGACACAGGTACTATTATTATAATACTAATTTTCCATGTGAGGAATCAAGTCTCAGAAATATAAAGTGGGGGCACCTGGCAGGCTCAGTCGATTGAGCATGCAACTCTTGATCTCAGGGTTGTGAGTTCGAATTCCACATTGGCCATGGAGCCTACTTAAAAAGAATTAATTAGTGAATTAATTCATTAATTAATTTAAAGAGATATGAAGCAACCTGCCCCAAGTCACATAGCTATTAAATGATCCAGGTAAAACACAGGTCTGTCTGACCCTGCAATCTGTGCTCCCAACTAGTTAGATTACTACTATGCTAAACTAATTCAAGAAACAACCCTCCTGTCCTTCTGGAATGAGACCTGCCCTGCCCCAGGCATTTGATTTCTCATGGTGCCCCTTTAAGACCCTTCATTCTTTTGTCTTTCTTTCCAATTTTAAGTAGGCTCCATGCCCACATGGAGTTTAAACTCACAGCCCTGAGATTAAGAGTTGCATGCTCTACCAACTGAGCCAGCCAGGGATCCCCAAGACTATTCGTTCTTTCATGCCATGTTGTACACAACATCCAGAGGTTGGGCAGCATCGCTGTGGAGCCCCACAGTTTCTCCCAGATAGGATTGTCAAATGTAGCAAATAAAATTACAGGAAGTCAGTGAAATGTGAATTTCGGGTAAACAACAGATTATTTTTTTGTTCAAGTATTGTCTCAATGTAATATGAGACATATTTATGCTAAAAAATTATTCTTGAGGCACCTGGGTAGCTCACTCGGTTGAGCATCTGACCCTTGGGGTTTTTTTGCTGTTTTTTTTTTTAATATTTTATTTATTTATTTGACAGAGAGAGAGATGACAAGTAGGCAGAGGGGCAGGCAGAGAGAGAGAAGGGAAGCAGGCTCCCTGCTGAGCAGAGAGCCCGATGCGGGGCTCGATCCCAGGACCCTGAGATCATGACCCGAGCCGAAGGCAGAGGCTTTAACCCGCTGAGCCACCCAGGCGCCCCTGACTCTTGGTTCTTGCTCAGGTTGTGATCTTGGTCAGGGTCATGGGAGCAAGCCTGTGTCCTGCTCTGTGCTGGGCATGGAGCCTGCTTGGGATTCTCTCTCCCTCTGCCCTTCCCCACTCTGCTTGCGCATCCATAGTCTCTCTCTCTCTCTCTCTCTCAAATAAATAAATAAATAAAATCTAAAAAAACTATTCTTTGTTTATCTGAAATTCTAATTTAATTGTGCGTACTGAATTTTACCTGGCAACCCAGCACCATGGCCATTCCACTTCCTCCGAAAGCCCCTCTATTTTCAAACCATCCTACTCACTGTCATCTGTTGACCCATTCATTCAACACCCACCGAAGAGCCAGCATGTGCTCTGAGTATGTGAGTATGAGTACGTGCTGAGTATGTGCTGCGGTACGACACTTTCCCTACAGGAAAGGCAGAAAAACGACTTCCTTATGAGTTGTTAGTCCTCTTACTATTTTTAAAGACATATTCTGAACACATAAGCACACTCTAGCTTTCCATGCCTTTAAAATAATTGTCAGCTCTGCTCTCCCTTCTCCAAATCACCCTATTTTTTCCCTCTAATCAGCCAAGATTCTTAAAAGAGTATGTCTCCAGTCCCTCGCTTTCCATTCATTTGAAAGATAGGATAAAGAATATTGGTTAATGGGGCATCTGGGTGGCTTAGTCGTTAAGCGGCTGCCTTCAGCTCAGGTCATGATCCCAGCGTCCTGGGATTGAGCCCCGCATTGGGCTCCCTGCTTGGAGGGAAGCCTGCTTCTCCCTCTCCCACTCCCCCTGCTGTGTTCCCTCTCTCACTGTGTCTCCTTCTGTCAAATAAATAAAATCTTTAAAAAAAAAAAAAAGAATAGTGGTTAAGGTGCGCCTGGGTGGTTCATTCTTTGGGCGTCTGCCTTAGGCTCAGGTCATGATCCCAAGGTCCTGGGATCGAGTCCCACATGGGGCTCCCTGCTCAGCAGGAAGCCTACTTCTCTTTCTCCCACTCCCCTGCTAGTGTTCTCTCTCTCTCTCTCTGTCAAATAAATAAACAAATCTAAGAAGAAAGAAAGAAAGAAAGAAAGGTGATTAAGAGTATAGATTTTGTTGTCAGAATACCTGGGTTTACATCCAAACTGACTCTTGCCATTAGTAACCCAAAGTATTTCCTTCCTTTAAGCATCAGTCTCCTTGCCTAGGAAAAGATAACTGTGCCTGCCTCACACCAGAGGGTTGCTGTCAGCGGCAAATTAGATCACTCACGGAAAACACTTAGCACACACCTGGCACATAAAAACCGTTCAGTAGTATTATGCCACCAAAATCTATATTCTGCCCCATACACTACCAAAAATGCTCTGGCCAAGGTGAACGATCTCGAAGTCGCCACACCCAGGGATAGTTTTCAGTCCTCATCTTACTGGACTCTTGTGACTCTTGACACTACTTCTTCCTTGAAATTCCCTCTCTCCTCAGCTGTTAGATCCCCACTTTCTCCTTACTGTCCTCTCTCTTCTAGGCCTTCTTTGTTACATCCTCTTCCTCTGCCTGCCCCTAGCCCAGTGGGTTACTTGAGTTTATCCTTTCTCCTCCTGCCTCAGTTCCACTCGTCTTTCGTGGGAGGTGATGTCCACTCCTGTCATTTAACTGTCATCCTTATGGAGAATACATCTTTCCTATCTCCACTTCTGACCTCTCCCCTGACCTCTAGTTCCGAACCTCCAGGTAGATACCAACAAAATACCAAATGCTTGTGTCTCCCCAAAATTATATGATGAAACTCTACTCCCAGTGTAATGCTATTTGGAGGTGAGGTCTCTGGGAGGTCATTAGGTTATGAGGGTAGAGCCTCATGAATAGGATTAATGCCCTTCCTCATAAAAAGACGCCAGGGAGCTGGCTAGCTCTCTTTCCCACCAGTGAGAAGTCAACCGTTGTCACAGCCCAGAGGAGAGCTATCACCAGAACCTGACTATGCTGTCATCCTGATCTCAGACTTCCGGTCTCCAGACTTGTGAGAAATAAATTTCTATTGTTGATGAGTCGCCCGGTCTATGGCATTTTGTATTATAGCTGACTGAACTAAGACAATGCCTGAGGGGCATCTCAAACTCAGCACTCAATTTACCCATCTCTGAAAGTATTACCATCTCCCCCTTGAAACGTGATCTGCCTTTTAGATTCTAACAGTAGGTGTTGCCTCCAACCTCACAAAGTCCACAGACTTAGAAACCTAGACATCATTCTTTCTCCTTTCCTCACCCTTCTTTCCCAAATCCAACCCATCTCCATGTTTTGTCATTTAGCTTACTATTCATCTTTCAAATCTGCTTTCTCTTCCTCAGCCCTCATGCTGGGTAGAGGATGGGTCAGAGGGACGAAGGAGACCAGTCAGAGGTGTTTTCAGCAGTCTAAGTGAGAGATGATGAGAGCCCTCCTAAGGGACCTCCTTGGCCCCACTAAAATCCGTGTCTATTCAGCTGCCAGAGTAATAGTCTGGCATAACTCTCAGTAAGTCACCTCACCCTCATCTTCAAAATCTTCGGTGGCTCCCCTTCGCCCACAGGACAGTGTGCAAACTGGAATGCCTGACGTATAGGCCGGTGATAGAGTGACTCCTGACCAGCTCTCCGGCCTCAGCTATTGTCACTTGTGTCCCCAACACATGTGTACCCACCTAAGCTACGTGGGGGGCCCACTCCCCCTCCTGGTCCATTGACTGTGCCAGTGAAGCTCTTCCATCTTGGCCCCTCTGATCAATCCCTGCTCAACCTTCAAAATCCTGCTCAGAATTTCATTGAAACCTTCCCGAAAATACTACACTCCTGCCTGCTCGCAGAATTAATTATTCTCTCCTCGGTAATCCTTCCAGGCTTAGTACGTTCTTCCTCCTCCTCCTTCTTCTCAGAAGCTGAGGACATATTTTCATTAGAATGCATCATTATGTTATTTTGTTCATATATCTAGAGTGTGAAATCCTTGAGGTCAGCTATCTGCTTTCATTCATATTCACTCCCTAGAGTCAGGTAAAACTCCTGGCACATGGTGAATGTCGAGTTAATTTTTTTTAACTATTTTTTTTAAACAATTTTGTTTATTTATTTGACAGAGAGAGACACAACGAGAGAGGGAACACAAGCAGGGGGAGTGGGAGAAAGAGAAGCAGGCTTCCCACTGAGCAGGGATGGGGCTCGATCCCGGGACCCTGAGATTCTGACCTGAGCTGAAGGCAGATGCTTACCGACTGAGCCACCCTGGCGCCCCCAAGTTAATGTTTATTTAACTGAGCCACAGGTCTTCACAGGCAAGGCACGAAGATGGAGGGAGAGAGAATATTGAGAGAAGGAAGGTGGGAGCTAAGTTTGGAGAGGCTGGGAGAAGAAGGTACCTTGTGTGCCAATCTGTGGAGTTTGGATTTCACCCTATGGAAAACTGGAAATGGGATCTTCAAGCTGGAGAGTGATTTGGACAAATTTGTCTTAAGCCAGTTGTGGAGTGCCTGGGGGGCTCAGTCAGTTGGGCATCTGACTATTTTGGCCCAGGTCATGATCTCAGGGTCGTGGGATTAAGCCCCATGTAGGGCTCCACACTCAGCACAGAGTCTGCTTGTCCCTCTCTTTCTGCTCCTCTCCTGCTTGTGGGCTCGCTCACTCTCTTGCTTAAATAAATAAATAAATAAATAAATAAATAAATAAATAAATACAATCTAAAAAAAAAAGAAGCCAGTTCTAAGAGCAGACTGACGGGTAGATTGAAATGGGGAAAAGACTGGTATGTGAGAGGTCGTTCTGAGGACTATTGCAGGGACTAGATAAGAAATACGTACATGAAGATAATGCCAGTGGTTATAGACCAAAGAGCTAAGTTGTAAACAGTACTTCTTTTTTTCTTTTCCTTTTTTTTTTTTTAAGATTTTATTTATTTATGTGAGAAAGAATGAGAGAGAGAGAATGAGGAACAGGAGCAAAGGGAGAAGCAGACTCCCTGCTGAGCAGCGAGCCTGACTCATGGCTCCATCCTGGGTCCCTGGGATCATGACCTGGGCTGAAGGCAGACACTTAACTGACCAAGCCACCCAGGTGCCCCAACAGTATTTCTGAAATAAAGACGATCGCTTTAATTCCGAGGGGTAAGATCGTGGGAGGAATGAAGGATAAGACTTCTAAGTTTCTGGCTTAGCTGGCTGGTGATACCATTAAACAAGATACACAAGACAACAAGGGAGGGACGGTTTAGGGGTTCCGACACAGTCAGAATGAAGAGCCGGTGAGACAGCCAGAACAATACAAAGGCACTAGGTGAGGACACAAGGCTGGGGGGCTGTGCCTCTGAGTGCTTGTGCGCGCACTAATGCCTGGTGACCTCATGATTATGGGTGAGGTCCCCTTACAAGGAAGAAAGACAATGAGGAAAAGTAGGGTCCTGTGAGCCAAGAAAGAAAAATATGGAGAAACAGTGTGTAACAACACCCAGTGCTGGACAGCTACGTGTGCTAATGTTTGTTTTATAAAATCCCTTGGGAGGTTTGGTGCTATTCTTCCGGGAGTGAGAGGACAAGGACAGCTTGGGGCAATCCAGCCGGAAAAAGCCTATGCTAGGGCGCCTGCGTGGCTCGGGCGGCTAAGCATCTGCCTTTGGCTCAGGTCATGATCCCAGAGTCCTGGGATCAAGCCCTGAATTGGCCTCCCATCGGGCTCCCTGCTCAGTGGGGAGTCTGCTTCTCTGCCCCTCCCCTGGCTCCTGCGCTTTTTCTTGCTCACTCTCTCTAAATAAATAAATAAAATCTTAAAAAGAAAAGAAAAATCCTGTGCTAAACAAATTTGAACACATTTTCTTTCATTCAGGATTTTACATTTAATATGTTAATCCACATTGTAAATTTCCCAATTGGAAACATACTCATTCATTCACTTTGGTAAAAATTGAACATCTTTTATGTGCTGAAATTATGGGGCTAATGCAGTACCAGAGCAGACAGGATTCCTGTCCTCAAGAATTTACATTCCTCAGGAAATTCAGACATTAACTAATTAAACAAATTAATTAACTGCCATCCTGCTAAATGCTACAGAGTTGAAGTACAGCATAGTACAAAAGCGTCTAATAGGAGGACCATGAGACACTTTTTCAGCAGAGCAGTTCAAGGGCCTAGTGTTTTGCGAACAAAATTGAGGAAATGTGGCCGCAGAAAGGTCAAGTAGGCTGAGAACTGGAGCGTATGTCCTTGGATTTAATGATAAAGGAGTCATTGATGATACTAGTGAGAGCCGTTTCATCGAGTGGGAGCCGATGAGGCCTGGACGGATAATCTACACTACGCCACTCTAAGAGAAGAAGAAACAAGGCAGCAGCTGTGGGGGGAAGACAAAGTCTAGGGTAGGCTGTTTTTCTGTCTTTAGTCTGGGGACTCTTCTACCAATTTACAAGTTGAAAGAAAGGAATCAGAAGAAGTAGACAGTTTGCAATTAAAGATAATGAGGGTACTCATTTGTGGATTCACTTGCAAATTTTGTCTGCTGTATTCTCTGCTCCAGGGACTGTACTAGGCACACAGGGTACAAAGGGGAACAAAATATTACATGGTCCCTGCTCTCCTGAAGCTTAGGTTCTAACAGGGAAGACGACCAGTAAAAACAAGTCAGCCCATGAAGAAATAACAATCAGAGCCATGATAAGGATTGTGAAGAAAAGTCAGGTCCCATGATGGAGGGTAGGGTGTGTGTGAGGGGACAGAGGTCTTGAAGGAATGACATTTACTTGGAGATAGGAAGAATAAGAAGGAGCCGACTGTGTGAGGAGGTGGGGGGAGAGATTTGGATAGAGAAAATAGTAGGTACAAAAGTCTTGAGGGTGGGGGAAAAGAAGTTTTGGTGATCCAAGAACTCCCAAGGGCCGCTGTGGCTGCAGCAAATTGGCCTGAAGTAGGAGGGGTAGGTGGGATTCAGCTCCCGAGGGTTCTTGCCCACCCAGGCTGGGAATGCAGAGCGCACTCTCAGCTCATTGGGAAGCTATTGATAATTGACGGTAGTGATGCCATCGCTAACATTAAAAAATACATCACTGAGGCTGTGTGAAAAACAGATTAGGGTAAGGCAAGAAGGAGTAAAGAAGGGGCCCAGGTTAGGCACTACAACAGTCAAGAGGCCAGCGAAAGGCAACTCTGGGGGTGAGGATGGAGACACTTGGGGTCACAAGGAGGAGATGGATGCCGGAAGCATTTTAGAGGTGGAACCCAGAGGCCTTGGTGATGATTGGAAATGGGAGATGAGGGGAAGATCTCAGACGAGGAGGCAGAGATTGAAATAATACGTCGGCCTTCTGGCAGGATTATTTTTGAGGAGGAGACAAAAAGGGAAGGTGCCGTTGACTCAAGAGCCTATTTAATAACGATTTACTGAGCACCTCCCAAATGCCACGCCGCGGGCTAGGTGTTGGGCATACAGGAGAGAGTAAGGCACAGATACATCCAGTCCCCATGCAAGGCAAACTGACAACCAAATGAACTCTGATACCGACTGATTTGCACAGTAATAGGAATTTGCACGGTGCCGGCACAGAGGTGGAGTGCTTCACCCTGCCTGGAGTACAGGAGAGGTATTGGGGAAGAAGGTAAGACTAGGTTCTGTGGACGATAAGTCCAGAGGTGGGGAAGGGAAACTGAGGAACGCTGAGCTCTGTGACCTTGATTTTGTTGCATGAAGAATGAGACAGTCATCGGCTGGGCGCAGGTAGCAGAGGGCTTGAAGGAAGGCTCTGTGTTCTTGGGTGTGTTCTCCATAGGTGCGGCAGCTGGATTTGCAGCTTCAGCCTCCAGTGTGAGGTCCGGGCTCTAGTCATAGGACATTTTATCATCCTGGGCCTGGGCATATCCACGCCTACCAAATCTTTTTTATTTATTTATGTATTTATGTATTTATTTATTTGCTTGATCCCATAACCATGAGATCATGACCTGAGCCAAAACCAAGAGTTGGATACTTAACCTACTAAGCCACCCAGGCGCCCCTCCACCCCCCAAATCTTAATTTCCCCCACGTTACTTATTATTACTCTATGATTCATTCAACAGCATTTAATAAGCGTCTACTGTGTACCTGGCATAGAATAAATGAATGAATAACGAGTGAATGGACAAAAGAATAAATGGTTGAATGAATGGACAAGAATTACAGTTTGTCATTGACATTAGAAACAAGGTTTAACTGAAAATTTGATAACAGTTCTATTTTTAGCCATCCTACCTTTAGCATCAAAACACGCTAGACTGTGCGCTATAAAAATAAATAGCATTTGCAATGAGTCAGGCCCTATGCTAAGCATTTTACGTATGTTTCTCCTTTACTCTTCTTACAATCACCCCAGAGGCAGATGTATCATCCTGATTTTACAGATGAGAAAACAGGTTTCGGGAGGATAAATGGCTTAGGAATTCTAATAATTCCAAAGTCAGATCTCAACATTATGTGTAGTTTTCATTCCTCCCCACTTCCAAAAGACACAGTGCTTTTGCATAAACATTCTTGATCATTTGAACCTGTGCCCTTTTAATTACTGAAAATGTTGGGAATGGAGGAATCTGGAGTTCCTACTTTTACTGGCCGGAAGAAGAGGCATGCAGCTACAAGGAGGGAGAGTGATCTTTGATTCTAGGGCCACGACTATGGACCTCTAACCTGGTATTTCCTTCCATTGTAATCATTTCACTCTTTCTTGCAAATTAATGCACTGAGAAGTACCAAGCATGTCAATATCAAGCAATTTTACATTAGAACTAGTTCTGCTATAAGACGTCATAGTTGTCTTCAAAGAGCTTCTAATCTAGCAGAAAGAAATAAGGCCTCAAAAAACTCAAGGCAAACTAGCCAGAGTGTGCTTGGGGACTAGGTCGGAAGACATGACATTTGGCGTCATCTGGGGTAAGGAAAATAAGATCAATTGACCGAATCCTTTTTTTAACCTATCATACTGTGTGTTAGATATCGTGCTGGACTCTTCACATACATGATCTCATTTTAATGTATCATCCAACCCGATTCAACAAACGCTTCCGTGCTTCTACTATATTTATACAAGATGCCTCACTGGGTGTTATTGGTGAAAGAAATTTGAACATGACTTTGTTCCTGTCCTCAATGAGTTTAGAAATTAGACACATATACAGTTGGCTATGAATCAGGGCTATAAATATAGTGGTTATATAACTTACTGTCCAAATTGTGATACTTTTGAGAATCAACAAGAGCACCATTAATAATTACTGAGGACAAACCCAAGGATAAACCCAAACCGTTCTGAACAAACCAGGTTGTATCACCTTAGCCGAGAAAGAACTTGAAGTGGTGGGAACACAAAGGAACCGTTGGGATGAATCAGGGAAGCCCCAGGGTGGAAATGGATTTGAGTTGGGCTTGCTGCAAGGGAGGGCGCAGGACATAAGCATGTAAACAAAATAATTTCAGAAAGTTTAATGGGGTAAAGAGTGAAGGCAGGGAGGGAGGACTACTTTGAAAAGCCTGGTCAGGGGAGGGCATCTCAAAGGAGGTAACGTTAAGCCGAAATTTGAATGATAAGAAGGACCGAGAAATTCAAAGACAAAAGAAAAAAAAATCAAAAGAATAGTCTTATCCCAGCAGTGATCTGAAGGTCGGTAGGGCCAACCTCTTATTCATGGGGTTTGGATTGAAGTAAGCAGAAATGGAAGTAATACCCCAGAGCAAGAATAGATATCACCTCGCAGAATGCCTGTCCCTAGGAGGCCCTCAGAGAATGCTAGTTCCTCCCTCCTCTCCCACTCAGCAGGTAATAGGAGTGAGGGGGGATGGTTTTTGTTTGTTGTTTAGAATGGAGAAAAAGTTGGGCATGAATCCAGGTCAAGGGGAAGAAACAACCAAGAGGGAGATATTAAAATGTAAGGGAAAGGTGGTAACCAATGGAATATATTTTTTAAGATTTTATTTATTTATTTGACAGAGAGAGACGCAGTGAGAGAGGGCAGGGGGAGTGGGAGAGGGAGAAGCAGGCTTCCCGCCAAGCAGGGAGCCCAATGCGGGGCTCCATCCCAGGACCCTGGGATCCGCGACCTGTGCCAAAGGCAGCCGCTTAACTGACAGAGCCACCCAGGTGCCCCTGGAATATTTTACTTAAAAAGGGATAGATGTCAAGGCCAGGTTAGCTTGAGGTAGGAAGTGTGGTACTTCATCCTCCAAGATGGGAATAATCAGAAGTCTGCGTGAGGGAGGTGGAAAGTTAATGAAGCTTCTTTGGTAAGTCTTTGATTTGAAGGTGGGCTATGATAGAAGAGATTTGGAATGCTACTGTGCGGGAAAAATGTCCTTTAGGAACAGTGGTTCTCATCCTTGGCTACACATTAGGATCTTTTGGGGGGAGCCGTAAAACAAAACATCATGCTGGATCCCCCACCCCAAGGATTCTGATTTAATTCCTCTGGGATGGGGCTCCGGCACCTGTGTTTTCCAAAGTGCCTGTGTTGACGCTAATGAGCACATGACTGGGAAACACCAGTGAAAGGCTTGCAGAGCTGCGGAAAGGGCTCAGCTGAGGTGTGGGAACAGGAATTTGTCGTGGAGCCCCTCAGGTTGGTTACACGCCTCTCTCCAGCACCAACGTTCCTGGAGAAGAAGCTGCGAAATTAGAGCATGGCACTGGTTTATCTGAGGTTGGTAAGGCACTAAGCTGAAGAAGTGAGAATGGAGGCTGGGGAAATAAAGAATTGAACTGGCCTACCAGACGCTCTAATCTGATGGACTAAGAATAGATTCAGACAAAATCTAATAAAATAAAAATAGCAATACCAAGTAATTTTTAAGTGCTATGTACAAACTACTAAAATAAGGGGTTTATACAAATTCGCACTTTCTCTTACACAGCTCTAGGGCCATATTATCCCCATCTTATAAATGGGGAAGATGAAGCTTAGAAGTTCAAGAAAGTTTCCTGGGGCACCTGGCAGGGTCAGTCAGTGGAGCATGCAATTCTTGCAATTCAATCTGGGGGTTGTGAGTTGGAGCCCCACGTTGGGTGTAGAGATTACTTAAACAAATAAATAAATATTTTTAAAAAGAAAAGAAAGGTTCCCAAGTTTATGGAGTTAATAAGTGGCAGAACTGGGATTTGAACCCATAGCTGCCTGACTCTGGAACTGAGCTCTGGTTGGGTGGGAGGAAAGGAATGGGAAGTTTGGAAGGATAGGAGCTTGTGGCAATCTACTGGGTTTTGAATGGGATTTAGATAGGCCCAGAGGAAAGAAAATGAGAGGGTTTCCAAGAGAAACAGTGGAAGGTGAGGGGATGGGTCTCCTATGAAGAGACCAGAGCCCCAGATGTATTGGAAGAAGGGTGGGAAATCAAATTGGCTGGGCACATTGGCAGTCCCAATCTGTCAATGGAGTATAGAATCCTGGTGGAAAAAGGAACTAGGAAACATTAAAGGTTTATGTAGGGGTCCTTGACATGATAAAGAGTAGTGTTTAGACTTCATCAAGCAGATAAAGGGCTAGAAGATCCCTGAGGAGACCTCCACACTGAAATACTGTTTTCTCCTCTTGTTCCCTGTCTTGTCCTGGGAGCCACAGATGGTACTTAATCCAGCCTTGGCGCTCAGGACTGAAGAGACCGCCCATCTTCAGCTATAAGGTACCTTCCCAGAGCTCATACATAAGATCCCAGTCTGTCTTCAAAGACCAGTAAAAAGTCCTGCAAATTAACTAGTGGCAGGAAATCAGGGCAGGACACTTGTCGTGACTGTTGCTACCCCTGCAAGAGAAGGTATTCAGGAGCACCTGGTTGGTACAGTCGGTTGGGCATCTGGCACAGGTCACGATCTCATGGTCATGGGATCAAGCCCCAGGTTGGGCTCCACATTCGGCAGGGAGTCCGCCTGAGGATTCTCTCCCTCTGCCCCTCCCCCCCCACATGTGCAAGCTCTAACTCTAAAATAAATGGACAAATTTAAAAGAGAGAAAGAGGGGTTATTCAGAAACATAATTTTGTTACAGGGTCCTGGGTACAAAGGAAGCGTGGTGCACGTACAGATACCATGACAATTTCCCAAGATCGCCATGGACCCCCGTCCATGTTACCTGTCGGCAACTAGCCCTGAACTAATTCAGGAAGTACCCAAGGGGACCGAGGCCTCATAGATGGAATGGTGGAAACTCTTTCCTGATCCGAGTAGACCAAATTAAATTTATACCTAATGAACTGGTCTTCAGATTTCAGTGTCTTCCTAGCCACACATTATTTTCAAATTAATGAGTAAGTTAAAATTGTTGGTGCACGGTAATTTTAGGAAAACCGAAGCGACAATACGAATAGCTAGGATTCTCTGGGTGATGACCAGAACAATGCTGGAACTTAATGAGAGCCAAAAAAAAACCTGGTGAGCTGAGCTAGCTGGTGGTGGTACCCTGGGAATGGAGAGATTTTTTTTCTGTCACAGGGAATATAAATTCTGCAGCTAAAGCTGGCAGTTTGGGGAAAATGTATTTAACCCACCCACTCCCTTCTCTGTTTGTAATATTGCTTTCCTACTTTTCAACTTAAGTTTATTCTGGAAGTGGAACATTTATTCCAACAAAATGTGCCTGGTGTGGTCTCTCAGTGATTAAAGACATCTGCTTAGTATGCATTAACTTCTGTGTAGTACTTGTACCTCTCTGAGGATTGCTTTGCTAAGTCCTCAGTAGCCTGATGCCGCTTCATTTTCTTCTGGTGTATACGTTAAAGCAGCAATTTTTACCTGCAATGGGTCCGAATAAAATAGTACTTGGCATCTTGGGCTCATTAGCCTTTAGTTTTGGTTAGCAACTACCAGATGTTGCTTTGAGAATATTTGGAGAAGAATTTTATCTGTTGAATCTTCTTTTGGGAAATCAAAATATTATCCTGCAAACCATGAAAGAGACAAATGCTAGACTATAAAGCTCAGGCAGGTGTGATATGATCATGTTATTGAGGATGTGGTATGGGCAAATCTTTTTTATTGTAAGTAATGAAATAGTTGGAAATTAAAAAGAAAACCAACTATCATGTTTCCTTAAAAAGAAAAAAACTCATAGAAAGCTGAAAGTGTGAAATCCATTTTAGCATGTTGAAAACATTTGGGGTTTTTAAGATAGTATCACAGATGTATATATTCCAGGTTGAAATTACTTGGAATTCTAGATTCTAAATATTTTAAGTTGAAGTTTAAATGAAATCAAGTATAAATTAACCTGTGTTTTTTTTCCTTTTACTTATTTTTAGGTAAGTAAATGAGGACAGGACATGAGACTGGCAAATAATATTGGCTGGGGGGACCCATTATTGTGATCGAATTCCAAGTAGCATTTTCTAGTTGCAGCTCATGACTTAAAAAAATAAAAATAAAAAAAAGAATTCTGTTGTATTTTAAACAGAGATGCTGAAAAACTAAATTCTATGTATGTCTCTTTTTTCTTTTTAAAAATAGCTTTCCTACAGATTAGTTCTCTAGGAGCTAGCCAACAATGCAGACCGAACACTCTAGCTAACAGCTTCATAGTTCGAAACCCAATAAGTAGGGTACCAGGGAAGAGCCGGTGACTAAAAACAAAGTGGAAATGACCAATATATCTTGGGAAGCACTTTACTACAATTAATAGGTGACCTTACTAGGGACAACACACCCTCCAGAAGCCATATTTACCACAGATCACACAAATTATTATATTCAATATTAACTAAAAAGCCAAAGGATTGGAATTGTGCGATTTTTGGGGGGGTGGGGAGCAGGTGGGGTGGGTGGGAGGTGGGGGAGTAAGAGGTAGGGTAGAGGGAGAGGGAGAATCTTAAGCAGGCTCTACACCCAGCACAGAGCCCAGTCCACGGCTCCATCTCACAACCCTGAGATCATGACCTAAGCCAACATCGAGTCAGCGCCCCTGTGTGATATTTTTAAATATAATTCATAAATATAAAGATACTGTGTACAGGGGCGCCTGAGCGGCTCAGTGGGTTAAAGCCTCTGCCTTTGGCTCGGGTCATGATCTCAGGGTCCTGGGATCGAGCCCCGCATCCGGCTCTCTGTTCAGTGGGAGCCTGCTTCCCCCTCTCTCTCTGCCTGCCTCTCTGCCTACTTGTGATCTCTCTCGCTGTCAAATTAATAAAATCTTAAAAAAAAGATACTGTGTACATTATCAAATAATTCATCTGTATTCCTAAAGTGTCCTATTTTCTATGATTCTCATTAATCTGTTTGAATTAAGAAGAAAAACATGTATTGAGATACTTGGATTGGACCTACCAACCACTGAAATTGAACCCAGAAGAAAGATTCCATGATTCATAGTTTAATTCTGCACTATCTATACTTCTCACCACAAAACTGCAAAGGGCTAAGTTGTAAGGATATCTAAGTGTCTTGCAAGAACATTATGCAGGGAAAAAAACCCAAAACATTATGCAGGATCATTAAAGGTTTTAGCCCTGGCAGGATTCCTAGGTGAGAAGGGGGACCTATATTTCATATTTCCTCCTCACTCTTGTTTTTGGTCATGACCTAAACAAGGCCCCTTTTGAAGGTATTCACTTATTTGTGAACACAATCCTTTCCCCTGCCTAGTCTCATTTTTTGAGTGGCCTGGGCTAAGAAACCCACTACCAGGCAGTGGCCCATTTTAACTCCTTAGGCTCCTCTCCATCCCACTTACTTCCTACCCTCCTTCCCCTCACATTCCTGCTACTTGGAAAAACAGTGAGGCAAACAAGGCCTCACATTTTAACATTTTATTAACAACTTAGCCATCCTCTCTCTAGAATGGGCACAAGGTGCAGGGTTATTCCCTTACATGATTGGTGATATAAAAAAAATCGGGGAGAGGGGCACCTGGGTGGCTCAGTCCTTCAGCGTCTGCCTTTGGCTCAGGGCATGATCCCTGGTTGCCGGGATCAAGCCCTGAATCCGGCTCCCTGCTCCGCGAGAAGCATACTTTTCCCTCTCCCACTCTCCCTGCTTGTGTTCTCTCTCTCTAATAAATAAAATCTTTTAAAAAAATCTGGGAGATGACATGCTACAAATTTAGAATTTCGAAAATTGTAAGGGGAACCTTCATAACCTCAAGAACAGGGTTTTCACACTTCTCTACCACCTTTCCAGTGGCTTTGTGGAGATAAACAAAGACGACCAAAGGAGAACAGGCTATTTATTTAGAGCTTGCTTGGCATGGGAGCCGGCCACCTTCACTTAGTTTGGTAGAGACGCAGAAGCAGGCAGTGAAAACAGGGAAGTCTCGATGTGCTTTGGTTGGAGGTTGTTGGCATGAGGAAGCAGGAGGCAGGCTAACTAGAAGCGGGGCGTGTGATGTGATTGGTTTGGGGAACATATTTGGCTTTCTCTGATTGGCCCCGAGTTGGAAGCAGGGGCAAAAATTGGGGAAGCTGGCAGTCAACGACGAGTGCTGCTCATTCTGGGCCGATCCCTGCAGAGGCCGTGGTCTCGCTGCCCGGGCCAGTGGCTGCAGAGATTGGGGTCAGAGGTGTGTTGTCACACATGGTCTGGCCATTGTCCTGTCCGGTCTCTCAAATGGGCGAGACCAGGTTTTTCTTTTCCCTCGACCCGGCCTGCTTCCTAGCTTCAAATTTTTTGTTTTGCTTGGAACCAAACCGCGATCCTGATATTTCTGTTAGGATAAGCGGAGATATTAGGACATGACATGTACTCAGGGAACATGTACAGAAATACAGAAGTAGCTTTCTAGTGAGGGTCAGGCCGGAGAACGAATCGCCCTCGGCCGCCTTCTGGTTCCTATTTCCATGAGAAGTGACTCCTCAGCAGCTTTCCCTTCCTGTCGGGGAGGCTGGCCCTCCCGAGCCAGGAAGGTCGCAGCCCCCAGCTCCCGCCCCGCGTCCGGTGCCGTCGCCCCCCTTCCGGCCCCCACTCCCGGGCGCGCGCCGCCGCCTCCAGGCCACTAGTTCCGCGCGTTCCCGGACGGAGGCGCGCCCGGAGAGACTCGACCCCCCACCCCTGCCCCCAGTCCCGCAGCAGCCTCCGCCGCCCGCGGGGGACGTCAGGTCAGCTCTCCCGTCCCCGAGCCGCGACCCGGACACCTCGTTCTCGGAACGCATCCTTGCTCGGGAACAAGCAGCTCCGCCTCTGATCACAACCCCTGCTTTCCACTTGAGGGGGGCGAAGGCAGGGCGCACTCTTCCCGGCCATCATTCCCCACTCGTTTCTCCTCAGCTGTGAAAAAGCTAGCCCTCCTTCCCATTCAGAAAGGAACCCGACTTCCCCTTCAAGGCTCAGTCACCGGGCCCCCGTCGGTGTGAGAGCACGGCCGTCCATTTTTTCCTCGGGGAGGCTCCCCGGCCCGCATTCCTCCGGCCACGAAAGCGGGGAGGCCGTGACGCCGCGGCGAGGCGGCGGCGGCGGCGGCGGCTGAGCTCTCGCCATCTTGCGTGGAGGAGGAGCCGCGGCCGCCGCCATGCGGACCAGCAGGGGGAGGGGGAGACGAGGGGGGAGGGGGCGGCGGGCGAGCGGGGGAGGGGCAGAGCAGCCGAGTTAGCTCAGCCCGGGCGGCGACTCCGGCGGCGCCATGAGAGCGGGCAGCGGCGGAGGTAGGGCTGGGCGGCCGGGAGAGCCGGCGGGCGCGGGCGGCCCTGTGGAGCTGCCCCCGGAGCGGGGCGGGGGCGGAGGCGGAGGCGGGAGGAGGAGGCAGTGGCGAGGGGCCGGGTGGGGGCGGGCGGAGGTTTCCGAGGAGGAAGGAGCCGCCGCCATTTTGGGAGCTTCGAGTCAACAATAAAGGACCGAGGGTGCCGAGCGGGAGTGGCCTCGGTGGTAGGACTCGGGCCTGAGCCGCGGGGAGTGGGGTGAGGTGGTGGGGTCGAGGTCAGCGGTGCGGTCGGGGTCGCGGGAAGCCCCTCGGCCGGCGGGGGGGGGGGGCGCTCTGAGGCGGAGGCCTGAGGCCTGGCTGGGCCCCGGGGAGGAAGGCGGGCGGCGGGCGGCAACCGTGTGGGGTGGGGGCGCCTGAGAAGAGTCGGATATGGGAATGTCGTGCGCGGCGGGGTCCGGAGAAGGAGCGGGCGAAGTACTCAGAGGAGCTTTGTGGAAGACGAAGGGATGTGGGACCACAGAGGCGGCAAGGACTTAGGGGGATGGTGGAGGTTATAGGGTACGAGGCGGCCCTATAGGGGGCGGCAGGGATATGCAGTGTCGGAGGGCTCGTTTCGGAAGAGGACCCGCTGCTGCATGCTTGGAATAAGGCCTCGTAGGTCGGTAACAGGAGGGTGATTATGGAGCCCCCGAGTCGTGAAGGAAAAGGAGGGGCTTTCTGACTTAAGGGTTTCTCTTTGGGGCCGTACAGGGGAGTCCCTATTGTTTCCTACCCGCGGAGTTGGTCCCCTGGTCTTGTGGCGCAGCAGCGATTATAGGGCCCCAACCCTTTTGTGTTTATGGACGCAGGGGTTGCCTAGAAGTGTTGGTTGTGGGGGGGGGCGTTTTGGGGATCAAGAAATTATTGCCCCACAGTTACGGGACTGAAATCATTGGCTTGTTTCTTTCCTTCATCGCTCACTCTCTTTTCTCTGGACCAGAGTCCCCTTTTCCCTTCAGAATAAAACAGTCCCTCCAACTTGCAGACCGAGCTTAGAGAAACTGCGCTGCATTTGCAAACAAAAGCTCTTGTCTGAGATGACGATAGTGTTTTGGGTGTGAAACTGTCAATTGCTAACTACAATCTGGGAAGTGCTGTAATTAACTCCGCGAGGGGCTCCTCCCAACCAGTCTACGTTTCGTTCGTATTTTTGAAAATGTAGACTGTAACTTGCAAGTCTAAATTGGGAAGGGGTAGGAGGAATATTTCCTTCTCTGAGACATAAAGCTGCAGTGCAGGTTTCGGTTCAAGTAAGAAGGGAGTAATAGTCACATTTTGGATCTAGGGAGATACAAGGTCTTATGTTAAGAGCTCGAGGGACAGTAGTGGTATCTTTTAATCTTCAGAGGTTGCCCTTTTCATCCTCTTAGTGCTTGGCAAACAAGTCTTGTGTGAACTCCGTGGTATTGTTGATCATAATATAAACCTGTCAATACAGGAAACCATTTACCACTTAGAACTGATATTAGGTGACTGCTAACCGCGGTCTGCGTAAAGCATCAGATTCTAAGAGACTTAGAATTATGCATCTTTGTGTGTATAATAATCAGGATTTGCTTCTTAGCAACTTTATTTTCAGTTTTTTAAAAAGACATAACCAGTTGTCTTTTAGAAATGATTTATTGCAAAAAAAAAATGATTTATTGCTTTGGAGTCCTTGGTGTTTGACAAAAAAAATAATAATTACATTTTTTGGTAAGAAATATAAAGAAGTTAAAAAAGAACAAACCCAACAGAGGTATGGTAGTCCTTATTTTCTGACCTTTGTAAGTTGTTTTTATTTACTACATTTCATAATAAGAATTCGATTTTGGGACTAATTAAAAGTGGCAGATTGGCCAGTTCTTTTTTTAAAACCTTTATTATTACTCTGAGTTTCTTGGAAAGTTTGGTTAAAGTTACTAGTATGTTTTAGTCTTTCACAGATTTTTTTTAAACAGGCAATTTCCTTTTTGTGTTTTTGTTGATATTTTTAATAACAGCAATTATTTGAAGTTAGGATACACTTTTTGAAAAGTGTTATTGAAATGTATGTAGCTAATAGTTTTTTAGTATTCAAATTTTATTAAGGTAGCTAAAGATTTTCTTGGCTGTTCCTCAAACGAAGGATTTTGACATGTAGACGTGTCTATATTTCTTGATTTATTCAGTTATTGTTTTAAGGGACAAAATTTAAGAGAGAAAATTTATTTTCATAAAGTTGAACCTCTGGTTGAAATTCATAAAGGCACAAATGTTTTTTTTTTTCCCTGAAAGCATTAAGTCAAAATCTCACTTAATTTCAAAATTCGCAGTTGCTGTCGGAAATAGAAAAAAAAAATGATTGTCTTGCCTTGTTCCAAGATATGTAGATTTACATTAATAAAATTGTGATACTTCATTGAGTTGTAATGCAATTAAGTGTAATGAATCATTGACTTTTAGAGGTGGCAGGGACTTTTAGAGAATTCATCAGGGAGGAAACTGAAAGGAAGAGATTGCCATCTGACAGCTAATGCTAATTTAATCACAATATCTTTCTACCTAATTTTCTCTGGGTTACTTTGAACTGACAATTTAAAATGTTTGAGATTGGTCTCAGTTGGCTTGGTGGGGTGTTTTTTTTTTTTTTTTTTTTTTTTTTTTTTTTTTTTTTTTTTTTTTTTTTTTTTTTTTGAGGTAGTTTATCTTTTTGTGTCTCCTATCCTGACTAGTGTTTTGGTCTAAGTACTTCTGTATTCTTATTTAATAGAGTGATTTCCTCTAAAGGGGTTCTTTTAAAAGGGAAAGTTTTTTCTAACTTTCCTGTGTTTGCTAATTAAACTTTCTCTTTGTTTCAGATTGAAGTGAGTGAATTCAGATCTATAACTCAACCTTGTTAGAGGGCTTTTTAAAAAATAAAAAGTTGATTCGGTGCATGAGAGCAAGTTACTGCTGCTTACCGTTCAGAGACTTACAGGTGCTTGCCTGCATTGCAATAAAGGACTCATATATTGAGCAAGACTTATATTTATCTCTTCGTTTTGGAGAGCCTAATAAACTGTTATTACAGTTTCTCTACTGACTTTCAAAAGTTTTGAAGTTTGAAAGAGACATCTTTACAATTAATACAGCATGAGCACGGCCAGAACAGAGAACCCTGTTATAATGGGTCTATCCAGTCAAAATGGTCAGCTGAGGGGCCCTGTGAAGCCCAGTGGTGGCCCCGGAGGAGGGGGCACACAGACACAGCAACAGATGAACCAGCTGAAAAATACCAACACAATCAATAATGGCACTCAGCAGCAAGCACAGAGTATGACCACCACTATTAAGTAAGTGTTAGAATGAATAATACACACACTTGGGAGACCAAGGAGGTATCTTTTTGCTACTTTGTTGTTGACTACTTTAAACCTTATTTTGACCATTTTGTTTGCAAGGAAAAGACAGATGACTTTGTTTTATGGCAGTTGGGTATTTGCAATTGAATAATGTATTTTTGTGTAATTCAGGTTCATTAACAGATACAAATAATATATATAAATTTTGTATACATTATTGTTTGAAACATTTTGGCTTTCATAATTAGCTCGGATTCATCCTGTTTTTGACAGTATGGCTTTTTCCCTAGTGTTATAACTATACCTTACCCTAGTTTGTTTTTAAAGATTTTATTTATTTGACAAAGAGAGATCACAGGTAGGCTGAGAGGCAGGCAAAGAGAGGGGGAGGAAGCAGGCACCCGGCTGAGCAGAGACCCTGAGATCCTGACCTGAGGTGAAGGCAGAGGCTTTAACCCACTGAGCCACCCAGGCACCCCTCCCCCTTACCCTAGTTTAAATGGCAGTTAAAGCCAATTTTAAGTTTAAAGACTGTTCCCGTCTTCTGAACCCAAACATATTCACTGATAGAAAATTTATCCATAACTTTTTTTTTAAGATTATGGAACTTTAGTTTTCTACTTTAAAAAAAAAATAAGCTTTCTCCTTTTACACACAAAATTACAAGCCATTATATATCCTAGGGTTTTCAGTATTTTGAACTCTTGGAAATGCATTGAACTGAATAGTTCCAGGCCTCTTTGTTGACTCTAAAATCTTAAGAGCCTCATCTTACTACAGAATATTTTTCCTTGTAAATGTGCTGTTTGTCATCTAAGTGTTTATTTATTTTTTATTAATTTTTTTTTATTTGACAGATAACAAGTAGGCAGAGAGGCAGGCAGAGGGAGAGGGGAAAGCGGACTTCCCCCTGAGCAGAGAGCCCGGCGTGGGGCTCGATCCCAGGACCCCCGAGATCATGACCCCAGCCGAAGGCAGACGCCTAGGCCTAACCCACTGAGCCACCCAGGCGCCCCTAAGTGTATACTTTAAATTATTACTGATAACTATCTAAGATTCAGTTAATAGAAAATTAACATTGAAAACTCGACCCCATTTCACATTTGACTTTATTGTTAATATCTAGCCATAGAGATTGATTTATTGTCTTGAAATCTTCATATGATGTCAAAACTGGGTCACTGAACTACAGTGTGTTATATTACAACCTAGGTCTTTTCCATGCCTAAAAAGCACTTCCTAAAGAAACGTAGCACTTACAAGCTACCAGAATATCATATAGATGGTTACTTGAGTGTGGTTTGCTAGTGATCTCTAAGAATTAATTTACATTGGAATTGCTTTGGTCATTGGGAGAATTAGTATTAATGCAGTCTGTTTTTTAAGCTTTAACTGATATAGAAATAAAGAATATTCTCTAAATTGTAGTTTGTCTTTTCAATATATGAATAGGCTAGCAAAATTTATTTTTTAATTTAATTTTATTTTTTTAAGATTTTATTTATTTATTTGACAGAACACAAGTAGGCAGAGGGGTAGGCAGAAAGAGAGGGAGAAGCAGGCTCCCCGCTGAGCAGAGAGCCTGATGTGGGGCTTGATCCCAGGACCCTGAGATCATGACCTGAGCAGAAGGCAGAGGCCTTAACCCACTGAGCCACCCAGGCGCCCCTAGGCTAGCAAAATTTAGGCTCTTTTTCAACATAAAGCTGTGTTACTTCATTTTTTTCTACTTAAATTCTGATTTCAGACAATAGATTTTGTGCTTTTTTTTGGCTGTCTGGGATTAATGGGTTATTATTTTTTTTAATTAACATATAATGTATTATTTGCTTCAGGGGTACAGGTCTGTGAATCATCAGTCTTACACAATTCACAGCACTCAATGACAGCACATACCCTCCCCACTGTCCATAACCCAGCCACCCTATCTCTCCCCTCTCCCCTCAGCAACCCTCAGTTTGTTTTCTGAGATTAAGAGTCTCTTATGGTTTGTCTCAGTGGGTTCTTTTTCATTCTTTGGGTTCTTCATTCTGTGGGTGCTTTAAATGTTTGTAAAAAAAAAATCTTTTTTTCTTTTTTAATCTGTCATCTCTTCCATGAAGGCTTATAGATTGCATTGCTGTTTTCAGAACTCATTCTAATACTTAATCTCTGTCGCTTATTTTCTCATTTTAAATGGTTTGGGTCTTCTAACTCCTAAGGTTACAAATTCCTTGTGATAAGATTTTCCATTGTATTTTGCATTTTTATTCACTTTATATTGAATTTGACAGTGGCAGGCTGGCGTACTAAGATGTTCAACTGACATTTTTGCTGAGAAACTTTGGTGTGTTAATTATAGGCAGAGGTGAAAGGCTTTGGTATCCTTGAAATTGGTAGCAAATAATTATCTGTGTTAGAGTACCTTAAATTATGTGGGACCTAACTTTAAATAAAATAAGTCCTCTTTTTTTTTTTTTTTAAGTCCTCATCTTTCTAAATCAAGACTTGATGTTTTGGGGGTTCTGATTATGTAAGAGTTACTATAATGAAATCAGCAATAACTTATTTAAAGATGACACAGTTGAAAGCATTATCTGCTTTATTGACCATTTTTTTCCATTAGGTGCTTTATTTGAGGTTTTTACCTAACCAAAAAGAGAATTTTACTCTTTTCTTGGTTTCAAGCATTCTCAGCCAAAAAAAAAAAAAGATTGAGAGATAGTTATTAACAGCTAATAGGGTTTTTTTTGTCATCGTTTTAAGATTTTATTTATGGGGGGGTGTTGCTGAGTACAGAACCCGATGTAGGTCTCAATCCAGGACCCTGAGACCCATGACCTGAGCCCAAGTCAGACGCTTGATCAACTGAGGCACTCAGGCACCCCCTGAGTTCTTATTTTGCCAGGAACTATGCTAAGTGTTTTAATGTAAATTACTTGATATAATTCTCAACCCCCTTTATATATGAGAGGATTGGGAGGCTTAGAAAAGTAGCTGCTGCAAATACACAAAAATAAGTAGTAGAGTCAGAGCTTGACCTTGGGTCTGAAACTTTAAAGTCCTTAGTTTTAATTAGTCACCAAAAGTTAGAAACTCAGATGCTTACCAGAGACTGTGCCACATGAGAAAGTACTTGCTTTATCTAAGGGAGTCAGCTGCTTGATTTAAGCTCTCAGTTATTAACCTCTATCAAACTTGACACGCAGAAGTTTGGAACTAGTGTTGCTAAAGCTTCCCTTTTTTCTTTTGTTTTCCAAGAAAAGCCCGAATCTGGACTCTATATGAAATCTCCTAATTTTTAAATGTTGGCAACTAATTTAAATTAAAACACACTACTTACGTCAAACAAAACACAGTGGTTACCAGTTTGGACAACAGTTGCACTAAATACTACACTGCTTCTCTTAGGAGAATGGATGCCTTATTCCCTTCTATTCTTGATTTTTTTTTTTTTATTCTCTCTAGGTGGTTCTTTTATAAGAAGAGCAGTATTTCTAATGCTGTTTATTTCTGTTAGCTATATTCCAGAGTAAATGGCAATATATTAAACTTACTGTGCTTTTTAGAACTTAATTATAATTATGGTGAATCATCTTTATATTATTAGAATAGCGATGCTATTATGAATTCTCATGCTTCAATTTTACTATATTCTCCGTAGACCTGGTGATGACTGGAAAAAGACTTTAAAACTCCCTCCAAAGGATCTAAGAATCAAAACTTCGGTAAGTTGATTGTAAAATTCAAGTGGAAAAATGGTGTGGAAACTCTAAAAGTGAAGTAGTTACTTAATAACAATAGGCACTATCTGTTTACTCTGTGGTTGAAATTGTATGGATCATATATGATGAATCGCCAAAAATTTTCACTCTTTGGGGGAATTACATTAATTCCATAATGTGTATCTGTATATTCAGTACTGTATTTATACATCTGTATATTTTATCTAATTTATGGAGTATTTTCATGGTTTGCAAGGCATTTCTCAAAATTTTCTTATGCTCCTAGTAATGCAGGAAGGTTCAAGTTAGGTATTATCCTTATTTTGTGGATGAAGACAAGGAAGTAGAGAGATTCGTTCTCTTAGCCCAGTGTTCTCAACTGGGGGTGATTTTTGTCCTTTAGTGGCCATTTAGCAGTAGCTAGAGACATACTTGATTATCACAGCTTGTTAAACTCAACTTAGGGGGATGCTACAGGATGGCCCCTTACAAAAGAGAATTTTCAGCCCAATGTCAATAGTGCTAAGGTTGAGAAATCTTTATTTAGAATAGGATATTTGCAGACAGTGAGTGGTGGAACTAGAGTTTGACTTCACATCTTGCTATTTGTAATTCACAGCATGATACTTAAATAGAAATAATAGTATTCAACCAGTCCTCAAAAGAATATGACCACAGGGTGACCTTTCCCCAAAACAATTTTTAAGTGGCCTCTGTGTGTTGAAGAGTGGTTATTCCTTAGGAATGCTTGAAATATAGATCAAGACAGAACTCATTTGCATATGTTTGTATTTTAAATGGGTTAGGGGAAGAATAAGTTTCTCAACTTTCTTAAGCATAGTAACTACCAAAGGAACACAGTTGTACTTTATTTTGTCGTTTTACTTGTTTTGTTTGTTTGACTAGGATGTGACCTCCACAAAAGGAAATGAGTTTGAAGATTACTGTTTGAAACGGGAGTTATTGATGGGAATTTTTGAAATGGGCTGGGAAAAGCCATCTCCTATTCAGGTATATTCTCTTTTCATCCACTTGTGATGTTATGAGTTAAGCATTCAATACTTTTTGATCTGTGTGAATGATATAATTAGCATTTTTCTCATGTATACATGTACATATACACACTTTTTCGGAACCTTTGAAAGATAAGTCACAAAATCATGGATGGCCCTTTACCTCTAAATATTTCAGTGCACATTTCTTAAGAAATGGGTTTTTTTTTCTTTTTGGAGTAAGCTGTGTGCCCATCGTGGGGCTTGAACTCACGACCCTGAGATCAAGAATTATATGCCGTACCAACTGAGTCAGCCAGGTGTCCCTGGGGATGTTTTCTTGTGTAACCATAGTAGTTATCTTTGGTCAGTTTAACATTAATACAGTTTTTCTATCTTACTGTCATTTGTATTCTAATTTTTAAATGACCCCAAAATGTCCTTTATGCATTCTTTTTTCTGTACAGGATGCCTCCCAAGATCAGGTATTACATTAGTTAGTTATGTCTCTGTCTCTTAACCTCTTTTAGTTGTGAGCATTTCCCTAGTCTTTTTTTTTTTTTTTTGGTCTTTTATGACATTGACATTAAAAATCCAGTCCTTTTTTCCTAATAGAATATTCCTCATTTTGGGCTTGTGTCCTGTCTCTATGTGATTAGCCTCAAGTTATTCATTCTTAGTCAAACTACTACAAAAGTTGTGTTATGGCCTTCTCAGGCTACCACGTTTGTAGGTATACACAGTGTCCATCTAGTTTTCGTTGATGAATTTAATTTTCATTATCATCTCAAGGTGGTGTCTGATTTTTCTACTGTATAATTAATTGCTTTCCCCGCCCTTCCCTTGAAAGTAATAAGCAGTCTACGGGAAGCACTTTAAGACTATGCAGGTATCTTACTCTTCTGCCAAAATTTCTTCCTAGTCTTAGCATCCATTGGTCATTCCTACATGATTTCTTCTTAACTCTGATAGATTATGATGAGTTATCAATGCTAGCACTCCTTCCACATTTGGCCTTGTAAGGAAGAGCCTTCCCTGGGGTGCCTGCGTGACTCATTTGGTTAAGCAACTGCCTTTGGCTCAGGGCATTATCCTAGAATCCCGGGATGGAGTCCTACGTTGGGTTCCCTTCTCCTGCTGATCCTCCCCTCTTGTGCTCTCTCAAATAAATAAATAAAATCTTAAAAAAAAAAAAAAAAGCCTCCCCTATCTCTTCAGGTATTTGTATATTATCAGTATGGACTCAAAAATCCCCCCAGTGGTATTTTTGTGGTCAAATTGTCCCCTTTTTGGCCATTGTGAGCTCCTTCAAGCTGGTCCTGTGTGTTTATAATGTACACATACCTGTTTTTTTTTCCTGATAGGCTATTTTTTTAGAGCAATGTTAAGTTCACAGCAGTTGAGCAGAAAGTAGAGATTTCCCTTAAACCCTGGTCCCTACTCATGCATAACCTCTGTTATCAACATCCCTCACAAGAATGACACATTTATTACAACTAATGAACCTCAACATGATCCAAAGTTCATAATATATATTAGGGTCCACTCTTGGTGTTGTACATTCTGTGGGTTTGAACAAATGTGTGATGACATGTACTCATCATTGTAGTATCAGACAGTAGTTTTACTGCCCTAAAAAACCTCTGTTCTGCCTATTCACTCCTCACTTCCCCACCCCCTTCATTTTTCTCGAGTACTTCCTTTTTGGCATATCATGAGGTGAGCTTATCTATACCTATCTTGTCCCTGCCTCAGAATCAGCCATTTCTCCAAGGAGCCCTGCTTAGTGGAATAGTGGAATACATTATATAGTATTAATGAGACTTAAATCTGCATATGGAATACTCTTTGCTCCTTGGCCCTTTTAGTGAATAGAACAAGAAAATACAAATATGTGTGTGTGCACATATGTGGAGACATAAACATGCATGTTAATTAAAACTTTTAAACCCAATCTATAGTAAGGACAAACCTAATGACATCATTGAGTACTTTTTCATTGAGCAAACATATACTGAGTGACCTAGAAAATGTTAGAGACTGGAGATGTTTTTATGAACAAGACAGGAATCCTGCCCTCACAGTCATGTGGATAAGACAGCTAATTGTACAGCTAATTTCAGTGTGATCTGATGAGCCCTTTCTTGTTGAAATTGCGTATATATGTAGCCGTTAGATGAAGACAGAATAACCTAGAGGTGGTCCATATTCCAAGCAGAGAACACTGGGATAGTGATTGCCTAGGGGTTTTCACCTTTGTGTGCCTTTGTGGACAAACTAAAGTTTATTATGGCTGAGAAAGTATCGAGATAAGGTTATACATAACTAGATAGGCAATTTGAGTGCATATATTGAAAATATTTTGGGAATTTATTTTTCTGTTACGTAGTTCATGTTAATCCATTTTATTTACAGGGACGAAAAGTTTTATGAGAGTCTTCTATTGTTGTAGGGACTAACTATATCATTCAACTTTGTATCTCCAGTACTTAGCAAGGTAGAAGGCAGGAAATGGGCCCTCAGATGTTCAGTGGTATTTAGAATGCTTTTTTTTTTTTTAAGATTTTATTTATTAATTTGAGAGACAGAAAGTGAGAGAGAGCATGAGCAGAGAGAAGGTTAGAGGAAGAAGCAGACTCCCCATGGAGCTGGGAGCCCGATGTGGGACTCGATCCCAGAAATCTGGGATCATGACCTGTGCCGAAGGCAGTTGCTCAACCAACTGAGCCACCCAGGCACCCTAGAATGCTTTGATGAAATTATGGTTGACAAGTCTGTAGGTTAACTTTGTCTATAGAACTATTGAAGAACTAGTCTTGGCAGTCAGACTGCGCAGGTTGAATCACAACTCCACTCCTTTATAAGTTGATTATTTGAGTTATCTCTCAAAGCCTCAGTTTTCTGGCCTATAAAATCACTATTATATATCGTAGAAGAGTTGTGAAGATTAAGAGAGGTAATTCCTTTTAGTATGCTTGTTATAGTGCCTAGTAGATGATAAATGCTCTATAATTGTTATGGGTTATTATTCCATATAGTAGTTTTATCAAAAAAGGAGAAAAAAGGAGATGGGGAGGCAGGAAGGAATAAATGCCCCTGCCTTCCTCAAAAAAAGGAAAGGAAAAAAAAGATTGTTCATTTAGCAAACTTAATTCATTTTTTTTTCCAAAGATTTTATTTATGGGTGGGGGGCAGAGGGAGAAAGAAACTCAAGCAGACTCCGCACTGAGCATGGAGCTAAACGTGGGCTTGATCCCACAACAGCAAGATCACGACCCACGCCAAAACCAAGTCGGACGCTCAACCCATTTGAGCCATCCAGCTGACTTAATTCTTAATGGACCCTTGCTGGCTCCTGTGTCCCACTTTTGTATTAAAATTTAAAATTGACTTTGTTATTTGCACTTTCAGTATTAGGATAAATATAGGCAGTTATCTTTACAGTCAGTTAACCAGTCAGTCTCACATTTAGCTTTTTTGGTAAAGTGGAAGTAATAAGTAAGCTCCCTCACAGGGTTTTTGTGAGGATTAAATATAACTGAACAACATGTTTTGAAATGACAAAGTAGCGTATGGGTATAAAGTATTATTTTAGATATGTAAGACCACCATTCACATTGTCTTTTTCTTCACTATTATTTTGCCCAAGAATCTGTGGAAAACACATGATGTTCCTTAGAATTATTCCGTGTAACAAACTGTAAATACTGGGATTTTAGAACCAAAAAGAAATTTAGAAATCCTGTAGTAAAATTTAACCTCATGACTGGCTGCCTTCTATTCATTCTGTTCTTAACTACTGTCTCCGCTTGTTTTTCTATTGTTTTTAAGGTATTGTCTTCCATAGTACTTAGTTTACAGTTTTGTCCAGGTGTTTTTTTTCCCCCCAAATACAGAGGCCTTCTTGATCAGATGGTGGGTGTCCTCTGCATTTGAATCTTTTTTTAAGTGCTCGCTTCAGCAACACATACACTGAAATTGAATCTTTTTTTAAGAGGTGAAATTTTATTGGCTGTAAGATTGGACAATGAGGCACTTAATTATATCCTCCAAAAAGAATATTTTACACTGACAGTCTGGAACCAGACATACTACAGTTTGCCCCCACACATCTTTCTTTGGTGTAGCCATCCGTGACTAGTTCTAGTTCTGAATGCTGTGCCCCATAGCTAGCATAACTATACCACTCTAAAGGCATAGCTTTATAGGAGCACAGACTTCTTTGGAAGGCATAGAAACCTGCTGTTGTATTCTGCTTAATATTATGAAACCTTACGGAGTTGACCCTTGAACAACAGGGATTTGAACTGCATGCTTCCACTTATATACAGATTTTTTATGGTACTATAAATGCATCTTCCTTATGATTTTCTTAATAACATTTTTTTCTCTAACTTTATTTACATATAACATACAAAATGTGTTAAATGGATGTGTTGAATTATCAGCAAGGCTTCAGCAGTAGGCTGTTAGTTAAGTTTTAGAGGAGTGGAAAGTTATATGTGGATTCTTAATTGTGTGGGATGTCAGTGCCCCTAACCCCCACGTTCAGGGGTCAACTGTATTAACTTTGAGATGATTGAAAATGAGACCTCTTACTGCTTCCAGACCCTAGGCACAACTTTCAAAGACATTAGGTAAGATAATGATGAAATGGCAGGTAGTCCACTGTTGAGGGAAACATGGGAGTTCCTTATTGTTGGCAACAAAACTTCACATCAAGTCAAGAATCTCAACTATTTTGAGGAATTATTTTGTTAACCAGGTTTAATAAGCTTTAGTTAAAAATTAATAGTTTATTATTGATAGTTAGGAATTACAGCACTCTTAATCCTTTGTAAGTCATTTCTCTTGCTAACGTGGATTTCTTAATGATTATAGGAATTGTTTTCCTAAATTTACAAAAGAGAAAGTGTTTTTTTTTTTTTAAGATTTTATTTATTTGACAGAGATCACAAGCGGACAGAGAGGCAGGCAGAGGAGGGCGGGGAAGCAGTCTCCCTGCTGAGCAGAGAGCCTGATGGGGGCTCAATCCCTGGACCCTGGGATCATGACCTGAGCCAAAGGCAGGGGCTTTAACCCACTGAGCCACCCAGGCGCCCCAAGAAAAAGTCTTTAAATGCATTTCCTTATTAGTTAGTGGTAAAACGGGGGTGTGTTCCTTAAGAGATATTTTTGAAATTATTATCTTCTATACTCTTTTTTCTGGGAAGCAGTAGATACCTGTGATAACCATTGCTATCTCCTCTACTATATTCATATTATTTTTCCCCCTGAAATTAAGATTCTTAAGCTCAGCTGGCCCTAGGAGGTAAAAAGAAACAACTACCCTAAAAGCAGCTAATGGGGCAACTTTCAGCTTTTTTAGGTACCACACTTCTGTTGAATGCCTCTCAGTACTAGGAAATTGGAAAGTATACTGTGCTGTGGTTGTAGGGAACAAACTAACTTGAGCTAACTTTAGCAAAGGGGAATTTATTGAAAAAATATCAGAGGAGTTCACAAGAGTGAGAAAAGTCACACTTGGAATTGACCAGGGACTGAGGCAGTTCCGAAGGGCTTGGGAAGCTACAAATTGTTAGAGGCTGTGCTATGACAATTTAAATTCTTAGACGGGATGGGGCATCTGGGTGTCTTAGTGGGTTAAGCCTCTGCCTTTGGCTCAGGTCATGATCTCAGGGTCCTGGGATCGAGCCCCACATTGGGCTCTTTGCTCAGCAGGGAGCCTACTTCCCCCTCTCTCCCTGCCTGCCTCTCTGCCTACTAGTGATCTCTCTCTGTCAAATAAATAAATAAAATCTTTAAAAAAAAGTTCTTTAAATTCTTAGAAGGGAGCATGGAGCTGGCCTGGCTTCAGTTGATGTCTCCCATTTAGCTGGAGAGGTTGCCTAGACTATCCAATGGGGTGGGGATATGTAATTCCTCAGAAGAAAGTTGGGGTGCTATTAGGAAAGGGAAAATGGATCCTAGGGTAACCGAAACAGAACAGGTACTTAGTGTGTCATTTCCACCGAAACAGTGGAATATGGCCTTGGAGAGGTAAGGTGGCAGAATCAGACCTCAGGTTGTTGGGTTGTCATGGATTTGGTAACTTGACTAAGATACAAATCACATACTGTGCAATTTACACATTTAAAGTATACAATCCAGTGGTTTTTAATATATTCACAGTTGTACGAATCAATTTTAGAAAACTTTCATCACGGGACACCTGGGTGGCTCAGTTGGTTAAGCAGCTGCCTTCAGCTCAGGTCATGATCCCGGCGTCCTGGGATCGAGTCCCACATCGGGCTCCTTGCTTGGCAGGGAGCCTGCTCCTCTCTCTGCCTCTGCCTGCCTCTCTGCCTGCTTGTGTTCTCTCTCTGTTAAAATAAATAAAATAAAATCTTTAAAAAAAAAATGAAAACTTTCATCACCCTAAAAAGAAACTGCATTAGCAGTCTCCCCTTATTTTCTCCTAGCCCTAACCGACCACTTAACTATTTTCTGTCTCCATGAATTTGCCTGTTCTGGACATTTCATATAAATGGAGTCATATATTGTTTTTTGTGAGTGATTTTTTGACTTAGCATTTTTTAGGGTTCATCCATGTTGTAGTATGTATTAGTACTTCTTGCCTATGTATTGCTGAGTAATAATTCCATTGTATGGCTATACCACATGTGCTTTATCATTTGATAGGGTTGTTTTCACTGCTAGCCATTTTGAATACTGCTATGAACATTCACATATAAATTTCTGTGTGGGAATGTTTTTATTATAAAACAAAAATACCTACGGGCGCCTGGGTGGCTCAGTGGATTAAAGCCTCTTGCCTTCGGCTCGGGTCATGATCTCAGGGTCCTGGGATCGAGCCCCACATCGGGCTCTCTTTTCTGTTCAGTGGGGAGCCTGCTTCCCCCCCCCCCCCCCCTCTGCCTGCCTCTCTGCCTACTTGTGTTCTCTCTCTGTGTCAAATAAATAAATAAAATTAAAGTAAAAATACCTAACTTGATATAAATAACAAAGTATCTGAGTGCCCAGTGGACAGTTTTTTAAAGTTTTTAGCTTCTTTTTCTCCCTGATAGCTCCCATGATTTCCTCTTGGGTTTAACGGTTGTCTGAGCCTGACTTGAATTCTCTTTCATCACATTACCTAATCTTTCTAGCAAACAGTGGTAAGAGACGGTGAGGATGTGTTGAATTCCCTGACTACTGCTGCTAATCATGATGGTCACCATATGGGGCAAAAAATATCAGTGTATCTTAACTTAGAGACTAGTTTGCTTAGTCTGTTTAAAAAAAAAAAAAAAAAAGCTTGTCTTTAAACAGTGTCTGTAGAGCATAAACCCTATCAGAGAGTGCAAGGCAATAGAACTTAGTGGCCTTAATCTAAGTTAGAAGGTGAACCCAAAATGGGAATTAGGATACCCTTGAGCTAATCCTGACCTGCCTCACTCATTTAAAGGTTTTATTCTTTTAAAGAACCTGACTTGAGAAGTCATTGAAAGGCCCTTGGAGACCACCTAGCCTTTTATTCTGTTATAGAACTGAGTAGTGTGTAAGTAGCCTATTTAAAAACCATGGAAGAGGGACGCCTGGGTGGCTCAGTTGGTTGAGCGGCTGCCTTTGGCTGGGGTCATGGTCCCAGCGTCCTGGGATCGAGTCCCACATCGGGCTCCTTGCTCAGCGGGGAGCCTGCTCCTCTCTCTCTGCCTCTGCCTGCTTGTGTTCTCTCTCTGTTAAAATAAAATAAATAAAATCTTTAAAAAAAAAAAAAACATGGAAGAAAATGAACCCATGGGAGTAATAAGCTCCCAGAGCAACTGTAGATTAAGAGTTGACTCAAAGAAGAGATTAAGACCAAAGGGTCAAAGCCAAGGATTTCTTTCTTTGACCTGCTTTATTATAATAAGCAGACTGTTTAATGCTGGTTATAGGAACAGAAGGTAACAGAGTATTGCTATTGGACCATATTTATAGTTCTGGGAGCTGTGTTTCTTTTTCTGATCATATGGAACCCATCTGAGCCCTTTGATGCATTCTAGGTAGGATGATTATTATGAGGGGAAATGCAAGTTATGATGCTTATTAGATGTTCCTATAATAATGATTTTAAAGTGTTAGGGATAGTTCTTTTGGTCATTAGCTTAGACATAGAACTGATTGCTACAGGGATTATGAATCTCTTTCATAATTTACTTTCCTAACTTTTTGGTTTTATAAATTAAAATTTATAACAAATTAATAAAATTAAGATACAAAATTTAAAAAATTTTAGTTTTAGAAATGGAAATGTTCTTATTCCTCCCTCTTTATACCTATTCTATCTGTATATGGTATATGTGTATTTATTTTCAGTAATGTGGGGGAATCCTTGGCTCTTGTTTAGGTAACTTGTCCTAGTAGAAAATGTTACCTTTGCAAAACACATAGGACGCAGTAAGCTAAATTTGGAGATGAAAAGTCACTCTCTGATGTGACCATGGATTAAGATAACTGGAATAGAATTGAGCCTCCAGTTGAGTACATTTCAGGACAGAGAAATTGGATGTAAGACACTGACATTGTGAGCTTATATGATATAATAAATACGACTTGAAGTTAAACTTTGCCAGCTGATTCCCATTTTTTACAAGGATTAATTGTCAAGTCTTCAATTTTTCATTGTGGTTAAATTGGTTTACTTTTCTCAAAAGGTACAGTCTTTCCTTTGTATTGTTTGTGCCATTTTTTTCCCAGTTCTTCATCCTGAAAGCTCCCTCACTTTTTTTTTTCTGTTTATTCAAGTCTTGTTGTGTCAGCCCAGGTTCTTCTTCGTTTGTTTTTTTGTTGTAGATGCTCATTCCTTAGACCTACACATTCTCACACATACAAATCCATATCGTTTTTATTACATTGGGATATAGCTTAATAATACACTATAAGCAGTTCTCATAAATATTGGTTGATAATGGTGGTGATGTTGACTGGTAATTTATTTGGTCTCTACCTATTCTTATAAAATGGAAATGTGGGACATTTGAAAGCCATACCAAAGAGGTGTACTTCCAGTATATTTTAGAGAATAATTTGCTTAGGTACTGTTTTTATTCACAAGTAATTTGCATTTTTTGTCTCTTAGGAGGAGAGCATACCCATTGCTTTATCTGGTAGGGATATCTTAGCTAGAGCAAAAAATGGAACAGGCAAGAGCGGTGCCTACCTCATTCCCTTACTTGAACGGCTAGACCTGAAGAAGGACAATATACAAGGTTAGTTTGTTTAAACTATAAATGGCGGTTTTACTTTGGAGTTCTGTGGAAGATATTACCATCTTTTTTTAGAAATTACCCAATTTGGGGTTAGTATTTCCTTTTTCTTTTCGTGGCTTGTGGCCCAGTCACATTATAAAATACTCAGATTTCTAAGTTTTCAGAGGGGTTTTACATATTACACAGTTTTGATAGTATTTCAGCGAAATAGGCAAAATAAATATTGGCCTATAGATAAGAAAGCAAAATCATAAAGTTATCTGACTTTGCTACTTATAAACTGTGGAACTGAGTTTATATGTAGGGCACCTACATATCTGTAAAGCTCATGGACTTTTTCTTCTATAAACCTTGTGGTTTTGGAATTTTGAAGAGCTTAGGAAGTAGAGAAGAAACGAGTTTTCATAGTTTTATGCAAAGTAAGCTAACAGTTACATTTTGACCTCTAAAGCTTTTTCTGAAATTTTCATAAATTGAACTTGATCTGTAATGATCATTTCTCTCCCATCTTCCTTTTACCTACATGCATGTGATGTAAATGGAATCTGGGTATCAGGAGTTTCCTATTCAGGTGTTTAGTGAATCCCTGGCTGAAATATTAAATTAAACTTTGAGGTAATGGTTGCCAAGGCAAAGAACCCTTAAAAGGTTTGTAACTAAGGAGTACCAGGTTTATAAAGCTTTGTTGCTCAGGAAAAGTCCAAAGTTAGAACACTGTGATAGGTTCTTTTTTTTTTTTTTTGTAAAGGAATTTACTTTTTTGACTTTTCAGAATTAGGCTTATTATGATTCAACTTTTTAATATGTCCTGAGTGTCTAGATGCAGGGGGCAGTATTGCTGTAGCTTATTACACCCTTAAAATATGTTTCTTTTTTATCTATTTTCCAGCAATGGTGATTGTTCCCACTAGAGAACTTGCTCTACAGGTCAGTCAAATTTGCATCCAGGTCAGCAAGCACATGGGAGGGGCCAAAGTGATGGCAACCACAGGAGGAACCAATTTACGGGATGACATAATGAGGCTCGATGACACAGGTAGGGAATGATTGATATAATGTGACCTAGCTCTCCAAGTGTAATTACAGACATGAGTGTTTCCTGAACTTTACTAAAAATTGTTTTTAAGAATTAAAGACCAGAAACACTGCTGTAGAAAAATGAATAAAGGAAATGACCATTTCATTCATGAAAAAAGACAAATTGATAGTAATCGAAAGGATATTTAAGCTTGCTAATTTATTTTAACGTAAATAAAAATAGATTGATACGGTATCGGATTGGGAAGGGTAAAAAATATTAGTAACCAATAATAGGTTTGAGAAGAAATAGGTGTGAGTATATAAATTGAAACAATCTTTATGGAGGGCAGTTCGGCATTGTGTTTTGAAATTATAAATGCGTGTTTTCAAGAATCTTTTCTGAAGAAATATTAGGCAAATACAGGGTTACTGCAATGTGTTTGTAGTACTGAAAAATTGGAATATCCTAAATGTCAGAGGGCTAAATACATTGGGGTATAGTCCAAATGGAATTCCACGAAGCTATTAAACAGTGAAGCTAATCTATATTTATTTTCATTGCGTTCTCCATGATACATTACGGAATGAAAAAAGATAACAAAACATAAATATGAAATCCCCTTATGTAAAAATTATAAGTAAAGTTTGAGTTAAAATTTTATATATGATTGAAAATTTTACAGATGATTGTCATTTGGTAAAATACTATGTGCTTAATACTGCACAATTATTTAAAGTGGTTATCTTATTTCATCCTTATAACAATCTTCTGAAGACCATTACTCTAGTTTAGAGATGAGCAACTGTATGTGAGATGCCTGGTATGTCTTTGTTATTCATTGGGGATGGTTTTAAGACAAATATTCCCCCTTATTTGGAGCAGGTGGTGTGGGAAGCTATTAGCCTGCCCCATGTAGAAGTGAAACAAACAAATATTCTCTTACCAACCTAAGATGAAATGAAAATTCTTATCTTAAAACACATCTTTGCCTGCTTGTATTATTCCTATCCCTACAATTTTCTGATAAAATATGTGTGATAAACCTTTACTGTATCCTCTTTGCCCAAGCTAAAATGAATGAGAATATATATATATATTCTAATCTTGTGTAGTGCACGTGGTGATAGCTACCCCTGGAAGAATCCTGGATCTTATCAAGAAAGGAGTAGCAAAAGTTGATCATGTCCAGATGATAGTATTGGATGAGGTAATGTCTCTTCATTTCCAAAGTACTATCCTATTCTTTGTTTACAATTGCCAATGAATAAAGCTCTTTGTGTTTGTGAACCTCTAGTAAATGCATGATTCTTGTCAATTCAAACTAATTCACTTACTATAAAATGTGTTTTGCCCATTAAAGGCAATAGACGATAGGCATTTGTAGGAATAGTTTAGCCTTGTGTCTTTTTCTTGGGATGCCAGATTGTAAGTTCTGTTTTTATTTTTCAAGAAAAGGAGTTGCTGAATATCTCGAAGTTTGTTCTAAGTCTCTTTCGAATCAGTGATATATCTTAAAAAACATCGAATGTCTATAACCCCTCATTTAGTATATCCTGCTTCGTATTGTTTGGTTTTGTCGTCTCTGGTATACTTGTTACCTCATCAGGTTGTAAGTGCTTTTTAAGAACTTACTGGACTCTACATTTTTGGGATCTGGCTGTGTTTTTATACATACACTGTACCAGTGTTAATATTTTGAGATAAAGTTATTTTCCTCTTTGGTTTGTGTTTTAAATAACTAGATCAGGTCGATCATAGTCTAATTCAGACAGGTTTTTTATCTTTGAGTAACAAAAGATAGTGTTTATTAGTCACTGTGTGCTAGCACTAAGTGCTGTACATGTTTTTTCATTTGCTTTTCATAACAACCCTGTAAGATAGGTATCCTATAAAGCAGTTACTACTGCTAATTTTAAAGTTGTGGAAACTTAAGTATTGGGTGGTTAAGTAACTTGCCAACATAGCTAATAAGTGAAGGAAACAAGATTTCAACCCAGATAGTTTGACTCTAGATTGTACTCTCAGCCACATACTGCCTCTCTTTAATGTAATGGAAATCACATTAAATTTTTGTTAGGGGAACAAGGATGGTATCTGTGTAGGGTTTTTCTCTTTCCTCTAGAATTTGGTATTAAAGCTTTTCCCTCTTCTGAATCACTGCAGATGTGTCTTGGTTCCTTTGGAGTAGGGACTGTCATAGAGTACTGTTTACAACCAGGACTATTCCATGAATGCTTTTGTGGCGTGATGCCTTATTAACCGAAGACCTTGGACACTAATTGTTTTTGAAATTGTCTTTCCTTTGTACTGCAGGCAGATAAGTTGCTGTCACAGGATTTTGTGCAGATAATGGAGGATATTATTCTCACGCTACCTAAAAACAGACAGATTTTATTATATTCCGCTACTTTCCCTCTTAGTGTACAGAAATTCATGGTGAGTATAAATCTGTACTAGGAAGCAGTGCCATTTCTATTGCCCACGAGTATACCTTTATTCATAATTACATGTTGTTATCAGTTCATGCTGATTATTTCAAGTTTTTGGCTTTCCTTCCAGCTGATCAATTAAGGTTTATTTTGCATAAATTAACTGATTTTTTTTTTTTTTAAACAGGGAGTTGATTAAATTCTGTATTCACTTAGCATTTGGTGGCAGGCTGACATACAGCCATCGATACGGAATTGAGCTTATTGCAGTGTAACCCTACAAAGTACAAAATAGGAATTTAGCTACATATCTGAATGTTAGATTTTCTATATGTTAAATATGATAACATTTTATCTGTCATAGATTACTTATACTCTGAAGAAAACTGAATGCCTTTTAAGCACGAGTTTATCAGAAATGTTGGGGGATGTATTTCGAGTTTAAGAGATGTGCTCTGCTTTTTTAATTATGTGACTCTTCTTTTTTCCAGAATTCCCATTTGCAGAAACCCTATGAGATTAACCTGATGGAGGAACTAACTTTGAAGGGAGTAACCCAGTACTACGCCTATGTAACTGAGCGCCAAAAAGTACACTGCCTCAACACACTTTTCTCCAGGGTAAGTAATAGGCTTCAGTTGCTGAATATTATCCATTACTTAACCCCCAAAAAACAGTTGTGTCTGTTTCCCCACCATTTTCAGTATAAAAATAGTCCATAGCTTTTCCTAAAAGGTAGTTTTGGTTGTTGATCTAAAGTTGATACTGTATGATATCTAAGACATTTTTTATTAAATTCTAAAATAATTTGACCTTGATTATAGTCGATCCTCATTAGTTGCATATTCTGTATTTGCAAATTCAGCTACATGTCGAAATTTGTAACCCTACAATCAGTACTTTTGATTGTATTTTGATTGTGCTTTTGAAGTCCTTTGTGGATACTAGTAACACTATGGAAATTACCGGCTGTTGTGTATATTCACACCTGAGATTGAACAAAGTGACACACTGCCTTCTTGTTTTAGCTCTCATAAACAAATGTCTTTTTCACAGTCTGTGCCACATTTTTTTTGCATTTTTGTGTGTTTTTTTTGTTTGTTTGTTTATTTCCTGGTTTAAAATGGCTCCAAAGCTTAGTGCTGTTCATTGCTCCTAAGCAAAAGAAGATTGATTTGCAGAGAAAATGTGTTTAAGATAAACTTTGTACAGATAATTAACAGTGTTGTTAGCCATGAGTAAATAAGGTGCTTTGAACAGTAACACATATAGAACAAGGTTATCTGTTGCTCAGTTGATGAAGAAGTTGTGACTAGAGGCTCTGAGAAACCTTCCTCTGTATCTCCTTAGGAGCAGTGATTCTACATTCACATTTTCAGTGTTTGTAGCAACTTTATAGAACAGAATTACTGCAGATAATGAGAATTGAATGTTTCAATAATGTTGGCAATTATGTGGCTCTTACTATGCATACTCTTCACAATAAAATTTGTAACTTATCTGCAACTATTAAGTTAATGAGTAGTATTTAGAGTATTTACAGTTTTGCATCTCTTGTATCATGAGATTCTAAGATCATGTTTTTTAACACTTGTCAGTTAATATTTTCAAAATTTGGCAAAGTAGATAAAGATTTTTGTTTTTCTTTCTTATATCCTCTCCCCCATACTCAGCTTCAGATAAACCAGTCGATCATTTTCTGTAACTCCTCTCAGCGAGTTGAATTGCTAGCCAAGAAGATTTCTCAACTGGGTTATTCCTGCTTCTATATCCATGCTAAAATGAGGCAGGTGAGTCTAAAACCAGAACTCATGTGTTAAAAATCTTTTTCTAAGTATTTCTTGGATTTTTGTTTTGTTTTAATGCTCCTCCACACACCCTAAGTTGAAGAATAATTATTCCTTAGTAGGCAAAGGAACTTTCATTTTAACCACTGGGGTTCAGTTTTCTAACTATAAAATAGGGGTATACATACTCTTAGCTCATAAGTTTGTTAGGAAAATTCAGATGATAAATAAATGTGAGTATTTTGTCAAGCATGATAGAAATACAAGATTCTATTCCTTTTTCCAAGTAATGTAGTTTTGCACTATTTAATACAGTAACCCCTGGTCTCATGTGGCAATTTAAGTTAAAATTAAATTTAAAATTTAGTTCCTTTGTCATACTAATGACATTTCAAGTGCCATGTTAGGTGTGACTGACTAGCAGCTACAGTTTTGGAGAGTACAGATATACAACATTTCTGTCATGCAGAATGTTCCGTTGGACAATACTCCTAGAGTTTTAATTTATGTACCTCTTCAGCCCTTATGTTTTTTTATTTGCCTTTAGGATGCAATCTCTCTAAATTTCAGAACTTGATTTAGCAATTTAAATAAATTCAAAAGACTAAAAACAACATTTGTATTGTGTGTGGTAGTTAAACATTGAAATTTTGTGAAAATGGTTTCTGTAGACTAACAGATTAAGAATTTGAGTTAATCATCTCAACTTTGGTTTTTCAAAGGAGCTTGATAATGGATCAGATACCACCATGTAGACCCTAATTTTAGAAATTATTACAGGAAATTAATGTGTTAAGTCATAGAGACTATTTCAGAGTGGAAGAACATTGCTTTTAAAGGAAAGACAAGTTTGCCAGATGCTAGATCTGTCACTTGTGCTAGAGTCATTATGCATGTGTTTTCATTTTTTTTAATTGAAAAGTATCTTTTTGCGGTGCCTGGGTGGTTTAGCCAGTTAAGCATCTGACTCTTGATTTTGGCTCAGGTTATGATCTCAGGGTGGTGAGATCGATCCCCGTGCTTGGTGGGGAGTCTGCCTGAGATTCTCTCCCTCTGCCCATGCTCCCTCGCTCTCAATTTTTAAAAAAAAGGAAAGTAAATTTTTGTTTTTGCATACAGTAACTAAAACAAATAGTCAACGTTTTGGTCAAGCCAAACTTCTGCCATCTTCTGTTTGAAGTATTTTAAAAATGGATATACAAAAATATGGTGAGAGTTGTCACTCTAATTAAAATTCACTTCAGAAAGGATAAGAATATCCTTAACAGTTTAAAAAATGCTAAATAAAGATATGGGTAGGTGTTTTTGTTACGTTTTTTTAAAGATCTTATTTATTAGCGAGCACAATCCGGGGGTGGGGGAGGGAGAAGCGAGCTTCCAACTGAGCAGGGAGCCCGTGTGGGGCTCGATCCCAGAACCCCAGGATCTTGACCAGAGCTGAAGCCACCTAGGCGCCCCTTGTTTTACTTTTTTTAAGTAGGCTCCATACCCAGTGTGTAGCCCAGCGTGAGGCTTAAACTCACAACAATGAAAGAAGCCCTGAACTGAGATAAAGAGTCAGATGCTTAACTAACTGAACCACCTAGGCGCCCTCGTAGATATTTTATTTGCTTATTAGTTCCCATTGGAAACTAATGTACGATTAACTTTTTTTATCTTCTGTTTTTAACTTATGGGTATTGAATTCGTTCATCTCTCATTTGTGTAAATTTGGGGTATACAAAACTTTGGATAGGAGAAATTAATGATAAGAAATTTAGGGCTGTGCATATGAATTTTTAAACAAATCAAGTGCATTTATTGCTTTGTTCCTAGGAACATCGAAATCGTGTATTTCATGATTTCCGAAATGGCTTATGCCGCAATCTTGTTTGCACTGGTAAGTATTTCCTTTACCCATTGTTTTTCTCCCTGGTTCATCTCTGCTTTCTCTGTCCATATCTCCCAACAGAATCTGTGGCAAGAGTTCAGCTCACCCTAATGCCATTTCTGGAATTTCCAAGGTTGAGAATGAGCTATAGTTAATTCCTGAAATTAGTTTCCGTATCTGAAACTGCAGAATACTTGTTACTGGCATGCATACCTCATCTCTGTCTTTTAAGCTAGTTTTGGAATTTGTGTGTTTTCTGAATACAAGAATGAGTTATATGTACCATGTGCAAAGTAAATTACATTAAGAAACTATATTTTGGAAGTTACTTACTGTGGTCATTTAATTTTTTTGCCAGAAACAGACTAGTCTGTATTTTGGTGTATTTCAGTACATGAAGAACAAATTGGGGAAGCGGGTGGACAATCAGATCAGACGCAAATGGATTGAGTATCCTCCCATCTCTACACTGGAAATACAGTCTTAGTATTGTTGTGAGATTAATCGTCTAGGCTCTTGGATAGAGAGAAGAGCCTGGATTATTTTATTTTATTTTATTTTATTTTATTTTATTTATTTAATTTTTTTTTTAGTTGAGGTATACACTCAAGAAATGTAATTATACGGATATTCAGTGAATTTTTGCACATGTACACACCCGTATTACTAGCACCCAGATCACAATTTTAGAATATTACACAATTTGGATTTTTAAGAATACTGCTCTAGAAATAAATTCCAAATTTATACTAGCAGAATATTGAATTTGCTAATTTACAAGAACCAAAACAGGGCTGTCCCATATTCTGAGTGTTTCCAGTTTATCTTGTTTCTCTGCTTTTTATATCTAAAAGAACATTTAATACAGCTGTGAATTAATACAGCACTTCTAACCTTTGTATTGTACTGAAATATGAAATACCTGATTTGGTGGAAAGGATACTAGACTCCTAGAATTTTAAGATGGGAGTTCAAGTCCTACCCTTTTAACTTGTAATCTGTGACCCTGGACAAATAATACTTTTCTTTTATGCCTTTTTTTATTTTTAAGATGGGAAAGCCTTAAAGTGAATTCTACACAAAAATCTGTTGTAGTTTATTCGTTCGAAAATAGTTTTTGATGCTCAATGTAATATTTATTTACTCTTTGCCAGGTACTTAATTAGCTTGGTGCTTAAAAAAAAGATATATATATATATATATGTATGTATGTTACTCCTCAGTTTTATGTTATGTATATTTTACCACAATTAAAAATTTTTAGGGACGCCTGGGTGGCTCAGTTGGTTAAGCAACTGCCTTTGGCTCAGGTCATGATCCCAGCATGTTGGGATCGAGTCCCGCATCGGGCTCCTTGCTCCGCGGGGAGCCTGCTCCTCTCTCTGCCTCTGCCTGCCTCTCTGCCTGCCTCTCTGCCTGCTTGTGTTCTTTCTCTGTTAAATGAATAAATAAAATCTTTAAAAAAAAGAATTTTAAATACACTGTTTGTACTTAGGGAGCCTATAGAAGAGGAACTAGTTCATCGGTGAAATGTTGAATTAAGCAAATTCAGAATATGCAAACAGAATGGTATTTAATATGTCATTAAATAAGTACTGAATAACATAGGTGTATAAAGTGTATAAATACATACATGCAAAGTATCACCATTAGTTTAATCAGATAAAAAAGATAACATTAAGAAGACAGGCCCTGTAACTTTTTTCTTTAAAGTGCCAGATAGTAGATATTTTAGACTCTGTATACCATTTGGTCTCTTAAAAGTTATTCAACTCTGCCATTCCAGCTCAAAAGCACCCTTAAACAGTACATGAGAATCTTGCAACACTGAAAAAATAAAATAAAAATAATTAATTTCAAAAAACAAACAAACAAAAAAAACAGTACATGAGCAAATGGGCATGGGCCTGTGGCAGTAAAACTTGATTTATAGGCTTTAGGCTGGATCTACAAGGGCGTAAAACTAATTTGCAAATGTGTGAGGTATGTGTAGTAAGTAATCCTAAATTTTCATAGCAAGGAAAATTAACTAGCTATGGTGATCTGAGAAGAGGTGGAATTGTAACTGGCTCTGTAAACTAAAGTTTTGGACTTACGGAAGGAGTTTTAATTTAGGGAACTGGCATCAAATATCCATTGAGGGCTTCAAGAAGATATGTTTAAGGAACAATAAGTAGTTGTATTTTGTGGAGAGGAAGGTTTGAGGAAGAGCTGTGTTAGAGAACTGTGTTAGGACCAAAGTTTAATCGCTTCTCAGCCTTTTGGCTAAGATCAAGTGTAGGACCAAAGTTTAGAGTGGAGGCAATTTAAAAGAATGAGTTATACATTGAAAGCAGTATTTTAGAAATAACTGGTCATCGTCATGGATTATTTTGGAGTATGGAGCTGATAGAAGCCTTGAAACCTAGCTGTTAGTCTATTGTAATTGTCTTTACTTGTAGTTTTCAGAGCCTGAATTAGCATACTTATTGTGAGACTAGAAAAGAGAATGGGTGGCCTTGTGCTTGCCTCAGACTTGTAAACCACTTAGTAGGATGAAATGAATGAATTCAAAAAGTATAAATAATTACTATGAGTGGATTGCCTCTTCTTTTGGAGGTATTCTTGGTTATACAACAAAGTTTTCAATCTCTCTTAATTTTGGATTACATACTAAAAAATAGATGAAAGATTACTCCTGAGACTCGTTTATGAAATTTATAGTTTATCAGTCATTCTGACCTCTTGCATTTACAGTTACTTTAACCATTTTTTAAAAACTTTATAGGACTAGGAAAGGTAACTTGCTAGCAGAAAGTTATTCATGATAATGTGCATGAAAGGTAATGCTAGTAATTTCCAAGTGCTTTTGAATTACTGAATGAAGGGACTGAAACTTAGGTTGCACTAGAAATACATGTTAAAGAGTATTATGGTGCCAAGAAACATGCTGAAATTGAAAGATATAATGGAGATTCTTTCTTTCTCTTTTAAGATTTGTTTACCCGAGGTATTGATATACAAGCTGTGAATGTGGTAATAAACTTTGACTTCCCAAAGCTGGCAGAGACCTATCTCCATCGTATTGGAAGATCAGGTGAGGAAAAGGAAGATGTTCTTTTAAGGCTGATTTCTAATTCTTCTAGAGCATTTAAGAAAAGTTAAAATAACTTTATGCTTAAATTGAGATAAAATTCACAAATGAGATCCTTACTTTTCTCTTTAGGTGGTGCAACCTGTAACTATTTAGTGTATGTATTTTAGCAACTTCTGACACAAATGAGTATCTGTTTTGTCATTTGAAAAAGGTATAATAGTATACTACTTTGGGCTGTGAAACCTGAAGTTGTAATGTGCATGTGAGGAGACCTTATCATAAGAAGTAGTTTTATAAGCTCAGAATGGCACTGAACAAAAACATTAATCCTGTATGGTTTTGCCACTAATAGACTTGTACGTGCTCATCAGTTCTCCTATTTAACTCAATTTTTTTATTAATTAAGAAATGTTTTTCATTTTTAGGTCGCTTTGGTCATCTTGGCTTAGCCATCAACTTGATCACATATGATGATCGCTTCAACCTGAAAAGTATTGAGGAGCAGCTGGGAACAGAAATTAAACCGATCCCAAGCAACATTGACAAGAGCCTGTATGTGGCAGAATACCATAGCGAGCCTGTAGAAGATGAGAAACCTTAACAAGCATGTGCGTACCTGACAGAACAGCTAAGTGAGCATAGTGCTTAAATCAAGATCCTCTTTCCTGGAGGAAATTTAATAGCAGTGATAGGGTAGAACACCTGTTGGCATAAATGACAGTAAACTGGATGTATTGCTTGGGTGAAGTTATGGTCCCATTGGAGAATCCATAAATGCTCTTTTTTTTTCTCTTTTTCTTTTTTTATTTATTTGACAGAAAGAGGGAGACAGCAAGGGAAGGAGCAGAGGGAGAGGGAGAAGCAGGCTGGATGTGCAGGGCTCGATCCCAAGACCCTGGGATCATGACCTGAGCGGAAGGCAGATGCTTAACCCTCTGAGCCACCCAGGCGCCCCTAAATGCTGCTTTTGAATGCAGTTTTCCTGTATACGGTGATATGTGAGCAGTACTTAAGACAAATCCAGACTTCCAAAACAGTGAAAGCAAAGAAGAATCTTTTTCAGCAATTTGAATATGAAAATATTTTTTGTCTTTTCCTTTATCACTTAGTCATTTCTCTGTTGTTAACATCACTCTTAATTTCTACTGGGCATCTTAATAAATTGGGTTAATTATCTGCAGTGCCTCCTTGCCAAATGTGTAATCAGGTTGTGAGGGTGTCTTTTCTTAAATGCCCACTTTTAGGGCGCCTGGGTGGCTCAGTGGGTTAAAGCCTCTGCCTTCAACTCAGTCAATGATCTTAGGGTCCTGGGATCGAGCCCTGCATTGGGCTCTCTGCTCAGCAGGGAGCCTGCTTCCCCCTCTCTCTGCCTGCCTCTCTGCCTACTTGTCATCTCTCTCTCTCCATCAAATAAATAAATAAAATCTTTAAATGCTCACTCTTGTTTCCTGTACCACCCTCTTCTTTCATTGGTGACTGTTGGACTCTGGCAATAATGCTCAAAAGAAGAAGGCTCAACAGAACTGTTTCAACAGAACAGGCTGTTCTGCGGTTTTTTCTAAGCAAAATGAAAATCTGTTTTATTTGAGAGATGGTAGTTTCCAAATTAGCAATGAGCATTTTACCTGTTAACTTTTTTTTTTTTTAAGATTTTATTTATTTATTTGAGGGAAAGAGCACAAGCAGGGGGAGGGGCAGAGGAAGAGGGACAAGCAGACTCCCTGCCTGGCGGGGACCCTAAGATCCTAGGAGCTTGACTTGAGCCTAAGTCAGATGATCAACCAACTGAGCCACCAGACACCCCGTTTATCTGATACTCTAAGTTTGTTACTCTTTTCACTTTAGTTTCTTCTCCCCCTCCCACCCCCAAAATGTTAAAACCCTCAAACATAAAAGTAGCCTATGTTTGCAGGTATCCTGGCAAGGATTCAGTTTAACAAAGATTTTTTTTTTTTTAATTGTTTTGGATATGAGAATTTTCAGGCTTTTGTTCTATCTCTGGAATGCCTAGCAGAAATTCCTTAATTCTAAATGGATTCTATTGCAGGGAAAAGCTCGGTAGAAGACACTACAGAGAGAGCACTTGGATTGGAGTTGTGAAAACCTAGGTGTCCTGGTGCATATTGTTTTTACAAAAGTTAATTTTAGGTTTCTTCCTTTTAGGCATTGACAAACTACAGAAGGCTCGTTTGGATCTGTGACACATCGTTTGGGGGGGATGCTCTTCTCTTTGTGGGTTTTTCGTCTTCTTTTTATTTTGGAACTATGAAGACTTAAAAGAGCTCAGACATTTTTTTTCTTTTTTTAACTGGTGAAGAGAAAAAGCTGAAAAGAAGGAATTTACCTTTTTTGTTCCACTTGTTTGCACTGTGTGCTGACTGAACATTAGTTGCACTAACTGCTGGTTTTTAAAAAATGTTTTCTGGGGAAGGGGGACAAGGAAGGAGGAGAAAGAAGAGAAGGGGAGAAACCCTAAAAAGAGAAGAATATTGATGAACACACAAGCTTGTCTACAATTTCAGAATTCTCCAACAGCTGACTCTTGAGTGCATTTCAACTTCTCCCTTATTACTCATCCGTTTTTTAAGCCTGAAGAGCTTATTACTTATTTGTGCGAAGTGCCTTATGCTATGAGACCATTCAGAATATCATCTTTTAGACACAGCCCAAGGAATCAACAATAGTAATTCTTTTTTTCTTTTTTTTTTTCTATCTTTTTAAATTTTTTTGTCTTTTCATTTTGGTTTCAAGTTGAAGTCTCTCTCTTCCCTTTTTACCCGATACTCAAGCCCAGGGCTGGAAGATGACACATATTAGTAATGTTAAACACCATTCTCTTTTTCTTTATGTGGAGGAGTTGATATGCAACTGCAGTTCATCCGCACTGTAAATACATGTATTTAAAAAAAAAAAACAATCCCAAGTAAAAATTTCTTCTGGGCTGAGTAGATTACAACATCATCGCTCCCAAAGGAAAGAGCAGTCTATCATTGCAGGAGCCATATGACAAGCCTTTGTGCTCTATAGCAGAACACTAAAGACTGGTTTACATACGCTTCCATTAGCAGTATGGCACTTGATGTGTAGACATGTCAGAGCCTGACCCTCTTTCCTCTGTGGCAAAGCGTGTCCCATAGAAAATTGGGTGTGTATACTTGTATAAACTTTGTAAATAAGTTTTTTTCTGGGTTCATATATATATATACATATATATATATTTTTTTTTTGGATGAAGGTTGCTGGGATTAAGGGGATTAGAGTGATTATGGGAGCAGCTAAAGATGAGAGGGGCTCAGTTTTCCGCAACACTAAATTCTAAAAAGTACTTTGGCCTCTTAGTGTAGAGGGCAGACCTCTGTGGTGACCCTGTGTTAGAAGAGGGACCCAGAAGTCTGGGATTCACTGTTTGCTGCCACACTGTATCATCTAATACCTTTGGAGAACACCTGCCAGAGGGAGCAAGAAACTTCAAAAACCTATGACTCAAGATGTTATTTTTGAGATGCTCTCTCTGATTTGCTTCTTTCCCCCCCTTTAAAAAAAGTTGGAGGAACTTTTTGAGCTCAGCAAAAGGGGACAAAGATTAATCTCCCTTACAGTGTGGGAATTCACTTGAGTGGCAGTGTCTGAGCAGTATATGTACAAAGCATGGATTTTGCATTTCAGAATATTAGCCAGTACCAGCTTTGGTAATGTTAGCAGTTCTGGAGCTTACTTTCTGTGGATCACTTCCTATACTGTGTAAGTGTGTTGCCCTCTGCCCACCTTGATACATAAACTTGCAGGAATGGGCAACTCCTGAGAGCTGTTAACTTTCATGCTACAGAAAGCTGCTTGTCATCCTTTTGCTTTGTGACAAGAGTTATCTGTCATTTTGCATTGTAAATTGCTGGCAAATGCTTTACAGTCAATAGTGTTGCTTTAAATTGTGCCCCTCCCAACATGCTTGATGTTTGGCCTGATCTCCAGGCAAAAGGAGTGAGATGAATCAAAACCAGTGAACTTTTTTTTTTTAAATGTTTTTAATTCCCTTTTAACCCAGTGTACTAGGTCAATCAGGAGGCATCTAGGGTTTAAAAAAAAAAAAAGCAAAAAATAAAATTAAAAAAATTTGATTTCCATATTCCATTTTTTTAAACCCTAAAATATTATAAGTCCTGCATATGCTTTCATGCTTAACTCAACTGGATAAAGACATCAATTCTTCAAAGTTGCTTTTTTGACTCTTGCCTAGTTGTAAGCAAAACTATTTGTGACTCACCCAAAACTCCTTAGGATCAAAATCCTGCAGATGCCTCCTGATCAGACATAGCCCTAACTCCTTAAAAAGCTGTAGCAAGAGCTGCACAGTACAAACCCAAAAAAGAATAAGCTCATTTATTTGGTATCCAAGCTATGTTCTATCCAGCCAATGTTGGTTACTAAATACAAGTCCCTACTTGAGGAATAACTTTTTTCCAGGGAAGGGTGGGGGGAGGGTATTTAGAAGGCATCAACTTTTGACCAAAAAAATCTTGCCCCTTGTACTGATGCAGCTCTCTCTTTCTCCCCCACCTCTGGCGAGATAAGAGGGATCATTCATTATAGAAGAAAAGCAAGAACGGCTTGTAAATGCAATTTGATATCTCGCTAGTGTGTGGGTGACAAAACAAACCGCACAGTCTTTGCCATCCTCAGACTGTGCCTGGTGCCACATGCCTGTTGGTCCCTCTTAAAGCACAGACTTAATTGAAAGTATTACTGAAGTATAGCCTCTGATGAGGAGTGGCACTTAAATAAACTATCTGGGACACCACTATTGGACACAGTCCTGTAGAGGCAGCTGTCCAGTTTTGGTGCTTGACTCTTGAATAGGAATTGTTAAATGGAAAGATGCTCTAAGGACTAGGTCAAAGCCTAGTCTTTTTTTTTTTTTTTTTTTTTTTCTTTTTTTAAAATCCCCATCATTACAAGGAGCATTGTTTGGAAATTGTTTTTGTGTTCTTTCCACTATTGGGTGTCTATTTTTAAGTAATGGTATTTTTTCCAGTGGTTCATTTGGATGAAACTGTTCCCTATTTTTAATATTTAAATTATGTCCAACCCACGGTTTTGCCTGTGGTTGTAGTTGTGTAATGGGTTATGGACTGTTACACACCTTACTGCCTCTGGGCCTATGTTTTGTTTTTCTCTTCCCATACATTCCAGGGGAGAAACTTTCTTGGCTTTCCCTTGGGAATAGACTAAACTTATTCTAAAATGATCTTCCATGGGAAGAAGTAAGGGAGAAGCAAATCTAAATATATCTTTCAATTATTTTCCACTTGGTCCCAGCATCATCATATGGGTGGGCCCCAATGGCTGGGGGGAAGGGGGAGGCAATTGGTTATCAATATTTGTTTTCAGAATGAGATGGGAGCATCTTTCCTTTGCTGTGTGCTTTGTGTTTGATACCATCATGCTTGGGTTAGAACCAGATAACTCAGCACAAAGCCTTGAGTGTAAATTTGTTGGAATCAAAGCATCTCATTCTGATCACTTGGTTTAGTTTTTTTTTTTCTTTTCTTTCTTTTTTTTTTTAATAGGGGTGGGAGGGAGGTTACCATGCCCCAAAAGGGAGGGTGTCTGCACTAAGGATTTAGAAACACTTTGAAAGCTCATAACCTCATCAGAAATGGCCTTTAGCCACACTCCTGACCTTATAGATGAGTAACAAAATGAAATGATTTTGGGGGAATTAAGCCATGTTATTTTAATTTGCTACTTTTTTCAACATCTGTGTATCTTAAAAATTGTTACCGTGGAATCATTTTCTGATAAAATACTTTTGTCAAGCAAAATTTTTGGCTTCATGGGAGCTGAAGCCAACTTTTTGGTGAAATTAAGTGGACTTTGGTGAGCTTGTAGTTCTACTTTATATCCTTAAAGATAGTTTTTTTAAACTCCCAAAGAAAATCTCTAGTCCTAAAAACTCATCTTTGGGGTAAAGAGTTAAGTGTCCAAAGGTTCATGAGGTTAGAGGGAGCTAGCCTGGCACCTGGACTCTGCCCCTCCACAGCTGACAGATTCCAGCAGAAGTGTGTTTAAATTCTCCAGTAGACAATACTGGGCAGGGCAAGGGAGGGGGTAGGGCTGGGTTATTAAGATACAGGCTACTGTATTTTAACCAGTGGTTGTGGGGGAGGGGTGCCTGGAGAAAACAAAGTCACTTCCCTTTTTTGAAACAAAACTAAAACTTTAAAAATGTATTTTTGTTGAGTAAAAATGGGATTAAGAATTCCAATGTCCCTAGCCACAAGGGACTAGTTCCACTGAGAAGTGAACAGTGGGGACTCAAAATTTTGAAAACATTTGGGGTAAGGGAAAATTGGCTTTCTGTTAATTGGCAAATGTTCCAGTGGGACTCTGTTTTTGTTGGGATGTGTTATGTTGTATGTACACATATACGGACCAGAGTCTGCTGAGTTTATAAGGTTCAGAAAAAGTGGTTGATAAAATCTTGGTTTTTGTTAATTTATCTCAATAAAAGCCCACTGGAACTCCAATTGTGTGTGTGGTATGTCCTTAGCAGGCTATTTAGGAATCCTTGCATTTGAGAATATTTTACTAAAGTAATTCACATGGTGAGACAGAATATTTTCAACACTACTCCTAGAAGGCCAGTTGAGTAAAATCTGAGATGGGTCATCTCAGTGCACCTCATCCAGTGTAGATAATATCCTACCGTCCTCATTTCACTTTTTCAGTTTTTATTGCCTGATCAGAGAACCAAGATAATCATTTGGGGAGATGTTAGTCTGATATATGGAAGTGGGTTATAAGTAATCACGTCCCAGAACTGTTCAGATGTTTCAGTAAATTGAACATGCCCACAAAGATTACTTAGGAATGACTCTCACAATACGAACAGAATTTGTGCTCTAAGAAGTACAAAACACTGATGAAAGAAAAGACCTAAGTGAGAAATTCAGACACCTTAAACACAGCCCCCTTTGTTCTAACCCCAAAAGAAATAGGTGTAACTAACAAAACGTGCACAACACTTAAAGCTGCAACATAACATTGATAAAAGAAATTGAGAGGTGCCACGTTCATGGATTGCAATGCCACAACAATTTTGAAAAAATTGAAGGGGTTATTACTCTGATTTCAAGACTAAATTACAGCAAAGTTGTAAACCGTTCTTTCACTACAGTACATGTCTGAAAAGCATAGGCGGACATGACCTCAACCTTTCCATCTAAAGAGCAGAGAAGAGATGGCAGAGATTGATGCCACTGATCGACTTGAAAGATGAAACATTGGTTGTTCTTACCACACCTTCATTCAACACATGCATATTTGGTTTGTACAGAAGACAAATGGATTATAAAGAATGATAGTGGACTATCATGAACTTAACCAGGTGATAACTGCCACTGCAACTGTTGTTCCAGGTATGTGTGTTTTTGCTGGAAAAAAAAAAATCCTCTGCCACCTAGGATGTAGCTACTGATGTATTGAATGCTTACCCCGCTGCCTGCCCTTCCCTCCCCTGACCTTATAGTTATGACCAGCCACTTGCTATTAGCTATCGGGACCAACAATACAACATCATTTTTTGTCAAGGCTTTATTATTCTTCTAGCTGGTCTCGAGAGAATTGATCACCTCTGAATTCTACAGAATATCCTGCTGGCCCACAATATTACAGACATGGTGAGCAGAATATAGCATCTACCTGGATACTTTGGTAAAACAAACATGCTAGAGGATAGGAAATCGATTTCACAAAAAATCACAGACCTGCCTCAGTAAGATTATAGGGATCCAAAGGACCAGAGCATGTTGTAATATCCCTTTCTAGGTGAAGGACAAATTGCATAGTCTGGCCTATCACTAAGAAAGAGACAATGCCTAGTGGCCCCCTTTGGATTTTGAAAGCAATATATACTTTGGGTGTGTCACTCTAAGTCATTTGCTGGGAAATCAGAATTGTTGCCATTTTTAAGGGTGGCCCAGAACAAGAAAGGTTCTGCAACAGGTCCAAGCTCAGTACATACAGATTGCTCTGCCACTTAAGCCTTATGATCTAGCAGATCCAATGATCTTGAAGTGATCTACGGCAGGTAGGGATGCTTGTATAGAGCCTCTGGCAGGCTCCTTTTGGTGAATGACAACAGAGTTCTTCAGGATTTTGAAGAAAAGCTATGCCATCCTCTGAAGAAAAAGTATTTCTTGAGAAAGTTTCTAGATTGGTATTAGGCCTTAGGAAGGACTGAATGCTTGACTACCAAGGATTACCAAAGGACTTGAATTGCCCCTCAGAATTGGATATTGCCTGACTCATCAAGTCATAAGGCAACTTTGGGTTCTGCTGGTCCAGTGGTCTTAGTTGCCAGGAAAGGAATGCCTCCTCCAGAGAATGCAGCAGATCTCAGGGGGCTACTCTTAATTTTATCGTATAATGTGATAAAAGCTAGTGGAAAACTAAGAACTTAGTGCAGGCTGGACTAGTAAGAGCCCAGACCCTTCAGGAATGAAGGTTTGGGTTCTTCCACCAGGCAAGGAATCAGAACTAGCCAAGGTGAAATGAGTGGTGGAAGAAGGAAGAAAGAAGTTATAGATACCATTTATGACCACATGACGAGTTGTAGAAATGAGTATAATAGTTTTGAATATTTCTTCTTATAAACCTATTAGGTATGTATCATCTGGTTCATTTTCTCTCTTCTTGTTCTACAATCTAAGAAGTATTAATAGAGATCAGAGGGGACTTTGACCTACTTTAGAAAAGGCTTGAAGATCACCTGAAGATAATGTGAACTTAAGAATTTTGTATTCTCAAAAAAAGAATTTTGTATTCTCTTTGGGGGAGAGGGTTAGCACGTTCTGGATCTTTTTTTTTTTTTTTTTTTTTTTCAAGTAGGCTCCATGCCCAATGTGGGGCTTGAACTCATGACCTCAATATCGAGAGTTGCATGCTTTACCAACTTAGCCAACCAGATGTCCCTGGTTTTGATTTTTTTGATGAACCATGAAGTATGTTAATCAGAAACATGACTTTGCTGTTTATTTGGAAGTTAAATATGGTTAAAAGAGGTGTGACCAAATGTCAGGTTAACAAAGCCCTAGAGGACATAGGAGAAGAAATGTAAAAATATGAATGTGCAATTAGGAACATGCCAATGGAGGTTTGGGAGCAGAACTACTGCTTTCCACTTCCTACCAAGATGAAGTAACAGTAACCAGATCTACTTTCTTGGAAAAACCAAAGATGGACAATATATGAAGCAATAGTTTTCAAGACATTGGACATCAGCCAATGAAAGGCAGTGACACCTGAAGATGAGAAAGATGAGATGAGCCCTATGGTTATGATCACTAAGCTTACTGCCCTGAAAGAGTTTCCCAGCCACGATGCATGAAAGGGAATTCAAGTGGAGCCCAACAAACTGAATTGAGGAAGGAGCTGATTCTGAGAAGATGAAGCAGATGGAGTTTGCAGGACAGAGTACCAGAGAAGAGAGAGTACTGCACAGAAAAAGAACTCCAGAGATGTGCAAAGTGGCCCCTTGAGTATCTGGCTGAGCAGATTAGTCCAAGCATGTGCGGAACTACTTGAGGCAGAAGAAAGAACCACTCAGAACTAGGGGGAAGAATGCCCAGTGCTTACATGGGGCTGGGAATAGTGGCCTCTTCCCACCAGACAGACTGGAAAACCTTGTGATTCATGGGGCATGGGATAGAGTACTCAGAAAAGTCTTGCCTCAGTAGTGGAAAATAGAATGAGCACGGATGGTCCCACTTATCAAATCTTAAAAAGCAATATCTGAAAGAATCAAAACACTTTCCAAATAATTTATCCAAGAACAAAAGTTCAAGAATATTATAACAGTATTAAAAACTGCAGCACCTGGGGCGCCTGGGTGGCTCATTGGGTTAATGCCTCTGCCTTCGGCTCAGGTCCTGGGATCAAGCCCCGCATCAGCCTCTCTGCTCAGCAGGGAGCCTGCTTCCCCGTCTCTCTCAGCCTGCCTCTCTGCCTACTTGTGATCTCTCTTTCTCTATCAAATAAATAAATAAAATCTTTTTTAAAAAAGTAAAAAACTGCACCCAACAAGGTAAAATGCATAATATCTGGCAGCTGGTTTTTTAAAAAGCATGCAAAAAAGTAGAAAAGTATGATCCATAATGAGAAGAATCCATCAGAACTGACCCAGATATTAGAATTACCAGATAAGGACATTAGAACAATTATAACTCTGTCCCAGATAGTCCAAAAGTTAAGTAAAGAGATAGAAGATGTTAAAACAACCCTCAAACTTCTAGAGATGAAAACTACAATGTCTGAGATGAAAAATATACTGGAGCAGATTGACAGCAGATTAGACACTGCAGAAAAAAAGACAAGTAACCCTGAAGATATACCAATAGAAACTATACAAAATGAAAAAAAATTTTATTGAAGAGAGTATCAGTGAGCTACAGAACAATTTCAAGTGGCCTAATATCTGTGTGATGCGTGTCCTCAAAGGAGGGGAAAAAGAAGGAATTGAAAAAATTTTTGAAGAAATAATGGCCCAAATTTTAAAAATTTGATTGAAACTATATACCCACAGATCCAAGCATGGATTAAGCACAAGAAGTATGAAAACAATAAGTTATAATCAAAATTGCTCAAAACTAATGATAAAGGAAAATCTTACAAGCAGCCAGAAAACACACACACAGACATTATGTACAGAGGAGCAAAGATAAAAATAAGAGTAGCTTTCTTATCGTAAAGAATTCAAGAAAGAAGTGAGTAGAGCAACATCATTAAATACTGAAAGAAAAAGCCATTAACCCTGGATTTTATACCCATTAAAATACATTTCAAAAATGAAGACTAAATAAAAAATTTTCAGACATCCAGAAGCTAAAAGAATTCATTACCATCAGACCCACATAGTAGAAATGTTAAAGGAAAAGCCAAAATGATATAAAATACTGCGGAAATATGGATCTACAGGAAGGAAATAAAAAACACTAAAAAGGGTAATTACATGCATAAACATGTAACATTTTTATTATTTTAATACCTGTAAAAGATAATTGTTTAAACAAAAAGAATGGAAAATGTAGTGTAATATTTTAAATATATGTAAAAGGATAGGGTGGCACCTGGGTGGTTCAATTGGTTAAGCATCGGACTCTTGATCTCAGCTCAGGTCTTGATCTCAGGGTCATGAGTTCAAGCCCAGATTGGGCTCCACACTGGGTGGAAGCCTACTTAAAAATTAACTAATTAGTTAATTAATTAAATATATATAAAACAATTGGGTGCCTGGCTGCCTCAGCTAGTAGAGCATGTGACTCTTGATCTTGGGATTTTGAGTTTGAGCCCCACATTGGGTATGGAGATTACTTAAAAATAAAATCTGAAAAAAACCCAAAATATATGTAGAAAGAAAATGTATGTCAATGATACAGAAAGCCATGAGGGAAAAAATGGAAATGCTCTGTTGTGACGTTCTTATTCTAAATGTACACTGGGATAGTATCATTTGAAAGTAGACTGAGATGAGTTATGAGGCATGCTGTAAACACTAAAGCAACCACTAACCTAACAAAACATATGAGTTATAGCTAATAAGTCAGAAAAGGAAATAAAATAGAATCATTAAAAAAAACCAGTTCATCCAAAAAAAGGCTAAAAATAACAAAAAGGGGTAGAAAGAACAGATGGGACATTAGAAAATGCAGAGCAAGCTGATAGATGTAAACCTAATCTTATCAATAATCATTAAATGTGATACCACTACATATCCATTTGAACGACTAATATTAAAAAGACAATGTCAGGGCACCTGGGTGGCTCAGTCAGTTAAGCATCTACCTTTGGCTCAGGTCATGATTCCCAGGACCAAGTCCGACATTGGGCTCCTTGCTCAGTGAGGAGTCTACTTCTCCTTCTCCCTTACCCCTCCCCCCTGCTCATCCTCTCTCTCTCTCTCTTTCTCATTCTCTCTCTCTCAAATAAAGTCTTTAAAAAAAAGTTAAACATATACATAACTTATGATCCAGCCATTCCACTCTTACATATTTATCCAAGAAAAACAAAAATATAAAAAAAAGAAAAACAAAAATATATGTATATGAATGTTCACAGCGGCTTTATTTATAATAGCCAATAGAAGTAGAAACAGTCCAAATATATATCAACAGGTACATAAACATGATATACTCACACAATGGAATAGTACTCAGCAGTAAAGAATGAACTATTAATACACAAAACAACAAGAATGAATCTCAAAATAGCTATGACGAGTGAAAGAAGTTGGACAAAAAGTATATACTATATGATTCCATATAAAAATAAAAATCTGGAAAATGCAAACTAACTTTACAATGACAAGAAGCAGATCAGTGGTTGCCTGTGGGGGGAGAGGTGGGAAGGAGGATAGGATCATAAAGGTACACGAGGAAACTCCTGGGAGTGGTACATATGTTCATTACCTTGTTTGTGACGATGGTTTACAGGTTTATACATACATTAAAACATTAAATTGCACACTCTCAATATATGCAGTTTATTGTAGGTCAATTACACTTCAGGAAAGCTGTTTAAAAAAAAAAAATAGAGCGCATACAGGGAGAACCAGAAGGCCTTAGGGAAGGTTTGAAGCAATCATATGTAGTCACAGGCACATAGAGCTGAAGATCAAGACCTGGGTCTGATTGTAAGGACTATAGCACTGCAGCACCTGTTTGAACACTCAACCCTACTAAACCTCTTATATTATAGAAGGACATGGTCTGAGATACAGGATGAAGTTTTAGGCATACGTCAACCAGACTAACAACCTGAACTTTTTCCACTCTGAAAATGTGGGCTCCACATAGTGACTTCTTTCCAAAGAGGATAGTATGGAAAGAAAGGAGGAAAAGAATAACTTGACAGTGGAGAAAACTGACAAACACAACTTTGGCCAGCTGATCAAGGTCAGGGTCAACAGTGGAAAGTCATGTTGATAGTACGTACTGTGATATGAAATGATGAGAATGGTTCTTCCTCCCTCAAACCCATGACCCTAGTATAACCATGAGAAAAACACCGGACACCTCAGATTAAGGGACGTTCTACAGAATACTTGGCCAGTATCCGTCAAAACTGTAAAGGTCATAAAAAAAAAAAAACAAGGAAAGTCCAGGGTGCCTGGCTGTCTCTGCCAACAAAGTGTGCTATTCTTGATCTCGGGCTCATACGTTGGAGCCCCGTGTTAGGAGGAGAAGTTACTTAAAAAATAAATTAAATTTTAAAAAATAAATAAAAAAATAAAAACCGAGGAAAGTCTGAGAAACTGTCACAGCCAAGAGGAGCCTAAGGAGACATGATGACGAAATACAAAGTGGTATCCTGGATGGTAACAGAAGAAAAGAGGCAGAAGTGAAAAACTGAGGAAATCTGAGTGAAGTGTCGACTTCAGTTACTAATCATGTTTCAATATTGGTTTGTGAATGATGACAAATATGGCATATGAGTATGAGATGTTAATAACGGGAACTGGGTATAAGGGATATAGAAAGTTTCTTGGCAACTTCTCTGTAAGGCTAAAACTACTCTAAAATTATATTTTTTAAAGATTTCTTTATTTGGGGGGGAGGGGCAGAGGATGAGGGAGAGAGAGAAACCCAAGCAGACTCTGCTGAGCACAGAACCCAACACAGGGCTTGATCTCATGATCCTGAGCTCACAACTTGAGCTGAAACCAAGAGTTAGACACTTAACCAACTGCGCCCCCCAGGTGCCCCAAATTAAGTGTATTTTTTTTAATTGAAAGACCTTATAAATAGCTCTCTCTTGGAATTAGGTTGGGGTCGGGATGCTTTCAGATTGTAACGGTGTAAGGCCAGTAAAATCTGTCAAAGTGTTAAACAAATTCCTGAGCCTCCAAATTCCCCTAAAAGCACCCCTCCCACACACACAAACTTTTCCAACCTTCTCTAACCCTGCCTGCAAAGGAGTAAACTTTTCTCTACATAAAAGCTTTTTAACAGCCAGTTGCAATAGCTAATTATCTCATAAGCGAATAGGACTCTCCTCAGGCTCCATTTCTCATTGCCTCAAGGCCCATGATGACCTCTGACCGTCAGACCCCAGCACAACTCAACTACGAGGGCTGGCTATACACGAAAGAGTCACAAGGTCTTGCTAATCTGTATTAGCAAGAATCTGGGGGGTACAGATGAGAGGGACTTCTCAATGTATCAGACTAAAGAGGTGGAATATAAGACTTGATCCAGCCAGTTTGCTGATATGGGTACAGTCACCTCGTTTGGCTGGAGCAACCTTGAGTAGCATTTGTAATTTGGCAAATGAAAGCCTGGACTTATTAGTGGCCTACAGCAGTGGCTCTTAAGAGCTTTGAAGTGGGGTTCCTAGACTAGCAGTACCAGCAACACCTGGGACGTTGTTAGAAATGTAGTCCACCAACCCCAACCCAGACCTCCCAAATCTGAAACTGCGGGGAAAGGGCCCAGCAATCTGTGTTACAAGTGCCCTTCAGGTGATTGTGATAGACACTGAGTTTTGCGAACCTCGGGCTTACAATCAGTGAGGTGAAAACGCCAAGTCTTCCCCAGCATAAGCTCATCAAGAAAGAATTCCTAAGGCTCCAGATGACAAGGACATTGGAACGGATCTATTATATGCGACCTGCTCATCGTCCCCTGCCTGTGCTCTCTGGGAGAACTGAAAGACTCGCCCCTTGTTACAGTTTCAGCCGGTGAGGCGAGGACCAGCTCCCTGAAGAACTCCGTCATAGCCACTGGAGGTGACAGTGAGATCCTAATTTCAGTGGGAATAATGGAGACTTTGAGCGGCAAAGGCCACGTGCTTACCCAGCAGAGACAGGTTAGTTACCACAGTAAGCCACAGAGCCTACGTGGTGGGATAGTCTCAGGCTGACAGAACTGGAGGAGGGCTTAGTTCCAGCACAAGATGGCGCCGTGGGAAGGCCCTGAACGCACCTCCTCATCGGACATACCAAATCTTCCGTTACTCAGGGTGCAAGTCTGCCTGAAGAAGACCTGAGGGTTGACTGAACGGCTTCTGCACGACAAAAGGTAGGGAGACCATACAGAGAAGATAAGAGAGCAGGAGGCAAGGTAAGGGTACCCTACCCTGAGCTGTGAACTGCAGCAGGGAGGGATAGGAAGGGACCTGCCCTGAGCTGCAGTTTAAAAGGGCAACTAGACGGGACACCTGGGTGGCTCAATCATTAAGCGTCTGCCTACAACTCAGGTCATGATCCCAGGGTCCTGGGACTGAGCCCCGCATCAGGCCCCTTGCTCAGCGGGGAGCCTGCCTCTCCCTCTGCCTGCCGTTCCCTCTGGTTGTGCTCTGACAAATAAAATCTTCAAAAAAATAAATAAAAGGGCAACTAGAATATAAAAGAACTAGCCCTAGAACCCTGTCAAGAGTTGGGGAAGCTGTTAGAACTTTCTCTTGGTTGGAGGGTTTAGGTGAGTGCCACTGTTTACCTTGATCGCACAAGTGGAAGCAGGGTCTGGATGCCAAAGCTGGCTTGCCTTCTCCATTCCCGGGCCCCTAGGCCACAACATCCCACCAAGGCAGGTAGGCTTGAATGACATCAAGCAAACAAACATTCACTTCATAGGGGTCCCAGAAGGGGGAGAGAGAGAGACAGACAGAGAGAGAGAGAGAGAGAGAGAAACAGAAACGGGCAGAAAATTTGGTTTTGAAGAAACAATAGCTGAAAATTTCCCTAACCTGGGGAAGGAAACAGACATCCAGGTCCATGAGCACAGAGAGTCCCAAACAAGGTGAAGCCAAGGAGGGCCACACCATGACGCATGACAATTAAAACGTCAAAGATTCAAGATAAACATGCTGGTTCCTCACCTAGAACTAGGAAATTAAAAGCTCTGAGAGTAGGTATGAAAATTTGCCTTAAGCAACAAGTTCTCTGGGTGACTTTATGCTTACTGAAGTTTTTTTTTTTTTAAAGATTGTATTTATTTATTTGACAGAGGGAGAGAGATCACAAGTAGGCAGAGAGGCAGGCAGAGAGAGAGGGGGAAGCAAGCTCCCTGCTGAGCAGAGAATCCGATGCGGGGCTCGATCCCAGGACCCCGAGATCATGACCTGAGCCGGAGGCAGAGGCTTTAACTCACTGAGCCACCCAGGCGCCCCAGCTCACTGAAGTTTTTAAAGAGCTACTTGATATTAGAAGGGCAGTTTTAAAATTCTTTAAGGTTGTTTGATGCATGTAATGATTTGTAATGAAGGATGTGTGGTGGGGGTAGGGAGCAGTGGATGGGGCAGGAAGAGTGTTGGCATTTGACAGACCCCACAGTCTGAGGAGTGGTTATGAGAATGGCAATTTTCTTAGGGATGGGGAGTGTGGCAATGAGATGGGGCGACAGAGAGCACCAGTGAGATCAAGCGTGGCGACGTGTGTGGTGCTCCATGGTTTCACTGGGTAAGTCCCTCTGTGACAGAAACCCGGTAATGGTAATAGTTTTCAGAAACTGTTATGAGTAATAAACTAGGTAGACTGAAACATATAATGTGAAACTTGTATTTAAATTTGATCAATTCCTAAAAGATAAAAATTGGTATTTTTAGGAGTTCAGTATCTTTTTAAAGCTCAAGTATCTCATGACTCGTTATTTTGGGTAATTTTTATCACCATCAATCACTCACAAACCAACATATAACTTTAACTTAAGCCCGTAAACACCAGGTTAAACAATTTGAGTAAACTAGCAGGTTGTCTTTAAAACTAAATAAATAGGGATGCTTGGGTGGCTGGGAAGTGTCTCCCTTTGGCTCAAGTCATGATCTTGGGGTCCTGGGATCGAGTCCCACATCGGGCTCTTGCTCCCCCTGCTTGTGCATTCTCTCTCTCTGACAAATAAGTAAAATAAAATCTTTTTAAAAAGTAAAACAAAATAAAAATAAAATAAAATAGAACTGGTAGATATAAAATGGAGAATCTCATGTGCCCTCAGAAAGACAAAACTTAGGGACTAAAGGCTTGATTTTCTGTAAACGTCTGATTTTTTTTGGTGGAGGGAGGGGCGTGGCTTGAACCCATGACCCTGAGATGAAGACCTGAGCCATCCAGGCGCCCTAGTAAATGTCTGATTTGAAGAAAATAGATAGTGTTGGAATTTTCTTGGATGATGGCAGGTTGATTAGAGTTTGTTTCATATCAGCCTCAGGAAGTTTTGCCAGAGGCAAGAACAGGTTGGGTTGGTCTCACAAAGCGGGCTGAATTGAGGTTTGGTTTTGTGACTGACCAATGCTGTCTGCTTAGGAAAATTTTCAAGGCTGGTCTCCATTTGTTTTTTATTTGAACTCACTCAAACTGAGCTCACCCCTCTTTACATTCCCTGCCCATAAATACGACCGACCCCAAACCCTCAACAGACTCACTGGTAGCTTGCGATGGTTTGCTTATCCTGAATTCCTCTGCTGTTCCCAAGTAAACTTGTT